>LR738709.1:170841584-170873725 GCA_902687465.1 Secale cereale
CCCCCACCCTGAACCCTAAGATAGATAGTGGGGTTCCTCTCCGGCGAGCCCCCCTCCTTGCTGCGGCAGGTTCTTCCTTAACTCCGGCGAGCCCCCCACCCCCTAAAAATCGACTGACCCAAAAGTCGATTCAGTCGACTGAAGTTTAGCTAAATCGGAGCAGCATCGCAAGCAAGAGCAAGAGCGAGAGCAGCAGCGCGAGCAAGAGCAAGAGCAAGAGCAGACCAGGCAGGGGACCGAGAGCAAGAGCAGAGTAGCAGTGCGAGCGAGAGCAAAAGCAACAGCAGCTCCTACTGATGTGGACGTCACCGCCGAGGGAGCGACACCGTGGAGGAAGTGGCCGGCGATGCCATCGTGGATGGAGCCGCGCCGTGTCGGCTCGGGACCGAGCGCCGGCAGCACCTTGAAACCGAATCAAGAAGAAAATGTGGCGATTAATGTACAACCTCTTTGGTGGCGCCGATTAGGCCGCAGCTTCATCCGAGGAAACGGTGATGATGATGCTCTTCCGGTGGTGCAGGTGAAGATGGCGGTGTGGGAACGGAGGTGGCGCGAAAGACGAGGGGAACGTCGGGGCAGCTCCTTGGAGGTGGAGGACGGGGTGGCTGGACTGCCGGGACGACCAGATCGATGACGGATCCTCATTCGGTACGGTGGATGAGGGACGTCGAGGTGTTGCTGTGGATGATGTCGTTGGGGAAGAGGCTCCGGCTGGGTGGCAGACGAAGGAGGGTGTGGGGCTTCGCGGGTTTTACCGGCCTCGGTGTACGAATGGGTGGGCGGATGGGATTGGAGTGGGGAACCATGGCTTAGGGACGCGCTTGTCCGAAATGTGGGGTAAGTTACGAAAGTACCCCCACCAATTTGAGGCGGTTCTTTCGGTTCAGGGGTATCACGGGCATTTTGCGCGTCGGGATTTCATAGGAGGTGGGATTTTTCGCGCGTGTTATAATTTTGGAATAGCAAGGCGCGGGTTGAGATGGAGGGAGTTGTCGGAGCACAACGAGACAAAGATATATCTTTAATATTTCGGGCTAACAAGGCGCGGGTTCAGATTTCCGGACAAGCCTAACGTGTACTGTACCAAATCAATTCGCACTACAAATGTCATTCAAAACTTTGAATTCATGTTATGTTCAATTAAAATATTTCGCTACGTGTATAATGCATGCAACCTTGTACTCAAATGAGCGTTTTAGTGCATTCCAAACGTATATACTACTGCTTCAATATGAACTAAATTTGAATTCGTTTCTCTATTTGAATAAGATCTACAATAATGATTGTTGTGAAGTCAAAGCATTTGAATTTGTTTATCTATTTTAATAAGATCTACAATCATCGTTATTGTCAAGTTAAACCATCGTTTGTGTATTATCTTCACAGCATAGCACATGGTTAGTGTCGAGTTACATATGAACTATGTGTACTAGATGAACTCGAACTCGGTTTTTTGAATCCACTATATGATGATTTCAAATCATAGTACATTTCAAGCTCTAGCTAGATCTTCACAAAGTAAACCATGTATCATATGTATAATGTGTTTATCACATTATGTATGGTACCCCACCCCCTACGCCTAGAAGTATTTAGATGTGAGTTGCAAACACCACACATTACCACAAATTCAAATAAAATGTGAGAATGTTCGATATATAGTATTGTTTAGATTGTTCAATATTTAGTTGTAAGCTGCAAACGCCACACATTATCATGAATTCAAATAAAATGTGAGATTGTTCGATGTATAGTATGGTTTAGATTGTTCGACATTTAGCTGTGAGTTGCAAATGCCATGCATTATCACATTATGGTATAACATGTGCAAAACCACAACACGCGTATCACCGCTATATTCATGCATGCATATGTTTAAAACACTATGATCTCCTATTCAAATATATGAATCCACTTTCATATCAAATTATGATCTTTGTTAGTCTCGTACACCCACGCAATCCTCTAACCTTTGTAGCTACCACTAACTTTCTCTCGTGCATGCACATGCCCTCCTTGCCCTCCCCCTCCCTCGGCATTCTATGCATCACACACATTCATTTTTTTTCTTTAGGTTGTTCTCCCACAATCTCCACAACTCCTTTCCGACACACACCGATCGATAAACCTCTCCAGCGATGTCTGCCTACAACATACACACGCACCCTCAATCTCCTCCTTTATGTGTCCTTGCCTCGTGTCTCTCATACGGTCCCACACATGTGTAAACTCTCGCCCCTCTTTTCATCGATCTCACAACCGCACACTCCTACCCTATCTAGCTATTAGTTGGGCCTCTCGCACCACCTCCTAGCTCCATTCTCTTTGTCTATCTGTCTCGCCGGGCCTTATTTGCCTCTAACAAATGGTCGTATACCGACCGATCTCCTATTATACATATAGCTAGCTAGGTCCTTATAACTCGTTTTCCCCACGCGTCGATCGATCTACCTCATTAGGTATGTCTCTCCCTTCCTTCGACAAACAACAATTGATCTACCGATCTAGTTAGGTTTTCTTACCAAACACATGGTTCCCCTTCATCATCCATGGATGTGTCCCGACAGATCTATCACGCACAGGCACACACAGAAACACATCCCCACTCTTATTGATAATATTGCAGTTCCACCCGGAGTTTGTCTAGTAGGCCTCTCCCACCATCTTCGAGAAGCAACTCCATCACCCATCCTGCACTCTACCCCTCTCCCTCCCTCTCTCTCTCTCCTCTCTCTCTCTCTCTCTGTGTGTGTGTCCCATCCTATTTCCCGTACTTTAGTTATGTATGGATGTCGACCGATCTCCCTCAAGACATAGTTGGGTCTCTCCTTCTCAACACATATACGAGTCTATCTACCTCTATAGTTAGGCCTCTGCCTACCCCTCCCCCCACACCCTCCCACACACACACACCGATACATCGAGCGCTCTAGTCATGTCTCCCTGCCACACACAAACTTGACCTGTGCCCTCTGACGTTCCGGTAGCTAGGTTAGTCGCCCTATATCTTTGACTTGCACACACACACAATTTCGATGGCTCTCTTCATCGATCTCACACCCACCCACTTGATCCTCTCTTCGACTCTATCGATATCTATGACCCCTCCCTCTCTTCTCGTGGATCGCCCGACCCTCTATATATGATATGGATAGGCCTCCATTTCACACACATTGCATGCAAAATTTTGTTTGAGATGTCATCGACACATATTCCCACAAATACATTCACGAAATCAACCTCCCCCCCCAAACAAAAAACACTCACGAGCGCACAAGCCATTTGTCTAGGTTTGTATCTCTCACACACACACCCACGTAGGTGGGGGATGAGCACAAAGAGAAGAGGTGCACGCACGGTCCACGTACTCCCGTCTCTTTCCCAACCACACCTGCGCGGGTACACAGTGGAGCTCATTTTTGTACGAAAAGGCAGCCCATGTGGTAACTTGACACGTGTACTGGTTCTCAACTGGATGGAGGGAGGATCGTCTACCATGGGTGAACAAACAAATTGCGACTTGACGCGTTATGTTAAAAAAGAGGCAAACCATGTGGGGCCAACCTTAGAGGCAAGGCTCTATACACTGGAGTACTTTTGATGTGTCCCGTCAACTCGCAGAACGAGGAGAAGCTTGCTTAGTACGCCGTCTCCCCCGCCCACAGGTGCGGTGGCTCGCAGGATGAGGTGAAGCTTGCTTACTACGCCTTACGCCCGCTCCCTCGCCCACGCGCGCGGTGGCTCGCAGGACGAGGAGAAAATTTTACTACTCCCTCCGTTTACTCCTCGTCCCTACTACCTTGGTTAGAGAGATCATCATATTGTTTGGAACATATATGTCCTTTAGTAGATTTTGATATGAACTACTAGTACAGAATCCAAACACTGATGTATATAGACGTATTTTAGAGTGTAGATTCACTAATTTTGCTCCGTATGTAGCATAAAGTTGAGACACTTATTTTGGAACGGAAGGAGTACGTATTTGCTATGATCTGTCAATCATTCAGATGCAATAGGATGCATGTTAGTCTCCTTTGTATTAGATGAAATGTTGCAACGGGCAACCTTGGACGCAAGGTACATGTAACAGAAGCTGGAAGCTTCATAGCATTGTACTATCTCGCTGATAAATTATAGTACTTACTATACGTGTACTTCCTCTGTTCCTAAATATAAGTCTTTGTAGAGATTTCACCATGAACCACATGCGGATGTATATAGATGCATTTTAAGTGTGGATTCATTCATTTTGTTCCGTATGTAGTCCACCTAGTGGAATCTATACAAAGACTTATATTTAGGAATGGAGGGAGTACAATGTAAAGAGTTAGGTGTCGCACGGTGTCCAGAAAATATGGTGATAGTGTGAGGTGGTCCATGTAATCACTGAGCATGTGTGTTTTCACTGCTCTTGCACTCCTCCACCGTAAGAATGGAGAAAATTGTAATCTAGTAGTACCTCCTTTCGCCGAAAGCGTGGGACATCCAGCAGTCCTACCACCTCAGAAATAATGACCAATGAGCCATGTAATCACATAGACCCAGCAGTAAGTTGGACGGACGAAGCAACCATCACTCTTGAATCCGATTCTCCCTTCAATGCAGGCACCAGTGAGAGGTCGCGTCCGCTCTGCCCGAGCAAGAATGCGGCACCGATTCTTTGGAGCAGCGCTGACCGTTTCGGGCGGGAAGCGCGCGTGGGCGATGGAGGGGCTTTGGGTGGGCTAGGATGGTCAGGAGCGGGCATGGCAGCTGTCCGCCTGTCCCTACCGGACGCCCGGAAAAGAGAGGATGCACCGACTCTCGCGGCTAAAATCGTACAGTATACACCATCTCTCTGTTGGAGTAGGTCGATATGTCGCTCTCTCTAACATACACATGCTGTTAAACACACACACGCAAATGCACACGCACACACAGGTTCATAGAATAGGAAAATTGTGCGAGTGCGATGCCACATGAAGTGGGATACATATGGAGTACGTACAAGAAGAGAAGAGGTGACAAATATTCGATCACACCTGGACTGAGGAGTAGTACTCCCTCCATCTAGGTGTTAAGTCATCCTACAGAATTCTGATATTCCCAAAATGTTTAGGTGTCGTCCATTAACTTCGCATCTCAATCCCTTCCTGGCCTTGTTGCTAGCGAGCGTTGTTACTTAGGGATCATTCGGATCCTTAGCAAGAACAGCTTATAGCATAGCCGGGCAAGGTTAGGTGTTTGGAACTGTTAAAATATTTTAGCTTTTGTGGTCCAGCTAGCTAGGGTGGGCTAGAAAAACCTTGCTAGCTCTGGAGAGCTAGATCGCTCGCTTCCGACGGCAAACTTCGCGTAGTAGTAACATAGACTAGTAACATATGCATGTTGTACTAGTCCAATTTACTCACCACTATGACCAGCCTAAGCAATGTAACCAAACGCTCCTTACTCTGCCTTGTTATCTCCCCCGGAAACCCAATGCATGGAGCACAACTACGCGTTGATCAGTCAAGAAATTAAAGTCAGCTTGCATGTGAGTTAATACGTGGCCCTGCATGGTAGCTAAAATGGCATCTCTTAGTTGTTTGGATTAATTGTTGCGCTTAGAGACAGAAATAAGGGCTTTGATTGGAGGAATGACCGGTCAAGTTTCTCCTCTTCCAATCTGCTTGCACCTTGGTCCCGCAACACCTTCTAACGTGAGTTATTACACCTAGACAGAGGGAGTCGTATGACATACGGTGGCACACTGACTTAGGTCGAATACAAGTGCCCAAAATGGTGCTTGGTTACAGGGACTAAACATGGACTATAGGTTCTTAAATGACATGCTAAAAGACCATGTTACCCCTAATAATGAACTAATAGAGACAAGGTGCGATGCGTGGCAGGGGCAACTATTGGAAAAAGTCCCAAAAAGACTCTCCCTCGGGGTCTTCTTTCTTTAGTCCCAAATGCCCACTTTTAGTCCCTAAATGTCCCTCCTGTTTGGTTTAGATGGGACTGGCACGGCGTTTTTTAGTCCCACCATCAAAATGTCCCTGTAAACAAGCACCCTCTAATAATGCCGCTGGAAAATGGATGCAATGCAACAGTTAAAAGCAAATTACATGTTTAACGAATTTTATTGTTAATATAATCTCTCTGTTAATATTAATCAATGCCACCATTTTAGATATGCTACTGTCTTACTTTCTTTCCCATTTAGATAAGGTAGATGCTTATTTTTGTTGGCTTCTGTGTCATCCACCGTTATTAACCAGTAGTTGTTTCCTTTGTACCTCTGTATAAACAGGGTTATCTACTTCACCTCGTTGCCATTGTGACCTTTTGTTGCACTGCACAAAACACTTTTGTTTTAAGAGTGTTTTCTGCAGTTCAACCAAAATGTCACATCGACAACGTTGCTTGATTGCTTGATCTTAGTGGAACTGCACAAGAGGAGATCTTACTTCCTATCAGTGTTAGCAAATTTGGTTCAGATCTTCTTCTTGAGAGTTGTTAGAATTCCGCGTCATTAGAGGTCAGTACTAGACTTCTTTCAAATGATTCTGCAGTGTGCTTTCATATGTTGTGCTACTTGTACGGTAATGTTGCTTGATTTTAGAGAACTGCACAAATGGAGACAAGACTTCCAATCTGTATGTGCATCGCAATATCCCATTGAGGTAAGATAAGGATATTTCACAACTGTTGGCCTGTATTTTGCCACTTTCATCAGAAAATTAATGGCATTGTTTAGTGCTATACTTGTGCAACCTAATTGACATGCCAAATCTTACATTGAAGGCGAAGTTTGTCTGTTATTGAACCAAGTGAGGAAGGGGGAGAACAAGCGGAAGAAAAACAAAAAACAACTCCTGGTGCTGTAAAGAAGCACTGGAACTATGATGACACAAGTAATGATATAGTTTTGCATCTTAATTTATTGCTATGGCTGGAACGAGCAATTGTTTTGCCACTGATTCGATGCCACTCTTAATGTAATACGTAATTATCTCTACTTGTGCAAACAGGGATCTTCTTTGAAGATATCATATATTTTAGTGGAACTGCACAAGAAGATGTTGGAAACATTAATCTAATCGAGGATTATATAGTAAGCATGGCCACCACAGTAGATAGCAACAGATGATTCCGGAGAATTGCTTCATCCATATGCTCAACACAAAAAGCCTCCTGACAAAGGTTGGTACTCGCCCACTGATTTCATCCATATGATTGAGCTTTGTCATCTCTATTGGTGTTGTGCTACTGTTTAGATACTGTCATCAAAAAGTGGTATAGTCCTTGAGAAGTGCTTCATCTATGCTGTTTTAAATATTTCATTTCCTTTTTTTCGAGCAAACAGGGATACTAGCATTTAATTATCCTCTTGTCTTTGCACAACAGGATCATCCTCCTCTAAAGAAGAATATGGAGTACGTGAAGTGACTAGTTCCGATTATGCCAGGATGAAGAAGCCATGTCTATCTTCTCATGAGAAGGAGCAGTTCAAGGATGGTTACATTACCCCCACAAGACCAAACTAACTTCAGCTCAGAAGGACTGACAAATCTCCATTTTCTTGCTGTGATGCGCGAGTACAATGTTGTTCTAGGATTCTTTCCGGTGAGTTCCATTTTTCTAAAAGTCAACTCTACATGGACCATGTAGGTGCCTGTTAAACTACCAATTCATAGTATAGTTTGCTCTATACTAATCACTTTTTTGTATTTGTGCAAACAGGGGTGCTCAGCCTGATTTCAATGGGAACTGCACAAAATGTTCATGAATACATCGAATCATTCATTTCCACCACAAGAAAGGAGGTGCCGATAAGTTCAAGGCGTTGCAACATATAAGGGAAAAATCATACAAGCTACACACGAATTTGGTTGATTTTGGTGGAACTGCACAAAAAGAACAACTGGTTTATTTAGCACGAGGTGCCATGTCAATGTCTGAACTGATGGCAAACCCTGCCCATTTGTCAGGACCCCGATCCTAAGTCACACCGATCTAGCTGTAACACGTCATATCACTTTGCGGCCTCACGCACGGTAACCCCACGGGTGCCACCTTACCTGGCCCGGGACCATTTGCACATTTTGGCACACGTATATGACAGTGTCGCTAGCATCCATATGACAGAGAACCCGGGCCGACATGGCTAGTTATAAACCAAAAGTGGCACTAAATTACAGAGACAGGCATCCATGACCCAGCAACGAACGTGTCGGTCATCAACGTATGAACCCAAGTCGTAGCAAGCTACATGGACTTAAAGGAACAACGCGTGACATTTCCCCTAAGGGACAGACACAAGAACGAAGAAGGACACATGCCGGCCAACCTACGTGTTCCGAGCAGTAGCAAGCTACCAAGGCTCATTGGAATCACTAGGAGGCATTTCCCTGTAAGGTAGGCTACCAAAGGAAAACAACTAGGTGTCGGATCCCACACATACCAAGCATTTCAACCATACACACAATATGCTCAATATGTGCAAATACAACATTGCATCACAACAGAACTCTATGACTCAAAGTACTTTATTTAAAAGGCTCCAAGAGCCATACATAACATATCCATACAGGTAGGGGTCACATGACCCAACACTCAAGTCATACAGTCATACAAGCACAAGAGGAAGCTACATGTCTGAGTACAGACAACTTAGAAAATAAAACAGGCTTGGTGTAGCCTGACTATCTACAAGGCCCTTCACAAGCTCCAGATCTCCGTCTGGGTGTCAAGCTACTCGTCGACGTCAACGTCTATGTAGAACCCATCAGCAGGGGCAGGGTTCTCCTCTGCAACAGTTATTAAGCAAACATGAGTACAAAGGTACTCAGCAAGTCTTACCACAGAACCTATCATACATGCAACATTATCAAAGGGGGTAGTGGAGTTCATAGCAGAAAGCCAGCTTTGACTCGTGGCTAACCTATACCACAACTCTCAACGGATTGCAAGATGTTATTACGAACACGAGTCCTCTACTCACCACAACAATACACTACCGAGGATCCTCTTCCGTCAACCTACGGAAGGGCCATCCACGGCACTCACACTTATCTTGAGGCTTTTAGTAGTATCCATCAACTTGTCTATGAACTGTAAGAGTAACCAAGTAGTCCGTACCGCGAACAACGGCTATTCGAATAGATTGATAACCCTGCAGGGGTGTACTTCTTCACACATGTTTTCACCACTTAGCGTCTGCACACGACATGTGCTCGGCAGACTTCAAGCGCAAGCCGACGTGGGTGTAGACCATGACCTAACCAACCACTCAAGTCTCTCGTCCAGGTTTATCGCCTATTTGGGTTCCATCCGTGGGGAGATCCGGCCGGGGTGTCGCTCACGGCCCCAAACGATGTGTACAGGGTTCCCGAGTCACCAAACGGGCAGCCGGTACACCGTGCCACGTACCTGTCGCATCACAGCCCACCCCGAGGGTCAGCGCTGTGCACGACCTCCAGTAAACTATAAACACTAGAAGCTAGTTGCAACTCCTGGACAAAGAACATGGCAGTCGATAAGTCGAGCGTGGTCATATTTCAGGGCCCAATGTGTGGTAGTAACTGTAACTTGAATCACACACACAGATCTCGGGTCCTATGGACGATTCCAATGAAACAACCCACCACGTACTCCTACATGGCCTTTCATCGATACCTTTACCAAGCGTATTCCACACTTCCTTCTCTTTATCGGTATGATCATTTCACTCTGATCCATCACCCAGATGAACCAGACCTGACACAACTCTAAGCATAGCAGGCAACATAAACAAATATCATGGTGGATCACACATCACATGGCTCAATCAACTCCTACACATGCTAGTGGGTTTCAACTATTTACTGTGGCAATGACAGGTCATGAAAGGGAATAGGGTTCAACTACCGCAGCAAGTAGCAGTTCACACGCTGTTGCCTTAATGCAGTAAAAGAGAGCAGGAGCGAGGAGATTGGGTTTGTATCGGAATGATCAATGATTGCTTGCCTGACAAAGTGGTTGTCGGGTACTGGTCTTCAGCTGGATACGCAGCAGTATCCTCGGGAGCAGGACCTAACACGGAGAATACCGGCGATACAATCATTAAACAAACAAATGCAACAATATGATGCATGCTCATGACATGGCAAGATGCATGTGTTTTGGGCTAATGCAACTATAACCAGAAGGGTTTGAGCTTATTTGAATCAAAGATTCAAATTGGCACTTTAGCTATTATTTAAATAAGTGCATTATCATGTTTTAATACATACAGCAAGGTTAACTTGCTCAAACATGCATGAAACCAGTGCCATTGGAAAGATTGAATTTTTCTGATCATGATTTTTAGAAGTTTTGGGTATTTTCTGAAATTCATAAATCATTTAAGATTTAAATTAAATTCCAGAAACTCTTTACTGCGTCAGCATGACCTCATGCTGACGTCAGCAGGTCAACAAGAGCTGGTCCAGGTCAAACATGACATGTGGGCCCGGCATGTCACTGTCATAGCTAATTAACAAAGTTAATTAGTGTTAATCTAGGAACTAATTAGCTGTCACTGGGGTCTGGGCCCATGGGTCAGTGACTAAACGAACTAACTAATTTAATTAACATTAACTTAATTAAACTAGCTAATTAGGGGAGGGGTGGCCCACACGTCAGCGTCCCAGGGGTGGTCAACCCCCCGGTTAAACGAGTCAAACTCGCCGGCGAAGTGACGCCGGTGAGGCCAAACAAGGCGGCGTGCTTCGGAAATCGCCCACAGGGCACGGTTCGAGCCGCGGTTGGGCGCGTTGGAGAGCCCTTGCCGAAGCGCGTCGAACGGTGGTGGTCGCCGGGCCTGTGGTGGCCGGAGGCGACGGCAACGAGCTCGACAGCTGCGGCCAGCGTTCGGGCGTGTGTGGAGACGCGGCTACGGTGGCCTAGGCGATGCGTGCGTGGCACCTAGCTCACCTACGTGCTGCGGCGAGCGAGATGGACATGTGTCCGTGACCAAATGGTCACCGAAGCATCACCAGCGGCAAGCACGGCGGCGTCGGGTTTCGGTGATCTACGAAGCAGAAGCTACACGGCGCAAACGAAGCGGAGAAGAGAGGGGTTCGGCGTAGGGGCTCATAGCGGTGCTAGCGAGCTCGACGGAGGGGTCGGGGACGCTCTGCAGCTTCTTAATCGACAGCGAGGTGCTCTGGCGATCCGAGGTTGGGGACGACGGCGTGAAGGCGTTGCAGGGCTCCCGGCGATCCATGGCTCAGCGAGGAGGTAGAGGGCGTCGCGGCGAACCTTCTGGACACGCTCACGGGATGAGGGGGAGGTTCTAGGTGCGGCAACGGCGAACGGCGGCGACGGGCGGCTCGGTGGTGAGAGGGAGAGAGCCAAGGGAAGGCGATGGGGACGAGGGGAAAGTGAGAGAGGGGTCGGGGCAGCTGCGTGGCGACGCCAGGAGACGTCCACGCCGTCGGGGAGGTAGGCGAGCAGGGTGGAGGTGGACGGGCGCGTGCCGGCGCGCGGTGGCCACGCGCGCTGCCTTCTGGCGCGAGGAGGAAGGCGACAGAAGAGGGGCTGGTGGGCTGGGCCGTCCTGCAACAGTGTTGGGCTCAAGTAAGTTCTTTCTCTCTCTTTCTTTTTCCTATTTCTTTTCTGTTTCATTTGTTTTGCAACTTTGTTTAATTAATAAAAATGCCAGAACATTTTTATAACTAATAAAACTTGTCATGCCCACTGTATATATTATGAACAGTATAGAACATTATAGTTTATGATTATTTGAGCATTTAAAATATTTTATAGCATTTAAATGCCCAAATTCAAATACCATATGATTTAATCCAAAGACCTTAGAGGTCCTAGAAAATTGTGCACCATTTTTGGCAGAGGTTTAAGACCAAGGCACAAATGATGAACATTTTTGAAGGGCATTTTGGGTACATTGGAAAAGATTTTATCAAACCCTAGTTGTTAGGAAAGGGGTGCTGGGGTTTCTGTCATTCCCATTTCAAATTTCTTTGATAAGTAGACATGATGCACACTCTAGCTAGTCCTAATGCAAGTGCTAACTAGGGATGTGACAACTCACCCCCACTTAAAAGAATCGCGTCCCGAGATTCGGGTTCCTCCGGAAAGATGGTGGGGTACTCAAGTCGAAGACGATCCTCCCTTTCCCAAGTAGCTTCACTCTCGGAATGATGTGACCATTGAACCTTGAGAAACTTGATATTGTGGCGTCGAGTGGTGCGCTCAGTTTGATCAAGAATTCGAACGGGGTATTCTCGGTATGTGAGATTGTTCTGGAGATCAAGCGTTTCGTGGTCCACTCCGCGGATAGGATCCGAGAAGCAACGCCTGAGTTGAGAAACGTGGAACACGTCATGAACTCTGGATAGGTGCGGAGGTAGTTCCAATTGGTAGGCAACTTCTCCTCGTTTGGCAAGAATGCGAAAAGGACCGATGTAACGAGGGGCCAATTTTCCTTTGATACCGAAGCGATGGGTTCCCTTAAGAGGAGTAACCCGAAGGTAAGCCTTATCGCTGACTTCAAAAGTCACAGCCTTATGATGACTATCATATTGGCTCGTCTGGCGAGACTGGGCTGTTTTCAATTTCTCACGAACGATGCGAACTTGCTCTTCTGCTTCCTGGATCATATCCGGGCCAAAGAATTGCCTTTCCCCGGTTTCTGACCAGTTAAGAGGTGTTCGACACCTTCGTCCATATAGAACTTCCAAGGGGGCTTTACCTAGGCTGGCTTGATAACTATTGTTATAAGCAAATTCGGCAAATGGAAGACACTTCTCCCAATCCATACCGAAAGAGATGACAGAGGCTCGAAGCATGTATTCCAGAATTTGATTGACTCGTTCCACTTGACCACTTGACTGGGGATGGAAGGCGGTACTGAAAGAGAGATGAGTTCCCATAGCATTCTGGAAACTTTCCCAAAATCGTGAAGTGAAAAGACTTCCACGGTCTGAGTTAATCTCCAACGGCACACCATGAAGTGATACTATCCGAGAGATGTACAAGTCTGCTAACTGGCTAGCGGTAATACTCTCTCGAACAGGCAGGAAATGAGCTACTTTAGAGAGGCGGTCGATAACGACGAAGATAGCATTATTCCCTTTCCTGGTCCTGGGAAACCCGGTAATGAAGTCCATACCGACCTTGTCCCATTTCCATTCAGGAATAGCTAAAGGTTGAAGGGTGCCAGCAGGCCGTTGATGCTCTGCTTTGACTCGACGACAAACGTCGCAGTTAGCAATGAATTGAGCGATTTCTCTCTTCATCCTAGTCCACCAGAATCTCTGACGTAGGTCCTGATACATTTTGGTACTACCGGGATGAATTGTGAGAGGAGATTCATGAGCCTCCTTAAGGATTAACTGCCGTAGATGGTGGTTCTTGGGAACCACTACACGGTTCTCAAAGAAAACAACACCTCGATCATCCATAGAGAAGCTTTTAGCGAGTCCGCTAGCAATTGTCTCTTGGAGTCGGGATATACCTTTATCACGCTTCTGGGCAGCTATAACTTGATCCATAAGGGTAGGTTTCGCCACCAAGGTGGAAAGGAATCCTCAAGGAACAATGTGAAGGTTAAGCTTACGAAATTCCTCGTGGAGAAGTGGTTGCCCTTGTTGTAACATTAAGTTGTTACAATAGGACTTACGACTTAGTGCATCAGCCATGACATTGGCCTTCCCAGGGGTGTAAGTGATTCCTAAGTCGTAGTCTGTGAGCAACTCAACCCAACGTCTTTGCCTGAGATTTAGATCCGGTTTGGTGAAGGTGTACTTCAAACTTTGATGATCAGTGAAGATTTCACAGCGATTACCAAGGAGGTAATGTCGCCATGTTTTGAGTGCATGGGCTACAGCTGCAAGCTCTAGATCATGAGTAGGATAGTTATCCTCATGTGGACGCAACTGTTGAGATGCGTATGCAATCACTTGACGATCTTGCATGAGTATGCAACCTAGTCCTTGTCGCGAGGCGTCGCAATAGATTATAAAATCCTTGGAAAAGTCTGGTGGTACCAGTACAGGTGCAGATGTCAGGCGTCTTTTCAGTTCCTGAAAACTGGACTCGCACTGTGGGGTCCACTCAAACTTTTTATCTTTCTTGAGGAGTTCAGTTAGAGGTTTAGCAACCTTGGAGAAATTCTCGACGAAGCATCAGCAATAGCTCGCTAAGACAAGAAAACTCCTAACTTGCTTGACCGATTCAGGGGGAGTCCAATCAAGGACGGCTTGAACTCGCTCGGGATTGACAGCAATACCCTTGCTAGAGATCACATGACCTAGATAGGTTACTTCCGGCAACCAAAATTCACATTTAGAGAATTTGGCATAAAGGCGGTGCTCTCGAAGTTTCGTCAATACCAGCCTTAAATGCTCGGCATTATCTTTCTTGTTCTTGGAGTAAATGAGTATATCATCGAGGTATACCACGATGAATTTATCCAAGTACTCCATGAATATAGAATTCATGTGCCGGGAGAAGGTGGCTGGGGCATTGGTTAATCCGAAGGACATGACGGTGTACTCATATTGGCCATAACGAGTAACAAAAGCCGTTTTAGGAATGTCCCCGTTCTTGATTTTGATTTGATGGTAACCCAACCTCAAATCCATCTTAGAGAAGACTGAGGATCCAGCGAGCTGATCATACAGGTCGTTGATCCTGGGAAGCGGATACTTGTTCTTTATGGTGACCAGATTAACAGGTCGGTAATCTACAACCATCCGCTCCGTTCCATCCTTCTTCTTGACGAAGAGGACGGGGCAAGCCCAAGGGGAAGAACTAGGATGGATGAAACCCTTTTGCAAGGACTCATCGAGTTGTTTCTTTAGCTCAGCTAATTCTAGTGGTGCCATCTTATAAGTTCTCCTAGAGATTGGGACAGTTCTAGGGATAAGATCTATCACGAACTCGACATCTCTGTCAGGTGGAATTCCTGGCAGTTCTTCTGGAAAAACATCCGGAAAGTCACGGACTACCAGGATATCTTCGAGTTCTGGTAGAGGGCTGGCATTAAGAGAGTAGAGCTAACGCTCAGCCATTCGGGTCAAGACATTGACTATCTTGCCGGATGGGTGTGTAAGTTGAACGGTCCTAGTATAGCAATCAATCTTGGCGTAATGAGTTGTCATCCAATCCATACCCAAAATGATGTTTATGTCCGAGGACTTGAGAGCGATTAGAGATGCTTGGAAAACAAGTCTATGGACAAGGATTTCATTTCCATGGCTTACCCTAGAGGTTTGCCACTTTGAACCAGGAGTTTGAATAACCATCGGTGTAGGCATGTCACAAAATATCATGTTGTGCATTCGAGCATAGCTCTCAGATATGAACGAATGGGATGCTCCAGTATCGAAAAGAACAGATGCCGGATGACAGTTAACGAGAAGATTACCAAGAACGACGTTAGGATCCTCATAAGCTTCCTCAGCAGAGACATAGTTGACATGACCACGTGCAGTGGGGATTGGCTTGACATAATTCACCTTGCCGGTTGGCTTACCACGACCAACGGGTTTTCCTAGTTGATTCTGAGGACACTCACGCATGTAGTGCCCTGGTTCTCCACACTTGAAGTAGGTCACAGTGCTAGTGCGTGGAGAAAAGTTGGAAGGTGGTCCTCCATAGGTCTTAGCAGGTGCTTACTGTTGAGTTGGGCGAGGCGCCTCATAGGATGGCCTCGGTGTGTACTTGGGTGGCAGAGCAGTGTTAGGAACCCACACACGGCGCTTGTGAGAGCCAGAGCCGGATGAGGAACCAAAGTATCGAGTATGCTTGCGTGTGGCCTCGAAGTCGGTCTGGCCCGTTTCAGCACTGATAGCCTTGTTTACCAACTTCTGGAAGGAAGTGCACTCGTGCAGACGTAGATCTCGGCGGAGTTCAGGGCTGAGTCCCTTGCGGAACCTCGCCTGCTTCTTGGCATCGGTGGATACTTCCTCAGGTGCATAGCGTGCCAAGTTCCCAAACTCGCGACTATAGCCATCCACAGTTAACCGGCCCTGGGTGAAGTTGCAGAATTCCTCCCGCTTGCGATCCATGAGACCTTCCGGAATGTGATGTTCATGGAATGCCTCACTGAACTCAACTCAAGTAGTGATTTGGCCAGCAGGACGCATAGCTTCAAAGTTTTCCCACCAAAGACTGGCAGGGCCCTCAAGATGGTAGGCAGCGTAGGTAACCTTGTCAGCTTCGGCCACACGGGCAGAGTGTAGCTTGTGGGTGATACTACGTAGCCAATCATCCGCATCTAGAGGTTCAGTGGAGTGATGGAACTTCGGTGGACACATCTTGATAAAGTCATTGATTGACACCACGTCATTCCTCTGACGGAACCCAGTGTTCTGCTCTATGCGTTCCAGCAGACGGTTGGTCTCTCTCTTGTTCCGTTCTGCCTCGAGCATAACTTCCGCCAAGGAGGGTGGCTGGGGCAGATTCCCATCTCTAGCCCCACTAGCCTCACCCTGCTCCTGAGCAGCAGGAGTGCTGCGAGTGTTGACCATCCTAGGAAAACAAAACAACGGTTTAGACAAGGATGGCAAAAATTTGACATAGGAGTGCAGAATGTAATGGATGACACGGAATGCAGAGATGTTCATCCATACGACATGGTAATATAGAAACTGCTATATATACACCAGTGGTCATACACACCATTCATAGTTTAGTACAAGCCAAGGCTAAAGTACAACTGCGGTGAAAGACGATACATCCCATCAGAGGCATTCCAAGCTCCTATACATTATTTAACTACACCTCCGGAACTCAGTACACACTAAGTCATATTCCACAAGACGCGCAGGACTGTGGGAATACAACTACTACAATACTACTACTACCACGGTCTAGCTCAGACATTCCCGTAGTAATCCTCGTAAAAATTACCACCGTAGCCTGGAAGTGGTATAGACGGATCTTGAAACTCGCGAGCATTCGAAGGCTGTGGACCATAAGGACATGGATGTGGCCTCGGTCCCGATGCTGGTGGAGGTGTAATACCCCCAACGTCACGCCAATCCATGCGATCAGGCAGACGAGTCCGCACGGGGTACAAATCCCGCATGTCCAGATATCCGGCGTGCACAGCAGGTGCAAGCCGTGTCAAAGTAGTCCAGTGGGCGGCTCGAGTGTTATACAGCTCCATCCGGAGGGCACGGACCTCACGGTCCCTATCCTCTAGCATCTGAACAGTAGTTTGAAGTAGTGGCTCTTCATGAGCAGCATCAGTATACAGACCAGCGTAGTAGCCTTCCTCTCTGGGAAGTGAGGCTGGCATGTAACAGAACTCAGTGTTCAGCAACAGGGCATGCCTAGCCCGGAGAATGGTCGTCATCGAATAGGCGGCATCCTGCACTGCCATCTCGATGGTAACCCCGAGTCCATAAGACCAATGGATGGGGTCGTTAGCTCCGGGATATGAGGGGTATATCCGGACTGTGCAGAAATAGTGACTCTGATTGAAATCCCGGTACTTTTCCTTCACGGTGTACTCAGGATACCAGCGATAACAGGTCTCAGTCAGCACACGGACTAGCATGGCCGTGTGACCGGGCACATTAATGCACCGAGTCAGACGAACCACTTGGTGAGGGGTGCGGCCAGACATCTGAAACACGAAGTAATGCAAAGGCATTAGTGTTTCTGGAAGAAATCGGGCAGCATAACAACTGTAAATGCTCAAACAAAGATTTGAGGCATCATACAAATGATAGAATAGCCACTCAACAATTCCATATCAAGGTTCCGGGTCCAACAATCATCATACTAAAAGGATAGAAACTGAACTGAGGCTTGAAACCAACAATCCTAAGAGTCTACGGATTAGTAACACGTGAACCTAGTAAGGATAAGAGGCCTAGTCCTAAATCCCCGCAGAAAGAATAGACTGACTCAGATCAGAAGGGCATAAGGTAAAGGAGTAAAAAGAGCCTTACGTTCCCTTCCACAATCAATTCCCCTACATATAACTAAGAATTTTTCTAGACTCAACATCGACCAGTTTGGCTTGAGAAACCTACAGGCAGTCATGCTCTGATGCCAACGCTGTCAGGACCCCGATCCTAAGTCACATCGATCTAGCTGTAACACGTCATATCACTTTGCGGCCTCACGCACGGTAACCCCACGGGTGCCACCTTACCTGGCCCGGGACCGTTTGCGCATTTTGGCACACGTATATGACAGTGTCGCTAGCATCCATACGACAGAGAACCCGGGTCGACATGGCTAGTTATAAACCAAAAGTGGCACTAAATTACAAAGACAGGCATCCATGACCCAGCAACGAACGTGTCGGTCATCAACGTATGAACCCAAGTCGTAGCAAGCTACATGGACTTAAAGGAACAACGCGTGACATTTCCTCTAAGGGATAGACACAGGAACGAAGAAGGACACATGCCGGCCAGCCTACGTGTTCCGAGCAGTAGCAAGCTACCACGGCTCATTGGAATCACTAGGAGGCATTTCCCTGTAAGGTAGGCTACCAAAGGAAAACAACTAGGTGTCGGATCCCACACATACGAAGCATTTCAACCATACACACAATATGCTCAATATGTGCAAATACAACATTGCATCACAACAGAACTCTATGACTCAAAGTACTTTATTTAAAAGGCCCCAAGAGCCATACATAACATATCCATACAGGTAGGGGTCACATGACCCAACACTCAAGTCATACAGTCATACAAGCACAAGCGGAAGCTACATGTCTGAGTACAGACAACTTAGAAAATAAAACAGGCTTGGTGTAGCCTGACTATCTACAAGGCCCTTCACAAGCTCCAGATCTCCGTCTGGGTGTCAAGCTACTCGTCGACGTCAACGTCTATGTAGAACCCATCAGCAGGGGCAGGGTTCTCCTCTGCAACAGTTATTAAGCAAACATGAGTACAAAGGTACTCAGCAAGTCTTACCACAGAACCTATCATACATGCAACATTATCAAAGGGGGTAGTGGAGTTCATAGCAAAAAGCCAGCTTTGACTCTTGGCTAACCTATACCACAACTCTCAACGGATTGCAAGATGTTATTACAAACACGAGTCCTCTACTCACCACAACAATACACTACCGAGGATCCTCTTCCGTCAACCTACGGAAGGGCCATCCACGGCACTCACACTTATCTTGAGGCTTTTAGTAGTATCCATCAACTTGTCTATGAACTGTAAGAGTAACCAAGTAGTCCGTACCGCGAACAACGGCTATTCGAATAGATTGATAACCCTGCAGGGGTGTACTTCTTCACACATGTTTTCACCACTTAGCGTCTGCACACGACATGTGCTCGGCAGACTTCAAGCGAAAGCCAACGTGGGTGTAGACCATGACCTAACCAACCACTCAAGTCTCTCGTCCAGGTTTATCGCCTATTTGGGTTCCATCCGTGGGGAGATCCGGCCGGGGTGTCGCTCACGGCCCCAAACGATGTGTACAGGGTTCCCGAGTCACCAAACGGGCAGCCGGTACACCGTGCCACGTACCTGTCGCATCACAGCCCACCCCGAGGGTCAGCGCTGTGCACGACCTCCAGTAAACTATAAACACTAGAAGCTAGTTGCAACTCCTGGACAAAGAACATGGCAGTCGATAAGTCGAGCGGGGTCATATTTCAGGGCCCAATGTGTGGTAGTAACTGTAACTTGAATCACACACACAGATCTCGGGTCCTATGGACGATTCCAATGAAACAACCCACCACGTACTCCTACATGGCCTTTCATCGATACCTTTACCAAGCGTATTCCACACTTCCTTCTCTTTATCGGTATGATCATTTCACTCTGATCCATCACCCAGATGAACCAGACCCGACACAACTCTAAGCATAGCAGGCAACATAAAAAAATAGCATGGTGGATCACACATCACATGGCTCAATCAACTCCTACACATGCTAGTGGGTTTCAACTATTTACTGTGGCAATGACAGGTCATGCAAGGGAATAGGGTTCAACTACCACATCAAGTAGCAGTTCACACGTTGTTGCCTTAATGCAATAAAAGAGAGCAGGAGAGAGGATATTGGGTTTGTATCGGAATGATCAATGATTGCTTGCCTGACAAAGTGGTTGTCGGGTACTGCTCTTCAGCTGGATACGCAGCAGTATCCTCGGGAGCAGGACCTAACACGGAGAATACCGGCGATACAATCATTAAACAAACAAATGCAACAATATGATGCATGCTCATGACATGGCAAGATGCATGTGTTTTGGGCTAATGCAACTATAACCAGAAGGGTTTGAGCTTATTTGAATCAAAGAATCAAATTGGCACTTTAGCTATTATTTAAATAAGTGCATTATCATGTTTTAATATATACAGCAAGGTTAACTTGCTCAAACATGCATGAAACCAGTGCCACTGGAAAGATTGGATTTTTCTGATCATTTTTCATATATAAATTATTTCCATTTGAGCTACGGTTGATTTTATATGATTTTTAGAAGTTTTGGGTATTTTCTGAAATTCATAAATCATTTAAGATTTAAATTAAATTCTAGAAACTCTTTACTGCGTCAGCATGACCTCATGCTGACGTCAGCAGGTCAACAGGAGCTGGTCCAGGTCAAACATGACATGTGGGCCCGGCATGTCAGTGTCATAGCTAATTAACAAAGTTAATTAGTGTTAATCTAGGAACTAATTAGCTATGAGTGGGGTCTGGCCCACGGGTCAGTGACTAAACTAACTAACTAATTTGATTAACATTAACTTAATTAAACTAGCTAATTAGGGGAGGGGTGGCCCACACGTCAGCGACCCAGTGGTGGTCAACCCCCCGGTCAAACGAGTCAAACTCGCCAGCGAAGTGACGCCGACAAGGCCAAACACGGCGGCGTGCTTCGGAAAATGCCCACAGGGCACGGTTCGAGCCGCGGTTGGGCGCGTTGGAGAGCCCTTGCCGAAGCGCGTCGAACGGTGGTGGTCGCCGGGCCTGTGGTGGCCGGAGGCGACGGCAACGAGCTCGACAGCGGCGGCCGGCGTTCGGGCGTGTGTGGAGACGCGGCTGCGGTGGCCTAGGCGATGCGTGCGTGGCACCTAGCTCACCTACGTGCTGCGGCGAGCGAGATGGACATGTGTCCGTGACCAAATGGTCACCGGAGCATCACTGGCGGCAAGCACAGCGGCGGCGGGTTTCGGTGATCAACGGAGCAGCAGCTACACGACGCAAACGAAGCGGAGGAGAGAGGGGTTCGGCGTAGGGGCTCACAGCGGTGCTAACGAGCTCGACGGAGGGGTCGGGGACGCTCTGCAGCTTCTTAATCGACGGCGAGGTGCTCCGGCGATCCGAGGTTGGGGACGACGGCGTGAAGGCGTTGCAGGGCTCCCGGCGATCCGTGGCTCAGCGAGGAGGTAGAGGGCGTCGCGACGAACCTTCTGGACACGCTCACGGGACGAGGGGGAGGTTCTAGGTGCGGCAACGGCGAACGGCGACGACGGGCGGCTCGGTGGTGAGAGGGCGAGAGCCGGGGGAAGGCGATGGGGACGAGGGGAAAGTGAGAGAGGGGTCGGGGCAGCTGCGTGGCGACGCCAGGAGACGTCCAGGCCGTCGGGGAGGCAGGCAAGCAGGGTGGAGGTGGCCGGGCGCGTGCCGGCGCGCGGTGGCCACGCGCGCTGCCTTCTGGCGCGAGGAGGAAGGCGACAGAAGAGGGGCTGGTGGGCTGGGCCGGCCTGCAACAGTGCTGGGCTCAGGTAAGTTCTTTCTCTCTCTTTCTTTTTCCTATTTCTTTTCTGTTTCATTTGTTTTGCAACTTTGTTTAATTAATAAAAATGCCAGAACATTTTTATAACACATAAAACTTGTCATGTCCACTGTATATATTATGAACAGTATAGAACATTATAGTTTATGATTATTTGAGCATTTAAAATATTTTATAGCATTTAAATTCCCAAATTCAAATACCATATGATTTAATCCAAAGACCTTAGAGGTCCTAGAAAATTGTGCACCATTTTTGGCAGAGGTTTAAGACCAAGGCAGAAATGATGAACATTTTTGAAGGGCATTTTGGGTACATTCGAAAAGATTTTATCAAACCCTAGTTGTTAGGAGAGGGGTGCTGGGGTTTCTGTCATTCCTATTTCAAGTTTCTTTGATAAGTAGACATGATGCACACTCTAGCTAGTCCTAATGCAAGTGCTAACTAGGGATGTGACACCATTCCACAATCGTAGGCATTTGATATTTTGGAATGGGAAAACCTTGTAAAATTTTGCTCATTGATTTTAGCAAGAATACATGCGTTTGATATTTTCGAATGGGACGCCCTTTGCTGTCAGCAGCGTCGATCCATTTTTTCTTTATTCTTTAGTTGTGAAGTAAATATTGGCTCTGACATGTGAATCACTGAGATGCATAATCATCGATTGTTTTGAATGTTCTCTATGAATTGCCAGGCTTGTGTGTTTGATTGCAATGTACAGGAACGCTAAAAAGCTGCTCAAACTCTTTGTACTTCTTCTGTTCCTTTTTACTTCGCACATTGTGAAAGTGCATACTTTTTTCTATAAGATTGGTCAAAGTAGAGATACTTTGACTGCAGACAAAACTTGTATGCAGACTAGAAAGGACTAGAGGGAGTACATGTGAAACTGCTGCAAACAAGGTGATCACCCTGGGAATAATACTAGTACGTATTGTTTTGCATGTTCATCCAATGCCAGTGATACAAGAATTCGAACTAATCGAAATAAATTCATTCATACACGGTCGGATTTCATATAAACATGCCGGATTTCATTACATTTCATACATTCTTCAACTAAAAAGGGGTGCGCTGGAGGTTTAATTAATTAACCGAAGCTACCCACCTGTGTCCGGCTGAGCCGAAAAAAGCTTCAGCGACTTAACTGCAAGTGCAGTTACGTAACTGACATGTGGCCCAGATGCCTGTTGGGCCCACGTGTCAGTCAGCCAACTGCACCAACAGTTAAGTAGAAGCAGCGTCCTTCTCCAACATAGCTCTCCGACTCCATGTCGCCGCCAAGAAGCTAACCGGCAGGTAGTGGTCAACCCGCCTAGTTTGTCATAGCGATTAGGGTAACTAGGAGCCCAATGATCAGGATCCTCACATGACAAACACCTTTCATCTTGTCATTCTTCTTCTTGATGTTCGTGTGTTGCACAGCCTTGTTCTTCCCATCAAAATTTGCTTTACCATCAAACTTGCCCTTGTTCTTAAACTTGTGGGGCTGGAAGTTCTTCTTCTATACCAGATCGGCACTAGATCCTCCCTCAATTCCTCGAGCACGTGTGTACTTTGCTCTCGCCTTTTCTTCCACATCAAGAGTGCCAATGAGATCCACAAAGGAGGAAGCTTAGTGATGATACCTCCAGCAACAAACTTGTCTGGTAGCATACAACTGAAGTCCTCAAGTTCTCTAGAAAATGACTGTCTCTCATGAGCTTGCTCAACCATGGAGCGCTGTTCAATCATCCTGTAATCATAGAATTTCTCCATGATGTACAACTCAGTGCCCACAACCGGAGGGTAGCAGCGGTGGCCTTACTTGGACCTGAGCGGCGGCGACCTACCGTGTTCTACTCTTCTTCGTTTTCTGTGTGGCGCGGCCTCGTTGGTAGCGGGGCGGGGCCTCGGCGGAGCCGGTGATGTCCTATGTCTCATTGCCGGCGAGCCGAGTCTCGGTGGAGCGGGGGAAATCCTCCCCCTTGTTGCCGGCAAGGTGGGGCCTCGGCGGAGCCGGCGGTGTCCTCTGCCTCGTTGTTGGCGCTGCGGGGCCTCGGCGGAGCAGGGCCTCACCGATGCCAGCGGAGCGGGGACTCGTCGGAGCCGGCACTGTCCTCTGCCTCATCCTCGGTCTCGCCAAACAGCTCCTCGCCCGCTTCATCAACCTCTTTGTAGGCGACCGCAGCCTCCGCCACCCGCATGCCGCGCCGACAGCGCTCGAGCCGGCCCTCGCTGGTGGAGCGGTACGAGTCAAACTGCTCCTCACGCTTCTGCCTCACCGTGTCCATATATTGGGCACGGACCTCGCCGATGGTCATGGTGCAATGCACCGGCGAGGATGGCGCGGAGGAGGGGGTTGGCGCCGGATCTTCGACTACCATGTTCTCCATTGGGACGTCATCGTCCTCCGCCTGCCTGCCGGCCAGCCAGTCGGCAGAAATGGCTGCCATCTCCTTGTGGTCCTTCGTCCACCCATCCTGAAGAGCGCTAGAGCGCGAGGAAGCCATGGTGGGCAGTAGTGGTGTGGACTAGAGAATAGGAACGGATGTGGATGACTGCGGCTATGGCCGACGTAGCAGTTTATATAGCAATGGTGGTGGGCAGAGGGACGGACGTGTGGCGCCGGAGTAGCTGCCTCGGCAACCGCGTATCATTAATGTGGGCGGTAGAAGGACGGACGTTCGACACTTGTGTTGTTTGAAGGCGGAGCAATCGCATGCACCGGGAAGCGGGGCAGGCGGCGCTGACGGTTTCGGGCGGAAAGCGCGCGCAGGTGAGGGAGGTGGTCTGGGTGGGCCAGGGTAGTCAGACTCGTGCTTGGCAGCGGGTCGGTCCAGCAGCCGGACATGCTGGCTCGCCAGCTACCTCTCCGAGCTAAGCGACGACAATCAGACGATGGACGTAGCTTCCGACCTGGAGCCGGCGCCACTGTCCAAGCCGGTTCATGCCGTGTTCATCATAAGAGCAGGTGCGGCCGCACTTCGACGCCCTAATGGCGGAAGATCTACCAGCGCAGGAGGACCTGTGATGCAACCTCCGTCTCCTCAGCGAGTACCGGTGAACAAGCGAACGTCAATGCCGTCAAGGACATGTGGCCCTATGATCCTGGCTTCCCGAATGAGCAGCGGGCGTTGTATCAGACCATCCATAGGGCCCGCGAGGCCCTCTCCGCCGTCCTTCAAGTTTTTGCGCTCGCCATGGCGCCGCCGTCTCGCGTTGTCAACATGGTCAACGGACATGAGGATGAGGAGATGACTTTACTTGGAGAGGATGACAGTGGGGACCCACCAGGGCCATAGCCGCACGTACGCAAGTGCCTCCTTATTAGTATACAAAAATATAATATTTTTTGCTTCCTACTGGTTTCCTGACATCATGGTCCCACACCATTGTCAACCTATGTAGTCAATAAACGAGAGAATTTCACAAGAAGCGGCCGACAGTTGGGACCAAGCAGCTCGAGCAGTATTTGTGTTTTTGAGGTGTGAGCACTGCAGAGTTTTTCTTGAGCGATGTTTAGCCTAGATATTAATTTTTCTCCTCTAAACAACAATGAAAACATCGATGTAGCTATTAACTGGGCGGGCTGTGGCCGGTCTAGCCCAAGCCAGATATCCAGCCCAGATATTATTATTTTTCAAGCTGAAAATGGCTAGCCCGGCTATACTTTCTTTAAGGAATACCCAGGCGAGGTCAAGTTGTTATTCTCTACCCCGCTGGGCAGCAAATCTTTCCTAGGAGGGATGCATTAGGCTTAACAAGAAATGGGCTTAAAGAAATAATAAATGGGATGTAATTATAAAAACTGGGCAGTAACTATAAAAAATGCATCAGACACGTAATTACTTTATAGAATATTATTTTTGGATATTGAAAATTTTAATTTCATTAATTGTTGCAAGCGCAATGTTCTGTTGGATTTTTACGTAATATAAATTTATATTGAAATTGTATTTAACTGACTAGAAATTTCCGGATAAAACTATTTCGGATCCCATCAAAATATGGGAAGTTTCTTCGAGTTTTGTTTTGAACGATTGGTTGAAATGGGTTGTACTTTTAACAAACTGTAAATGGGTTGTAATAAATTCCATTAGAATTCAAAAATTGGCTGCACATTCTTACAAATCTCAAATGGGCTATAAGTTCTCTGCCACACACTTGTGGCCTTACTAAGTTGACGCGTCCCCTAAAAAAAGAGAGTTGACACGTATCCAAGGCTTTGTCAACTTATAGTCAACACATGGTTCTAGCAGCAGTGGCCGTTGGATGTCCATCCAACGGATGCCGTGCTTCTTATTCAATCTCGGGTATTCTAGCTTCACCCGCCCAAAAAATGATTCCTCCACCTGACATCTGGGGCGCACCATTTCGGAAGCTGACCTGTGGGCCTACTAAGTTGACGCGTACCTAGGGCTTTGTCAACTTAGTCAATATAAACGATTCTAGCTGCAGTGACCATACGATGTCCATCCAACGGCCGTCGAGCTTCTTCAACCTCTAGTCTTCTTGCTCCAGCAGCGCAAAGCAGCGCGGGTCGTGCCGCCTACTCCTGCCTCCCGTGGCCGGCTGTGCTGCCGCGCAGGCCTCACCGCCCCCTACTACTCCCACCGCATACCAGGCCATCCCTCTACCCACCCACACCCCCTATTATTCCGCGGCGACGGCAGCCTCACACCGCAGTCGAACCAGTGAAACCTCGTACTCCTCTCCGCGCGGGCTTGCACTGCCACGTCTTCCCCGGCTCCGCGTCGTCCCCTTCCTAGGCCTCGCCGTCGTCCACCGCCCTAGTGCTCTCGGCGCGGCGTGGTCAACATGGTCCTGGAACGGCTTCCATCGGACGTGGACTGTACGTGGAGAGGCTGACAGTTGGGTCCACGATGGCAGGAAGGAAGTGCCTCCTTATTACACGGAAAATAATGATTCCTCCACCTGACAGCAGGGACCCACCGGACGGGCCACCGTATTTCGCAAAACAAATGTTCCCCCCTGACTGCTGGGACCCACCGAACGGGCCACCGTATTGCGCGAAAAAACGTTCCCCCCACTGTTAGCTCGGACCCACTGGAAGTGCCTTCTTATTACACACAAAAAAATGAATACCCCCCTGCTGGTTGGGACCCACCTTGGTGGGAGGCTGACTTGTGGGCCTACAAAGTTGACGGGGACGGAGTGCTTCGTCAACTTAGTCAATATAAACGATTGTAGCTCAAGTGACCGTATGATGTCCATCCAACGGCCGTACTGCTTCTTCAACCTCTGGTCTTGTTGCTCCAGCCGCCCAAAGCAGCACCGGTCGTGCCGCATGCTCCTGCCTCCCGTGGCCGGCTGTGCTGCCGCGGAGGCCTCACTGTCCCCTACTATTCCCTCCACTGGCCAGACCATTGCTCTACTCACCCACACCCCCTGTTATTCTGCGGCGACGGCAGCCTCACACCACAGTGAACCAGTGAACCCTCGTACTACTCTACGCTTGGGCATCCACTGCCGCGTCTTCCCCGGCTCCTTGTCGTCCCCTTCCTAGGCCTCGCCGTCGTCCACCGCCCTGGTGCTCTCGGCGCGGTGTGGTCAACGTGGTCAAGGAACGGCTTCCATCGGACGTGGACTGTACATGGAGAGACTGACAGCTGGGTCCATGGCTGCAGCAAGGAAGTGCCTCCTTATTACGCGCAAAATAATTATTGCTCCACCTGACAGCAGGGACCCACCAGACGGGCCATCGTATTTCGCAAAAAAAAAACATCCCCCCCTGACTGTTGGGGCCCACCAGCTACATCTTCACACGCACGGAAGTGCGTCAGGGCAAAAAAACGATTCCCCCCTGACTGCTGGGACCCACCAGCTACATCTTCGCACGCAAGGAAGTGCCTGACAGTCGGGACCCACCTGGTCGAAGTGTACGTAGCGTTGTCATTCTGGTTGTGAACGTGTATGTACATATTGGTCGGTGTAGAGGCGCGGACGTGTCATAGTAGAGGTGCGCACGTAGCATGTACACGTACATACAGCGGCCAGTGTGCAAGAAAGAAAATACGGCCACATACGTACATACGGGCGGGGTCTCGAACGCCTACTCGCGCATACGTACGGCCAGGGCTCGTGTACATGGCTGGGTCGGAACGGAGAAACATCGTCGTCGTCGTGTTCATGGGGAGCCAGCCGGCTGGGTCGGAATGGAATGCGTCGTCGTGGTCAACGGGAGGGCTTGGATGGAACAGCCGATGGAAACGAGGCCCCGCGTACCGCAGAATGGAGGAAACAACCTTGTGTTCGACCGGCCACGTTCGAAACGGGATCATGTTCATCGGGAGGGGTCTGGTGTACCGCAAAACGAAGGAAACGGACCTCCTACGGTCGAAATGGGGGTCCCGTTGATCGGGAGGGGTGTGGCGTACCGCAAAATGGAGGAAACTGACTTGTGTTGGAGTGCCATGGTTGAAACGGGGGTCCTGCTCATCGGGAGGGGTGTGGTGTACCACAAAACGGGACTCCACGGGATACTATTCATCTCCACCGTCAACCCCCTCCAGCCTCCATGGGCTACTGTTCATCCACCATCGACCTCCTCCAGCCTCCACCTGCGACTGTTCATCCACGGGCTCCTGTTCATCCAGCCTTCACCACACACTACTCCACCGGCTACTGTTCAACCAGCCCTCTCCATGGGCTCCTGTTCAACCTCCCCTCCATGGGCTACTGTTCATCCAGCCCTCCACCGTCGACTGTTCGTCCTACCCTCCACTGGGTGGTCCTATGCATCCAGCCCTCCACGAGGTCCTGTTCATCCAGCCCCAACCGGCTCGATCGATCGGGGTACTGTTCATCCAGAGGCAACACCACGGGGTCCTGTTCATCTACCCCTACCGGGAATTGTTCATCCAAACCCGCCAGAAACGCTCACTGTTCATCGAGAGGCAGCATCGATCGGCTTCAGTTAGCAGCAGTAGCGAAGGAATCGCTCGATCGGGTTCAGTTAACAGCAGTCGATTGATTGCTCGGGTTCAGTAACGCATAGCCTGCAGTGCAATCGCTCGGATTCAATTAGAGCCCAACACCTCGCTCGGGTTCAGTTAGAGCCCAACACCTTGCATCCATGCGCGTGCGTGTACAAGAGAAATGCGCATCGCTCGGCCCAGACCACCCACTGTAACCGGGAACGCCCCGATATTTTCCTCGCCTTGCTTCTACCATGGTTTCTTTCGTCATGGACGGCCCAAAGATGTCATGCAGTTGCGTCTCTAGCCCGCCCAGGACGAAAAGCCCATTTTCTGTCATGATTTTTCGTCATAGAAGTAGGACCCCACCACATCTATGATGATACCGGGTTTTGTCACAATTATCGTCATAGAAGTGTCATAAGTATGACAGAAAAAAAATTCGTTCGGCCCAAAATGTCACGGATGTGTCTTTTTTTTGTAGTGGTGGACCCTGCTGTCAGCCTCTCCACGTACAGTCCTCTTTCGATGGAAGTTGTTCCTTGACCACATTGACCACGCCGCCCTGAGAGCACCAATGCGATGGATGATGGCGAGGCCTAAGATGGGAATGATCTGGAGTCATGGAACAAGGGGCACTGGAGTCCCTGGCGGAGGGGAGTACGAGGGACTGGTTCGGCTACCTTCGCCGGAGAATAACAGAACGTGTGGGTCAGTAAAAGTATGACATGGCCACCGCTGAGAGTAGGGTGGGGCTGCGAGGCCTGCGCAGCAGCACAACCAGCCACGACAGGCAGGAGGAGGCGACACGACCGGCACTGGTTTGGGTGGCACTTGCGAACGACTTACCGTCGTCTCCCTCAATGGTGTGCTCCGTCGAACACACTTCTCCAAAGCCACAATGTTCCAGATATCGTCGACATCACCGCAATGGGGAAGGAAGTCAAATAGATACTACGTCCTTTTTTTGTATACAAGGCCAATATCAAAATTACAATTTGAAGAAGGCCACTAACACTAATTGAGGCAAAGTTGATGGTTTTGCCTCGTAGTACTTGCAAGCAAGGACATTAATATACCCTTGCATGCGTGCCAATGTGAGAAGGTTGGTTTTCATGGCGCTACATTAATCAAGCAATAAGGAGTGAGATGGTTAGCTCTCTCGGCATTGGAGAAAAAAATACGCATTAATTGACACATCAAACGAGGATTTGTATCGATCAATCCCGGGAAGGAAAACCCCACCTTTCTTTTTAACACAAGTAGTACGTACTTGTATCATGTTTGGGTCTAGGCCTTGAATGGCCATACTTGGCCACACTTTTTTGCCAAGCTTTCCTAAAGTTTTTCAAAATGAAAAGGAGGTACACTTGCGCACAGCTGTCGCGGTTGCACCGCACCCTTACACAGTCGCTCCTTCATGCCGCAAACCCAACCAAGGGAACGCACCCTCACTTACACGTGCTACCGCATGTAATCAAACCAAACACAGCCGTCCTACCGCTGACAAGTAATTTTCGTTCATACAGTATGTTCATCCAACCGCATGTTGAGGAAGATCCGTGCGTCCCGTGCGATGGTCTGTTGGGGAAGAAGAAGGGTTAGGAGGCATGGGATATCCATCCAACCACCTTAAATGGTCGACTGACCCAAATGATGAAAGTCAGGCGAATTTCATAAATATATGTTTTTACACAGCAAAAGATCCCTAAAAACAACATAAAGAAAAACTATCACTGCTCGTGGAACGAGATGTCCTCGTCGTCTTTTTGGCTGCCGGCATGGACCAGCCGTAGCTGCCGACGTGTATCTCCGCACCGTGGTTGTCCTCGGCCTCTAGCTACTCATTCACCTGGAGCGTGCGGACACTCTGCACGGACATGAGCACCGCCAGGTTCACGTCCATGACGTTTGGTTCCGCCTGCAGGAGGGCCTCGATGGAAGCGGCATCCGCGCGCTGTGCATCGAGTGGAGCCTCCATCGCCCGGTTCAAGTCCAGGACGTCCAGCTCCGCCTGCAGGAGGGCCTCAATGGCAGCGGCATCCGCGCGCTCCACGTCGAGTTGAGCCTCCGCCGCCTGGTTCATATCCACGACATCCGGTTCCACCTGCAAGAGGGCCTCAATGGCAGTAGCATCCGCGCGCTCCACCTCAAGTTGAGCCTCCGCCTCCCGGTCCTTCTTTAGGATCGCCAGGTTGAATCGCTGGTCTGCCTGCACCATGGGGGGCCCAGACGCCGGCACGAAGTCGACGTCTATCCTCTCATAAGCATCGGGGGCCTTCTCCACCGCCACCTCTGCCATGAACATTGGATTGGCTTCCTTCTCATCGGAGCTTGGCTCCAAAGAACTCGGGGATTGGCCCGCCGCAAAGCGAGCTTGGGAACGGAGGTCTGTGGCGCCGACCGCCGTCGCGATTTCTACGCGGGGCTCCAGCGTCAGCATCTTGTAGTACATAATCTTGCAGCGCACAATGGCTTTCTGACGAACTAGGGGACGGCTAATGCGGGCTAAGGGATCGAAAGGTGGGAGAATGGGCTGGACAGTAGGTGTGGTTTTGGGGCAATGGTGACCGACCGGCAAGTAGCTGTCATAGGCCGAGCCACGAAGGTTCTGGTGTGAATAGTTGTTCCGGTGACGATCGGTCAATTGGTTTTGACTGCGGGGAGTTTGCAAAGCCAGACGGCTGGAGCCTGGAGAGTTGTGGGGTGGGATGGGACCAAAGTTTCGGAATTTCACGTGGCAGATGTCCGGACCTCTCCACCATTCCTATCGACGACGAGGCGGTGACTTCGTAAAATCTGAAGATGACTAGCAAGATGCCCATGCATTGCACGGAACATGAGGATGCATTATTTTATGATATGTCGAGAATTTCATCGAAAAATGGTATCTCGAGAATTTCATCGAAAACGATATCTCGAGAAAGATGAGAAAAATGATATCTCGAAAAAGTATACCCTAGCACGCTCACCGAATGGAACATGCTTCGTCCTGCATTTTTGCTCGCTTGTGGGACCGAAGTTGAGAGAAAACCGACATCTCTCCCCCTCCCCCCCGCGTCATTTATCTATACTAGCAAGATTCCCATGCGTGTGTTACTAGTAGTAGTACCATGAGCACTTCATACTCTACTGCAGATGTTGTACTACTGCTTGTACTTCTACTACTATTGGATATGGAGCTTAAAAAGTTACTATTGGATTGTCTATACATGGAGAAGTCCTAGTAGGAAGAGCATGCGCGAGAGCAAGAATTCACGTGTTTGAAAACAAATTGGAAACCATTTCTGTTTGAATACAAGTCTAGCAGTACGTACGAATCTAACAAATTGGAAGCCCCATGCGTCCCCTCAACGAACCGTGGCGCTGACGTATCGGCGCGGCGGTGAGGGCGCCGTTGGCCGAGCGAATGAAGTGGAGGGGGCTGGGGAAGGGGGGTTTGGGGACTATTATTGGCTAGTTGGCCGAAGGGCGGTTGAATTTGGGATTTGGGGGGAATTCGTTTTGGGGGGGG
>LR738709.1:170879119-171132802 GCA_902687465.1 Secale cereale
GGTTTCTCCAAGTGCGGTCCCACGTGTCAGCAAAGAGGCAAGCCTAAGCGCGTTCCGTTTGCGTAAGCCGTGTGGAGGACCGACTGTGTGAGGGGTGCAATGCGACCGTGACATGCGTGCTGTGAGTGTACATCTTTTTTTCCTTTTAAACTTGGTGCTTCGCCCCCTCAAAAAAAACTTTGTTCTTCGCACGATCCATCGATACTACTAGTAATCCGGTAAACCCGACTACAACGGCATGGCCGGGTCTTTTCCCGCACGATATGCTGGGAGGTTGGCTTAGTTGGTTTTTTAGGACGAGTAATGCTACACCTATGTAATCCCAATTACGTATTTAATGTAATGTGAAACATGTGAGCTGTTGATTGGAGATTGGGGGAGGGAGGGGCCCACCACCATAAAAATCAGGGGGGAGAGAGAGAGAGGCAATATACGTTAACCCTTTCATAGGTTCCCGTAGATGTAGAAAGATGTGAAATGTGTGAATGTGTAGTGGACGTACTATTGGAGTGCCTAAGATAAATTGTGTATGTAGACCCTATGTGTTTATGTACTTTGCATGTTAGCTTTGTCTCGGGTCAAACCTTCTAAGTTTATACACACAAAAACGAATCATCATTCCATATATTTTCATACTCCTACAATATATCTTACTATTATTGTGAAAGTTCATATACACGAACGAGATTCATGCAAACACAACAAATTTTCATTAAATTTCAAACTTTTAGAGGACAGGCAAATAAAAGAAACCTGACCCTAAACCTATTCTATGGCGGCGACCGACGTCCTGCATCTACTATCTCCATGTACGGGGGCAGGGTTCAAGACCCGTGAAGTGAAGGTGCAGTCTCCGGCGAGGAACAGTAGAACGCGGGAGATGAACCGGCCAGTTGGCACAGCATGCGCTGCCGCCTCCCATGCCCTACTCATCCTCGGAGGAGTCCCCGACCTCGGCGGTGCCGATGGACCTGAGGTCTATGATGATGGACGTGGATGGTCCGTCGCTTCACCTGTCACATGTGCCACAGAACGTTGGACGGCGGCAAGTAGGACGCGTGGCTGATGGTGCTCCCGTCGTCGGCCTCCAGCGTGGCCACCGCTTGTCCGTTCGTGTCCGCGTCCGGCTACGCCGCCATTGCGTCACGAGCGGCGACTTGAGAGAGGGTGGCGACCTCGAGCTTCATCCTCGAAGACAATCTCTCCCGCAAAGCGTTCACGCTCGCGGTCATGGAGGATGTGCACTAGCAGGACACTATGCTATGGTGGGGAGTTTAGCTGGGCATTGCCGCTTTAAGTAGCGTATTCTGGTGAGGCCAAGTGTCCGGGTGCATCATTAAGTCAGTGGAGTTGGTTCCTCGGGCACCGAGCCTCTTAATGATGGCATACAGATGGACGACATGAATGCGGGCAGATGGCGTCGGCTGGGAACGCATCGAGCGAAGGCGTGAGGGATGAGGGTTTTGGTGTGCCAGGGTAGTTAGCTACGGTCGTGTCAACGTTCCCTTTGCTCACATGTCATCCCCACATGTCATTGAAAAAGCAAAGACGACTTGGCAAAAAAGGTCCTGGGGATGTAGTTGGTCGCGCTAGAACACTCCGCGGACGTGTCACGGCACACGCGCACTCGGAAGCCTCGTGCATCCTCGACGAGTCGGGTGTTGATCTGCTGGGCGTGCCATAGCGATAATGCAACCCTCGCACCCTTAAGCCGTGTGTGTCCAGTGATGATCCGCGTGCCGCTTACCGTGGTCACCGTGTCCATAGGCGATGCGGGAGCTACGCCATGTTGTTGCCCCCCATGACTCACATGAACGGTTGCCGGTGGCGAGGAGGTCGTGGGCCAGATCCTCCATTGGACTAGTCAGTGCCATGTCATCTCGACAGGTGTGCCCCACATGTCAGTTTCCCTGTTTTCTTGGCCAAATTTAATGCATTGTAGAGTGACCTAGGCATGTGTCGAAGAGCGACCTAACGACGAGCGAGATACAATCCTGATACCTTGGGAGATCAATTAGGTTTGACAAGCACAAAGAGGAAGAGAGGTGGTATGTGTGTGTGCGAGACAGAGAGAGAGAGAGAGAGAGAGAGAGAGGGAAGGAGGGAGGGAGGAAGAGACCCCGAAATGAAACCGAGAGAGAACGAGTGGGTGCATCTGTGATACCTAAGGCGAATTCAAAATTTTGAACCGGTGATCATACCATCTGCAAATCATATATAAAGGGTATTCAATGTTCGTTTCTCTTTTGAACATAGTACAATATACTCCCTCCGATCCTTTCTGGTTTACATATAAGTTTTATGTGTAGTCAAAGTATCTCTACTATGGTCAAAGTTACAGAAAAAAGTATCAACATTCAAGAACGCCCAATCAATATTGTTAGATTCGTACGTACTCCTAGATTTGTATTCAAACAGAAATGGTTTCCAATTTGTTTTCAAACACGTGAATGCTTGTTCTCGCGCATGCTCTTCCTACTAGGATTTCTCCACGTATAGCCAGTACAATAGTAATTTTTTAAGCTCCCTATCCAATAGTAGTAGAAGTAGAAGTAGTAGTACAACATCTGCAGTAGAGTGTGCGTGTGCTCATGGTACTACTAGTAACACACGCATGGGGATCTTGCTAGTATAGATAAATGACGCGGGCAGGGGAGGGGGAGAGATGTCGGTTTGCTATCAACTGCTGTCCCACAAGGGAGCAAAAACACAGGACGAAGCGCATTCCATTCGGTGAGCGTGCCGGGGTATTCTTTCTCGAGATATCATTTTTTTGATGAAATTCTCGAGATACAATTTTTCGATGAAATTCTCGACATATCATAAAAAATGCATCCTGATGTTCCGTTCAATGCACGGGCATCTTGCTAGTCATCTTGAGATTTGACGAAGTCACCACCTCATCGTCGACAGGAACGGTAGGGAGGTCCGGATGTCTGCCACGTGAAACTATGAAACTTTGGTCCCATCCCACCCCACAACTCTCCAGGCTCCCGCAGTCCAGCTTTGCAAACTCCCCGCAGTCAAAACTGATTGACCAGTCATCATTGGAACCTCTGTTCACACCAGAACCTTCGTTTCTCGGCCTACGACAGCTACTTGTCGACCGGTCTCGATTGCCCCGAAACCACACCTCCTCTCCAGCCCATTCCCCCACCTATCGATCCCTTAGCCCGCATCAGTCGTCCCCTAGTTCCTCGGATAGCCATGGTGCGCCGCAAGATCACATACTACAGGATGCTGACGCCAGAGCGCCGTATAGAAATCGTGGCGGCGGTCGGTGCCATGGACCTTCGTTCCCAAGATCACTTTGCGGCGGGCCAATCCCCGAGTTCTATCGAGCCAAACTTCGATTTGGAGGAAGCCGGTCCAATGTTCATGGCAGAGATGGCAGCAGAGAAGGCCACCGATGCTTATGAGACAATGGACGTCGACTTCGTGCCAACGTCCGGGCCTCCCCCCATGGTGCAGGCGGACCAGCGATTCAACCTGGCGATCCTGAAGGAGGACCGGGAGGCGGAGGCTCAACTCGAGGCGGAGGACATAGATGCCATTGCCAATGAGGCCCTCTTGGAAGCAGAACCGGATGTCGTGGATGCGAAGCGGGTGGCGGAGGCTCAACTCGACGCGGAGCACGTGGATGCCGTTGCCATCGAGGCCCACCTGCAAGCGGAGCCGGACGTCCTGGACTTGAACCGGGCGGCGGAGGCTCAACTCGACGCGGAGCGCGCGGATGCTGCTCCCATCGAGGCCCTCCAGCATGCGGAACCAAACATCGTGGACGTGAACCTACTGGTTCTCGCGTCCGTGCAGAGCACCCGCATGCTCTGCATGAACGAGTAGATGGAGGCCGAGGACAACCACGGTGCGAAGATACACGTCGGCAGCTACGGCTGGTCCAGGCCGGCAGCCAAAAAGACAACGAGGCCGTCTCGTTCCGCGAGTAGTGATAGTTCTTCTTAATGTTGTTTTTAGGGATCTTTTGTTGTGCAAAAACATATATTTATGCAAGTCGCCTGACTTTCATCATTTGGGTTAGTCGACCATTTAACACTGTTGGATGGATATCCCACGTCTCCTAACCCTTCTTCTTCCCCAACAGACCATCGCACGGGCCACACGGATCTTCCTCAACATGCGGTTTGATCAACATATTGCATGAACGAAAATTACGTGTCAGCGGTAGGACGGTCCAGTTTGGTTTGATCACATGCGGTAGCACATGTCAGTGAGGGTGCGTTCCCTTAGTTTAGTTTGCGACGTGCAGGAGCGATGGTGTAAGGGTGCGGTGCGTCCGCGACAGCTGTGCGCAAGTGTACCTCCTTTTCATTTTGAAAATTTTTAGGCAAGCTTGGCAAAAATGTGTGGCAAAGTATGGTCATGCAAGTCCTAGACCCAAACAAGATACAAGTACGTACTACTTGTGTTAAAAAAGAAAGGTGGGGTTTTCCTTCCCGGGATTGATCGATACAAATCCTCGCTTGACGTGTCAATTAATGCGTATTTTTTTCTCCAACGCCCAAAGAGCTAACCATCTAACACCTTATTGCTTGATTAATGCAGCGCCATGCAAACCAACATTCTCACATCCGCATGCATGCAAAGGTATATTAATGTCCTTGGTTGCTAGTACTACGAGGCAAAACCATCAATTTTGCCTCGATTAGTGTTAGTGGCCTTCTTCAAATTGTAATTTTGATACTGTCCTTGTATACAAAAACAGAGGAAGTATATATTTGACTTCCTTCCCCATTACGGTGACGTCGATGATATATCGAATGTTGTGGCTTTGGCAAAGTGCGTACGACGGAGCACACCATTGAGGGAGACCACGGTAAGTCGTTCGCAAGTGCCGCCTGCAAGCCGAGACAACCGGCTTCTTTTCATCCAGGAAGTCCATTGAACCAAAGGAGGTGTAAATGTACTAGTACTACACAATAGCGTCGTCCGTCCAGCTTAGTGCGGTAAGGTGGTTTCTCGAAGAAGATGACGGAGAAGCGGAGTCAGTGAAGAGTGAAATGATGGTTTCTTCATCCATGCTTTGTGATTGGACGCCTCACTGCTTTGTGATTTGTGATAGAAGGGGCAAGGAAGTAGACTATATGCTCTATACGTACTGTACATGCGTCCAAGCACGACAGAAAGAGGAGAGAGGTTTCATTTTTCTATTCCTTGAATCAATCAATTAGGGAGCTTCAGTTCCCTGTTTTGGTACACAGTGTGGATGCCCTTAACCATACCAATTGGTTTTGTTCCTATGTGCTATCTATACAAATCTCAATTATATTGATCTAACAAATTATGTCAAGATTAGTAAAAGGGAGGTGATTTTGCCGCACCGAAGGCGGGGGAGGTTTCTTACTTTTAGAGGATGTTGGCCTGGTAGTTTACTAACATGATGTCCCACGTGTCAGTTATTTACCAAGCCGATCCACGTCCCACATGAGGCTGGCCATAGTGGTAGCAACATGCACTCAGGAGTAGAAAACATGCTGATGTGGCAGAGAATTAAATAAGAGAGAGGGGTTTAAAGTAACATACTAGCTAGACACCGTATCATGTTAAATGTTATAGTACTACTTTGTGTCATGCATGGCAATAAATATACTATGCACTATAGAGGAAGTTGGAGTACTCTAACTACTAGTATGAAGTAGTAGTATCATACACTTGTATTATGCGCATTATACTAGTATATGATACTCCCCACTATGAGTAGCCGAGGCAGAACAACGGTAGAAGCAACACGTGGTTAACTTGAAGAAAATGAGGGAGAAGTGGATTCAACAACGAGTGAAATGATGGTTTCTTCGTCCCTCCAACTTCTTCTTTTTAGTATCACTTCGTCCCTCCAACTTAACTGTGGGAAAGGTGCAGCTTTGTGATTTGACGCCTCATTGCTCATTACCACGTCGGCGCCATGACTAGGGTGCTTCACCCCTGCTGCTCTACACTGTGAATTCGGTAAGGCATGTGGGACTGGTTGCTTGATGTCCCACATGTCGGAGAAAGGGACTAGAACATTTATGAAAGCGAGCGCTCCACTCTTGCGACGGAGGAGTACACGACACGGAGGCCGAGTGAACTGTTACTTGTACTATGGTGCTACTGTAGTTTTGCTGTTTCGCACAATCCATTGATACAAACCCGATCCATCGATACAAGCAGGCAAGGGCGGGATTTTTCCCGCGCAGTAGATGATAGTAGTACTAGCCAATTTAGGCACTGGCATGTTGGCCTACTCGGCTCCACAGAGAGAGCGAGAGAAGAGATAAATACACTGGCAGAGTGGGTTTGTGTATTTCAAGCCAAAAGCATAATACATTCAACGGAATTCAGAATACGCTCATTACGGTCACTATATACATTTTGCGGTGAGGTCACTTGCTCACCGTTCAGCACTGGATTGCACTCTGTTGACTGGCCAAATAGTATGCGTGGCAATATGTTGACATGTTAAACTGACGACGTTCCTTGTGGGTCCCACCTGTCATGCGTGTGTGCGTGCATGTGAGTGTAGCGTGCGTGCGTGACTGCGTGTGTACCGTGTGCGTGTGAGTGTTGCATGCATGCAGTTTGTGTGCATGCGAGCGTGTGTGCGTGTGAGTGTAGCATGCGTGCGTTGTTGCGTGTGTATGTGTGAGTGTTGCGTGCATGCAGTTCGTGTGCATGCGTGCGTGTGTGTACAATCACCACACCAGCTCATGTTTGTTAAAAACAGACGGCTCAGCATACCAATAAAATGCCACGTCCGTTGTGCCCGTGGTCTTGACTTCGAACCACTGTCCAATATTTTTTTATCATTTGTTTTCATTCTTATACACGCCGACAGGTGGGCCCAATGGTAGTGAGATAATGTGATGCAACACTAGAGGTGCCACGTAGAGCGTTTAACTGGTCAACTAGTCATGTCTTGAACAAATACAAAGCTATACAGCAAGCCCGTGACTGTATAATAACCACAAAACGTTAATGGTGACCGTAATGAGTGGATTTTGGAGTCCACTGTATGTATCGTGCTTTCGCTTCAACTATAATGATTGTCACTCTATATATCGCGAGAGAAAGATGAAACATGCATGAATGTGTCGGGGTGTACTTTTAGAGGACCTAGAGTGTCGGGGTTATACCCCGCGGCGTAACCCGGCTGGAGGTATAACTCGGCCGGACTTGGCGGTTTACTTGAGATGGTTTACACTTGGCGATTCACTGGCATCCCGCCCTGACCAGATGGTTTTTATGATTCACTGGTAACCCGGCGGGCGGCTGACGGATGACAAGGCCTAAGGCCCAGAAGGCCGGTTCATGTTATGGTGGGCCGGTTTATGAAGAGAGCACAAGGAATATTCTCCTACAAAGGAAGCAAGACTAGGGCTCCTTGTAATAGGGTAATCCTAATCCTACTAGGACTAGTCATGTAACCCGCCCCTTCAACATATATAAGGAGGGGCAGGGCTCCCCAAAGAGGGACAAGTTCTCACAAGTTGGAGGCGCCATATTCTCTAGGGCTAGACACAACTAAAAGAGAGCCGGTTTACCGGCTACTCCATGAGGATCATAATGAGACCTAGCCTCAAACATCATGTAGGGCTATTACCGGATGATGCTTCCCGGGGCCCGAAGCTGTCTAAATCCTTGTCTTGCATTGCATCTTACGATTCCGCTCAACCCCTTCAAGCTACTACATAGATGCGCGGCCTCATGACTAAGTCCTAACCCTAGGACATCTGTCGTGACAATTCCACGATAGTCGGCACCCACCGTGGGGCCTGCGCACGGTGGTGTTGAGTTCTTGGAGGGATTTCTTCAGGGATCGAGAAGCTTGTGATGTGCCGGATGAAAAAGAGCAGATGCAAAAGATAACATCGTCAGCGAACAGTCAAAGCAAGATATACAAGATTTAAGATCAAGAGAAAATTAGGGTTGCGTGATGCGCCAGCGCCCACGACCAGATGATCCGTCGGGACCGAATTAAAATCCGTTGCTGCTGCAGGATGAAGGTTGCATACGATATCTGTTGATACGAGGAACAAGCCACTGAGACCGACGGATTTGGACGGTTCCGTTCAACGTGTCCAAATCTAATCCGGTGTGTCATATTCCATTGTTATTGCATGGCGTGGCTTCCTAGGCCTGCTGTCAATTTTTTTTTCAACGGACCAAGACCGAAACGGCGAAACCTCAGGCACGTGGACCAGTGGTTGCAAAAACAAAAAAAATTGAAGGAAAAGGGCCACGACCCGGGATAAGATTATCCTCAGATTCGGGCTCCTCCGTTGACCCACCCCGTGGTCGACCTTGCCTCCGCCGTCGCCGACTGCCCATGGTTATATGTGTGGCCTTGAGTTTTCAGCCGCCTCAGTCTGCCTTAGCTATCTCCTGACCTCGCGCCCCAATCGCCGCTGCCAAGACACCGCTGAACCAACTCCAAGTCGGCCTCGGCTGGACTCCTCTTGAATCGCCTGCGGCCTCAATCCGATTGGCTTTTGCTATCGATCCGAGGACTCCGTTTCTGATCGAGCAGTGGCTCGATGCCTTGATTGAGGCCGACGCGCCCAGCGCCGTGCGCGGCCCGGCGTCATGCGCGGCCGCACCCCAAGCCACCCACTACCTCCAAGGCGCCTTCGCCCCTGCGACTGACCGAGCAGCTGCCGCGTTTTCACCTCTGCCATGGATGTACCTCGACCTCACGTGGAATTCCTACACGGTTTTTAAGGGATTACTGGAAGACAAGTATTTCTGCAGAAAGAATAAACTACCTTCGCGGTGGCCGCCATGACATTGCGCTGAGCCGTCGCGCTTGCTTCCACTTCTGCTGCATATCCGGCCGTACTGCAGGTGACCTTTGTCAAATTACCAAGCCCCTGTTTCGAGACATCTTCGTCCTCGCCGGGTTGTGGCCCATTTTGGTTTTGGCTTCTCCGCGAAATCTTGACCGCCGAGCCAGCTGGCCTCCTCACCGTGGTTTTCCATAGCCGCGAGTTGCCAAACTTGCCACAAGCCGCTTCGCCAGTTCTCCCCGCAGACTTGCGCTGCTGTAAGTCGCCTGCATAGTGAGTCGCCGTCCTTTTTACTTGCCTCCGTCTCTACTGAATCTTCTACAAGATTCAAGCCGCCCAGACAGCCGGCGCTGCACCTCTGAGACGCCATATATCTGGTTTGCCACTCTGGCTTATGCTCCATGGCCTCCATCGAATCGCCATTTCCCCCACCGCAAATCGCTGCCAACGCGGCCTCAATGAGCTACCTCCGTTTCTACTGCGGCCTCCTCTGGCTCACTCCACGCGTAACACGGCCACCTGCAGTGCCGCGAGCCGCCTTCAACAACCAGGCCCCACTTCGGCCTCACATAGGGTCGCCTCCATCTCTGCCGCGGGCGCGCCGCATTGAACCGGCCACGGCGCCAGTCTACTCAAACCACCCCGTCGAACCGTGGCCATAACCCGCCTCGCCTCCTCGACCACGACCTGAAGGACAACCCGACAACGACTCGGACAATGCACGGGGGGCGTCTTGGATTCTACGGCGCCTCCATCCCGCCTCCATCGCTGGGCTCCGCTCACGCGGATATGCCTGCGAGCCGCGCTGGTGCGCCGGGCCACCCTCCAAAATGTCGGCACGTTTGGTAAAACGCCACCGCTTCGTTTCTCCTCCGCCACCGCGGTCCTTACCTCGCCTCTACGGCCTCGCCAGCCTCCATTATCCTCATCACCCTCCCAGTCGTGGTCCTCGTCGCCTCGGGCCTCTGTGGCGGTGCTGCGGTTCACCTCCGCCGTCGCGCTGCGTTGAGCTGCCCACAGCCGCAGCTGAGGCCTCCATTATCCCCGCGCGGCGCCCGACACCTAAGCCGCCGCCGTCCGCGATGCACCGTCCTGTCCTCCGAGCTGCCCTGTTGCATTTGACTCACCGCTCTATTAGTCTTCAGCCATGGCCACCGCCGTCGAGCCTCCGACTTTCAGCCGTCGTGGCCGGATCACTATAGCAGTCTCCGCCTGTGTATCGCAACAGCAAACAGGCCGCAGACCCGCTTCGCTTTTGAGCCCGACCCACCGTTGTTGATCCGCCGCGGTGGATGTACCATGATCCGCCAGCCGCTTTAAGCAGGCCTCCACCTTCTGCATTCAACTCACAATTGCCATCATAATCCGCCGTTGGCTCTGCTCACGCTGGGCCCCGCTTCATCTCCACACACAGTTGTGCGTGAATAGCTACTACCGCCTCTCGCGTCGCCCTATATTGCGTTGGGCCCGGTTACCTGGAGACGCCCTGACATGCAGGATATATGAGGCGTTCCTGAGGATAAGTATGCCCAAATTTCTTGGAGTGAAGGTTATATTAACTACGACGAGCTCTGGCAAGGCCCTTGAAAGGATCAATACAAAGGTTCTTGGTTATCTATGGGCGCCATATAATGATAATCTGTCGCCTAAAAATCAGGTGATATTTATCGTACATACTTTGTTAAGTACATGTTGATTTCCTCCGACAAAACAACTACTCCTCCCTGCTCTATTTTTTGTACGCAGGACAATGGTTACTACAAATATGGTTTATACCACGGATAAGGAGCGCGTACTGGCGACATTGCACCCGGTGTTCGCCCGTGCCTCATTACCCAGTAAAGGGATCTGCGCAAACCGCCGCCTTACAACTCCACGGGTGACTCGCTCATCTGCCCTTGTGGTGGTTCACGCGACCGCACCGGTTTACAATGCGGAGGACAACTTGCTCATCTACGCCGGTTTACAACTACGGCCGACTCATGTGTCTGTGTTGCCTCTGATGCTGCGGTCATTTTACTGTCTACTCTGCGGTCCAATCTATTCAACATACCGGGTTGGCTAACATACACCGATGAAGATCATAAGGTCCAATTACATCAGGTGATATCCATCTAAATCTATTTTCTTGGTATACATCGTTTTCATCAAGAAAACAGTTACTTTGATCCGTATATTGTGATATGCAGGACAATTATTTATTAAAGGGACCAAAGAGAGTTTGTTGCACAACACAACTCAAACATAGGTACCCGGCGAGCACAACTTGGAAAGAGTGTCACATGGGAGTTTCACTAAAAACTTACCATGGCGTCCTAAACTGGCGCCCTTGATACATCAAAGAATCCGCCAATGGCAATCATCGAGTTGATCACCTAAAGACAATATCCCTCAGAGGTCTTGAAACATTGGGTAGTATCGATGAAAACGTCAAGTATGGAGCCTGGCAGCTCGCAAAAAGCCATTGACAATCATCGAGTTGATCACCTAAAGACAAGATCCCTCAGAGGTCTTGAAACATTGGGTAGTATCGATGAAAATGTCAAGTATGGAGCCTGGCAGAAAAGCCTATGGAGCCTGGCAGCTCGCAAAAAGCCTATGGAGCCTGGCAGCTCGTAAAAATCCTATGGAGCCTGGCAGCTCGCAAAAAGCCTATGGAGCCTGGTAGCTCGGAAAAAGCCTAGAGCCTGGCAGCTCACAAAAAGCCTCGAATTTAGAACCTGGCAGCTCACAAAAAGCCTCGAATTTGGAGCCTGGAAGCTCGCAAAAAGCCTCGACTACATGGTCTTATTTGCCAAAAAAGTTTTTTTTATGATTTCACAAATTTTGCTTTTAACCAAGTCTATTGGTATGGGATTGGGCAACCACAAGGTTGACCATATATTTGCAAAGTTAAAAGTCTGGGTCATGAACACCAACGAGAGTCAAACCGGCGTTCATCGTAATCCGGATCGGCCTTCATGATGAGCCGACAAAGAGCCAAAAAACAGGTTGGCAGTACATGATCAGTTATAATGACCGGTGTTTATTAAACTGGCCTGGCTTTTAACTATAAGTCGCCAGTATGAGATAAAATAATGACCGGTGTTTATTAACCCGGCCTGGTTGTGATCAAATATCACTGGAACCGGTTTTCAAACCGGATTATATTATTCAAATCTTTAATAGCCAACATGGCTGGATTTTTATTATGGTTATCAATATTATGATTGAGGTTTTCAAAGTCGTTTTAGCGCAATGGCTATCATATTGTCAACGGTATGATTTATTTTACAAAGGAATAGTCCCGTGTCGCTGCAGTCTTACAACCCGGCACTTGGGGGCTACATTATTCAAGTTAAGATTACATTACATATGCAAGTCTCATGTCGCTGCAAGCATGCACCATGACACTTGGGGGCTAATGCAAAGTCATTTTTTGCTCACCTTATTGAAGACCCGACTCATCACATCATAATGAGCCGGCCCTTGGGGGCTACCAATTGCTCCTCTCGACAATTCAAGGCAATTACAAGTCCCAAGTTGCTGCAAGCATGACAACCCGGCACTTGGGGGCTACATAATATGGAGTATTCGGTTTTTTCTAGTGACTGGGATGAACAATCTGGATTTCTTCAAGGTTGCAACATTTATATTCAAACAAGTCTTAAGCTATCACTATGTTCTCCTCTTAAGACTTGGGGGCTACAGGTAATATGCATATAAAGGAGGAACATCTTCAAATTCTCAGTTTTGGGTAAATCAGGAAGATTAATTGTGTGACCCGGCGTTGGCAACAATCATAACCCGGTGTCTATAAATAGTCATGACCCGGGATCGTCAGCTTTTATAACCCGACAATGGTGGTAATCATAAACCAGCATATTCAAGCCGGCTGGATATCAATTGAATATTTGAAGACCAATATTTTTGTCAAATCAGAGCATTGAAGGCTGATTCAAATGGATTCTTTATTTACAAAATATCTTCTGCAAGCAAATTGATTATGAAGATGGTCTATTGACCTGGAGTTTTCAGAAGAAGTGCCTAGAATTTTTTGCATTGGTAATGTTCGAAAATATCTGCTAAGGAGATTTGTTATGAGATCATGGATACATATCAAGGAGGAAATGACAAGGATATAAGGATGATCAAGTGCCGGTTCAAGAAAATATTTTAACCCGGAGCACAACCTATCAAATATGTTCTCGCAGGAAGGATCAAGTTTAACATGGATAAATCCAAAATAAATTGGGGGCTAATGTCGGGGTTAGGCCCCGCGACGTAACCTGGCCCGAGGTATAACCCGGCCAGACTTGGCGGTTTATTTGAGACGGTTTACACTTGGCGATTCACTGGCATCCCGCCCTGACCAGATGGTTTTTATGATTCACTGGTAACCCGGTGGTCGGCTGACGGATGACAAGGCCTAAGGCCCAGAAGGCCGGTTCATGTTATGGTGGGCCGGTTTATGAAGAAAGCACAAGGAATATTCTCCTAGAAAGGAAGCAAGACTAGGACTCCTTGTAATAGGGTAATCCTAATCCTACTAGGACTAGTCATGTAACCCGCCCCTTCAACATATATAAGGAGGGGCAGGGCTCCCCAAAGAGGGACAAGTTCTCACAAGTTGGAGGCGCCATATTCTCTAGGGCTAGACACAACTAAAGGAGAGCCGGTTTACCGGCGACTCCATGAGGATCATAATGAGACCTAGCCTCAAATAGCATGTAGGGCTATTACCGGATAATGTTTCCCGGGGCCCAAAGCTATCTATATCCTTGTCTTGCGTTGCATCTCTCGATTCCGCTCAACCCCTTCAAGCTACTACATAGATGCGCGGCCTCACGACTAAGTCCTAACCCTAGGACATCTGTCGTGACAATTCCATGACATAGAGATAGTTTGTGCGCGGACGTAAAAGGGGCGTGTGCGATGGAGAGAGAGATGCTCTTCGTTTCTCTTTATTATGACTAACTTGATATATAGTATAAAATTATACAAATTCACATTATGGAATAAATATCATTGGGTGCACCATGCAATGCAAACTAATTTTCATACTCCATGTAACTTTGTAATGTTGTATATATGTACAGATTATAAAATAAATTTTTGGCCACACTTTGTGTGGTTTTATTCAAAAGGAAAGCTCTGCGCAAAGTAAACGTGAAGAGAGGGCTTTTTAAATCAATGGGGTACGTGTAAAGATGTAACATGTGTGAATGCATAGGTGACGTACTTGGCAGGGTCTAGTGAAGGTATGTGTATGAATTCGAGAGAGGCATGGATAGAGGGGACGAAGGGGCGGGGGGCGACGTGGGAGATAGCACGAGAAATGAGAGATGTCTAGAGAGAGAGACGGATAGGATGTCACGGCGAGAGATGCCCTTGATTGTGTACATGCAAGGGGGAGAGGATATATAGAAGCATGAGGAGATTTTGTTGGTGTTGTGTCTATGTTCGTATGTGTGTGTGAAGGTAACTAGACCTAGGGGCAGATGGTGTGTCACCGCGTGAGGTCCGGTGGGCCGAGGTGAGGCCCTTGGGTTGGTTCCGTCATGCGCCACATTGGTCGGCCTGCGATGCATTCAGGGATACCCATGGAGGACACATCGTACGAGACAAAGATACCAGAGTCTTGAAGGACTCTGTGTCCACTAACAAAGCTGGCTATGATTTGTAACCATAGGTCCTCGGACTAAGGTAACCCCTTGTCTTCTGTATTAGCATTCATCCAGCCTAACTTTAAGGGGCATCCTATAGAATGCTCTTTTGGAATCACAATCCTCAATTAGGAAGAGAACTAGAGACAATGCATGCGAGACATGCCTAAAGATAATGTGTGTGCGGGATACACGCAGGCATGTCTATGTATAGAGAAAGGGTCGATGGGGATTGTGTGTGCGTATGCGTGTGAGAGGAAGAGTTCTTCTAATAAAGGTTAGTGAAAACAATCGTAAATGGTTGCGAGAGGGGGGGAGGGTGATACCGAGAGCATGTGTGCAAGAAAGACGCCTCGGGAGAGAGTGTGTGAACATGTGCGAGAGACCACAGATGGATATACACCGTGTGCGCGTATGTGTTTGAGAGACCATAGATGGATATACACAGTGTGTGTGTGTGTGTGCGAGAGAAAGTTATCGCATGTTTGAGGAGGGGCCTATGGAGCGTGAAACTACACGTAGAAGATAGATGTACAGATTGATTAAAAATATAAATTATATCCAAATATTAGGATGGGATCATGATATTTGCAATTCGCATAAGGAACGATCATTGTTCCATTGGACATCTATATTCTATCGGATTTGAGCATGTCTATGTTATTATTCAACATAATTGCTCCATAGAGTCAATGTTTTGAACTCCAGACAATGCATCGCTTTAGCAATTCGAATATAAATGTGAGTATAGTTCATGTTGTGTGTGTAAGGCACATTATACATACAAAAGTTACATAGTAAACATTACTAATAGCTATCTAGGAACTAACATACATTTAAATTCAACTTAAGGTGGTTTAAAAAAATCGAATTCAACATGAAGTCCATTCAATTATTTGAGTTCGAGATCATGGCATTTGTAAAATCATACCTAAAATATAGGGGCACCAATCTTTGCTCTACTTTTGTATATAATAGCATATATAGTCGTGTACCAAATAGATTCAAAATTACCTCCTCCATTCCAAAATAATCGTAGTTATAGGATTTTCAAGTGTCAAAATTTTAAAAATAAGCACCTAATTTAATGAGGTTTTCAAACATACAAGGTCAAATTTAACGTTGTCTATTTAGGTCAATCCTCAAAGTTCAAGAGTACTCTAGATGTGAATGCTTCTGTTTCAAAATTTCGAAGAAGCGCCAAAAGAACCTCTACTCTCCCGAAACCGCGTGAGACCAATGTATGGTTGAAGGATGTAAGTGCATCTAGTGCCCCTTAGTGATTTTGATGTATTGAAGACTTATAGGTTAAGGGACTAATGTGTTTGTGAGTGTACATGGGTCTATAAGTCTATGAGGAGTTTGATATTTACAGAGAAAGTCGACCCCTAAAATGAATGTCTTCAACTGAAGACTTTGGATTTCTGAAGACTTTCTGAAAATTGAAAGTGAATAAATTGGTGTAACCATGAAGACTTGATATACATGCGAGGATTATGAAGCATGACGACTTTTGTTTTCATAGTTTAATTTTCTCTTTCTTGAGTCATAGGAAACACCTTACTGTTTAAGGGGGTCGATGTAAAACAAAGGAAACATATTTCCAAGTGATGCTCAGCTCAAATCCTACATTTACCAATCCTTTCGAGTGAAGCTATTGGAAATCTCATACAGTTTAGTCAATTTCTTTAGTGACATAGACGAAGTTCTTCTGGTCTCTGAGGAATTTGTTCTGACCGAGGAGTTAGAAATTCGCCAGTGCGGATTGCCTACCAAGTGAGGAACATGATTGCCCTGAGGAATTTGATACTCAAAATTCCGACCGTTGCTGTGCTATGCGCCAGCTGTCCCAAAATATCTACCCACCATAATTGTCATATCATTGAAGGGCATTTATGTCTTATCATGCCGGGCTGCTCCCTAGGCTATAAATAGCCGCCCCCTACAACCACTAGCTGGTTGGCCGCTCCGAGAGAAACTGACACATGTCATTAGAGCAACACATCCTCCGAGGACTTTGAGCGAAAATAATCAAGTGAGGACAAACCCAAAAACCAAACACCTAAAACCCCAAAGTGATTGAGCATCACTGAAGAGATTGTTCCTGTGTGGAACCGACACTTAGGTGTCAATGGTCTACAGCATCCAAGATGAATTGTGGATCGCCGAGTGACCGAGTTTGTGAAGGTTTGGAAGTCACCTGTGAAGACTTACCACGAGTGATTGGGCGAGGTCTGTGTGAACTTAGCTCAAGGAGAATACGGTGAGGACTTGGTGTCTTGGACTGTGTGTTTAGGACTGGGTGTCCAGGACTGTGTGTCCTCAGTTTTAAATACCTAGACGCTCCAACCAGACGTACAACTGTCACAACAGTTGGAACTGGTTTAACAAATCATTGTCTTCATCAAGCCTACTAGTTCTATTTCCTCAACTCTTTCGTTTACTCATTCATGTGTTGTTGAACTTGATCTAGACTGTTTGAAGGCTTTGACTGAAGACTTTCTCAATTTCCTCAACCCTATTTCTTCAGTCCTAAGTCCTCAGCCTGCTTATCCTGTTTACACACTACTTGTACTTTGTGCTTGCCTTCATTTCATCATGATGACCATGCTACTATCTTGTTATGCTTACACCGGAGTATCTATTCCGCTGCTAAGTAGTTCGTTGCTTAGGAAATTCCTCATCTTAAATTTCCTCAGCGATGAATTTATAAAAACCGCCTATTCACCCCTGATACGTCTCCAACGTATCTATAATTTTTTATTGTTCGATGCTATTGTTTATGATGTTTTGGATGTTCAATGGGCTTTGTCATACACTTTTATATTATTTTTGGGACTAACATACTAACCCAAAGGCCTAGTCCAGATTGTTGTTTTTTGCCTGTTTTAGGGTTTTACAGAAAAGGATTATCAAACGGAGTCCAAACGGAATGAAACCTTCAGGAGAGATATTTTTGGAGAAAATCACACACAGGAGACTTGAGAACCACGGAGTAGGGCATACGTGGTGCCCACAAGGGTGGGGGGCGCGGCCCCCCTATAGGGCGTGCCCCCTGCCTCGTGGGCCCCACGTTTGGCCCCCGGTGCCCTCCTTCCTCCTATATATACCTACGTACCCTGAAACCATCAGAACAACAGAGAAAACCCTAGTTCCACCGCAGTAACCTTCTGTTCCCGTGAGATCCCATCTTAGGGCCTATTCCTGAGATCCGCCGATGGGGGGATCTACCACGGAGTGCTTCTACATCATCATCATCGCCTCACCATGAGTTGTGAGTAGTTTACCACAGACCTTCGGGTCCATAGCTAGTATCTAGATGGCTTCTTATCTCTCTTTGGATCTCAATACAAAGTTCTCCTCAGTCTTCGAGGAGATCTACTCGATGTAATCTCTTTTTGCGGTGTGTTTGTCGAGATCCGATGAATTGTGGGTTTATGATCAAGATTATCTATGGGAAATATTTGGTTCTTCTCTAAACTCTTTATGTATAATTATAATATGCTCGCAAGTCTCTTCGAATTATTGGTTTGGTTTGGCCTACTAGATCTATAGTTCTTGCAATGGGAGAAGTGCTTGGCTTTGGGTTCAATCTTGCGGTGTCCTTTCCCAGTGATAGTAGAGGCAGCAAGGCGCGTATTGTATTGTTGCCATCGAGGATAAAAAGATGGGGTTTATATAACTAAGTTTGAGTTTATCCATCTACATCATGTCATCTTGCTTAAGGCGTTACTCTGTTCTTATGAACTCAATATACTAGATGCATGCTGGATAGCGGTCGATGTGTGGAGTAATAGTAGTAGATTCAGAACCGTTTCGGTCTACTTGTCTCGGACGTTATTCCTATATATAATGATCATGCCTAGATAGTCTCATAATTATTCACTTTTATATCAATTGCTCGACAGTAATTTGTTTACCCGCCGTAGAATATCGCTATCATGAGAGAAGCCACTAGAGAACACTATGGCCCCCGAGTCTATTCTCAACATATCAATCTACATCTACTTTACTTTTCCGCTTTTACTTTCTGTTCTTATATCCAAAAATACCAAAAATATCAAACTATCATCTCTATCAGATCTCACTTTCGTAAGTGACCGGAAAGGGATTGACAACCCCTTATCGCGCTGGCTGCGAAGTTCTTATTTGTTTGTGCAGGTGCGAGGGACTTGCGCGTGGTCTCCTACTGGATTGATACCTTGGTTCTCAAAAACGGAGAGAAATACTTACGCTACTGTGCTGCATCACCCTTTCCTCTTAGAGGGAATACAACGCAAGCTCGAGAAGTAGCAAGAAGAATTTCTGGCACCGTTGCCAGGGAGGCTTACGCAAAAGTCATATACCAAGTACCTATCACAAACCCTTATCCTTCGCATTACATTTTTTGCCTCTCATTTTCCTCTCCCCCACTTCACCCTTGCCGTTTTATTTGCCCTTCTTCTGCCGTGTGTTTATCGTTTGCTTGCCTCTTGTTTGCTTGTGTGTGTTGGATTGCTTGCTTGTCACTATGGGTCAGAACAATACCAAATTGTGTGACTTCTCCAATACCAACAATAATGATTTTATTAGCACTCAGATTGCTCCTATTACCGATGCTGAATCTTCTGAGATCAATGCGGCTTTGTTGAATCTTGTCATGAAAGATCAATTCTCCGGCCTTCCTAGTGAAGATGCCGCTACCCATCTAAACAACTTTGTTGATTTGTGTGATATGCAAAAGAAAAGGGATACGGATAACGATATTGTTAAATTGAAGTTATTTCCGTTTTCACTTAGAGATCGTGCTAAACCTTGGTTTTCCTCTATGCCTAGAAATAGTATTGATTCGTGGAATAAGTGCAAAGATGCTTTTATCTCTAAGTATTTTGCTCCTGCTAAGATCATCTCTCTTAGAAATGATATTACGAATTTTAAGCAACTAGATCATGAGCATGTTGCACAAGCTTGGGAGAGAATGAAGTTAATGATACGTAATTTCCCTACACATGGTTTGAATCTATGGATGATTATTCAGAACTTTTATGGTGGCTTGAATTTTTCTTCTAGAATTTTTTTAGATTCGGCCACGGGAGGCACTTTCATGGAAACTACCTTAGGAGAAGCTACCAAACTCCTAGATAATATTATGGTTAATTATTCTCAATGGCACACCGAAAGATCTACTAGTAAAAAAGTGGATGCTATTGAAGAGATTAGTGTTTTGAGTGGAAAGATGGATGAACTTATGAAATTATTTGCTGCTAAGAGTGCTTCTTCTGATCCTAATGATATGCCTTTGTCCACTTTGATTGAAAATAATAATGAATCTTTGGATGTGAATTTTGTTGGCAGGAATAATTTTGGTAACAATGCTTATAGAGGGAACTTTAATCCTAGGACTTTTCCTAGTAATTCCTCTAATAATTATGGTAATTCCTACAACAACTCTTATGGAAAGATGCCTTCTGAATTTGAAACTAGTGTTAATGAAATTATGATTTCACAAAAGAATTTCAATGCTTTGCTTGAAGAAAAATTGCGTAAGATTGATGAATTGGCTAGAAGTGTGGATAGAATTACTCTTCATGTTGATTCTTTCAAACTTAGATCTATCCCACCTAAGCATGATATCAATGAGTCTCTCAAAGCCATGAGAATTTCCATTGATGAATGCAAAGAAAGAACCGCTAGGATGCATGCTAAAAGAGAGAATTATATAAAAGCGTGTTCTTCTAGTTATCATGAAAATAAAGATGAAGATCTGAAAGTTATTGATGTGTCTCTTATGAGATCCTTGTTTTCTAGTATAAATCTTGATGAAGATAGGATTGGAGATGATTCTACTTTAAGGTGTCCCAATGATTCGAAGTTTTTAGATCTTGATGCTAAAATTGTTAAAAGTGGGAGTGAAGAGATTAAAACTTTGCATAGTGATGAACCCACTACTTTGGATTTCAAGGGACTCAATTATGATAATTGCTCTTTGATTGATTGTATTTCCTTGTTGCAATCCGTACCAAACTCTCCGCATACTTATAGTCAAAATAAAGCTTTTACCAAACACATAGTTGATGCTTTGATGCAATCTTATGAAGAAAAACTTGAGTTAGAAGTTTCTATCCCTATAAAGCTTTATGATGAGTGGGAACCTACTATCAAAATAAAAATTAAAGATCATGAATGCTATGCTTTGTGTGATTTGGGTGCAAGTGTCTCCACTATCCCAAAAACTTTGTGCGATTTGCTAGGATTCCATGAGCTTGATGATTGTTCTTTGAATTTGCATCTTGCGGATTCCACTATTAAGAAACCTATGGGAAGGATTAATGATGTTTTTATTGTTGCTAATAGGAATTATGTTTTCATAGATTTCATTGTTCTTGATATAGATTGCAATCATTCATGTCCTATTATTCTTGGTAGACCTTTCCTTAGAACGATTGGTGCAATTATAGATATGAAGGAAGGAAATATTAGATTCCAATTTCCGTTAAGGAAAGGCATGGATTATGAATCTATTACAATATGAATCTATTATGAGAGCCACTTATGGATTGCCTTCCAAAGATGGCAATACATAGATCTATCCATGTATCGTGCCTAGCTAGGGGCGTAAAACGATAGCGCTTGTTGGGAGGCAACCCAATTTTATATTTTATGTTTTTGCTTATGTTTAGGAATAAATATTGCATCTTGCTTCTGTTTAGATGTGGTTTTGTGTTTTATTTAGTGTTTCTGCCAAGTAGAACATTTGGGAAGACTTGTGTGAAGTTTATATGATCTTATTGTGAAAAACAGAATCGTTAGCGCTCGCTAGAATGGTCACCAGATTTTACTCGAGCGTGCTATTTAGTTGATTCTCTTTGCAGATGATTAATAGACAAATTCCACACGTGTAACAATTTAGTTTGAATTTTTTGGAGTTACGAAAGTATGCGAAACATGCAAATTACTACAGACTGTTCTGTTTTTGACAGATTCTGTTTTTTTGTGTGTTGTTTGCTTATTTCAATGCATCTATGAGTAGTATTGGGAAGTATGAACCATAGAGAACTTGGAATACAATAGGTTTAACACCAATATAAACAAAGAATGAATTCATTGCAGTACCTTTGAGTAGTGGTTTGCTTTATTATACTAACGGAGCTCACGAGATTTTTGTCTAAGTTTTGTGTTGTGAAGTTTTCAAGTTTTGAGTATTGATTTGATGGAGTATGGAACAAAGAGTGGCAAGAGCCTAAGCTTGGGGATGCCCAAGGAACCCCAAGGTAAAATTCAAGGACAACCAAAAGCCTAAGCTTTGGGATGCCCCGGGAAGGCATCTCCTCTTTCGTCTTCATCCATCGGTAACTATACTCGGAGCTATATTCTTATTCACCACATGATATGTGTTTTACATGGAGCGTCTTGTATAATTTGAGTCTTTGCTTGTTAGTTTGCCACAATTATCCTTGCTGGACACACCTATTTGAGAGAGTTAAATATGGCCTAGGAATTGGTAGAACACTCTATGTGCTTCACTTGTATCTTTTGAGTTGAATAATTTTTTCTCTAGTGCTTCACTTATATCTTTTAGAGCACGGTGGTGGTAATATTTTGAAGAAATTTTTGAACTCTCATGCTTCACTTATATCCTTTTGAGAGTCTATTAAAACAGCATGGTAATGTGCTTAGGCTATAAAACTAGTCTTCACATGATAGACATCCAATATCAATGTAGTAAAAACTTTGACACTAAGTGCATTTAATATGATGAGAAGTTGGATGCTTGATAACTGTTTTTAGATATTGTGGCACCCCGGCTTAGAGAAACCGGAACGCCCCGTATTCCAGCCCAGAGATCAAGGAGAAGTCTTCTGGAATACGGCACTGCTTAGCATAGAACAAACCAGCTTTCTTTTATTACACGAATACGAATACAAGATCTCTGATATTACAACGAATAACATCGGCACGGCGACACTACGTCTGCCACGGTTGCTCTATGCAAGCAGCAGAACAACATGGTGCAGCGGAACAACATCTAGCAACGGAACAACGACGATGGTGGTGAACTCCAATCCGCTGGGACTCTGGCTGGAACGTTTATCCTAGCTCGCGAACACAGGAACAGTACCAAACAAGCAAGCAATGCAGGCACGACCTGCAAACTGGCATGACATGCCAGATCAGTACATTGAATGTACTTGCAAGCTCACAATAAACCAAAGGCAATCAAGACAAACAACAACATGGCATTAGCTAGTTAAGTCATTCATGAACATGGTATTATCAGAACAACATGTCATGTACAACTGAACATGATACAACTTAGCACCAGCATAGCATGAACATACGAGCATGATGATACTACATGCAACAGGATGACACTACATGCACCATTTGTTTTGTTCGGGTTACCTCGTAACCATCACACGCACAAACTTACCACCACAGACATCACACGATCATCTCAGGATCAAATCAAGCTTGGTAAAAAAAATACCGTAGGAATCATTAAATGACCATAAGGAGCTTGATCTTTACCCATGATTCTCGCACAACATCACGAATATCCAACAACTCGGTATCCTCGATACCAGGGTGATCATTCCGGCGACCACAACCAACTTATTTCATCATCGAACCGGGGTTGTTATTAATCAAGTTATTATTATTAATGTTGACTCACAGTGTCACCGACATGAACGGGGCCCTTATCCGCGGGCACGGCTATCAATAGATTAAGACACACACACTCTGCAGAGTTAGCGCACTATACCCACACCACAGAACCCATGGCCTCGCACTCCCATTCGGGTGGACCAACGGCGTTCCGACAAAACTGATCTACTACCATGACACTCTCCCGGCCACTCCGACTCACTCCCCACTGGGCTAGTCCTGGGTGGCCTCGTGTCTACTAAAGACACAATGACCACTGTCATCGCCAAACGGTCCCAAACGGGGACCCGATCTTAAAACAATCAACAACAACGGGCACACAAGGTTATGTCCGCCTACCTGATCGGGGTAGAGTGTGTCCATAAGCTTCCCTCGTTGGACGCACCGGCGAGAAGCATGACAATAGACCCAGTCAGGATCTTCCCATAAAGGTAAGTGTGGCTACACTGGTCAGCTCGATTTGGTGGCACCATGACTCAGCCAACAATTGTTCAAGTTCAGTTTAATCCGGTTAAACTTGAATGCAAATGATGCTGAGTCATAATAACATAACATGATACAACTATAATGCATGAACATGATATCAACATAAGCATGGAGGTGCAACATAATCATTGAGCATAACCACAATGAAGCATATATCCAAATGAACATAGCATACTGACGAGCGTGAATATCACAAGTACAACGCTACTCATGGCATGCATGACTACTAGTATCATAAATAAATACCAAGCAAGAACATAGCAAGAACACTACCAAGTAATCGTGTAACTAACTAGTTGCAATGGAACATGCATATCACGGTACTTGACAGATAACAAGCATGCATTAAAACTACTACTAGCATGTATTTCTACGACCAAGCATAACATGTGAGCATGATAATAACAAGTAGTACAAGGTAACAAGAAGCATCAGATCATAGCATGATAGTGAACATGAAACCACGGGCATAAACGAAACAACGACAGCTGTAGGAAACAAACAGACATACAACAGCAAACTTTTATTAAATATTCAAGTAAAAACCATGGCTACTGCATGAATATCTTGCAAGTGGTTATTGTGGCTTGCCTGGGGTGGAAGAAATCACCGGGAAGAAGTGCGAGAAGCTTGCGGAAAGAATCGCCGGAAACAGTTCTCTCTCGAAGTGGGCTGTTTACGGCAAGGGAAAAATGGTCGTTTTTAGAATGTTGAAACATAGTGAAAATGATGGCAACAGAACGAGCTCGACGATACGAAGACGTGAGCGTTGGACTCACCTCGATCGGAGCTACGGGCAAAAAGTTACAGTGGTTTTTCTACCAGGGACTGTTCTACAAATATTTTATTTACATACGGGCCCTGAACAGTTATTCCAGTGATAAAAGAAAAATGCACTTCAGCTTTTGGGCCAGCTTGGGCCGAAACTACGGCGCCTGCTACTGTGCGCATCGGGCAAGCCCATTAATGCCACGCGGGGGTGAAGCAGAAGGCGTATTAGCTGCTTTACGCCTTCGGCAAAGCGGTAGCGTACTTCTGGAAGTACACCTCCACTTGCCACGCTGGCAAGGGCGGAGCAGGGCCCTGTGCGGCTTATAGGTGGGGCCCGCGGGTCCCACACTGCTGGTCAACCCCTTCCTCCCGCCCTGCTCCTTCTTCCCCGACGCTGCACAGAACAGGGAACGGGGTCGCCGACGCCGACACTCATCTGGGCTGCTCCAGCCATCTCCGGCGACGCTCTAGCCACCGGAGTGACCAGGACGACGAGTCGCACCCGCCTGAGGGGCCTTTCCAAGCCGGAGAGCACAGACGCGGGCGGAACGATGGTCGCGGCGGAGGAAGGCCTCTGGTGGTGCTGGGGTCACGGCCACAGGCCACCGGAGGAGTGGGCGAGGGCATGGGGAAGCTCACCGGTGTTCGGGTGGAGCTACGGTGGTAGCTAGGTGAGGAGGGAGAGCTCGGAGGGCTCGGATTCGAGTGGACAGAGGCGGCAGCCATGGTGGCCGTCCGGAGGATGGAGAGCTCCTCAAGCTCAATTAGGAGGCTAGGCCGGGCTCTGGGAGGTGGAGGAGGTCGATGTAATGCTCGGGAGGCCGCGAGGAGGGCTACTTATAGACAGGGTGAGGTAGCTGATCTAGATGCAGCCGCTCGGGCTCGGCCAAAGCTCTGGCGACGCGCAGCGAGCAAGGGCGAGCACGGGAAGGCGACGAGGGGGAACTGGATGAGCTACAGTGAGGCACTATGCAAGAGGGGCCGAGGGCACAGGAGGGAAATGGCCGGAGTGCCAGCAGTGCTCGGTCGGCCACAGTGCAGTCGTGGGCGCATGGCGACGAGCACCGATGGGGAAGCGGACGTAGGGGGCAAGGGGTCAGGGCGATGTAGACAATCACGAGAAGGCTATTGGATATGGTGGTGAGTCGAGACGAGGACAGAACGGACGAGCACATCGCCGGGTTCGGGCCAGAGCACGCTTACTGCATGCCAAGGCGATGGTCACCACGTGCACTGGTGCACACAGTGCAACACTATTTGCCAAACATTGTCTAGTGGTAAGATCGTCCAAGATATGTTTACCCTGCGGTGGTAACTTGGTGAAAGGTGATATGATTAAATGAAAATATATCTCTGAAGTTTACTGCAGTAAACTTGATCATGAAACAGGGACCAACTGAGGTAAGATTAGAGGAAAAAGAGTTCTCTGGGTGATTAGCTTAGGAAGGACTCTAATCCTGTGAGTTTTGAGATTATTTGGACCAAGGTTTAATATAGTTGCTTTGCAACTGCCAAATCTGGTCCAGAAACAAGATGATGAAGTAGCACTAACTTGGAGTAACCACATGAGCTGAAATTTGGTGTAGAGGGATTATTTGACCATATGGAGCTGCTGTAAAAAGCTCATGCTATTTGGAGTTACCAAAGTGGCACTTCCTTCACATTGCTCCATTATGGCCAGTAACTTAGAAAATTTACTGAGGGTAAATGGGTAAGTGGATTGAGCCAAAACTTGGTGGAGGGAGTAGATGTAAATGTAAGAATGTCCTGGTAAATAGCCAGCTCAAATGAAGCAAGGTAAAATAGGGTTGCTTCACAAAGTGAAAATTTTACCACAAAACAAGATTTGGAGGTGAGCTCACATAGACGATCTCCATGAGCTCTAATTTGGTAGAGACTCATGATTTGGTCAAATGAAGGATGTGACCAAGTTTCAAATCATTTGTACATGCCTAGAATATACTTCCTTCACAAAGTTCCTTTCTGGACAGAAACTTTGGGAAATCATTGAAACATATTCACTAGGCGAATTAGTGTGAAAATTGGCACATGTCAATGATATGGACATGAAAAGATGCCCAAGGAGTTTGAAGTCAATTGGCCAAAGATAAATAGCACTTGCTTCACAAAGTGCCATTTATGGCAGAATAGAAAAATGATTATTGGAGGATTATTTTTGAACATGGCAATGAAATGTTTTGCCATATTTGAGCAAGATATGACCCAAACAATTTATTAGAATTATTTGGGAAATTGTAGGAGTGATGGAAACATAGGTTGCTTCACAACCTAGGGCATACAGGGTTATTCCTTTAATAGAAAAAGGAATATTCCCTAGAAAAAGAAATTAGGGTTTGGTCAAGGAGTGGAGTGACATGATCTTGGCAAGGTTTTGGGAAAGATGAGCCACATGGGAGAGGAAATGAAGATGATTTCCCAGGTGACAAGGCCATAGAATCACTCCAAAAAGAAAAACAGAGCAAAAACCAATAAATCAAAAAGAAAAATAAAAGGGCCAAAAACCAGGCTGTTACAAACCTTCCCCCCTTAAAGAAATCTCGTCCTCGAGATTTGGTGGCTCAAGGAACAAGTATGATTTCAGGACACCGTTTCCAACTCGAATATCCATTTCCTTTATTTTTTGTTCCCCGGAGAATTTAGATGATCTAATTATCTTTGCTCGGGGGTGGTTTGCTTCACCTTTCCCCAAATTCTGACGGGGTTTTGCTCCCACACTAAATCCTTTGGCTAACACTGATTCTTCCATATCTGCAGTGATATCCAATGCGTGTGAGCATAAATTTTCTTTTGGTCATGAAAACCCTTTTACTTCTGCCATGGGGTTGCTTCAAATAAATGCAGGCCTTCTGGTTTCAATAAATGCTGAGAATTATTCATGGCCAGCTTCTGACGGGATCTGACTTCTCATTAGTGGTACTGACTTACTTTGCTTTATTCCTTTGGCTCGAGCATGAGATACACTAGTAGAAAAAGGGTCAAACGTGAAGCACATTAGTGCCGGTTTGAATTTGAGCCGGCACTATTGTGTACACTAGTGCCGGTTCCAATGGCTAGCCGGGCCGCTCTCATTAGTACCGGTTCGTGGCGAACCTTTAGCACTGGTTCGGGACACGAACCGGTACTAATGAGGGTGGTGGCAGGATGTTGTCAGTCTGGGCCCCATCCATCACCTTTAGTACCGGTTCTTGGCACGAACCGGTGCTAAAGGTGGTCGTACATAAACCCTTCGTCCACCCGAGCATGCTCTGTTCTTCCCCTTTCCCCTCTCCCTCTTTGTTTTTCCCCTCTTCCTCTCGAGCTCATCACACATTTTGCCCAAATTTTTTCAAGATTTGAAGACCCCCATCCATTCAAATGATCACAAAGGTTAGCAACTTTGTCCTTTCATCTCTCATTGCTAGATTAGCTCTAGCAATGCTTTATATAGTGATTAATTTGTGAGTTTAGTAATTTGGGAGGAAATATATGTGCTAGTATTTGATTTATATGCAATTTGAGGTCCAAAATAACACTTAGTTTGCATATCTAGGAGAGGTTAAATTTAGTTGAAAGAGAAAACGAGTACTTGAAAGAAAAATTGAAAAGAATTGAGGACGAGAAGATGGATTTGGAGTTGCTTCTTGCCGATGTCGTCGATGATCAGAAGATCAAGATGGAGAAAATGCGCTTGAAGATTAGAAAGATTAGAAAATATGCCATCGATAGTGAGGCTTGGTATCATTATGCTGTTGGATCAATTGTTACCTTAGTTGCTATCTTGATCGCATTTGTTGTTGCATTTAAATGCTTTAGCTAGAGAGTTATTTGTTTGTTGCATTTAAGTGTTGTATGAACTTTATGTATGAACTTGTATTAAGTTGGTGTTTTTGGTGCTGTGTATTGAGGATGAGCCGACAATGGATGTACGATGACCGATGCTCTCCCGAGTTCATTAATGGCGTGCAAACTTTTCTGCTTGCGGCTGAAGCAAACAAGTGGGCGGATGGTTTTATGCCTTGTCCATGTGTTGTCTGTAAGAATGGTCAAAATTACTCTAAGTCAAGAACCATTCACGTCCACCTGTTTAAGTCCGGTTTCGTGCCCCATTATAATGTTTGGATCAAGCACGGAGAAAGAGGGGTTATGATGGAAGACAATGAAGAAGAAGAGGACGACGACAGCTATCCTGGCCATGGGTTCCCTGAATACGATGATACAACAATGGGGGAAGAAGCTGAGCCGGTAATGCGGGAAGAAGCTGAGCCGGTAATGCGGGAAGAAGCTGAAGAAGAGGCATCAGATGAGCCCGTTGATGATTTAGGTCGGGCCATTGTCGATGCAAAGAGAAACTGCGCAAGTGATTTGGAGAAGAAGAAGTTTCAGCGCATGTTAGAGGATCACAAAAAATTGTTGTACCCGAATTGCGTAGGTGACAAGAAAAAGCTGGGCACCACACTGGAATTGCTGCAATGGAAGGCAGAGAATGGTGTATCTGACAAGGGATTTGGAAAGTTGCTGGTAATGATAAAGGATATCCTTCCAAAGGACAATGAATTACCCGAGAGTACGTACGAAGCAAAGAAGGCTGTCTTCCCTCTAGGGTTAGAGGTGCAGAAGATACATGGATGCCCTAATGATTGCATCCTCTACCGCGGTGAGTACGAGGATTTGAACGCTTGCCCGGTATGCAGTGCATTGCCCTATAAGATCAGCCGCGATGACCCTGGTGTTGTCGAGGGCGAGCGCCCCAGGAAGAAGATTCCTGCCAAGGTGATGTGGTATGCTCCTATAATACCATGGTTGAAATGTTTGTTCCAAAACAAAGAGCATGCCAAGGCAATGCGATGGCACAGATAAGACCGTAAGAAAGACGGAAAGTTGAGAGTACCTGCTGACGGGTCTCAGTGGAGAAAAATCGAAAGAAATTACGGGAAGGAGTGTGCAGATGATGCAAGGAGCGTATGGTTTGGTCTAAGCGCAGATGGCATTAATCCTTTTGGGGAGCAGAGCAACAACCATAGCACCTGACATGTGACTCTTTGTTTGTATAACCTTCCTCCTGGGTTGTGCATGAAGTGGAAGTTCATTATGATGCCAGTGCTCATCCAAGGCCCTAAGCAACCCGGCAACGACATTGATGTGTACCTAAGGCCATTAGTTGAAGAACTCTTACAACTGTGGAATGGAACAGGTGTACGTGCGTGGGATGAGCACATGGGGGAAGAATTTGACCTAAAGGTGTTGCTGTTTGTGACCATCAATGATTGGCCTGCTCTCAGTAACCTTTCAGGACAGACAAACAAGGGATACCGCGCATGCACGCACTGTTTGGACGATACCGACAGTATATATTTGGCTAATTGTAAGAAGAATGTGTACCTGGGACATTGTCGATTTCTTCCGAGCAGGCATCTCGTAAGAAAGAAAGGCAAGCATTTCAAAGGTGAGGCGGATCACCGGACGAAGCCTCGCCACCCTATTGGTGCTGATGTACATGATATGGTCAAGGATTTGAAGGTGGTCTTTGGAGAGGGTCCTGGTGGACAACCTGTTCCGAATGACGCTGACGGACACGCACCCATGTGGAAGAAGAAATCTATATTTTGGGACCTGCCCTATTGGAAAGACCTAGAGATCCGCTCCGCAATCGACGTGATGCACGTGACGAAGAATCTTTGTGTGACCCTGCTTGGCTTGTTGGGCGTGTATGGGAATACAAAAGATACACCTGAGGCACGGGAGGACCAGCAACGTATGCACGGAAAAGACGGCATACATCAGGGTCATGCAAGCTACGCTCTTACCAAAGAAGAGAAGGAAATTTTCTTTGAATGCCTACTCAGTATTAAGGTACCGTCTGGCTTCTCGTCGAATATAAAGGGAATAATAAACATGGCAGAGAAAAGGTTCCAGAACCTAAAGTCTCATGACTGCCACGTGATTATGACGCAACTGCTTCCGGTTGCATTGAGGGGGCTTCTACCGGAAAATGTTCGATTAGCCATTGTGAAGCTATGTGCATTTCTCAATGCAATCTCTCAGAAGGTAATCGATCCAGAAATAATACCAAGGTTAGAGAATGATTTGGTGCAATGTCTTGTCAGTTTCGAGTTGGTGTTCCCACCATCCTTCTTCAACATCATGACGCACGTCCTAGTTCACCTATGCGAAGAGATTAACGTTTTGGGTCCTGTATTTCTACACAATATGTTCCCCTTTGAGAGGTTCATGGGAGTCTTAAAGAAATATGTTCATAACCGTGCTAGGCCAAAAGGAAGCATCTCCAAGGGCCATGAGAATGAGGAGGTCATTGAGTTTTGTATTGACTTTATTCCTGACCTTAAGCCGATTGGTGTTCCTGAATCGCGGCATAAGGGCAGACTGGATGGAAAAGGCACGCTAAGAGGGAAACAAATAATATGTATGGACGGACATTCTCTCACTGAAGCACACTACACAGTTCTACAGAATTCCGCCTTGGTGGCTCCGTATATGGATGAACACAAGAATTTGCTACGCTACAAACACCCGGAGCGGTCTGATGACTGGATTACACATGAACAAACCAGGAGTTTCGCCAGTTGGTTGCAGACACGTACCATGCATGACACATCTATTGAAGATGACCTGTACTTGTTGTCCCAGTTACCATCTTCGAATATAATGACTTTCAAAGGGTACGAGATAAATGGTAATACAGTTTACACGATTGCCCAAGATAAGAAGAGCACCAACCAAAACAGTGGTGTCCGCTTTGATGCAGAAACCAAGATGGGAAAGGAAACATATTATGGTTATATACAGGACATATGGGAACTTGACTATCGACGTGGTTTGAAGGTCCCTTTGTTTCGGTGCAAATGGGTCAATATGACACGAGGCGGGGTAACGGAAGACCCGCAGTACGGAATGACAACAGTGGATCTCAACAATCTTGCGTATGCAGACGAACCATTCATCCTAGCCAATGATGTGGCACAGGTTTTCTATGTGAAGGACATGTCTACCAAGCCAAGAAAAAGAAAAGATAAGGAAGCGAATGCATCATACGATGAGCCAAAGTGGCACATAGTTCTTTTTGGGAAGAGAAACATCGTGGGAGTGGATGACAAGACAGACAAGTCAAAATATTATGAAAAGTTTGATGAAATTGCTCCATTCACAGTGAATATTGACCCGAACATCCCGTTAAATGATGAATATTTTCCATGGTTACGGCTCAAAGGGACACACGCGAAGAAAAAGTTTCACACCAAAAGATCTGGGATGTGATCGGCTTCACTGTCATCACTTTCTTCTGTGTTTCACACCCAGAAGGGAATCTCTGTAATAGTTAGGGTAGTTATGTGTTTTGGCATTTGAAACGCGAAGAAATTTTATGTGCAAACAAATTCTTTCATGCATTTCACTGTAACGGGCGAAAACTCATCTGTTACAAAAACATTTCATTTTTTAAATAACCTAAGCATTACCAAATTGAATATAATGATAAAACACACTAATATTAAACATAATAAAAAAGAATCACTGAAAAATGTATTTTTAATGTTAAGTTATTCACAAAAGATTCACTCAAATTTCAAATAATTCAAAATTTAAACTATTCACACAAATGCAGAAAATAAAAATAAAATAAAAAAAGCCCGCCTACTGGGCCACAGTGGCCTGCATACGACTAGAAACCCAACCTATTGTTGGGCCAGGATGCAGGCCCGCAAGCCCAATAGGCCCCCACATGGCAGAGTAGCAGAGGTAGGCCCAGAAGGCCTGCATCTGAGAGGATCTCAATGCAGTGCCCGCGCCGGGGCTTATAAACAGGTCATGGCGCTCTTCGACTAGTGAGGTGGGACTAAACATATGCGCCCCTCGCCTACCAGCGCACCCCTTTAGTACCGGTTGGTGGCTCCAGCCGGTACTAAAGGGGTGTCTTTAGTACCGGTTGGAGCCACCAACCGGTACTAAAGGGGGTGCGCTTCCCGCCGCTTGGCCTAGCCAAAACAGGCCTTTAGTACCGGTTGGTGCCACCAACCGGTACTAAAGGCCTGTTCTATATAAGAAAACACTTCAAAAATTTCAGTTTCTCATCTGCTTCTTCTCCTCTGCACCCTCGCCGCCAGGTCGTCGCCCTGTCTGCGTCGCCGCCCCGTCCCCATCGCCGCCCCGTCGTCGCCGCCCCGTCGCCGCCCCATCGTCGCGCCCGTCACCGCGCCCGTCGCCGCCCCGTCCCCGTCGTCGCCGCCCCGTACGTCCCCGTCGTTGTCGCCGCGCCCGTCGCCGTCCCCGTCGTCGCGCCCCTCCGCCTCTCCCCTCGCCGGTGAGCGCGCGCGCACACACACACACATACATTTTTTTATTTTTTAGTTATAGAAATAGTTATAAAAATGTTAGAAATTTTTCTTTTTTTAGTTATAGAAATAGTTAGTTATATAGCATTGTTAGAAATGTTAGATTTTTTTTGTTTTTTAGTAATAGAAATATTTATAAAAAGGATAGAATTGTTAGAAATTTTTCTGTGTTTTAGTTATAGAAATAGTTATAAAAAAGTTAGAAAATTTTCTTTTAGATGAATTAGCTAGATATTAATTAGGTATATATATGAGATTTGAACTAGTTGAATTAATATAACTAGTTTATTTTTAGTATGAAAATTAATAGAACAAGTTTATTTTTAGTATGGAAATTTAGGTATATGAGATTATTTGAACTAGTTGAATTAATATAACTAGTTTATTTTTAGTAAATGCGGAGTTGAACTAGTTGAATTAGTACAACTAGTTTATTTTTAGGTATATGATATTTGATGATCTGATTAAAATATTACTATATATTGCTACTTTATATATTTTAGTAAGAAAATTAATAGAACTAGTTTATTTTTAGTAAATTCTTAGTTGAATTAGTTGAATTAATAGAACTAGTTTATTTTTATTAAGAAAATTTAGATATCTGAGATTTGATGATCTAATTAATAGAAAATGTCGTCTGACGACGAAAATGATTTCATTACGTGTGAATACTGTGAAGACCAGCGCGGCCTGTGTGACAGAAATTTCCTTGTTGATGATAGGCGCTTCAGCATAAAGCTGGATGAGACCTTCGAAGTGGATACAGTAAGTCACAACGACAAGTATTTTTTCGTAATTAAGCATGACTTATATAAGCTTCATTTGCTCAACTTATAATTTTAATTTTTAACTATTCTACTAGCGCATCCCCTGCCATGCAAGAATTTTTGTCTTGGATAAGATAGGTTTCAGTTCTATGGAAACTATGGAGGTAAAGAGAGTTTCCCTGAAGACCGAGCATGGTTAGACTTTCAACGTCAAATTATACAATGCAGACACGTACACCTATTTTGAATGCAAAACTTGGCAAGCACTATGCAAGGCTTATGCATTTGAGCCTGATATGGTTATCACCATTGATATTCATCCGGAAGATGATATAGAAGGTAATACAGACATCTGGGTCGATGTGCAGACGTCTCCAGTTCTACCATTATGTGAGTTTCTCAACCATATTTATGTCTTTGATATAGTTTATTCAAAAATAGTTAACAACTAATTTCTATTGATAGCTTATTTCCATTCAAGCAAAAAACATGTCTGGCGCTTGGTAGACATGACCTACTTCTGTCCCGGAGCTGAACTAAACTGCGAGAAGATAAGTCATTATGTTTCATGGCTTGAGGATCTTCATACAGTTAAGACAAATTATCTTCCTGCACTTAGAAATGTTAGTACTCAAAACGTGCGACCAATAGTGATCGTATTGAACTACGGTCACATCTATTTACGAGTGATGGTAAGATTTTTACTATTTTTCCTCTGTGCATCTTTTGCATACATTATTTTTTTCTTAAATTTCATTGCTAAGTATATTAATTACTATACGATGTTCTTCAACAGGGACTCCCGATGACAGTTGTGCCTCAGTGGATCGAGACTAAAGGTCACATGTCAATGGTTAGCTTACGGCCAAGATATCCTACATTGCAGATGAGTGCATTCAGGATTTCTAAAAGCGATGAGTGCTTAATAGTGAAAGGTTGGAGCAAAATTGTTAACGATCCCAGAGAAGTACTAGGGGGCAGCAAGGAGAAGCGCATCCCACGATTAGGAGACAGGTTCATCTGCATGCTCCAGTATGATGAATCAGGAGAGCTATACATGTTCTATGCTATTTTACCTAAGAGAGAGCAGCAGGAGTGATTTAGCTAGTTCATGCTCTTAGTACTAGTCTTGTCATGTCCGTGTTCTTTGTCCTGAACTTAATCTCAAAGGATGATTTGCCTTTGTGGTGTTATGAACGCTTGTAATATCATGACCATGTTGAACTCGATGATATCCTTGCTTCTGGTACAAGTCAATGATTTTTCTTTAAGCTAGTGTTGGAGGTGATTAGATAGCGGTAATGACTATGATGATTAAATAGTGGTAATTCTATTTATATATATATATATATATATATATATATATATATATATATGCATAACGTGTGCAATGTGTAGTATCATAAAATACCAGCAAACGAAAAAGAATTAAATGGAGAACACAAAAGTAAATGAAAAAGAAATCATAAAACCATAACCCCTGGCTCGTGCCACGTGGTTGCCCTTTAGCACCGGTTCGTGCTGAATCGGTACTAAGGGGGGGGGGGCTTTCGTGACCACACTTTAGTGCCGGTTATGGAACCGACACTAAAGGGCCTTACGAACCGGTGCTATTGCCCGGTTCTGCACTAGTGATATGCACCAAAGATCCGACTGCCTCTTGTTGTGAACAATATAACGGTGTATGGAGTTATAGCTGTGTCATACCTCAAATATTTACATCTTGAGACTGGCCCGACAGGGAGCTGATTGACAAATTATTTTCCTAACAGACTGACAATATACTTGATTCCATTGATGGCTATACCGTGTCCGAGCTGATCGTTTGGCTTTTGATTTTCTCATTTTGTCGGTATACTCATTTGGATTTTTTTCACACTAATAATTCCAAGCGGGTCAGCGGAATATGTAATCCTTGCAAAATAGAGTAGGCCGCTGATAGTATGCCTTTGTGGGTCCATATGGAATTACGGCCTCCAACTGATTTGGGTATCTGGACCCTAATGGCCGCGCAAAAATCATCATACCTTTGTTGTCAGTCTCATCCTTTAGCGGTCATGATTTGCTTTGTCAGGATATTTTACTGAAATAACTTGGCCATACCTGTCCTTGATTCTTCGTATGACCATGGACGTGATTAGTGCAATATTTTGGCATTATTCCTTGTGCATGTTTGCTGACCTGGGTTCGCGTACATATGCCATATACCCAGGGTTTGTAGCTGTACGGAGCTCATTGCTGAGGCCAATCGTACAAGAAGGGGACAAGGTTTTATGATATCTCCTTGTCAGTTGCGGGAATAATGACCATTGTCAAGACTATGGATTATGTGATGTCATCTCCAGATCTTGTCGATCCTTATAATTCACGAGATGTACCTCTGCTTATTTTTCCCTTGCCAGACTCGTGAGGTTGTTGGACCCGTACCTTTATTAGGTATATCTGTTGCATTCTTGCCGCATCCCGTATGAGTGACTGAGGTGACTGGGGATGCATGCTCACCCTATGTAAGAATCATATGCGACCGACCACTTGATTCTTGAGGCAGGCATATGTTTTGACTGAATTGTTCCTCTGACCAAAATATTGCTGATCTGATTCTTGAGCGGTGATGCCATACATTGACAACTCATCATATAACCTCTGAGGATGGTGTAATAGTATGGTACTGACGTGGACTGAGTGGCTTACGGGAGAAGCCACCCGAGTAGCTTGCTGAGGAGGACTTGTTAGCTTCTGCTCAAATCTTTTGTCTGGGTATCATGCAGAAGAAGGCTCTATAGCTTACCCACGAAGCTTGACCTGAGTGTTGTGCTGGAGAAGCCTGAGTTCCGTACTTGAGAAGCTTCCCCTCGGGTTTGCTTGTTTGAGAAAAAAATATTTTCGTCTGTCACAAGCTTTTACCGAGGTATCTTGTTGAGAAAAATCAGGTATCTTGGACCGGAATTTGTTCACATATCATGCTTTGAGAAAAATTGAGGAGCCTTGCCTCATAAATTTCTTCCAATAGCGTGTGGAATAATATTGAGTTTCTTATATCCAAAACTTCATAACTTCATACTGATAGGCAGACTGAAATCCATACACACGCCCATAATATTCTAAGGCTGATTATCCACATTCTGACTTTATTTCAGATTATAACATATTTCAAGCACCATGCCTTGTTGAGCCAAATTTTTGCATAAGGTCCATACCTTTGCCAGAAAATATACTGTTGATCTGGTACCTGACTTGTCTTGCAGCTGACTTGACTATTACTGCTGTGAGTATTCTGTACTGATGTAGACTTGAGTTATCAGTACTGTTGTGAGGAGTGCACACTAATGCAAAATTAATTATCAGTCTCATAATCAGATATTCCCCTTTTCAGTGTTGTCGGTCGAGAATTCCATTATGTGTAGCTGAGTCTCCAATTATTTGAACTCCTTATTACTTCTTCGAGTCCGGTGTCGGTTCATGAGCACTCTTTGTAGGGGAAAATAATGTAACACCGGGTCCCAAAAAGAAAGAAGCAAAAGAAAACTCAACTGAACAAAAGCACACAACAACAATCGATTCACACACAATCAATGTCACATATTACTGCTAGTCACCCAATATGCATGCCTACTTAAGCACACAAAATCTCGCGGGATCTCCGGTTCGACGATCTAGCATGCCGTGACGATGTGCACGAGGACGAATAAATGTGTGGAACGATTGGTGTAAACTACATTACACCAAGTGCTAGCTTAGCTAGGTAGCAACTTGGACTAGCTCGGAGGTGAGGACGTACTTGGTAACCATGTAGCAGGACACGAATGTCGCAACCACATTATTATCAAGCGGACAGAAAATATCCGTACTCGTCCAAGAAATAAAGGTAGCGGGAAAAAACTGAGTCTGCTGGCATTGCCCTTTCTTGCTGACTAAGACCATTAAGGGTTGCCAACATGACAAGAAAAAGGACAATCTGGGGTAGAAGCATGTCTACCCCCGAAACAAAATGGGGCTGAAGGAAGGAATTCGGCGCGATACCTGAGCACCATTTTTGCAAACCGTGTCAGGATCACTTAGCATCACTCTGCTGGGACAGAAATGACGCCAAACACCGAAGAACGAGCAAGAAAATAAAAATGGAGAAATGCAAAGGTTGAGCTGTAGTGGATCTGAACCGATGACATCTACACTCACCAGATAAATCGTTAATATCAAAATAATAAGGCTATATGCATGCTATGCAACAAACAAATGCAGCAACCAAATGCAACAAACCAACCAAACTCTATACTACCGCATTCTAACGTTCACGCGGTCTAAGGCGTCCTACCACCAGACCTGCTCTGATACCAAGCCAGTGGCACCCCGGCTCGGAGAAATAGGAACGCCCCGTATTCCAGCCCCGAGATCGAGGAGAAGTCTTCTGGAATACGGCACTGCTTAGCATAGAACAAACCATGTTTCTTTTATTACACGAATACGAATACAACGTCTCTGTTATTACAACGAATAACATCGGCACGACGACACTACGCCTGCCACGGTTGCTCTATGCAAGCAGCAGAACAACATGATGTAGCAGAATAACATCTAGTAGCGGAACAACGACGATGGTGGTGAACTCCAATCCGTAGAGACTCTTGCTGGAACATTTATCCTAGCTTGCGAACACAGGAACAACACCAAACAAGCAAGCAATCCAGGCACGACTTGCAAACTGGCATGACACGCCAGGTCAGTACATTCAATGTACTTGCAAGCTCACAATAAACCAAAGGCAATCAAGACAAACAACAACATGGCATTAGCAAGTTAAGTCATTCATGAACATGGTATTAACAGAACAACATGGCATGTACAACTGAACATGATACAACTTAGCACCAGCATAGCATGAACATACGAGCATGATGATGCTACATGCAACAAGATGACAGTACATGCACCATTTATTTTCTTTGGGTTACCTCGCAACCATCACATGCACAAACTTACCACCACGGACATCACACGATCATCTCGGGATCAAATCAAGCTTGGTATAAACAATACTGTAGTAATCATTAAATGACCACAAGGAGCTTGATCTTTACCCACGATTCTCGCACAACATCACGAATATCCAACAACTCGGTATCCTCGATACCACGGTGATCATTCCGGCGACCACAACCAACTTATTTCATCATCGAACCGGGGTTGTTATTAATCAAGTTATTATTATTATAGTTGACTCACAGTGTGACCGACACGAATGGGGCCCTTATCCGCGGGCACGGCTATCGATAGATTAAGACACACACACTCTGTAGAGGAAGCGCACTGTAGCCACACCACAGAACCCATGGCCTCGCACTCCCATTTAGGTGGACCAACGACGTTCCGACAAAACCGATCTACTGCCATGGCACTCTCCCGGCCACTCCGACTCACTCCCCACTGGGATAGTCCTGGGTGGCCCCATTTCTACCAAAGACACAACGACCACCGTCGTGGCCAAACGGTCCCAAACGGGGACCCGAGCTCAAAACAATCAACAACGTTATGTCCGCCTACCTGATCAGGGTAGAGCGTGTCCATAACCTTCCCTTGTTGGAGGCACCGACGAGAGGCATGACAATAGACCCTGCCAGGACCTTCCCATAAAGGTAAGTGTGGCTGCACTGGTCAGCTCGATCTGGTGGCACCATGACTCAGCCAACAGTTGTTCAAGTTCAATTTAATCCGGTTAAACTTGAATGCAAATGATGGTGAGTCATAATAACATAACATGATACAACTATAATGCATGAACATGATATCAACATAAGCATGGAGGTGCTACATAATCATCGAGCATAACCACAATGAAGCATATATCCGAATGAACATAGCATACTTACGAGCATGAATATCACAAGTACAACGCTAGTCATGGCATACATGACTACAAGTATCATAAATAAATACCATGCAAGAACACTACCAAGTAATCATGTGACTAACTACTTGCAACGGAACATGCATATCATGGTACTTGACAGATAACAAGCATGCATTAAAACTACTAATAGCATGTATTTCTACGACCAAGAATAACATGTGAGCATGATAATAACAACTAGTACAAGGTAACAAGAAGCATCAGACCATAGCATGACAGTGAACATGAAACCACAGGCATAAACGAAACAACGACAGCGGTAGCAAACAAACAGACATACAACATCAGACTTTTATTAAATATTCAAGTAAAAACCATGGCTACTACATGACTATCATGCAAGTGGTTATTGTGGCTTGCCTGGGGTGGAAGAAATCACCGGGAAGAAGTGGGAGAAGCTTGCCGAAAGAATCGCCGGAAACAATTCTCTCTCGGAGTGGGATGTTTACGGCTAGGGCAAAATGGTCATTTTCAGAATGTTGAAACATAGTGAAAATGATGGGAATATAACGGGCTCGACGAGACGAAGACATGAGCGTTGGATTCACCTCGATCGGAGATACGGGCAAAAAGTTACAGTGGTTTTTCTACCAGGGATTGTTCTGCAAATATTTTATTTAAATACGGGCCCTGAACAGTTATTCCACTGACAAAAGAAAAATGCACTGCAGCTTTTGGGCCAGCTTGTTCCAAAACTACGGTGCCTGCTACTGTGCGCATGGGGCAAGCCCATTAGTGCCACGCGGGGGTGATGCAGAAGGCGTATTAGCTGCTTTACGCCTTCGGCGAAGCGATAGCGTACTTCTGGAAGTACGCTTCCACTTGCCACACTGGCAAGGGTAGAGCCGGGCCCTGTGCGGCTTACAGTTGGGGCCCGCGGGGTCCACACTGCTGGTCAACCCCTTCCTCCCGTGCCTGCTCCTTCCCCGACGCTGCATAGAACAGGGAGCAGGGTCGCCGGCGCCGACACTCGTTTGTGCTGCTCCGGCCATCTCCGGCAACGCTCTGGCCACCGGAGTGACCAGGACGACGAGACGCACCCGCCTAAGGGGCTTGTCCAAGCCGGAGAGCAAAGACGTGGGCGGAACGATGGCCGTGATGGAGGAAGGTCTTGGGTGGTGCTGGGCTCGCGGCCACAGGCCATCGAAGGAGTGGGCGAGGGCATGGGGAAGCTCACCGGTGCTTGGGTTGAGCTATGACGGTAGCTGGGTGAGGAGGGAGAGCTCGCAGGGCTCGGATTCGAGTGGACAGAGGCGGCATCCATGGTGGCCGTGGGTAGGATGGAGAGCTCCTCGAGCTCAATTAGGACGCTCGGCGAGGCTCTGGGAGGTGGAGGAGGTCGATGAGATGCTCGGGAGGCCGCGGGGAGGGCTATTTATAGACGGGGCGAGGTAGCTGAGCTGGATGCCGCCGCTCGGGCTCGGCCAAAGCTCTGGCGACGCACAGCGAGCACGGGCGAGCACGGGAAGGCGACGAGGGGGAACTAGACGAGCTACAACGAGGCAGTATGCAGGAGGGGCCGAGGGCACATGAGGGAAACGGCCGGAGCGCCAGTAGTGCTCAGTCGGCCACAGTGCACTCGTGGGCGCGCGGCGACGAGCACGGATGGGGAAGCGGACGTAGGGGGCAAGGGGTCAGGGCGACGCAGACGATCACGAGGAGCCTACTGGACATGGTGGTGAGTTGAGGCGAGGAGAGAACGGACGAGCACAACGCCGGGTTCGAGCCAGAGCACGCTTACTGCATGCCAGGGCGGTGGTCACCACGCGCACTGGTGCACACAGAGCAACACTGTTTGCCAAACATTGTCTTGTGGTAAGATCGTCCAAGATAGGTTTACCCTATGGTGGTAACTTGGTGAAAGGTGATATGGTTAAATGAAAATCTATCTCTGAAGTTTACAGCAGTAAACTTGATCATGAAACAAGGATCAACTGAGGTAAGATTAGAGGCAAGACAGTTGTCTGGGGTGATTAGCTTAGGAAGGACACTAATCCTGTGAGTTTGAGATGATTTGGACCAAGGTTTAATATAGTTGCTTTGCAACTGCCAAATCTAGTCCAGAAACAAGATGATGAAGTAGCACTCACTTGGAGAAACCACATGAGCTGAAATTTGGTATAGAGGGATTATTTGACCATATGGAGCTGCTGTAAAAAGCTCATGCCATTTGGAGTTAACAAAGTGGCACTTCCTTCATATTGCTTCATTCTCGCCAGTAACTTAGAAAATTTACTGAGGGTAAATGGGTAAGTGGATTGAGCCAAAACTGGGTGGAGGGAGTGGATGTAAATGTAAGAATGTGCTGGTAAATTGCAAGCTTAAATGAAGCAAGGTAAAATAGGGTTGCTTCACAAAGTGAATTTTTTTACAAGAAAACAAGATTTGGAGCTGAGCTCACATAGGTGATCTCCATGAGCTCTAATTTGGTAGACACTCATGATTTGGTCAAATGAAGGATGTGACCAAGTTTCATCTCATTTGGACATGCCTAGAATATACTTCCTTCACAAAGTTCCTTTCTCGATAGAAACTTTGGAAAATCATTGAAAAATATTCACTTGGCATATGAGTGTGAAAATTTGCACATGTCAATGATATGGACATGAAAAGATACCCAAGGAGTTTGGAGTCAACTGGCCAAAGATAAATAGCACTTTCTTCACAAAGTGCCATTGAGGGCAGAATAGAAAAATGATTATTGGAGGATTATTTTTGAACATGGCAATGAAATGTTTTGTCATATTTGAGCAAGATATGACCCAAAAAATTTATTAGAATTATTTGGGAAATTTTAGGATTGATGGAAATATAGGTTTCGTCACAACCTAGGGCAGACAGGGTTATTCCTTTAATAGAAAAAGGAATATTCCCTAGAAAAAGAAATTAGGGTTTGGTCAAGCAGTGGAGTGACATGATCTTGGCAAGGTTTTGGGAAAGATGAGCCACATGGGAGAGGAAATGAAGATGATTTCCTAGGTTACAACGCCACAAAATCACTCCAAAAAGAAAAACAGAGCATAAACCAATAAATCAAAAAGAAAAAGAAAAGGGCCAAAAACCAGGCTATTACAGATATGAGGATAGTGATATTAGAGTCATGCTAGTGGATTTATTATGAAATTGAGAAATACTTGTGTTAAAGTTAGTGATTCCCGTAGCATGCACGCATGGTGAACCGCTATGTGACGAAGTTAGAGCATGAGGTATTTGTAAAGTATCAACCTTTGTGTGGACATCGGGGGCGCGCGATGGTTAACTCCTACCAACCTCCCCCATAGGAGCAGGCGTTGATTGCTTTGTTTTGATGACTCTTAAATTTTTGCAATAAGTATATGAGTTCTTATGACTAATGTTGAGTCCATGGATATACGCACTCTCACCCTTCCACCATTGCTAGCCTCTCTTGTATTGCGCAACTTTCGCCGGTACCATACACCCACTATATATCCTTCTTCAAAACAGCCACCGGATATATTCCTAAAAACAGCCACCATACCTACCTATCATGGCATTTCCATAGCCATTCCGAGATATATTGCCATGCAACTTTCCACCGTTCCATTCATATGACACGCTTCATATTGTCATATTTCCATGCATGATCATGTAGTTGACATCGTCTTTGTGGCAAAGCCACCATGCATAATCTTTCATACATGTCACTCTTGATTCATTGCATATCCCGGTACACCGCCGGAGGCATTCATATAGAGTCATACTTGTTCTAGTATCAAGTTGTAATATTGAGTTGTAAATCAATAAAAGTGTGATGATCATCATTATTAGAGCATTGTCCCATGTGAGGAAAGGCCAATAAAAAAAGAGATGGCCCAAAAAAATAGAGAGGGGCTAAATAAAAAAAGAGAAACCCCTCCAAAAAAATGAGAGAAAAGAGAGAAGGGACAGTTGCTACTATCTTTTTCCACACTTGTGCTTCAAAGTAGCACCATGTTCTTCATGATAGAGTCTCATGTTTAGTCACTTTCATATACTAGTGGGAATTTTCATTATAGAACTTGGCTTGTATATTCCAACGATGGGCTTCCTCAAATGCCCTAGGTCTTCGTGAGCAAGCAAGTTGGATGCACACCCACTAGTTTCTTTTGTTGAGCTTTCATACATTTTTAGCTCTAGTGCATCCGTTGCATGGTAATCCCTACTCACTCACATTGATATCTATTGATGGGCATCTCCATAGCCCGTTGATACGCCGAGTCGATGTGACACTATCTCCCTCCTTTTTGTCTTCTCCACAACCACCTCTCTATTCCACATAGTGATATGTCCATGGCTCATGCTCATGTATTGCGTGAAAGTTGAAAGGTTTGAAAGAATAGAGTATGAAAACAGGTGCTTGGCTGAAATCAGGGTTGTGCATGATATGAATATTTTGTGTGATGAAGAGGGAGCATAGCCAGACTATATGATTTTGTAGGGATAACTTTCTTTAGCCATAGTATTTTGAGAAGACATGATTGCTTTGTTAGTATGCTTGAAGTATTATTATTTCTAATGTCAATATAGACTTTTATCTTGAATCTTTCAGATTTGAACATTCATGCCACAATTAAGAGAACATTCACGCCCTATAGGGGGGGGGGCGCCCCCCACCCTCGTGGGCCCCATGTTTGGCCCCCGGTGCCCTCCTTCATCCTATATATACCTACGTACCCCGAAACCATCAGAACAACAGAGAAAACCCTAGTTCCACCGCAGTAACCTTCTGTTCCTGTGAGATCCCATCTTTGGGCCTATTCCCGAGCTCCGCCGATGGGGGGATCTACCACGGAGTGCTTCTACATCATCATCATCGCCTCACCATGAGTTGTGAGTAGTTTACCACAGATCTTCGGGTCCATAGCTAGTATCTAGATGGCTTCTTCTCTCTCTTTGGATCTCAATACAAAGTTCTCCTCGGTCTTTGAGGAGATCTATTCGATGTAATCTCTTTTTGCGGTGTGTTTGTCGAGATCCGATGAATTGTGGGTTTATGACCAAGATTATCTATGAGAAATTTTTGGTTCTTCTCTGAACTATTTATGTATTATTATAATATCCTCGCAAGTCTCTTCGAATTATTGGTTTGGTTTGGCCTACTAGATCTATAGTTCTTGCAATGGGAGAAGTGCTTGGCTTTGGGTTCAATATTGCGGTGTCCTTTCCCAGTGACAGTAGGGGCAGCAAGGCACGTATTGTATTGTTGCCATCGAGGATAAAAAGATGGGGTTTATATCACTAAGTTTGAGTTTATCCCTCTCCATCATGTCATCTTGCTTAAGGCATTACTCTATTCTTATGAACTCAATACACTAGATGCATGCTGGATAGTGGTCGATGTGTGGAGTAATAGTAATAGATGCAGAATCGTTTCGGTCTACTTGTCTCGGACGTGATGCCTATATATAATGATCATGCCTAGATAGCCTCATCATTATTCGCTTTTCTATCAATTGCTCGACAGTAATTTGTTTACCCGCCGTAGCATATCGCTATCATGAGAGAATCCACTAGGGAACACTATGGCCCCCGGGTCTATTCTCAACATATCAATCTACATCTACTTTACTTTTCCGCTTTTACTTTCTGTTCTTATATCCAAAAATACCAAAAATATCAAACTATCATCTCTATCATATCTCACTTTCGTAAGTGATCGTAAAGGGATTGGCAACCACTTATCGCGGTGGCTGCGAAGTTCTTATTTGTTTGTGCAGGTGCGAGGGACTTGCGCGTGGTCTCCTACTGGATTGATACCTTGGTTCTCAAAAACTGAGGGAAATACTTACGCTACCGTGCTGCATCACCCTTTCCTCTTCGAGGGAATACAACGCAAGCTTGAGAAGTAGTAACCCCCCTCTATTCGATATAACGCACTTTCAAACGAAACTACTTTTCTAACTCCGACCCGTGAAACCTACCGGTCCGACGTCCAAAGGTCTAAACTTGGGTATGTTTGTAACTTCATCTAGACGCCACGCAACCGCCTCCAAAAACATTCATACACCGTGGCAGCCTAAACACACAATGCGCTCGGCAGAAATTGCTCCTGCCGACTATTTGGGACACCCAGGATTACCGTCCTACCCCCGACCTGCAGTAGGTCCGAAATTTAAGAGGGGGGCAAAGTATGTACTTTTCCCAAATTTCAAACAAGCGTGTCGCAGACCGAAACATGGGTCCCCCTTAGCTCTCCCCGCCCCATGTCCGATTCCCCATTCATACTCCATGGGTGCCAAAAATACCTCTCCACCAGTCGCAAAACCCCAACATCATCCATGCGCCACCCCATCCCACCCATCAATCGCCGCCCTCCTCCATCACGCCGGAATTGATACCCTGACATCGTTGTCCACCGCAACCGCAACCGCAACACCCTCCACGGGTAGTAGTCGAAGCCGAGGCCGAGCTTCCTCCAGGACGCCGACATGCGCCATTCCCGAGCGAGTTCAACCACGCCGTCATGCGCCTCACCGCTGCCGCTCCAACTTCGCCACCGTCCACCGCACCGGAGCTATTCCCACTACGTCGTCCTTCACCGCCTTGAATATGCTTCCCCTCTGCCGACAGACGGCCACCGCAACACTGTCAACAATTTTGCCATGGGTTCGTCCAAGGCTCCACCCTCCTCCAAAACATTGGTTCCCCCGGGGAAAAAAGAAGATAACCGCGACATCTAGAGGACACAGTACTGGCAACCGGAAATGGTACTCCTCTTCCCTTATTCGTGCAAATCTTACGTGCCTGCAAGCATGGTATTCATCCCACAGAAGACAATAGTTGAGCGCTTCTTCCTGATAATAGATGTTTCTAGTAACTCGTGATGCACAAGGTTTCTCCACATACACTATTTCACCTTAGCTAGAGGGCCTCACCCCCTGGATTTCAATTCCTGGTCAGTTGATTCCCAATTAAAGGAAGCATTCCCTGGCGTAATAGGCTCTAGTCCGCCTATTACGCCGGGGCAGCAACACCTCAGGGTTTATCAGAGGGATGTGTGGGGCCTAGGAGATGCTGGCGCTCGATCTAGAGGACGACCGAAATTAAAGGGATGGCCGGGAGCGCTGCCAAGCACGGCGGTGGTGTGAGATCAAGGGGAGGGCGGGGCGGCGGAGGGAGGGGTCTGGGTCGATGGTCGCTGGCGGGTCGACAAAGATCGTCAACAGTGACTGGCGGGAGGTAGATGAAGGCCATCTGCCCGTTCCTTATAGATCGGACCGTTCATAAAAAATCGAGTGACCTTTTATTTTTAGTCGACTGTTATTTTGATAGGACCACATGTGGTGGTGTGCTGGAGGAGTACATGCATTTCCCAGCCATCCCTCTACTCATATATTACAAAATCATACATAGTAGAATCTAATTTTGTTTTCCATGCAATGTTGTAGAGCTATCATATGTTTCCTCTCATCTATATTTCAGCCACCTGCTATCAGCTACTTTTACAGTGCACTAGTTCTGCACACACTTCACCCATACTCTTACTATTGTGTTTTCATGCATGGGTATTTCAAACTCTGCCTTGACAAAAGCACGACAAAAAAGAGAGAGGTCACTCCTGTTTTCTTTGCGGGTAGGCAAGACACGTCACATCGTTATAAAGGGTGAAGTGTGAGCAGATGGAGATGGTAAACGTAGCTATGGAGTTGATGACCTCGCTCGCTATGAACCACCATCCCAGGTGCTTGCTTTAACTTCGCGGTGTCATATGTGGTTGCATGTTGCATATGGTGTCTAGCTTGTATTCAAAAGGCCGAAGTCGGTCTATATTAAGATAAGGGAATATTTTTTTTTACATGAACCACCATCCCGGGAGCACCAGAAGACAAATAGCTAGTCAGGGCACTGGCCGAGCCAGTGACAACCCCAACACAGACGGGCATCACTTGGAAGCCAACTAAAAAGCCGCGGTGGTGGCGAAGCAACCTGCCTGCCACCAGGCTCTCAGGTCCTCGATGATCATGCCACTCCAGCCTTATGTCTAGCTTATATTGCTTCCTATTTGGTTAAATTGCATCTGCTTAGCTTACACATTATACCTTTGAATATAACATGCCTTCCTGTTTTTGGTACATACTACTACATCTGTCTATTAACCATGTTCTTACATCAGACTAATGTTCTTGTGTATCCCCCATCAATCACTTATGATGAGACAGTCAGGCTTGTGGACTACTGTAAGAAAACATCCTCTTTTAAAGAATGCAGTGTCAACCTCCCTACATGATTCTCAGGAAACAACAATGCTAGATGAAGATACCAACGTACCTTTGTAGTTGATGTCCACATTTAACCCTACACCACCATCGCAGGTGCTTGTTGTAACTTGCCAGCATGATATGTGGTTGCATGTTGGATATAGTGTCTAGATTGTAATTCTTCCAATCTTGTTAAATTGATTGTGCTATTCTTCTTAGTTTATACATTATACATGTGAATGTGACATACCTTCCTGTTTTTGGTACATAGTACATCTTTCTATTAAGCATCTCCTTCCATAAAACAACTATTTTTTTTGTATCCTGCATCAATCAATTATGATGGGACACCTTTAGTATATGCAGAGTGATATTGGTTGCATCTTTCATCTGATTTATAGCATGCGCTACGTCTAATTTGTTGAAACGCCATTTATGATGGGGCGCTTTTAACATGGCAGAGTCATATTGGTTGCATCTTTCATGTGGTGTCTAGCTTGCATTGCTTCTTATTTGTTGAAATGGCTTATGCTTAGTTTACACAAATAATTGTGAATATGCCATGCCATCCTGTTTTTTGTACATATTCCATCCTGGTATCATGTGTTCGCTTTACATCAAAGTAGAGATTGTCAGTATCATGCATGAATGAGTTCTGAAGAGTGAATTTTATTGCTTTTTCTTGTTGGTTTTACTTGACAATTCAAAACCAATAAAGTGGAAGGAAGTTAGCAAGGCACTGGAGAAGGTTGCTCCTTCCAACATGAGGGCCTCTACAGATTCTACTCTGCCACCCCCAAAGAAGATTTGCAAGACAACACATGCATACACACTCAATGTAGTTGTGTTGATGATGAGAACGTATCCCCTAGTGCACCATCATAGGTGCTCCCTCTAACTTAGCACAATTATATGTGGTTGCATGTTATGAATGATGTCTAGCTAGCTTGTATTGCTTCTAATTTTGTTGAATTCCATCTCCTTACTTCAAACATTATACTTGTGAATCAGGCACGTGTTCCTGTTTCTAGAACATACAATATCTGTCTATCACACCATGTTCTTACATCAAAGTAATATTGTTGTGTAACCTGCAACAATCACTTCTCACAAGACACATTTGACTTGGGAGTGTGATAAAGGTTACATCTCGCTTTCTTTTCTAGCTTGTACTACTTCTAATTTGTTGAAATGGCACTGATGACAAGACAGTTTTCACTTGGTAGAGTGATATTTGTTGCATCTTTCATATGGTATCTAGCTTTCATTGCTTCTAATTTAGTTAAATGCCTTCTACTTAGTTTACACATCATAGCTGTGAATATGCAATGATGTCCTTTTTTCTTACACATTCAATTGTACTATCATGCGATCGCCTTACATTAAAGTAGTGCCCTTAGCATCCTGCATCAATGAGTTCTGAAAAGCAAATATTCATTCATTCTTCTTGTGGGTTTGACTTGACAAGGCAATACAATTAAGAAATAGGAATGAAAAAGAATAAGGCAGGGACTGATGGCGGTCTTCCGGCGAAACCGGCATCCAAGGTGCTTTCTCTAGCTTGGCAGTGTGATATTGTCTTGCATGTTGCATACGGTGTCTCACTGGTATTGCTTGTAATTTGATTAAATTACTTCTGCTTAGTTTACACAAATAGTTGTGAATATGCCATGCCGTCCTATTTTTCGTACACATTCCATCCTCGTATCATGTGTTTGCCTTACATCAAGGTAGTGATTGTCAGTATCATGCATGAATGAATTCTGAATAGTGAATTTTATTGCTTTTTCTTGTCGGTTTTACTTTACAATGCAAAATCAATAAAGCAGAAGCAAATTAGCAAGGCAGTGGATATTACACATCATAGTTCTGATTATCACATGTCGTCCTGTTTTTCGTACATATTACATCCTCCTATCATGTGGTTGTCTAACATCAAAGTTTAGTTTGTCTGTATCACGCATCAATTGTTCTGAAGAACTAAATTTTTATTCCTTTTTCTTGTCGGATTGACTTAACATGGAACAGAGAAAGAGGAAGGAACCCGAAAAGACAGGGGATGGTGTTAGTACCAAGGACACATAGAAACGGGCGCGGAATAATTATGCGGATTCTGCTGGTACTGATGGTGCAATAGGAGGTCAAAGTCCAGCAGAAAATTGAACAAAGGCGGTAATGGTGTTAGTACCAAGGACACATAGAAACGGGCGCGGAATAATTATGCGGATTCTACTGGTACTGATGGTGCAATAGGAGGTCAAAGTTCAGCAGAAAATTGAACAAAGGCGGTATCCCGTGCTACACGAGCTGCAAAACAAGGCAAACAGAAAGTAATAGCTGCCACCAAACAAGTAGACATAGCCCTAGTTGTTGCAACACCTTCCGGAGTACCACCAACTCCACGAGTTACTCGTTCAGTAACAATGCTAGCGACAAGTTCGGAAGTTCCCTTGCCACCTGACACTAGTTCCAAAGCACTCTTGACACAAGATGAGTTGGCCAGATCAGATGAACCTTGTGAGCTTCAGCAGCAAGAAGGTAGTTGCTGGAGTCACGTTACATTTGCATGCTTCTTTATATGTAGTCTCACAGTTTGATGTAGACTAACACTTCCTATGCTCGTTGTTGGAGTAGCACCTAGGCGCAAGAGGAAACAAACATTAGGGATAATGCTTGATAGGTTAACTAAATCTAGAGGAGGAAGAATGGCGATCCGTTTTGAGGCATGTTTAAAAAGGCCATGTGATGCTATAGAGTCAGCCAAGTTAGTATCAGAGGTAGCGGTAGCCATTAGGTGTCATGCATGTATCCTCCCAACATGGATTCAATACAGGAATGGCAAAGACGAAACCCAGTTCAACACCTTCCTCGACCATTTGTCTGTAAGTATGCTTATGTATGGAAACTAGTAATATCGTCTTGCTCTGTCCCATACTTTCTAGGTTGTTGATAATGAGACTCCCATAATTTTCAATGGATGAGGTTCAAGTTGGATAGCCAAGATGATGCAACCAGACAAGCTTGCACCCATTTTTTGAAGTCTGCTCAGCGACAGTATCGGTATAACTTGAGGAGAACTCACTTTGAAGGCAAGGCTAACAGTGAACTTGCCCAAACATCTCCAGCGGAAAATATGTCGGATGAAGACTGGAGAGGCCTCATTAAACACTGGTCTGATCCAAAGTATCAAGTACGTTATATGTATGTGATCAGATCACGCGTTGAACTCCTATTTATGCATGTGCCTCACAATTCTATCTTCTTATAGGGGAACTGTTCAAAGAACAAGGATAACCGTACGAAAGTGAAATTCCAACAGACGACAGGATCTCATAGCTATATTGCACACTGTGAGGCTCTTGCAATTAGTTGTTGTTTCACTCTTTTCATTGTGCCATATTATCAGATCTATATTAACTTGCTCCAAATGCAGAGGAAAGCCCGCAAGGACCAAAAAGTACCTGAACCAAATGTTATGGAAATCTTCAAGGATAGTCACACCAGCAAGACGAAGGGCATGACTACACCGGTCAAAGCCGCTGGTGTAAGTCATTAATCCTCATGCATTTTAACTACTATTACTCTGATTCTTGCATTGAACTGCAAGGTTTGCAGCTAATGTCTATTACTCTTTTCAATTTAATACATAATTTTCTTAGCGTATCATTGCACCTTAGAAGGTTTAAAAGAGAGGAGTGTTGTTGCTTTGATCTTGATCTGTAATCTAGTTCCGTGCTGGACTTGCCCACACAACATTACAATTGCATGTTTGTCTGTTCTCACTTGTTTTGTGATATGAATGATGTCATACTATGCTTACCATATTATATACTTTGTCTCTTTATTCTTAGTTGTTAATACAATGTGAAGAAATAGACAATACATTAGCCATGGTACATGGTCATATGTTTGGAACCTGGTTTTATTATGTACTTTGTAGTAAAATACAACTAATATTTTACACGGGTTCACCATAATAAGTTATGTATATAGACCAAAGCTATTTTGTTTGGTTTTGCTACCTCCTTATGTTCTGGTACTACTAACGTAAAAACTCAACTTTTCAATAAGCTATGGAAAAAATGGTGGAACCACCACCTTCTAAATGTGGCGAGGCAACTATAATCGCAATGCCAACTCTTGCTGCAGTGGATCACTACCTGTCCACTAAGAGTAAAAGCACGTTCCTGCGTTGGTTGTTGCTACCTCTTGAGGTTGCGCTGTATTCCCTCGAAGAGGAAAGGGAGATGCAACACAATAGCATAAGTATTTCCCTCAGTTTTTGAGAACCAAGGTATCAATCCAGTAGGAGACCACGCGCGAGTCCCTCGCACCTGCACAAACAAATAAGAACTTCGCAACCAACGCGATAAGGGGTTGTCAATACCTTTACGGTCACTTACGAAAGTGAGATCGCATAGAGATGATAGTTGATATTTATGGTATTTTTAGTTTATAAGAACAGAAAATAAAAGCGGTAAAAGTAAAGTAGATGTAGATTGATATGTTGAGAATAGACCCGAGGGCCATAGTTTTCTCTAGTGGCTTGTCTCATGATAGAGATATTTTACGGCGGGTAAACAAATTACTAGCAAGCAATTGATAGAAAAGCGAATAATTATGAGACTATCTAGGCATAATCATTGTATATAGGCATCACATCCGAGACAAGTAGACCGACTCCTGCCTGCATCTACTACTATTACTCCACACATCGACCGCTATCCAACATGCATCTTGTGTAGTGAGTTCATATGAACATAGTAACGCCTTAAGCAAGATGACATGATGTAGAGGGATAAACTCAAGAAATATGATGTAAACCCCATCTTTTTTCCTCGATGGCAACAATACAATACGTGCCTTGCTGCCCCTACTGTCACTGGGAAAGGACACCGTAAGATTGAACCCAAAGCCAAGAACTTCTCCCATTGCAAGAACTATAGATCTAGTAGGCCAAACCAAACCAATAATTCGAAGAGACTTGCAAGGATATTATGAGCACACATAAAAAGTTCAGAGAAGAACCAAATACCTTTCGTAGATAACCTTGATAATAAAATCACAATTCATCAGATCTTGATAAATAGACCGCAAAAATAGATTACATCGAATAGATTGCCTCGAAGATCGAGGAGAACTTTGTATTGAGATCCGAGAGAGAGAAGAAGCCATCTAGATACTAGCTATGGACCCGAAGGTCTGTGGTAAACTACTCCCAACTCATGGTGAGGGCGATGATGATGATGATGATGAAAGCCTCCGTGATGGATCCCCCTCCGGTGGAGCTCCGGAACAGGCTCCAAGATGGGATCTCCACGGGAACAGAAGCTACGGTGGTGGAATTAGGGTTTCTCTCTGTTCACGGAGTTTCTGGGGTACGTGGACCTATATAGGAAGAAGGAGGGCACCGGGGGCCACTCGAGGAGGCCTCGAGGCATGGGGGCGTGCCCTAGGAAGGGTGGTGCGCCCCCCACCCTCGAGGGCGGCTCGTCGACCCTCTGACATGGTTCTCAGGCTTCCTAGGCGTGATTTTCTCCAAAAATATCTCTCGCGAAGGTTTCATTCCGTTTGGACTCCGTTTGATATTCTTTTTCTGCAAAACCCCGAAATAGGCAAAAAAAACAACAATCTGGACTGGGCCTTTGGGTTAGTAGGTTAGTCCCAAAAATGATATACAAGTGAACGATAAAGCCCAATAAACATCCAAGACTTCATAAATAATAGCATGGAACAATCAAAAATTATAGATACGTTGGAGACGTATCAAGCATCCCCAAGCTTAATTCTTGCTCGTCCTCGAGTAGTTAGATGATAAAGAAAGAATTTTTGATGTGGAATGCTAAGCAATATAGTTTTTCAATGTAATTCTCCTAATTGTGGCATGAATGTTTAGATCTGAAAGCTTCAAGATAAAAGTCTATATTGACATAAGAAATAATAATACTTCAAGCAATACTGACAAATCAATCATGTCTTCTCAAAATACTATGGCTAAAGAAAGTTATCCCTACAAAATCATATAGTCTGGCTATGCTCCCTCTTCATCACACAAAATATTCATATTATGCACAACCCCGATTTCAGCCAAGCATTTGTTTTCATACTCTATCTTTTCAAACCTTTCAACTTTCACGCAATACATGAGCGTGAGCCATGGATATAGCACTATGGGTGGAATAGAGGTGGTTGTGGAGAAGACAAAAAGGAGGGAGATAGTCTCACATTGACTAGGCGTATCAACGGGCTATGGAGATGCCCATCAATAGATATCAATGTGAGTGAGCAGGTATTGCCACGCAACTGATGGACTAGAGCTAAATATGAATGAAAGCTCAACAAAAGAAACTAGTGGGTGTGCATCCAACTTGCTTGCTCATGAAGACCTAGGGCATTTGAGGAAGCCCATCGTTGGAATATACAAGCCAAGTTCTATAATTAAAGTTCCCACTAGTATGTGAAAGTGACTAAGCATGTGACTCTCTATAATGAAGAACATGGTGCAACTTTGAAGCACAAGTGTGGAAAAAGATAGTAGCAATTGTCCCTTCTCTATTTTCTCTCTTTTTTTTGGAGGGGCTTTCTCTCTTTTTTTTATTAGCCCCTCTCTATTTTTTGGGCCATCTCCCTTTTTTTATTGGCCTTTCCTCACATGGGACAATGCTCTAATAATGATGATCATCACACTTTTTATTACAACTCGAAATTACAACTCGATACAACAACAAGTATGACTATACATGAATGCCTCCGGTGTTGTACCGGGATATGCAATTGTCGGGGGAAACTGTCCTCCCACGAGCACCTATGGGACCGGAGCCCCTTCTACGTTGCGGTAAGGGAGCGGAGGGAGCACGGAGAGCAGATCGAGGAGCACACGCGGGCAGTTTACCCAGGTTCGGGCCGCGCGGACGCGTAAAACCCTACTCCTGCCTTAGGTTAAATTGAGTTCTTGAGTTGGGGAGCTGGAAGAGCTACAGTACTAGCTACACCGAGCGAGAGAATTGTCTAGGTTTCGAACCCTTTCTACATTGTGCATGGGCCTCCTTTTATAGCTCAAGGGGTCACCAACAGGTGTCAACGTAGAGGAGGGTAAAAATGTAATTTTGGTGGTAGTTGTAACAGTGTGGGAATAGTGCGTGAACAGTGGATGAACAGTGGTCTTCACCTAACCTTGACAGTGGGGGACAAGGGCATTAAATGCCCGTCACCGTCGACCCCAAAAGTGTCCGTCCATGCTCCTCCGTTCGCCACGACGGTAGCCTCGTCACCGTGGCTCGCCACCGTGTACCCCAGGCTGCACAGCCATCCGCCACGTGCCCCTGGAAGGCCGCCAGGGCGACGCGTGGGCCGATGAGCTGGAGCGCGGGCACACAGCACAGGTTTCCCCGGCAAGCACCTTGCCGGGGTCTTGATCTTGCCGGGCCCGGAAGCTTGTCGCTCTCCGGGCCCTGCCGGGGCGCATGATGCACCGATGCATCTCTTGGGATATGTGTTCCTTGTTCCTCCTGGCAAGCTCCACTTTCCAGGGTCTTGTGTTAAAGTGATAACCTTGAGCCTGGTGCGGCCTTCCCGGCAAGCTCCACTTGCCGGGGTCTTGATCTTCTGACTTGTATACTTTGTTCTTGAATGGCTTCATAAGGACCGAAAAAGTACCCGATGAGCACGTGGTAAACCCTGCCGCGGGAAGCTGCTACTGCCCGTGCACAAGTTGGGGTACTAAGGTACCCCTATCTTAGTACACCGACAGGAGCCCCCGGGCCTGGGCCACACACGGTGCCGAGCGCTGTTGGGCCGGGCCCAAGACAGTGCACGGGCACGCGTGGCCCACGGCACGCCGTATCTCCTTCCATATCCGCCGCATCCCCCCCCTAACGGCACGCGTCGATTGCGGCGTCGTGGGGGTGATCGTGGCCTCGTTCTTTAATGGGAAATGCGGAACTTCCCCTACTTCCCCCTTAAAAGCAGAGGAAGCAGGGGCAGTTCCTCTCCTTCGTCTTCATTGCGCTTTTCTTCTCCAGAAACCTCTGCTGCTTCTTGCCTCCGCCCCTCCTCCGCCGTCTTCCGCATCCGCGGCGCCGTCGAGCTCCTCGCTTCTTCCCTCGCCGCCTCCGCCATGGCTCCGAAGAGCGACAAGGCCAAGAACGACAAGGCCAAGAAGGAGAAGTTCGAGCAGGCGGCGAAGCTGGCCGCCCTGCGGAAGAGGTCCGTGGTCTTCGCGCCGAGGCTTGGCGCGAGGGAGCTGCGGAACAAATATTATTTGTTCTGGGCGAGGGAGACCAAAGCTCATCCCCGCACCAGAGTCTTCCCCGCCGTCGCCAAAGACATGTTCCCCGGCGGGTACTTCTTCTTCGCTGCATTTTTCCACTGTGGACTATGCCCTCCGTATTCGGAGTTCTTTTGTGATATCATGAACACATATGGCCTCCACCTCCTAGATTTCACTCCCAACGCCATCCTTACGATGGCTGTTTTCGCAGATCTGTGCGAAAACTATGTTGGGATTCATCCAAACGTAGCCCTTTTCCGCCACTTTTTTATGCCTAGAGTAGAGGCTGGCGCTCCCCTCTCCGGCGGCATCTCCTGGATCTTCAGGCTGAACAAGAAGGATTCGTACCTGAAGGGAGAGCTCCGCGGCAAGTGGGAAGAATGGAGAGCCGATTGGTGCTGGGTGGTGGAGGAAAAGCCGGAGCCATTCACTGCGCCGCGCACAACTGCCATAGTGCGCGGCAGGGACTGGAGCGAATTGGCCCCGGAGGATAACAAGCTTGGTATTGCCCTTATCAGGATTATTCGTCTCCGGGTAGCCAAACTGACCATGGAGAGGTAGGGGCAGATTTCCTCCGCCGCCGCATTGCCCCTTTACAAGACAGGAAAAGGCCCGCATGGGAATTCGGCAACACGGCGGATATCATGAGGCTGCGCCCTGGGTTGAATTACAATTTTACTGCCTTGGAGTTGAAAGGGATGGTCCGGGAGCTTTTCAAGCATGACCCGGCCCACCCGGAATGGTTCAGACCTCCCCGGGGAGTGGTGCCGCTGTGCAACAGCACTGCCCGGGATTCCTTGCGTGTAATGATGCCTACGTGTGACTCTCATGGCGTCGTCCCCACCTGGATCGAGCCTCCGCCGGACGCCGTGCTGAGATTTTTCGACAACTTGGTCGAGACGCCCAAGAACGCCGAGGAGAACAAGGGCCTCACCCGGGCCACTACGGCGAGGGATATAGCCTACATCGCCACCAGGATGGAGGAGGCCGCCGCAGCCGCAACGGCGGGTGACTTCGGGTATACTGTGGAAGAGGCACAGGCCGCGGACGAGGTGAGCCAAGCAGAGGAGGCGGAGATCCTCAAGCTGCTCAAGCTCCCGCCCGAGGAGTTTGCCGGGGTGCCATCTCTGAAATTTGCCGGGACGAGCGAAGGCGTCGGAGGAAGCGAGGTTGCCGGAGGAAGCGAAGCCGCCGGACATGGTGCTGAGTCCAGCGGGCCTGCCGGGGAGGAGGACGTCGGGGCCGATGAAGAATCTAGTGGATCTCTGGGACTTGACGAAGATGCCTCCTCGTCCTCAGAGAACTCCCCGCGTCCAGCAAGCCCCAAGCAGCAACCGAGGAAGCGCCTCCGCAAGGCAGCTGAGACGGCGAGGCCGCAGGCGCCCCGACAGCAGCCAGCGCGCCGCGCGTCGCGCGCCACCAGGACGAGTGAAGCCGTCGAGGAGGCGCCGCGCGCTCAAGCGCCAAGCGGAGGAGGATCTTCCCGGAGCGGAACGGGTGCTCCACCTGCTCCTCGGGCCCCGGCGATGACGGGGGCTGGGTCTTCGCAGCCCGCAGCCCCGGAGACCGCCAAGCACCCGAGGGAGCCTTCTCCTCCGGCTCCCCGCGCGGGAGCAAACCAGGCGGAGTTTGACTTCTCCGCCCTCAGCTCCGACGACGAGGAAGAGGAGTGAGTGCTTGTACTTCTTTAGTTTCTTTGATTCTGTCTTGTTTTTTCCCTGTTGATTCTGATCTTGTTTTTGTTTTGCTCTCAGGACCCTGACCCAACGGATGGCGAAGAGGGCCAAGATCCCTGTGGTTGAGGTTGAAGACGACTCGCCCGTCGCGGCGACTGGGGACGTTGTGACGCCCGAGACCGACGTTGCAGAAGATTCCAGAAGATCCCAGAAGATTCCAGATGTTCCGGGTTGCCCGTGTGGTTCTTTGTGCTTGTGTTATTTATTTTCGCATTGCATCATGTCATCATGCCATCATGTCATTTTAATTTTTGCATCTCAACCTAATAAATTGTGTGGACCTTCGGTCCATTTAAATCGAGGGAAGATGTCTTCTCTTTATAACATATAAAAGTCTCCTAATAATTATGGAGCTATATTAAAAATATTCCATTGCTTCGGAATCACCATAACACACTTGCATATTTCCCCATGTCTTTTTCCCTTCGAGTTTCTCCTTCAAACCTTCCCTAATTCTTTTCCCGTTGTTCGAGGTCCTTCCAAAAACCCTCCGGCCATTTTATTTAAATTCCTGACATTTTTGTGAGTCCAGGGTTTTTTTTACTTCTTGTCCTAAGCCTTTTTCTAGCACCTCTTTTTCTTTCTTCTTCTTGTTTTTTTTTTCTGTTTTACTTTGGAAAGAAAAAAAAAACAGCAGAAGAAAGGAGCCCAGCAGCCATCTCCTCCCTTCTCCTGGCCCATCTCCTCCCTTCTCCTCCTTTCCCTCTTTTCGGCCCAGCATCAGGCCCAACTACTCCCTACCGAACCCTAGCTCCAGTCCCGATCGATCTCTCCTCCCAGTCCTCCCAGCCGCCGCCAGCCTCTCTCTGCCTCTCGCCCCGATCCCGTGGTTCCTCTCCTCTCCCCGCACCTCACCCTCTCACCTCTCTGCCCGACCGCAACCCTCGTTCCCCCGATCCCATTCCCTCGCTCGACCACCCCTCTCCTCCTCTCGAGCGCCCCGGGCCTCTTCCCGTCGCGAGGCAAGGAGCCCCATCGCCCGACGTCCCCGCCTCCTCGCCCCGTTCGTCCCTCCGTCGAGCGCCAGGAGCGGGCCGCGCCCTCCATCGCTCGCGTCGCCAAGCACTCTGCTCCTCCAGCGCGGGGCCCTCCGCCCCGAGGCAGCTCCCCTTGCCTGCTCCCATGGCCCTGAGCGCCGCATCTCCAGGAGCCGCCGGCGTCCTTCTCCTCCAAGTGCTCCGCCGCGCCGGCCCTCTCCCTCCAGCCAAGGTCACCGCGGGCCCTTCCTCCGTTCCTGCCGCGCCGCTGCCTCCGCGGGTCGCCCGGAGCCCCGACGGCGCTCCTTCTTCCTCCCTTCGGCAGCGCTGGAGCGCGCCCCTTCCCTCCGTCCTCGACGCCAAGGCGAACGGATTCGTCGCCTCCTCCGCGCCATGGCCTTCCCCGCGCCGGTCTCTCCAGGGCCAGCCAGCGCCTCGCCTCTTCCTCGGCAGGACCGGCCGAGTCAACTTCGCCTCCAAGGCCGCAGCGCCCGAGGGCCCTTTGCTTCTCCGTCCAGTAGGCCGTCCAGCCCCGTCTCCCGCTCCTGCTGTCCCGTGCTGCCTTGTTGTTTTGCTCCTGTTTGTGTTTTGTGTTGTTCTGTTGACTTGTCAGGAGACCCGTTGACAAGTCCGAGATCCGAGTACAACTACATAACGTCGACCGAATGACTACATGAACAACTACGAACGAAAACGCCTCCGGGAACAAGTACCGCGACCGACTCGACAAGTACCTCTTCGGTTGCGTCAAGTTCGACTACACGGCCGCCACGAGTACCCCTACGCCGAGTACCACTACTTCCTCTACCGTCGCCGAAGACCGGCAAGTACCACGACGTCCGAGCTCATCCGACCGTGAACCAAGACGTGAACGTGAACGACTACTCGACGACGACCGAACATCTACGGAAAACGAGCCCGTGAACGACTACATGTGTGATGCGCCGAGTACAACTACATCCGTGTACGACTACGTGAACGAGTACCACGACGCCGCAAGTACCACTACCGACCCGAACGACTACCGATGACCGTGAATAACTACCGCCGTCGTGGAACCGCCAAGACGAACGGAACAACTACTTCCTCTACGAGTTGCGGAACGGCTACTTCCTCTCCGAACGTGAACGACTTCTTCCTCTTCGGCCGTGTACCACTACTTCCACTACGTCTCGAACCGCCCCGAAACGCACGCTTCGAAGGTATAACCCCGAGACGATGACCCGTGCATGCTTGTTGTGTTGTATGAAATGTCTCCCTTGTGTGCTTCGTGCCCGTTCCGACCTTTTGTTGAGCTCCTCGGTTGCCTCGTCGCCGACCCGTGGGAACCCGGCAACGGGATCACCCCATCATCTTGTTCAACTCGTTCACTCCACCTTTTGTTTTGCACCGGTTCCTCACCGAGTTACCGGTACCGATATGATGCCATTGCCTCATTTCGGATCGTTGCCGTGGCACCCTTTCCATTCCACCACGGTGACGATGCTTCTTATCTCTCTTGTTAACTTTTAATAAAACTTGCATTAAACTTGTTCATGTCATCCGCATCATGTTTAACAACATTAATATGTGTGAATTGTTGTTTGCTTATAATTATTAAACATGCTCATGGGGATTTTTCCGGACTTGTTGTTGTTATTCTCCGGCCTCATTTAAAATGTCTTAATAGTGTAGTTTCTTTATGCTTCACCTCTTGCCATGTTAAAAACATTAAATCTTGTCTTGTAGATAACAAGAGACAACTAAATAATTAATATGTGGTGTTTCGTCAATATGCAACTCGTTGCATATTGATCCCCACTTAACTTGTAGTATTTGTTTGTGCAATTGTCATGCCATGCATAATTAAACCGGACATGCATCATACTTGTTTGTGCATCGTGCCATGTTTATGTTTGTGTGTTTACCGTGTTGTTCTTTCTTTCCGGTTGCTTCTCTTGTTAGCTTCGGTTTCGTTCCGGAGTTGTGAGGATCCGCTCGACTGTTGCTCCGTCTTCTTCTTGGATCTGTTCTTCTCCCTCTGTGGAATCCCAGGCAAGATGACCGAACCCGGCTACCATTACTATCTTTGCCTATTGCTAGAGTATCGCTCTATAGTTTTGCCTCGATGCCCATGTTTTCCTGTCAGCCTCCTACTTGTAACCAATTGCCATGCTTAACCACCCTACCTACGCAAACCGTTGCTTGGCTAAGTACGCTTCGCTCAGCCCTTCTAATAGCATTGTTAGTTGCAGGTGAAGTTTGAAGATGCTTGCTTCATGTTGAAGTTTGGTTGGGTTATATCACACTATATAAATGCTAAATGAAATCATCTATATACTGGCAGGGTGGAAGGCTAAGCCTTTTTGCTTGGTGTTTTGTTCCACTCATGCCGTTAGGAACCGTATAAGCCGGTGTTATGTTCCTTGATTTTGCGTTCCTAACACGGTTGGGGTGTATGGGACCCCCTTGATAAACCGCTAAGTGCTAAGTCTTTTCCAGCAAGTCCCAACATTTGGTACTATTTGCCCATAATAACAACTTAATTAATTAATTAAACTTGCATAGAGGGTCGCTCCCTCGAGGATCCTTTTTTTCTACATAGCAGGGGGGGCCAGTGCCGATGGTGTTGGTCCCAAACGGGGGTTCTGCGGGAACCACCACGGGGAAACTCGAGGTTTGGGTCCTGTAGAATCGCCCATCCGGTCGTGTCCTGAGACCTAGATACGCGCGGCTACTATCAGGGTGTCGACACGCCGGGAGGATTTGCTGGATTAGCCTTACCTTAGTTCGGTTTAACTTGAGCACGGGATTCCGAGAATACTCGGGTCTTCCCAACTTTGGAGTTGCGACTCCGCGGATCGTGGGCTTGTGATGGGCCAAGTTGGACACCCCTGCAGGGTTTGAACTTTCGAAAGCCGTGCCCGCGGTTATGTGGCAGATGGGAGCTTGTTAATTCCGGTTGTAGATAACTTGACACAATGATTTAATACACTACCAGCGTGTGTACCGTGACTGTCAATTTCCGAATAGGGATTCGGGAGTTGAACACGGTGGGGTTATGTTTGACCGGCTTTAGTTAGGATCACTTCGTGATCATCTTTCGACCGATGCACTTCTCTTCTCGCTCTATTTTACGTAAGTTAGTGCTAGTTGCTGCTGCAGACTCTTGTTTGTTCCTTCACCTCATATTCTTTTCTTCAGCCTTGTCCACACCCAAGGCTTAAATAGTCTTGATACCCGGGAACGGGATTGCTGAGTCCTCTGTGGCTCACAGTTACTTCACCACACCAGATGCAGGTTCAGCCGAGTTTGATGCAGGAGCCGGCTCAAGTTCTTCATCGGGAGCTCGATGAAGAGTGTGGCCTTTTGTTTGTGACGTTTCGATGCTCAGTAGTGGTTTCTACTAGGATTCGATCTTGGCCTGTGGCTTTATGTTGTTGTTTGGTATCTTTCTTTTGGTTCTTCACCCGTAGTCGGGTTGTGATGTTTTGAATGATGATTATTTATGTAATGTATTGTGTGAAGTGGCGAGTGTAAGCCAACTATCTCCTTTTGCATTTTAATCCCTCTTTTACATGAGTCGTGCAAAGATACCAAACTTGAGATCATTCTAGGATGGGCTTATACCTTTAAGTCGTGCCTCGACACGTAGGAGGTATAGTCCCATCCTGGGCATTACAAGTTGGTATTCAGAGCCTTCTCCGACCTAGAAGCCCCCACTGATTGATCGAATCGTTGACGGTTGAGTCTAGGCACACACTGAAAACTTTTTGAGTCCTATATTATATCGGAGAGTAGGATTTCTTTGCTTCTCATCCCCTTTCTCTCTGGTGAGGACTCCTGACGATTACTCTTTTCTCTTCTACTTTCAAAAATTGCACCAATTTTTTTTTAGGATCCCGCGAGTATTCTGGGATTGTTTCGATGTTCTTGTGACAAGGTTATTGTTCCCGATGCCTCCTGTTACCGAGGAGTTGAGCTTCGGGGTATCATTGACACAAGCATATCGCGACAGTACTAAATACTTAAGACGGCCGACATCGAAAATCTCTCCTATACGGCCAGTGGCAAGATAACCCCGACATCACCCAGTACTGGGGAGGTAGCTCGAGAGTATTGCCATAGCTTGTTATAGTGGATGCGTTTTCGAAGGTCCGAGGTACACAGTTTCCGAGAAAGACTGGTTATGTGTTGAAGGATGGATACACCTGGATGTAGGTTTAGAGTTGATTGCGCGGTGCTTCCCGTGTATCCCCAACACCTGATTGCATAACTGGAAACTTTCGGAAATCTATAGGTGGGTTCATCTAGTAGTTCTAGGCATTCTTCCAACGGATGCTCGATATGAAGTTTGGGGTTTTACATTGAGTGAAGTGGTTTTATGGACTTGTTCTGATCGGGAGTTGCATCTTAAAGGGTCCTTGGCTATGCTGATCCGGGGATTGCAAAACCCTTTTGTAACACGTTCCATGAGCTTTCAGCACGAAGATGCGGAACGAAGCTTCTATCTTGTATTTGTTCTATCTGTTCCTTGTTCCTTTTTATTACTTTTGTTCTTCAAGTGGCTTCTCGTCAGTTGATGTACCTGCAGAATTCATCCGTTCAATTCTCTGTTCGGATGATATTGTGAAGATTAGGCTGTTACACATCTATCCTTTGTTTTCGTTTCGATTCTGGTATTCGAGTTGCTTCGATGTCAAATGTTGATTCCATACCTTTCCTAATCCGTATTCTCATATTTCTATGGGAGTGCTAATTCTTCTTGATCATCGAGATGGTCATGTTAATTCTTTTCCAACCGGTGTCCATTTTGTTCATCCCAAGTTGTCTTTGTTTTCCCCGCCCTCCCACCCTTCTTCTTCTTGGACCCAGGAATTCTTAATGAAGTATCCATTTTATTCATGTGATATTTCTTCATTCATTTTCCTTCAATGTTCTTATCCGGTGATTTATCGTCAAGATGCTCAAGAGCTTCAAGTTCATCATTCTTTTGTTCTCTAATTCTCCGGTGGATGTAATTCAAGATTTCGGTGTTGATCTTATCCTTTCCTCATTTCACAATGCTTTCTTATTCCGGTGCCCCAATTAATTATTCTCCTCTTGCTATTCATATCCGGAGTGCTGAAGATTCACTTTTCCATTCTCAATTGTTCAAGCTATTTTGAGCATTGTTATCTTACTCAAGCCTTTTAATTCAACCGATGCTATATCTCGCAAGCAATCTTTTCTAACGGTGATTTCTTTGAGTGGGCCCTAACCCACAGGTTTTTCCCAGGATCTTACCTGACTCTTCTAATTAATTTTCTAGAGTTATACTCAAATTCTTTCAAGTGTGATGTAAGAATGATTCCATCAGTCACATGCCTTCTCCAAGACCGCTTTCAAATTCTTTTCATCTTTGTTTCAACCCTTTTAATTCTTCATTCCGGAGTGCTCAACAATTCTTATGGCATTCTCGTCTTCATTCTCAGCATTTGGAGACCGGAGAAGTGTTTCTCTTAAATCTTGGCCCGTTCTCTTGAAGATTCGTGGTTCTAGCTTCATGCCATCCTCATTATTGTTTTGATTGTGAGGAATTCTTTTATACCCGTCCGGAGCTTTTCATGGATTCTTTTCTTTGTGATCCTCGGAAGGCCATCATTTCAGAAGATTTCTTCGCTCTCAGTTTTCAACTTCGTCCTCCAAATATTCTTCATTGAGGTCTCTTCGTTCGTCTCCATATTCTTACGGTGATTCTTTCAAGTTTACTCTTCCTTGTTGTCGTTTTAATTCAATTGTTCTTTTCATATTCCTACCGGTGCTTCGTTGAAGATTTACCCAAGCTTGTGCTATATCTCTCCAATCCTTTCCAACGAGAATAAGTAGTATGCCAAATCCTTGGTTCTCATCAATTTTAATTGGTGAAGGAGATGCATGACATAATTCTTATTCTTATCCCTTCTAAGTGTTTAATTCTTTTGTCTGGAGCTTGTTCATCATATCATATTCTCGGTTCTAAGTTGTTCATCTTGTTTTCCGGAGCTCCAAGTTATTTCAATGATATCATTTCAAACCCCCATCTAATTCATCGCAGGCCTTGAATCTTATTCTTTTCATCTTTCACTTCTAATGCTTTCATTACCTGAGTTTTCATGGTGGTTCATCATCATGTTTTAATTCATCCTCGAAGTCCTCATCAAGATTCTTGTTCGAGCTCAAGAATTCTTCATCATGCTTCCAATTGCAACTCTTGTTACCTTATCATTTCAGATGGTGTTATGTCATTTTGTCAATTCCTTCATGTTTCATGATTCACAAGTTGTCAGGAATGAGATATTTAAACCCATCATTGTCCTTGTTCAGGAGATCTTTCCAACCCTTCAATTTATTCATTGGAGTTATCTTGGGTTGTATTTCACCTAAAGCTTTCCCTAAGGATTGTGGCTATTATGGTGCTTATAAATGACCCAAATTCTTCATTTTTTCATTCCGGTGAAATAAGTTTGTCATCTCCTTGTTGATCTTAATCCAATCAATTGTTTAAGTTAGTGGCTGGTTGTCACCTCTTAATTTTGAGATGTTTTCCATAAGCCCACAACGAGCTTATTCTTTTCGTTGTTGATTTCCAACAACTCTGTTCAACCCTTCTCCGTAAGGATGCTCTTCAATTCATTTTGGGAGAAGTTGTCATTTTCTTCTCCATTCTTTTCTTTCGTTGATCTATATTCTATTCTTTCATTCCGGAGGCCTTGTGATATTGCTCTCTTTAACCATCATCTCGTTTTATCGAGATCATGTTCTTTCTCTTTTATCATTTAACCGGAGTGTTGTGTCCTTCCTTCTAGTTCTCTCATCTTATCAAGTTTTGCCTATCTTTTAACTGGAGTGCTGTCTGAGTCTTTCTTACCCCTGGTGCCATTCTTTTAATTGTTTCGGAGGCAATATGTTGTTGTTTTCATCAAGTATCATCTAAACTTGGCAAGTTCTTGTTCAATTCCTTCCATTTTCAGACGGAGTGCTGCCCAAATTCTGTCATTCTTCTTCCTTGGTTATACCCTTGCAGTTTCATATTCTTGTCGTTCGTAAGCTCTTGTTTCATGTCTTTCAACCTTCAAGGTTCTCATTATGTTCCTTGTTCCTCCTTTTAACGGAGTGCTCTTAACTTCGTTCATCTATGTTGTATTCTTCTTTCAACTTGTTTAACCTCTCAAGGTTCCTGGTTTCACTCGTCTATCAAAGAAGCAACTTTGTTTTACCTCTTCCTCTTCCGTTTTTACCCGGTGATATCTCTAGGATCTCGGGTCGAGATCCTCTGTTAGTGTGGGAGAGTTGTGACGCCCGAGACCGACGTTGCAGAAGATTCCAGAAGATCCCAGAAGATTCCAGATGTTCCGGGTTGCCCGTGTGGTTCTTTGTGCTTGTGTTATTTATTTTCGCATTGCATCATGTCATCATGCCATCATGTCATTTTAATTTTTGCATCTCAACCTAATAAATTGTGTGGACCTTCGGTCCATTTAAATCGAGGGAAGATGTCTTCTCTTTATAACATATAAAAGTCTCCTAATAATTATGGAGCTATATTAAAAATATTCCATTGCTTCGGAATCACCATAACACACTTGCATATTTCCCCATGTCTTTTTCCCTTCGAGTTTCTCCTTCAAACCTTCCCTAATTCTTTTCCCGTTGTTCGAGGTCCTTCCAAAAACCCTCCGGCCATTTTATTTAAATTCCTGACATTTTTGCGAGTCCAGGGTTTTTTTTTACTTCTTGTCCTAAGCCTTTTTCTAGCACCTCTTTTTCTTTCTTCTTCTTGTTTTTTTTTCTGTTTTACTTTGGAAAGAAAAAAAAAACAGCAGAAGAAAGGAGCCCAGCAGCCATCTCCTCCCTTCTCCTGGCCCATCTCCTCCCTTCTCCTCCTTTCCCTCTTTTCGGCCCAGCATCAGGCCCAACTACTCCCTACCGAACCCTAGCTCCAGTCCCGATCGATCTCTCCTCCCAGTCCTCCCAGCCGCCGCCAGCCTCTCTCTGCCTCTTGCCCCGATCCCATGGTTCCTCTCCTCTCCCCGCACCTCACCCTCTCACCTCTCTGCCCGACCGCAACCCTCGTTCCCCCGATCCCGTTCCCTCGCTCGACCACCCCTCTCCTCCTCTCGAGCGCCCCGGGCCTCTTCCCGTCGCGAGGCAAGGAGCCCCATCGCCCGACGTCCCCGCCTCCTCGCCCCGTTCGTCCCTCCGTCGAGCACCAGGAGCGGGCCGCGCCCTCCATCGCTCGCGTCGCCAAGCACTCTGCTCCTCCAGCGCGGGGCCCTCCGCCCCGAGGCAGCTCCCCTTGCCTGCTCCCATGGCCCTGAGCGCCGCATCTCCAGGAGCCGCCGGCGTCCTTCTCCTCCAAGTGCTCCGCCGCGCCGGCCCTCTCCCTCCAGCCAAGGTCACCGCGGGCCCTTCCTCCGTTCCTGCCGCGCCGCTGCCTCCGCGGGTCGCCCGGAGCCCCGACGGCGCTCCTTCTTCCTCCCTTCGGCAGCGCTGGAGCGCGCCCCTTCCCTCCGTCCTCGACGCCAAGGCGAACGGATTCGTCGCCTCCTCTGCGCCATGGCCTTCCCCGCGCCGGTCTCTCCAGGGCCAGCCAGCGCCTCGCCTCTTCCTCGGCAGGACCGGCCGAGTCAACTTCGCCTCCAAGGCCGCAGCGCCCGAGGGCCCTTTGCTTCTCCGTCCAGTAGGCCGTCCAGCCCCGTCTCCCGCTCCTGCTGTCCCGTGCTGCCTTGTTGTTTTGCTCCTGTTTGTGTTTTGTGTTGTTCTGTTGACTTGTCAGGAGACCCGTTGACAAGTCCGAGATCCGAGTACAACTACATAACGTCGACCGAATGACTACATGAACAACTACGAACGAAAACGCCTCCGGGAACAAGTACCGCGACCGACTCGACAAGTACCTCTTCGGTTGCGTCAAGTTCGACTACACGGCCGCCACGAGTACCCCTACGCCGAGTACCACTACTTCCTCTACCGTCGCCGAAGACCGGCAAGTACCACGACGTCCGAGCTCATCCGACCGTGAACCAAGACGTGAACGTGAACGACTACTCGACGACGACCGAACATCTACGGAAAACGAGCCCGTGAACGACTACATGTGTGATGCGCCGAGTACAACTACATCCGTGTAGGACTACGTGAACGAGTACCACGACGCCTCAAGTACCACTACCGACCCGAACGACTACCGATGACCGTGAATAACTACCGCCGTCGTGGAACCGCCAAGACGAACGGAACAACTACTTCCTCTACGAGTTGCGGAACGGCTACTTCCTCTCCGAACGTGAACGACTTCTTCCTCTTCGGCCGTGTACCACTACTTCCACTACGTCTCGAACCGCCCCGAAACGCACGCTTCGAAGGTATAACCCCGAGACGATGACCCGTGCATGCTTGTTGTGTTGTATGAAATGTCTCCCTTGTGTGCTTCGTGCCCGTTCCGACCTTTTGTTGAGCTCCTCGGTTGCCTCGTCGCCGACCCGTGGGAACCCGGCAACGGGATCACCCCATCATCTTGTTCAACTCGTTCACTCCACCTTTTGTTTTGCACCGGTTCCTCACCGAGTTACCGGTACCGATATGATGCCATTGCCTCATTTCGGATCGTTGCCGTGGCACCCTTTCCATTCCACCACGGTGACGATGCTTCTTATCTCTCTTGTTAACTTTTAATAAAACTTGCATTAAACTTGTTCATGTCATCCGCATCATGTTTAACAACATTAATATGTGTGAATTGTTGTTTGCTTATAATTATTAAACATGCTCATGGGGATTTTTCCGGACTTGTTGTTGTTATTCTCCGGCCTCATTTAAAATGTCTTAATAGTGTAGTTTCTTTATGCTTCACCTCTTGCCATGTTAAAAACATTAAATCTTGTCTTGTAGATAACAAGAGACAACTAAATAATTAATATGTGGTGTTTCGTCAATATGCAACTCGTTGCATATTGATCCCCACTTAACTTGTAGTATTTGTTTGTGCAATTGCCATGCCATGCATAATTAAACCGGACATGCATCATACTTGTTTGTCCATCGTGCCATGTTTATGTTTGTGTGTTTACCGTGTTGTTCTTTCTTTCCGGTTGCTTCTCTTGTTAGCTTCGGTTTCGTTCCGGAGTTGTGAGGATCCGCTCGACTGTTGCTCCGTCTTCTTCTTGGATCTGTTCTTCTCCCTCTGTGGAATCCCAGGCAAGATGACCGAACCCGGATACCATTACTATCTTTGCCTATTGCTAGAGTATCGCTCTATAGTTTTGCCTCGATGCCCATGTTTTCCTGTCAGCCTCCTACTTGTAACCAATTGCCATGCTTAACCACCCTACCTACGCAAACCGTTGCTTGGCTAAGTACGCTTCGCTCAGCCCTTCTTATAGCATTGTTAGTTGCAGGTGAAGTTTGAAGATGCTTGCTTCATGTTGAAGTTTGGTTGGGTTATATCACACTATATAAATGCTAAATGAAATCATCTATATACTGGCAGGGTGGAAGGCTAAGCCTTTTTGCTTGGTGTTTTGCTCCACTCATGCCGTTAGGAACCGTATAAGCCGGTGTTATGTTCCTTGATTTTGCGTTCCTAACACGGTTGGGGTGTATGGGACCCCCTTGATAAACCGCTAAGTGCTAAGTCTTTTCCAGCAAGTCCCAACATTTGGTACTATTTGCCCATAATAACAACTTAATTAATTAATTAAACTTGCATAGAGGGTCGCTCCCTCGAGGATCCTTTTTTTCTACATAGCAGGGGGGGCCAGTGCCGATGGTGTTGGTCCCAAACGGGGGTTCTGCGGGAACCACCACGGGGAAACTCGAGGTTTGGGTCCTGTAGAATCGCCCATCCGGTCGTGTCCTGAGACCTAGATACGCGCGGCTACTATCAGGGTGTCGACACGCCGGGAGGATTTGCTGGATTAGCCTTACCTTAGTTCGGTTTAACTTGAGCACAGGATTCCGAGAATACTCGGGTCTTCCCAACTTTGGAGTTGCGACTCCGCGGATCGTGGGCTTGTGATGGGCCAAGTTGGAACACCCCTGCAGGGTTTGAACTTTCGAAAGCCGTGCCCGCGGTTATGTGGCAGACGGGAGCTTGTTAATTCCGGTTGTAGATAACTTGACACAATGATTTAATACACTACCAGCGTGTGTACCGTGACTGTCAATTTCCGAATAGGGATTCGGGAGTTGAACACGGTGGGGTTATGTTTGACCGGCTTTAGTTAGGATCACTTCGTGATCATCTTTCGACCGATGCACTTCTCTTCTCGCTCTATTTTACGTAAGTTAGTGCTAGTTGCTGCTGCAGACTCTTGTTTGTTCCTTCACCTCATATTCTTTTCTTCAGCCTTGTCCACACCCAAGGCTTAAATAGTCTTGTTACCCGGGAACGGGATTGCTGAGTCCTCTGTGGCTCACAGTTACTTCACCACACCAGATGCAGGTTCAGCCGAGTTTGATGCAGGAGCCGGCTTAAGTTCTTCATCGGGAGCTCGATGAAGAGTGTGGCCTTTTGTTTGTGACGTTTCGATGCTCAGTAGTGGTTTCTACTAGGATTCGATCTTGGCCTGTGGCTTTATGTTGTTGTTTGGTATCTTTCTTTTGGTTCTTCACCCGTAGTCGGGTTGTGATGTTTTGAATGATGATTGTTTATGTAATGTATTGTGTGAAGTGGCGAGTGTAAGCCAACTATCTCCTTTTGCATTTTAATCCCTCTTTTACATGAGTCGTGCAAAGATACCAAACTTGAGATCATTCTAGGATGGGCTTATACCTTTAAGTCGTGCCTCGACACGTAGGAGGTATAGTCCCATCCTGGGCATTACAGACGTGCCAGCGGCGAGCTTGCCGGATCAACCTGCTGCTCCGAGGAGCAGCCCCCAGCGCAGCCCCCAGCGTAAGTCTGGTATTTGTCTTTCTGCTTGGCGGGCGCGCTTGAGGTTATCGCTTGTACTGATATTTTGTTGTCTTGTTTGTCTTGTGCAGAAGTGGAGCCGCAGCCGTAGGAGCAACCGGAGGTCACCCCCGAAGAGCTGCCTGTTCCATCCTCCCCGCCAAGGGTGAACTCCCCGGCGAGGGAGAACGCTCCGCCAAGGACGGGCACCCCACCAAGGACGGGCACCCGGCCAAAGGTGAGCAGCCAGACAAGGGTGAGCACCCCGCCAAGGGAGGGCGCGGGCGGCCCTCCGCCAGCAGGGGCCACCACTCCGCCGCCAAGGGTGGATTCCCCGGCGAGGGAGCCTGTCGTCGAAGAAGTCCGCGAAGGTAAGTCTTGTATCTTCTTCTTCTTAGACTTGTCTTTTTGGATATTTGCTTGACTTTTTCTTTTCTTTTTCTTCTGCTAGATCCTCCTGCCCCAGAGCGGATGGAGACGGAGGCCACCGTTAAGGAGGAGGTGCACGGCGACGGCGGCAACGTCACTGCCGCTGAGGGCATGGCTGGAGCCGACGAGCCTGCCGCTGAAGAGACCGTCCCGCCCGCAGATGCCGCGACTGGGGAAGGGGCCGGCGGCCACACTGCTAGCCCGGAGGCAGCAGGAGCGTCAAGAGCTGCACCGGCTGCCGACCCTTCTGCCTCCACGGCTGAGCAGGGCGTCGACCTGGAGGCCCCCAATGGGGTTTTCATACAAGTCCCGTGGGCGTCCTCGTCTCGAGCCCCCGTGGAGGGAGAGACCTTTGACGGAGAGGTCCTCGCCTCCGCGGGGTTGAAGGTTGTTGAAGCGCCCGGCGGTGGCGACGAGCCCGAAGAGGAGAAGCTCCTTCGCCGGCTCCTGGCTCTGTACCGGGCCAGGCAGGCGAAGCTGGAGTCTCGGGAAGCTCTCACCGCCAAGGCTGGAGCTGACTTGGAGAAGCGCGCCACGGAGCTCCGCGCCGCCAACCAGGCGGCCCTCCGCAACTTGGCGGAGGAGCGCGAAGGGCTTGCCGAGGAGCAGCAAGCATTCCTCCTTGAGAAAGCTGAGGCCGAGGAGCAGCAGCGATTGGTTGGCGAAGAGCTGTCCCGACGAGAAGGAGCGCTCAACCAGCGGAAGGTCGACCTCGACGCCCACGAGGACGACCTCACCGCCTGGGAGCAGGCCATTGGCGGAGCCCTGAAGGAGGCGAAGGCCGCCGTAGCCACCGCGGAGACCGCCAAGAAGGATCTTGAGGCCAAGGTGGAGCAGCTGGAGCGGTATCTGAAGGCGAGTGCGGACAGAAACACCGCGCTCAATGTGGAGCGGGAGAAAGATGCCCACACCAACTCTGACTTGCAGGTACGTCTCTCCAAAAAGGGCGACGAGCTTACTGCCGCCAAGGATTCCATTGCTGACTTAGAGTTGAAGGTCTCCACTTTGACTGATTCGCTCGACGCCGCCCGGGATCGCGAGACGAAGCTGAAGGACGAGCTCCGCAAGGAACGAGGCCTGGTGGAGAGCGCCGCCGTCTCGGCGAACCAATTCAGCCGGGCAGTGGAGCAGTGGACTGACGATCTGGTCACCTCCGCTGCGAATATTGACAAGGTGATGGTGGCGCTGAGGGCGGAGCATCTCGCGTACTCCCCGGACGAGAACCTCCCCCACAGCGCCAAGTTAAGTCTGTTCTTCAGGGGAATAGCGCCGGCACTTGCGCGGTTGCAGGAGAAGATCCCCGTGCAGCTGGCCGACGAGGCGCCTCGGCTCTGCATGGGCACCTTGGAGCGTGTCCTGACGAAAATCGTCTACCGCAACCCCGTCATCAACCTTGTCAACGTCCTCCGCACCTTGCCGCAAGAAGCTGACCAAGAGGCGTTGAAGGTGCAGGTTGCCCACATCGTCGCCAAGGTGAATAAGATCACAAGGCGTGAAGGCGACCGCGTAGACTAGATTTCTTTCTTTCTGTTTCCCTTGCCGCTGCAAGGCATGTTATGGACAAGAGTCTATTAGTATTACGGCAAGCTATCTTTGTAATATACAATCCTACTTTGATCAATCAATGCTATGTTATCTCCCTTGCTTTTGGTCCTTTACTTTGTATGCTTTTTACCCTACGCTTTTAGGGGACTTGCCGGCAAGGGGCCCTTGCCGCGAGCGCTGAGTGCTGGACTCTGAGCAGCCTACTGGCAAAAGACCTTGTCGGCAAGTAACCTTGCCGCAGCTAGTCGCAGCACACTTAGCTTGCTGAGCGAACTCGAAAACGAAGTAAGGGCGCGACACTTGTCGCAGCTCACTTAAGTCGTTGAGCGTGCTCGAAAACAAAGTAAGGGTGCGGCTAGCCACGGGTAGGTTCCTCCGCGCACAGGTTTTCCATACAAAGTGTGGTTTTTCAAGGAAGACAACTAACAATTTAAAAAATTTGAAATACTCAAACTTTGGAAACTTAGCTTTCATAGTTCGTTTGTTCCTCGGCAAAGCTTCTCTTTCTTGAACAGCACTTGGTTCATCCTCCACCTCCTTCCCCCCCGGCAAACTTGTGCGCGAGGAATAATCCTTCTGCTTAAGAGGGAAAGAAAAAGAGGAGGGGAAACAAGTATAGGGCCTCTTGGCCTGCTAATGCTTACCGGGGATGTGTGTTGCACATGATGCCAAATAATGCATGCGAATAACAAAGAAAGGCATGGAAATGGCAAATAGTGCGAAGCACAAAAAGCTTTACTGATGCACGGGGTCTGCGCCCGGCTTTGTACAAAGGTTTACATGCAACAGCGGCAAGACTTGTACAAAAGGTGGTTGCCGGAGCGGATCACGGCAACCACGCCTTATGGGTGAAACTTGCGAAGATGCTCTATGTTCGGGGAATTGCTCACCGGTAAGCCTTCTTCGGTCTCAAGGCGGACAGCTCCGGGCCTTGTGACTTGTCTCACCCGATAAGGGCCTTCCCACTTCGGCGTCAACTTGTTGGAATTCTTGGCGGACTGAACACGCCGAAGAACAAGGTCGCCTTCCTCGAGACTCCTGGCCTTGACCTTGCGGCTATGATAGCGACGCAAGGCTTGCTGGTATCGAGCAGCTCGTACAGCAGCCTGGAGACGTTCCTCCTCAAGGAGCAATGCGTCATCTTGTCGCAGTTGCTCTTGCTCGAGCTCATCATAAGCGAGCACTCGAGGAGATCCGTATACGAGTTCCGTGGGGAGAACTGCCTCTGCTCCATAGACAAGAGCAAAGGGTGTCTGTCCGGTGGCTCGACTTGGTGTCGTCCTGATTGACCAAAGAGCCGCCGACAACTCCTCTATCCAGTTTCTTCCGCACTTCTGCAGCCTGTCGAAGGTTCTTGTCTTGAGCCCGCTTGACCATTGCTCCTCGGGTGAGCAACAGAAGCGAAGCAGACCTTGGCGCCAAGGTCTTGGGCGTACTGCATGAAGGTGCGACTTGTAAACTGTGTGCCGTTGTCGGTGATGATCCTGTTAGGGACTCCGAAACGGCAAACAATCTCTCTGAAGAACCTGACTGCTGACTGTGCTGTCACCTTTCTCACTGGTTCCACTTCTGGCCACTTTGTGAACTTGTCGATTGCTACGTACAAGTACTCAAAGCCCCCGACTGCACGGGGGAAGGGGCCGACGATATCGAGCCCCCAGACCGAGAAGGGCCAGGACAAAGGAATCGTCTGGAGAGCTTGAGCTGGCTGATGAATTTGCTTGGCATGGAACTGGCACGCTTCACACTTGGTTACTTGTGCAGTTGCATCTTGGAGGGCTTCTTGCCAAAAGAACCCTTGCCGGAACGCCTTCCCGGCAAGCGCCCTTGCGCCAATGTGGTGGCCACATATGCCTCCATGTATTTCTGCCAACAGCTTCTGTCCATCTTCTCTGGAAATGCACTTCAACCTGACACCATTGAGTCTTCTTCTGTACAGTTCGTTGTCATCGAACTGGTACATACTTGACTGTCTGGTTACTTTCTCTATTTCTTCTGGCTCGTCGGGAAGTTCTCCAGTTCGCAGAAAACGGACGATCTGATGTGCCCATGCTGGAGCCCGAGGCTCAACGGCAAGGACTAAAGGCATGAGGGCTGCTGCGGGAACCCCAGCTTCTACGGCAAGAACCTCCGGTTCTGCCGGAGCTGAAGGTTCCCCGGCAAGCCCGCCGGGGCAAGGCTTGTCGGGAACGCTTGCTTCAACAGTACAGACCCTTGGATCTGCAGGAGCAAACTGTTCCTCAGCATTCTGACTGTCGATCTTGGGGACTTTGGCGGCGGCTTCGGGAAGATCCGCCGGCAAGTAGTCGCCGGAGACCAACTTTCTCTTCTTGTTCTGCCCAACTGATGGTGTAACGGATGGCTGAGTTAGCTTGAGCAGGAAGGTCCCTGGTTCCACAGGTAACTTCATTGCAGCACACTTTGAGAGGCCATCTGCAATATCGTTCTGAGCTCTTGGGACGTGCTCCATTTGCAGACCTTCAAAGTGCTCTTCAAGCTTCCTCACTTCATCGACATAAGCTTCCATCAAAGGGCTCTGATAACTCTTATTCACTTGTCGGACCACCAACTGTGAATCTCCCCGCACAATCAACTTCTTGATCCCAAGCTCGGCCGCAATTCTGAGGCCGGCTAGCAAACCTTCATACTCAGCAGTATTGTTTGTCGCTTGTTCCTTGGGAAAGTGCATTTGGACAACATACTTGAGGTGCTCTCCGGTGGGCGCTATGAGTACCACGCCGGCACCGGCGCCTTGCAGCGAGAAAGCACCATCAAAGTACATCATCCATTCGCTGCTCGCTTCTTGTACGGGGACGCTTGTCTCTGGGACTTCTTCATCTGGCATTGGGGTCCATTCCGCTATGAATTCTGCCAAAGCTCTGCTCTGTATGGTTGAAGTACTCTCAAACTTGAGACCAAAGCTTGACAGTTCCAGTGCCCACTCGACGATCCTGCCCGTTGCCTCCGGATTTTGCAATATCCTCTTCAACGGAAAGCGAGTGACCACTGTTATCTCGTGCGCTTGAAAGTAATGGCGCAGCTTTCTTGAGGCCATGAGGAGGCCGAACAGCAACTTCTGCACCCCAGAGTATCTTGATCTAGCCCCCTGCAAGAGGGAACTTACAAAATACACTGGGCGCTGCACCATCCTCCTTTGCACTTCTCCTTGCTCCTGCGCAGAGTTGTCCTTGTCGGGGCCAGAGCTTGTCGGTGGAGCCCCCTGCTTGTCGCTGGATTCGCTTGCCGGAGGTGTGGGCTCTTCCTCTGCCTCCCTTTCCGTTACCAACGCAGCACTAACCACTTGATTGGTTGTTGCTAGGTACAGCAGCAACTTCTCTTGTGGCCTAGGTGCGACAAGTATCGGAGTAGAGGACATGTATCCTTTCAAGTCCTGCAGCGCTGCCTCCGCTTCCGGAGTCCATTTCATAGGACCTGCCTTTTTCAAGATTTTGAAGAAAGGCAGGGCGCGTTCTGCAGACTTTGAAATGAACCTGCTGAGGGCAGACACACAACCAGCAAGTCTCCTTACGTCCTTGACTCGCCTTGGGGCTTCAATCTGCTCGATGGCTTTTATCTTGTCGGGATTGGCTTCAATCCCCCTCTGGGACACAAAGAACCCGAGAAGCTTGCCGGAGGGGACTCCGAAGACGCACTTCTCGGGGTTCAACTTGAGCTGGATCTTGCGCAGATTTGCAAATGTTTCTTCCAAGTCTTGGATCAGGGTATCCTTGCTCTTGCTCTTGACCACTATATCATCCATGTAGGCTTCCACATTACTGTGGATCTGTGGCTCAAAAGCGGTGTGCACCACCCTTGCAAACGTTGATCCTGCATTCTTCAATCCAAAGGGCATGCGTATGAAGCAATATGTGCCACATGGAGTAATGAATGCAGTCTTCTCTTCATCCTCCTTGGCCATGAATATCTGGTGGTAACCTGAGTATGCATCAAGGAAGGAAAGCAGCTCACATCCAGCGGTGGAGTCAACAATCTGGTCAATACGCGGCAAGGGAAATGGATCATTGGGACATGCTTTATTCTCATCAGTGAAGTCTATACAAAGTCTCCACTTCCCATTGGCCTTGCGCACGACAACTGGATTGGCCAACCACGTAGGATGGATCACGCCTCTAACCAGGCCCGCTGCTTCTAGCTTCTTTATCTCTTCGGCGATGAATTCTTGGCGCTCCACGGCTTGCTTCCTGACCTTCTGCTTGACGGGCCGCGCATGAGGACAAACAGCAAGCTTGTGCTCAATTACCTTCCTGGGAACGCCGGGGATGTCAGATGGTTGCCATGCAAACACATCGACATTCGCCCGCATGAAGGCAACGAGCGCGCTTTCCTATTTGTTGTTGAGCGTAGCACTGATGGTGAATGTACCACCAGTGCCGTCCTCCTTGGCGGACACCTTCTTGGTTGTCGGTGGAGACGCCATCCCTTTCTTGCACTTGCCGGTGGAGCTCGATGGAGCGTCCTCGACGGAAGCGCAGCACTCCGAAGAGGTGCGTTTGCCGGAGTGGGCCCCAGAGCTCTTGCCGGACTTGGTCTTGGTCTTCCCCCCGGGAGCTTCAGCGGCAAGTGTGTTGCTTTCTGCTGCGGCTGCTGCATCCCGGTAGATCTTGTCGGCGCAGATAAGCGCGTCCTTCTTGTCGCCAGGGACAGAGATGACGCTTATCGGCCCCGGCATCTTGAGTACGTTGTAGGCAAAGTGGGAAGCTGCCATGAACTTGGCGAGGGCAGGACGGCCAAGTATCCCATTGTATGGCAATGGGATATCGGCAACGTCAAAGGTTATCCTCTCCGTCCTGAAATTGAGTTCCCCGCCAAAGGTCACTGGCAGAGTGATCTTCCCCTTCGGCTTGCTCCTTCCCGGGTTGATTCCTTGGAACGTCCCGGTTTCCTCGAGCTCGCCGTCTGGGATCTGTAGTTTCATGATCACAGCTGAGGAGATCAAGTTTAGGCCAGCCCCGCCGTCAACCAACATCTTGGTGAACTTGAGGTTGCGGATAGTTGGTGAGACCAACATCGGCAAGCATCCGACCGATGTGGTGCGGTCAGGGTGGTCCTCGAGGTCAAAGATGATGGGCGTGCCGGACCACTTCAGCAGCCTGCGTGACTCGACGGGCGGCTCTGCTGCGTTCACTTCTCGCACCCACTGCTTGAGTTGGCGGTGGGAAGTGTGCAGAGAGGCGCCTCCATCGACACAAAGCACTTCTGTGGCCTTCTGGAACTCCTGCTCGCTGTTATCTCCTTCATCCATGTCGTCGTCGTCGTCTTCTTCCTCGTCCTTGTCGCGGCCCCGGGGAGGTCTATCACCTTGCCGCTGTTTGGCCTTGCCGCGGCGTCCTCCCCGGCCATTGAATGGCCGCTTCTTGCTTGGCTCTCCTCCGCCACCTTGGGCCTTCTCCTTCTCGCGACGCTCGTATTCAGCTTTCTACTGTTCTACGAGGTACTCGACTCGTTTGCAGTTCTGAAGATCGTGGCCCTTGGTGCGGTGGATCTTACAGTACTGCTTGTCAGAGCCGTCCTGCTTATCGGCTACCGCTACAGGGGCAGGTTCCTTGCCGGAACCGCCAGCCTGTGCCGTCTTGGCGGGAGCCTCCTTGCCGGACTGCTCGACAACCAGCACCTCCTTGTTCTTCTTCTTCCGATTGTTCCGCCGCCGGCTCTTCCTTGCCGGGGCGGCATCCTCGCTGTCGCTTCCTCCTGCGCCAGCATCCTCTCCGGGGAGTCTCCTCCCCTCTTCGGCGCCCGCGCACTTGTCAGCCAGAGCGTAGAGCTCGCTGACATCCCGAATCTTGGTCATGGCCATCTCTTCCCGCATGCGGCGGTTACGCACATTCTGGTGGAACGCGCTGATAACCGAGGCAGGGTGGACGTCGGGAATGTTGTGTTGCACGCGGCTGAACCTCGGGATGTACTTGCGCAGGGACTCTCCCTCCTTCTGGGCCAAGATGTGGAGATCGCTCTCCTGGCCGTGGGGTTTGTGGCCGCCCGTGAAGGCGCCAACAGACTGGTGGCACAGATCTGCCCACGAAGAAATGGAGTTCTCCGACAAGTGCATAAGCCAAGACCGGACGTTTGGCTTAAGCACTAGCGGGAAGTAGTTGGCTAGTATCTTCTCATCGCGTCCCCCGGCAGCCTGCACCGCGATGGTGTAGATGCTGAGAAACTCCGAGGGGTGCGTCTTGCCGTCGTACTTCTCGGGTACGTCGGGCTTAAAATTCTTTATGCTGGGCCACTGGACTCGCCGCAGCTCGCGGGTGAACGCAGGGCAACCTGCCGCGTACGGCAAGTCGCCTGGTTCACCGGGCGCGTGCGTGTCGACAGCGGTCCCAGCGCGCTGATCTGATTGCCTTCGAGCTTCTCGTCGGCGCTCGATGCGCGTCCGAGCGTCTTCTTGTCGCCGATCGTCGAGGACTTGGCGCTGGTCCCGACGAGCCCGCGGATCTGACGACGCCGTGGAGTCGTCGTTGACGTTGATCCGGCGGGGTGGCGTCTTCTGCTTCCGCGGCGGGGAGTGCACGGTGGTCGCACCCCCGGCGGTCTTGTCGCCATCGGCCTTCGCTTCATCGACTTGCCGTGGCCGCGATGTCGCCGGCTGATGTGGCGTGTTGTTGTTGGCGAATGCGATGAGGCTCTGAATCGTCGCCCTCCAGTCTTCGGCTTTGTCTGCCGCGAGAGGGAAATCGAGGAGCGGCTATGCTCTTGCCAAAGCTTCAGCTGGAGAGGAAGGGAGCGGCGGCGAGCGGTGCGAGGAGCGAGAAATGCTCGGACTTCTAACAGGATTAGAAGGAGCAGTTTCTCGCCCCGGCGACCGCGCCTTGCTCGTACCAGGACGATGGCCTTGAGCATCCCGCGATCCTCCGGCTTGTCCTTGCCCCAGCAAGCGTATGGTACCTCCTGTACCATGGCGCTACTGGCTTCGCACCTCCCGAGAGAGATGTGGTGCGTCTACGGACACCGAGGCTTTGGAATTCGCCCGTTCGTCCGTCTTTGTCCTTAGACTTGGTGGCGCCGTGAGTTTCCTCACCGGCGACCACCCTTCCGCCGGCGTCTCCTCCACCAACCGTTGGTTCTGGTGGCGGCGGAATCGACGCAGACGGGCCTCCGACTTCCGATGCTTTCTTCTTCGGAGCCATGTTATTGTAGCTGATGGAGTTGATGAAGCTGGAGAGGTTGATGAAGAATGCGCCCGCGTGAGCGCCGGATCAGGTTCGCACAACCTCGACGCCCCCTACCTGGTGCGCCAAAGATGTCGGGGGAAACTGTCCTCCCACGAGCACCTATGGGACCGGAGCCCCTTCTACATTGCGGTAAGGGAGCGGAGGGAGCACGGAGACCAGATCGAGGAGCACACGCGGGCAGTTTACCCAGGTTCGGGCCACGCGGACGCGTAAAACCCTACTCCTGCCTTAGGTTATATTGAGTTCTTGAGTTCGGGAGCTGGAAGAGCTACAGTACTAGCTACACCGAGCGAGAGAGTTGTCTAGGTTTCGAACCCTTTCTACGTTGTGCATGGGTCTCCTTTTATAGCTCAAGGGGTCACCAACAGGTGTCAACGTAGAGGAGGGTAAAAATGTAATTTTGGTGGTAGTTGTAACAGTGCGGGAATAGTGCGTGAACAGTGGTCTTCACCTAACCTTGACAGTGGGGGACAAGGGCATTAAATGCCCGTCACCGTCGACCCCAAAAGTGTCCGTCCATGCTCCTCCGTTCGCCACGACGGTAGCCTCGTCACCGTGGCTCGCCACCGTGTACCCCAGGCTGCACAGCCATCCGCCACGTGCCCCTGGAAGGGCCCCAGGGCGACGCGTGGGCCGATGAGCTGGAGCGCGGGGACACAGCACAGGTTTCCCCGGCAAGCACCTTGCCGGGGTCTTGATCTTGCCGGGCCCGGAAGCTTGTCGCTCTCCGGGCCCTGCCGGGGCGCATGATGCGCCGAGGCATCTCTTCGGATATGTGTTCCTTGTTCCTCCAGGCAAGCTCCACTTGCCAGGGTCTTGTGTTAAAGTGATAACCTTGAGCCTGGTGCGGCCTTCCCGGCAAGCTCCACTTGCCGGGGTCTTGATCTTCTGATTTGTATACTTTGTTCTTGAATGGCTTCATAAGGACCGAAAAGGTACCCGGCGAGCACGTGGTAAACCCTGTCGCGGGAAGCTGCTACTGCCCGTGCACAAGTTGGGGTACTAAGGTACCCCTATCTTAGTACACCGACAGCAATGAATCAAGAGCGACATATATGAAAAATTATGCATGGTGGCTTTGCCACAACTACGATGTCAACTACATGATCATGCATGGCAATATGGCAATATGATGCGTGTCATATAAACAGAACGGTGGAAAGTTGCATGGCAATATATCTCAGAATGGCTATGGAATGCCATGATAGGTAGGTGTGGTGGCTGTTTTGAGGAACAATATTCTGGTTGTTTTGAGGAAGGATATATAGTGGGTTTATGGCACCGGCGAAAGTTGTGCGGTACAAGAGAGGCTAGCAATGGTGGAAGGGTGAGAGTGCGTATAATCCATGGACTCAACATTAGTCATAAGAACTCATATACTTATTGCAAAAATCTACAAGTCATCAAAACAAAGCAATCAACGCAAGCTCCTAGGGGGGAGGTTGGTAGGAGTTAACCATCGCGCGCCCCCGACCTCCACACAAAGGTTGGCACTCTACAAATACCTCATTCTCTAACTTCATCACATAGCGGTTCACCATACGTGCATGATACGGGAATCACTAACCTTAACACAAGTATTTCTCAATTTCATAATAACTCCACTAGCATGACTCTAATATCACTATCCTCATATCTCAAAACCATTATCAAGCATCCAACATCTCATTCTATTCAATGCACTTGGTGTGAATTTTTTTACTACATTGACATTGGATGTCTATCATGTGAAGACTAGTTTCTTTAGCCTAAACACATTAACATGCTGTTTTAACAGACTCTCAAATAGATATAAGTGAAGCATGAGAGTTCAACAATTTCTACAAAATATTACCACCACCGTGCTCTAAAAGATATAAGTGAAGCTCTAGAGCAAAAACTATTCAACTCAAAAGATATAAGTGAAGCACATAGAGTGTTCTAATAATTTCTAGCCATATTTAACTCTATCAAATAGGTGTTTCCAGCAAGGATGATTATGGAAATCTAACAAGCAAAGACTCAAATTATACAAGACGCTCCAAGTAAAACACATAACATGTTGCGAATAAAAATATAGCTCCAAGTATAGTTACCGAAGGATTAAGACGAAAGAGGGGATGCCTTCCCGGGGCATCCCCAAGCTTAGGCTTTTGATTATCTTGAATTTACTTGGGGTGCCATGGGCATCCCCAAGCTTAGGCCTTTGCTACTCCTTGTTCCATAGTCCATCAAAGCAATACTCAAAACTTGAAAACTTCACAACACAAAACTTAGACAAAAATTCTCGTGAGCTCCGTTAGTATAAGAAAGCAAACCACTACTCAAAGTTACAGCAATGAATTCATTATTTATTTATATTGGTGTTAAGCCTACTGTACTCCAACTTCTCTATGGTTCATATCCTCCAATACTACTCATAGATGCATCGGAATAAGCAAACAACACACGAAAAAACAGAATCTGTCAAAGACAGAACAGTCTGTAGTAATCTGCAGGGTTCGCCTACTTCTGGAACTCAAAAAAATTCAAACTAAATTTTTAAATTTGAGGAATTTGTCTACCAATGATCTGCAAAAAAAATCAACTAAAACCCACACTCCGGTAAAATCCCACAACTACTTTAGCTAGCGCTAATGATTCTGTTTTTCACAGCAAGATCACATAAACTTCACACAAGTCTTCCCAAAGGTCCTACTTGGCACAAACACTAAACAAAACATGAAACCACATGTAATCAAAGGCTAGATGCAATATTTATTCGCTAAAAGCAACAAAAACAAAAAACATAAAATTGGGTTGCCTCCCAACAAGCGCTATCATTTTACGCCCCTAGCTAAGCACGATTTTAGTGATGTTCTCATGAAAGACAAGAATTGAAGCACAAGGAGAGAATCATAAAGCACATGGCAAACACATATAAGTCTAACATACTTCCTATGCATAGGCAAATTATAGGAAAACAAATTAGCAAGACAAGCAAGATCTAGCCTATGCAAGGAAGAAGAAAGAAACAAGAGCAATCTCAACATAACGAGAGGTAATTTAGTAACATGAAGATTTCTACAACCATATTTTCCTCTCTCATAATAATTGCTTGTAGGATCATGATCAAATTCAACAAAATAGCTATCACATAACATATTCTCAACACGACCCACATGCATGCAAAGTTGACACTCTTCCAAAATAGTGGGATTAACATTAACAAAAGTCATGACCTCTCCGAACTACTCTCAATATTATTGCAAACATTATTATCAATCTCATATTCATCATGGGGTTGAAATAAATTTTCAAGATCGTAAGAAGTATCACCCCAATCATGATCATTGCAACAAGTAGTGGACATAGCAATACTAGCATCCCCAAGCTTAGGGTATTGCATATTATTAGCACAATTGACATCAATAGAATTTATATTAACATCATGGCAATCATGCTTTTTATTGAAGGAGCTAACATGAATCACTTTTCCTTTTAACAATTCCTCATAATTTTCAGATTCATAAATTTCAAGCAAAACCCCATAAAGATAATCTAGTGCACCCAGCTCACTAGCAATAGGTTCAACATAATTGGATCTATTAAAGAGATTAGCAAGTGGATGAGGATTCATGCATTAGCAAGCGAAGATGCAAGCAAAATGAGGGCACATAGCAACACAAGCAAACAAGAGGCACGCGAACGGTAAACACACGGCGGAAGAAGGGCAAATAAAACGGCAAGGGTGAATTGGGGGAGAGGAAAACGAGAGGGAAAAATGTAATGCGAAGGATAAGGGTTTGTGATAGGTACTTGGTATATGACTTTTGCGTAAGCCTCCCCGGCAACGGCGCAAGAAATTCTTCTTGCTACCTCTTGAGCTTGCATTGTATTCCCTCGAAGTGGAAAGGGAGATGCAGCACAGTAGCGTAAGTATTTCCCTCAGTTTTTTAGAACCAAGGTATCAATCCAGTAGGAGACCACGCGCGAGTCCCTCTCACCTGCACAAACAAATAAGAACTTCGCAGCCAACACGATAAGGGGTTGTCAATACCTTTATGGTCACTTACGAAAGTGAGATCTGATGGAGATGATAGTTGATATTTTTGGTATTTTTAGTTTATAAGAAGAGAAAATAAAAGTGGTAAAAGTAAAGTAGATGTAGATTGATATGTTGAGAATAGACCCAGGGGCCATAGTTTTCTCTAGTGGCTTCTCTCATGATAGCGATATTCTACGGCGGGTAAACAAATTACTGTCGAGCAATTGATAGAAAAGTGAATAATTATGAGACTATCTAGGCATGATCATTGTATATAGGCATCATGTCCGAGACAAGTAGACCGACTCCTGCCTGCATCTACTACTATTACTCCACACATCGACCGCTATCCAGCATGCATCAAGTGTATTGAGTTCATACCAACAGAGTAACGCCTTAAGCAAGATGACATGATGTAGAGGGATAAACTCAAGCAATATGATGTAAACCCCATATTTTTATCCTTGATGGCAACAATCCAATACATGCCTTGCTACCCCTACTATCACTGGGAAAGGACACCGCAAGATTGAACCCAAAGCCAAGCACTTCTCCCATTGCAAGAACTATAGATCTAGTAGGCCAAACCAAACCAATAATTCGAAGAGACTTGCAAGGATATTATGAGACACATAAAAAGTTCAGAGAAGAACAAAATATCTTTCGTAGATAACCTTGATCATAAACTCACAATTCATCATATCTCGACAAACACACCGCAAAAAGAGATTACATCGAACAGATCTCCTCGAAGACCGAGGAGAACTTTGTATTGAGATCCGGAGAGAGAGAAGAAGCCATCGAGATACTAGCTATGGACCCGGAGGTCTGTGGTAAACTACTCACAACTCATGGTGAGGGCGATGATGTTGATGATGAAGGCCTCCGTGATGGATCCCCCTCCGGTGGAGCTCTAGAACAGGCTCCAAGATGGGATCTCCATGGGAACAGTAGCTACGGTGGTGGAATTAGGGTTTTCTCTCTGTTCATGGAGTTTCTGGGGTACGTGGACTTATATAGGAAGAAGGAGGGCACCGGGGGCCACTTGAGGAGACCTCGAGGCAGGGGGCGCGCCTTGGGAAGGGGGGCATGCCCCCCTCCCTCGAGGGCGGCTCCTTGACCCTCTGACGTGGTTCTCAAGCTTCCTGGGCATGATTTTGTCCAAAAATATCTCTTGTGAAGGTTTCATTCCGTTTGGACTCCGTTTGATATTAGTTTTCTGCAAAACACTGAAATAGGCAAAAAAATAGCAATCTGGACTGGGCCTTTGTGTTAGTAGGTTAGTCCCAAAAATGATATAAAAGTGAATGATAAAGCCCATTAAACAACCAAGACTTCATAAATAATAGCATGGAACAATCAAAAATTATAGATATGTTGGAGACGTATCAATTGTTAAGGCAATCTCATCCAAACTACCTCATGATCAAGATATGCAAGCTAAAAACAATGTTATATCTGCGCTCCAGACACAAGTCCATTCCCTAACTGAGACGCTTTGTGAAAGAACGAGAGCCATTGTTCGATGTCGACAAGATATGCATGGTTTTGAAACCAGACTATCAAACATTTTCTATGTTGTTCAGGAGCCTAGGAGAAAATGAAGGTGAAGGTTATGGTGCTCCATCCGACAGTACAACATGCAAACGTAACAATAATGTCAAATGAACTGAGCTTCTGATCTTCTGGTGGCGCATTTATCTGCCAGACTGTTAACTTTTATGCCAACCTTCCTTTTGTTTTATGCTTGTAATTTGTTTTGTTGCGATAAAAAATTTGTTCTTAACGTGTAGCCATCGGCTGAAGAAAACAGCAAGCCATTTTTGTATAGTGTAGGGCGTTCCCTATATTTGCACTGGTGGCGAACTTTGACGCCTAGTGGATGTAATATGTGCAATCGCCTAAATAGCCTAGCATTAGTTTCGAGCTTATATTTCCTAGTCTTCTTTTTCCCTGGCCTGCTAGTGGCTGCAACTACCATGGGCCATATACGGACCGTTGTAACCTTGATCCTGCTACAGGGCCTAGGATCCATGGGCCTCCTACGGGGCGTGGGATAAATGGGCCTTCAACAGGCCATGTAATCGGTGGGCCTCGGGCCGTAATGGGTCCACATGGGCCCTAAACAGGCATAATTGGAATTGGGCCAGCACCGTAACGGGCCGTTAACATGCCGGAAGACAGCAAAGGCTTAATTCTGCCACAGGCATAACAAGTCGCTAATGGGCCAGAATATAGGACGGGTTGGAAATGGCGCAACGGGTTAATAGGCCACAAACAGGCCAATTCTAACCATGGGCCAAATTTGGCCCATTAGGGCAATAGGCCAGTAACGGACCGGAAGTAATCGAGGGCCGGAAAGGAGCCCAAGAACGTATGGGCTGTCAGTAGGCCAAAAGCTAACACGGGCTGGAAACGGCCCATGTGAATCATGGGCCGTTAATGGGTACAAAGAAATTTATTATCCATTATGGGCCAGAGGCACTGTGGGCCACTAAAGGGCCTAAAGATACATAAGGCCTCATATGGGCTGAAAGACTTCGTGGGCTATGCATGGGCCGAAAGTGAAATGGGCTGGTGTTATATTCGATGTCCCACTTGACGTTGTTGGGCCGATTTCGGAAAGGCCCTAACGGGCCGTGAGTTACTGGGCCGTAAAATGGGCTATATGCGAACATATCATTAATAGGCTTTTCATGGGCCGGCCTGCTAACTTTTGACCAAGTCAAACGGGTCGGCCTTTGGAAGCTAAATGGGCCAGTGTTGGGCCATCGCACGTGTCGGCATATCATAGGCGCTGATTTGACCCAATGACGAGCTGACACGTGTTTCCTTTGGCCAATGAGAATTTTACACGTGGAAAATCTGGTCTGGGCTGTTAACAGGTTATCAGATCAAAAACCGGACCCGGTAGCTTAATGGCAATACGTTATGGTGGATTCCATGTGTCGGTTACCCTTGACGAAAGCACTTCCATGACACGTCATTTATCGTCATGGAAGTGAACACTTCTACGATAGCACATGTATGACTATCTTGATTCTGTTATAAAATCGTCATGGATGTACATACATGACAGAAAACGTGACCTACTGTGACAAACATGTATTATCACGAAAGTGTTTTTTTTGGAGTGCAATTGATAACATCCTCGACTAGCCATGTACTCTGATCCAGGGGAACTCACTAACATAGGTGACTTAAGGGCTGCGGTTGGCAAAGTATACTTTTCCACAAAACCCCTTGATATGTATGAATGCGATGCACCAGTGTCAAAAAAAAACAAGGGTTGTAAATGCATTAACCAAAAACTTACAAACCACTGCGCCGGGCTGCTCGTCAATTTCCTCCACATTGACGTGATTCACCTGACCTATGGTGAAGGGATTGGGATTCTTTCTTGAGCTTCCATTGCCATTTCCATTCTTTGCCTCAGGACACTCGGTGGCATAGTGTCCGGTCATCCTGCACTTTAAAAAAGTAATGTGACTCGGATACTTCTTAGCGGGGGTTGCTGGGGTGGAACGGCTCTGACGGTTGTCTCCTCCATTCCCATTGCCATTCCTGGGGCCACTCTGGTTGTGTGAATTACCTCCATGGTGTGAATGGCCTCCATGGTTATGTCGTCCATGGGTGTGATGGGTATGTCCTCCCGAGTACGGGGAATAGCGGGGCTTCTGCTGAGCTCAAGAGTTGTACTTTCCTTGTCCATACTTCCGCTTGCGGCTCTCTATCTGCTGTTGCTTGCCTTCAATCATGATGGTCCTGTCTACCAGTTCCTGGTAGTTGTTGAAAGTTGCCACCATCAGCTGCACACTCAGCTCACCATTGAGTCCCTCAAGAAATTTCTCCTACTTAGCAGCATCTGTGGTCACGTCATCTGGGGCATAGCGAGCTAGCTGCCTGAAGTCATCCATGTACTGCCCCACTATACTGTTTCCCTGGCATAAGTTGCGGAACTCACGCTTCTTCAGGCTCATGGCTCCTACTAAAACATGTGCAGTGTGGAAGGCCTACTGAAATTGATCCCAAGTAACTGTTGCAAGGGGATATGTGGCGGTGTAGTTCTCCCACCAAGCGGCTGCTGGTCCCTCAAGCTGATGTGCGGAAAAGCGCACTCTTTCTGCATCTATGCATCCAGCAGTTGCTTGCTCCCTTCCCATCTTGCGGAGCTAGTCATCTTCAACAATCAGCTCGGTGCTACTAGAGAACACCAGCAGATTCAACCTTAGGAAACTGGCCAGGTTGTCAACTAGGGGAGGGTAGCAGTAGTTGTTGTTGTTGTTGTTGCCTTGGTTCTGGACAAGTAACTGCACCAAATTGTTCTGCTGCTGGATCAAGTGGGTGAGCTCTTGTGGGAAAGTGAATCTGGGATCACGCCTCGGAGGCATCCGATGGGTTAGAGGGGTGAGAAATAGAATAGAATAAGGTCTAACGAGAGATTTCACTACCCATATGCATATGAGACAAACATATGCAATTCACGCCACTCAATGTCAAACCAGATTCACAAAATTGATCCTAAGCTACTATTACAAAAAAATCACAAACGATTTCTAACTACTTAGAACAATACTATTTATAATAAGGTGGTAGTCTAGAAGTTTTGATCGGCAGAAGATTCCATTAGTTCAATATTAGCACCAACTTCGTCTTCATAATCATCACTGTTTTCATCATCATCACTGTCTGTGTCAGTGTCATCTAGTATGATGTAGTCGTCCGACTGAATGTCCCCTTCAGGTTCTGGTTTCACCACGGGTACTCCTAGCTTCTTCTTTAGGTCTTCATTCTGCTCCAGTAGCACAACAATTTCCTCTTCATATCGATCGTGGGTTGCCTTGAGTTCATCATCAAGCTCGATATTCCAGTTCATCACCTTCTTGGTCTTATGCATGACAGTGCACATCTGATTCTCATATCGTCGAATGTGCTGGTCCATCTCATGTATGAATGCTACAATAGATCCGTCATTACTGGTGCGAATCATCTCCCATTCCTCATCTCAGTGTCCACAAATCTGGTAGACGGTGTCTTCAAGTTCCTTGCTGTAAACCTCGCAAATACGTCCAAAGGTGATGTGAGCGGCCATAATCTTTCCTAAGATACAATTTGGTGCATCAAAGATAAGCTCGATGGGCTCCGTAACTGGTGTAATAGTCCTCCCACTAACACAAACTTTGATCCTCCAGTGCTGCTCTTCTGGTAAAGTTGCACTGAACGTTCTGGTCAAACTTTGTATTCCGATGTTCAGGTACTTCGTGACTTCCTTCAGGCGTCGTCTGAAAGGGTTGTTGTCATCAGGCTGGGTAAACTTGTTCCTAGGGTCCGACATCTTTAGAGTAGAAATAGAGAAGGATTAGAAATGAAAAGAGAAGAGTATCATGTGGCTTTTCCTAGTGGCCGCGTCCTACAGTCAGCGTGTGCTCTGATATCATCTTGTAGCGACACAATCCCAATGGATCAAAGTCTCTGTGTTTAAGTGTCATCCCTGGATCGATATGCTGACACACACAATACTCGAGGAATTATAGCAGAGTTTCGATCACACACCTATTACATCAAGGTTCTCATAAAGAGTATTTATTACAAAATTATGGCTGAAGGCCAACTAAATATGATATTGCAGAAGCTTTGAAGATACATGAGTCCATCCAACTCCAAGGCAAAACTGAGTGCAAGACAACGATCTATCGCACCTTAATCCTCGTTTGAAAACTCTACAACATGAGACGTTGCAGCCATGTAGGTCAGCACATGGAATATACTGGCAAAGTCACACTATAGCAATAATGATGAGCAAATATCTACCACTACAAGTATATTTGGCTCGTGGAGGCTCTAAGTTTAATTTTTGCATAAAGATATTTCCCCCTACAACGAAAGAATAAATTTTATTTACTACTAAGTTAAATTAACCAATACTGCGAAGGTTCTTCCATCTCAATCAAAACATCACCAAGTCATTAGTAACCCAACGATTATACAGAGTGATGAGATCAATCAATAATTCAAATACCAGGATACTCAAGATGTCCATAACCGGGGAACACGGCTAATCATGATTATTTTGTACACTCTGCAGAGGTTTGCACACTTTTCCCCATAAGACTCGACCGCATCCATGATCGGAAGATCGAGACATAGCCTTTCAGAAGCATTAACTCTATACTCTGGGTAGACCAGTACACCTACTTTCCCCTAAATCTGCTAGTCCACCACCGAAAGAGGTCACCCAACTTACTCAACTATTCTAGAGCCCATAATGGCTTGTGGCTACACATGGAAGTTTCTAGGCATGAATAATTATATGATCCCTTTGAGCCTGGGTGGCATTCCATCGGATGATCACATGGGTCCTCCAAGATCTCCTAGGACAACACTAGATTCTCCAGGTGCCCGCAACCAATCCACCTAGATGTGTGTTAATGTTGCCACCTTAAACTTTCCCTTAGGTATTATTACTCTCATAACTTTCATGAATCTCACATACCAATCCCCGTCTACGATCATGGCTAAGCAATAAGTAACAAAATGTATATTCCCGGGGTGATCACAAGTCATAGGTTCATACCTCATGAACTACATAGCATAACCACATGTATCCAAGTTCTACTCATGCAGATCTTTGAGGGTGTAGCTAATGCAAGTAAAACTGGGTATTGAAGGAGTATGATAAAAGTGTAACTTGCCTTGCTTATGATCCTTAAACCCTAGTCACTCATAGTAGCAAGCTTCTCACTCCGGAAAATCTATCGCAAACAAACAATAGCATACATAAGCACTCATGCAAAAGATTCAAAGAAACGATCTCGGAAAAATAAAAAATAAGCAAATAGTTCTTTCAAACATAAAATAATTTTCAAATGTTCCAATATTATGTGGATTAGTTCTTAACAGAAAGTTTAGGTCAAGAGCTTCGATTTGCAAAAAGAATCAACTCAAACGGAGTTACGAAACTCAAGATACGATCAAAAGAAATTCCAATTCAAATCTGTTTGAATTCAAAATTTAAAAGTTTCAAAAATAAATTTGACTTGGTTTTCTGGATAGATGAGATCATACTGAAGATTTTGGCGTTGGTTTCGTCGTATTCGGACAAACGGGCAAAAAGAAGTGATCGTTTGAAAAATAGGGACTAACCTGTAAAATAAAAACTAGCGAATAGGTCCCTCGCAGAAAATAAAAGAAAAAGAAAAATCTACCGAATGAACGTTCACTACAGAATCTAATACAAGGAAAACCATTCGCTATCAGATCTAAACAGAAAACGTTCGCTAAATAAAAAATGATTTAAAGAACGATCTAGATCGGACAGGTTCTGCGGCGGTGGTTTTACCGGTCAACAGCGGTTCGATGGCGGGCGGCATTCGGCGGTGGCGGTGGATCCATCGGTGGCTTCGGGCAGCAGCGCGGGCGGTGGTGGCTATGCGGGGAGGAGGCGACGCGGGGCGGCGGTGGCTACGTTGTGAGGATGGGCAGCGGCGGCGGCGGCGATGCGTGCGGCGGCGACAATACGAGCGGCGGCGGCGATGCATGGGGCGGCGGCAATACGAGCGGCGGCAGCGGCGGTGGCTGGTGAGGAGGGAGAGGGGCCGAGGCCGGGTATTTATAGGAGGGGCGGAGGCGGACTTAGGGGAGGGTGCAAGGCATCGCGGAGTCCGGGGCTGACACGGTGGCCAGCTGCGGCGGACTCCGAGCGGAGTCCCGCTCGGGGACGGCGATGAGGCGGTGGGCCGACTGGGCTGGCTGGCTGGACAGTGGCCCAGTTCGGTCAGCCGATTTTTTAATATAAAAACTCTTTTGCCAGAAATATGAAAAATCTGAAAAATATAATAAATTTTTATTTAATCATAGAAAAACTTTCACATAACTTGGGCCTTATTGCTGACCTTGTGAACATTTTTCTCGTCCTAAATTCCTAAAACAAAAACAAAATTTTAGTACTAATAAAATTGCATAAAATTAATATTTTTGCAAATAAAAATCCAAGTAATATATTTTGACTCAAAATTCAGTTTCTAATATTTCTATTCTGTTTTTGAAGAAGTCATGTTATCTTCTCCCTTTATTTTATTTATTTTGAAAATATTGGAAATGAAAATTGGAAAAAAAAAATATTTGATCCAACCCCACTTGGAAAGAAATAAAAATGTAGGTCTTTTTGAGAAACTTCCAACTTGCTCATTTGGTCCTTGAGTTGCTTAAAGTCTCTTGGATCAATTTCCAACAAAACACAAATTAAAAAATGCACAAATTATGAATGCATATGAATGATATATATGATAACATCCAAATTGAAACTTGGGATGTTAGAGCTAATTGGTCATCAGGAAAGCTATCATCAATAGGTAGTGAGTCATCAACAATATTTTCTAACCTAGACAAGTTGTCTACTACGAGATTCTCAGCTCCCTTTCTATCTATGATATGCAAATCAAATTCTTGCAGCAGAACAACCCATCTAATAAGTCTAGGTTTAGCATCTTACTTTTCCATAAGATATTTAATAGCAACATGATCAGTGTGAACAGTTACTTTAGAATCAACAATATAAGATCTAAATTTATCACGCGCAAATACACCTGCTAAGAATTAATTTTCAGTATTAGCATAATTTCTTTGGGCACTGTCTAGAGTTTTACTAGCATAATGGATAACATTTAATTTCTTATCAACTCTTTGTCCTCGAACATCACCAACAGCATAATTACTAGCATCATACATGATTTCAAATGGTAGGTTCCAATCAGGTGGTTGAACAATAGGTGCGGAGACGAAGGCTTTCTTAAGTACTTCAAAGGCTTCTACACAATCATCATAAAAACAAATGGAACATCTTTTTGCAAAAGATTAGTAAGAGGCCTAGAAATTTTAGAGAATTCTTTAATAAATCTCCTATACAAACTAGCATGACCAGGGAAACTTCGTATACCTTTGATATCTTTAGGACACGACATTTTTCGATCGCATCGACTTTAGCTTTATCAACTTCAATACCTCTTTTGGAAATTGTATGCCCCAAGACAATACCTTCATTAACCATAAAGTGGCATTTATCCCAATTCAAGACAAGATTTGTTTCTTCACATCTCTATGAAACTCAATCAAGGTTGCTCAAGCAGTCATCAAAAGAAGTTTCATACGCAGAAAAATCATCCATGAAAACTTCAACATTCTTTTCACAAAAATCAGAGAATATAGTTGCCATACATCTTTGAAAGGTAGCGGGTGCATTGCATAAACCAAAAGGCATACGTCTATAAGCAAAGGTACCAAAATGACATGTAAAAGTAGTTTTTACTTGATCTTCTTGTGATACATGTATTTGGGTAAAACCAGAATATCTATCTAGATAGAAAAAGTGTGTATGTTTGATAGTCTTTCTAGCATTGATCAATGAATGGCAAAGGGCAATGATCTTTCCAGTAGCTTTGTTTAATTTTCTAAAACTCAATTAACATTCTATAACCTATAATAATTATTTGTGGGATCACCTAATTTTTATCATTAGGAACAACGGTAATACCTCCCTTATTAGGGACACAATGAACATGGCTTACCCATTTACTATTAGCTAGGGGATTGATTATATGTGCTTCCAGAAGTTTTAATATTTCATTTCTTTCCACTTCCTTCATCTTAGGGGTTAACCATCGTTGAGGGTCAGCAACAGGTTTAGCATCAGGTTCCACCTTAATATTGTGTTGGCATAGTGTGGGACAAATGACCTTAATATAATCAAGAGTATATCGAATAGCGGCACGGTGCTGCCTCAGAGATTTTAATAGTCTCTTTTCTTCATGCTCTCAAAGATTAGAACTAATAATAACATGATATATCTTCTTTTCATCAAGATATGCGTATTTTAGTGTATCTGGTTGTTTCACACTAAACACAGGATCACCTTAAGGTGGAGGAGGACCTCCTAAGGTTTCAAAAGGAAAATTGTGCTTGAACACAGGTTGTTGGTCAAAGAAAATTCTATCTATTTCATTCCTTTCATTCATGAACATATCATTTTCATGATCTAGCAATTATTGTTCTAAAGGATCAGTAGGACGTCCAACAATAGAAGAAAGACAAATAATTTCATCCTTTCTAGGTGGTTCTTTATCACGAGGTTGTCTACAGAATTTAGAGAAATTAAACTCATGAGACACATCACCAAAATTAACACTGACCATTTCCTTAGTACAGTCAATTCTAGCATTTACAGTATTCAAGAAATGTTTACCAAATATAATGGGACAAAAATCATCTTGTGGGGAACCAAGAACTAGAAAATCAGTAGGATATTTTATTTTTCCACACAAGACTTCGACATCTCTAACAATCCCAAGTGATGTGATAGTATCTCTATTAGCAAGTTTAATAGTAACATATATATTTTCCATCTCAGCAGGTGCAATATCATTCATAATTTCTTGATAAAGAGTAAATGGAATAGCTCTCACACTAGCACCCAAATCACATAAACCATGGTAACAATGATCTCCAATTTTGATTGAGACAACAAGCATGCCAACAACAGGTCTATCTTTGTCTTCCTTACCGGGTTTGGCAATTCTAGCAGCTTCACCAACAAAGTAAATAGCATGCCCATCAATATTATCGACCAAGAGATCTTCAACCATAGCAATATTAGGTTATACTTTAATTTGTTCAGGGGGTGTAGGTGTCCTAACATAACACTTATGGACTACGGTTGAAGCTTTAGCATGTTCCCTTAGCCTAACAGGGAAAGGTGGTTTCTCAATATAAGTAGTGGGAACAACTGGATTACCATTACAAGTAATGGTTTCTTCTTCAACCTTAGTGGGTTCTACTACTTTTACTTCAATGGGAGGATGATATTTAAACCACTTCTCTTTAGGGAGATCAACATGAGTAGCAAATGATTCACAGAAAGAAGCTACTATCTCAGAGTCAAGTCCATACACTACAAGGATTCCGTTCTATTGCAGCAAAATTTATTCCTACAACGATGTTTTGTTGCAATAAAACGCAATATTACCACAAATTCTCCAGTTGTGGTAATAGGCCGCACATATTGCCACAACTTAGTTTGGTCACGATAAATACTAAATTTGTTGCAATAGAGGCCTTATATTGCAACGAACTGTGTCGGCATTGCAATATGGTCGTGGTATTGCGACAAAAAATTCCATTGCACGAGGGCAGCCATTTTGTTGTAATAGAGACTAGGTATTTCAATGGAATAACTGTTTCTGGCAATGTTCAGAGAGATATTGCAACATCAGCATGACGTTGCATTAGTTAGACATATTGTTGCAAAAATTGGGTACCTATTGCAACAAACTGTATCAGCGTTGTAATATGGTAGCAATATTGCGACAAATAAATTCCGTTGCGCGAGGCAGTCATTTTTTGTAATAGAGACTAGGTATTTCAACAAAATAACTATTTGTGGTAATATTCGAAAAGATATTGCAACATGGGTGTGACGTTGCATTAGTTACAAGTAAAACAGTGGGAAAATATATTATTTGAATTTATGGATATTAAATTATGTTTTTTATTTTGTTTTCTTCTTCTTTAAAATGTTCATGAATTTGGAAAGATATTGCGACATGGGTGTGACGTTGCATTAGTTACACCTACTAGACTCACCGACATGACATGTAGGCCATACCATCCAGACAGGTGGGACCTATCTTGCTGACAACGGGGCCACACACCAAATGGCCATTAAAGCAGCAAAAATGAGACAAGGTGGTACTTTGAACTTGAGATTTATCGGTCTCCACTCAGGCTGGCAATTGGTCGGGTTTGGTCGGGTCGACCTCTCCCAGACCCAGCCATGCCTAAACCCATCGGGTAACCCGACCCACTCGGGCGCCCATCGGGTCTGACATTTTAATATATTTTATATTATGTGTTCATTCACATAATGCCTTGTGTTTAGCTGTGATGCATTTCCTCTTGGCAAACAACCCTACTAGTCTTCTTTATAGCAGCGATCCATCTGCTGAACACTCAACCAAGCGAGGTGGTACTAAATAAATTCATCATGTGCTCAGTTTGCTCGCATGCACTGATGCACACTACAGACTGTGCGTGGTGCACCCATCAGCCTTTGAAGGCCCAATAGACTCAATATTGCATAGTTTTTGTATATTTTGGACTGGTTTAGTTCATCCATGGGCCGGGCCATTCTGGAGCGAATTAACCCGCAAACAAAAAACACAGTTATGCATACTTACATCACTACTGGGCAACACTAGGTTCTTCTACATAAATCATGTATCTTGACCAAAAATGTCCATGTGTCATATAAAATAAAATAAATTTTAATTATAAATATTAATCGGGTGACCCATGAGCATGACCTTATGCCCACACCCTACCCATAACTAATCGGGTTACCCATCGGTCTTACCCATGGGTAAAAATGACGACCCATACCCTACCCATTCGGGTTGGGTGCCCATGGGCGTGGACACCCATGGGTCGGATTGCCGGGTTGAGTCTCCACTAGCATCTGAAACCACCACACCAATACCAAGTTACTACTGCTCCAGCGTGTCTGTCGAATTTAATGTGAGCCATCGAGTGGGCTTGTCCTGGGTGGGACGAGGCTAGGGACATCATTTCCCAGCGCGGCCTTTTCGGCTGGACCATGACGGATCGTACAACCCTTTTTTATTTCATTTTTTCTTCTTTAAAACTTTCTTGATTTCAAAAAAAAATTAATATAAAAAAATTCCAAGTCCAAAAAAGTGTTCAAGAATTAAAAAATGTTCATGGTCTCTTTTGATAAATCATAAATGTTCCCAGATTCAAAAAATGTTCGTGATTTTGAAAAAAATGTTTGCACATTAAGAAATGTTCATGATTTTGACAACAAATCGCTTATTAAACAAATCTTCACGATTTGAGAAAACAATTTGGGAAATAAAAAATCATTCATGATTTCGAAAATGGTGCATATTCAAAATATGTTCATGAATTCGAGCAAAATGTCCATGAATTCAAAAAAAGTCACGTATTTCTAAAATATGTTCACAAATTTGAAATTGTTCACAAATTTCGAAAATTGGTCTGAAATTCTAGGAAAAAATATCGCTTCAAAAAACTTCACTGATTCCAAAAATCTTCATGAGTTCAAAGAATGTTCATTTCTGAGAGAACTTTTTTTAGATATTCGCAGTATTTGAAGATTGTTATTTTTTGGGGAGGTCATATGGTTTTTGAAAAATAAATAGTAAACTAGGAAGCATGTGTAGTTCAAATTTGACTCAAATCATATTAAATCGGCGGAAATTTGTCTTTTTGATAAGTGGATCGAAAGCATTTTACATACAAAAAATTGATCGGTTGTACACTAAATATGGTCTAATATTTTTGAAAATGAAGTGGTGCCATTTTGCAACCAATATTTGGTAGGTCCTTCACAAAAAACCTATTTTTGTCACTCCAAAAATAGAAAAAAGATTGTTTGGAAAGAAAATAGAAACTCCAAAAACCAAAATTGTTTGTCATCCTAATATACAAAAATGTGCACAATATTGGGCCAGTTGAACAAAATATACCATGAATGTGGCTATAACATTGGTCATTTGACTTGAAAGCCATGAAATTTGTCGGGGGTTTGGTGCGACATATATCAAAGGATGGCTAATCATGCATGGCGACAAGAGAACGTCGCGGACCCTGGAAGCGGGATAAGGCGATATTTTGAACGCCTACGGGATTTACCTAGGTTCGGGGCTCTCCGTGGAGATAACACCCTAATCCTGCTCTGCGGGGACTCCGCGTCATGACTATCGTCAATATGGTAGCTACAAGGTTGCTCCTTGAGCTGTGTTGGCTAGAGGAGGAAGAAAGGCAAGGCTAGCTCTATCTCCCCCTTCTAGGAATATGGGTAGTTGCTAGGGTTTCGAACCCCTTGCATGGGGAAACTTGGGGGGGTTTATATAGGCCTACCCCCCAAGGGTACAATGGTAATCCGGCCGGGTGCGGGCCCCGGCCGTCAGCGTCCCTAAATGCCGGCTTCTCCGCTGGCTGCTGGGCCCAGCCGTCTGGTGGGTTCCGCCGGCTGCTGGAGACATGTCCGTTAAATGAGGCATGTCGTCTGCGGGCCAGGGTAACGGCCCTTCACTGTTGCCTCACCTCTGGTGAAGGAGGCTTGTCGGGGAGGGCATGGCTACAGTCCCGTTGCCTGGTGGGCGCTCACTATAGCCACACCCCATCTTATCAGCTTAATGGTTCACAGACTCCAAGGGTGGAAGGGCCGCCTGCTGGATGCCGACCTACCCTTGACGCCGCCTGCTGGTAGCTCACAGATAGGTAGGGCCCACCGCCTGTAGGCTGTACCTCCCACTCATCGTGGGGCCATGGTCACCTCTGACGCGGAGAACATGGGGGTGCGCATCCCACCGGCGACCAAGATCTCGCCGACGCCGGAGTACAATGAGCGCGTCGTCTTTCGGGCGCACTTCATCCGCGGCTTCGGCCTTCAAGCGAGCGGATTCTTCCGCTCGTTCTTGGACTTCTACGGATTGCAGCCCCACCACCTTACTCCAAACACGGTGGTGCTGCTCTCCGCCTTCATCACCATTTGCGAGGGGTACTTCGGCGTGCTCCCCACAATCGAGCTGTGGGGAGAACTTTTCTACCTCAATCTCGACACTGCCATAAAAAACGAGGCGACCCAATGCGGAGCCTGCGTCACGGTGCGGTGCACCGGATCCGGGGTCCGCTTCCCAAAAATCGCCCTGCTGCAGTCCGCCAAGCTATGGCAGAAGACATATTTCTACGTCAAGAACCCCCATCCGTCGTGGGATTACGTCAACCTGCCGGTGTACGAGGCTGGACTGCCTGCCAAGCCCCGTGCCGCCTGGAGGTATCGGCCGAAGACTCTGTCGGTCGCCTCATCCACCGCTCTCGTCCGTCTTGAGGAGATGACGGCGTCGGAGGGGCCTCAGATCTGTTGGCCGCCTACGTGGATCGCCGGGTGTTGCCTCTTCAGTCCCGGCCTCATCTGATCAGCGACATGGGTGGGCGCCGAGACCCGTGTCAACTAAGCACCAAGGTGCTACCGGTTGTGTAGGTGGTCCAGCTGGTGAACTACTTCTCCGACTGCAAGCTGTCGGAGACGGAATGGAGATTCGGCAAGCCGCCGTATAGCCGTGACAACCCGCCGCCTGCGGTAAGCTTTTTTGGTTTTCTTTTCCTTCTTCGCCGGTCCGGGTTTCTTATTGCCGCCTGACCAGCCGGCCATGGTGCTGCGCTTCCCGGGCTAGCCGGCACTTGTCTCGGGGACCCCGGGTCGTCCGGTCATGGCGGACTGGACGCAAAGTGACACGAGCGACCCCGATTTAGGGGCAGCCACCATGGAGGAAGACGACGCCGCGGGCGGTGGTGGCAAGCGAACAGACGGCTCGTCAGGAGGCGGCCTCTGGGAGTGGCCGGACGATGATGAAGAGGACGACGTGCCACGCCACACCCATGGTGCCGATGGGGCGGGTGCCAGCTCCTCGGCAGCGCCGACTGCAGCATGCGGCGCGCCAAAACGTCGGGCAACCGTCGGGTTGTTCGGCAGCCGGTCCAAGAAGCCCAAGGCCTCGGCCACCGCAACCAAGCGGCAAGATAAAGAAAGAATTGTTTTTTTACTTTTTGATGTGTTGGGAAAATTGTTTTTTTGTTTGAAGTATAGTTCAAAATAGTTATTTCTTTTGAGAAAAAAAAAGAAAAAAATAGTAAGAAAGAAAAAAAAAGCATGAGGTAAAGTCTTTTTTAGGCAATAGGTGAAGTCAGACTCACGTTTTGGCGGCCATAGTTTTGTGTAAGCCCGCGAACGATATTGCTTGGTTTTCAATCTCATAGCCCGCGAATAATAATAAAACAAGAATACCTAGGCCGCGAACGCGAAATCCCACCTACCCACCCTGAGGCCTGAGCTTCTCTCTCGCTCGTCGCCCCCTCTTCCCCGCACCACTCCTCGCCGCCGCCACCACCTACAATGCTCGATCCCGCCTGATTCCGTCGTCCTCTGGCGGCGCCCAGCACACCACCGTGCCCCCTCCCAACGCGCCTTCCCCCATCGGGCCAGATCTGGCATGTGCGTCCTCCAGCGGCCAAGCGCGACCCTGCCCAGCAGCTAGGGTTTGGGCCAGCACGTCACCGGGAATGGAGCCTACTCCCGCTGTCTCCTTCTTCTACAACTTCTCTTTTTCTCCTCTTGATTCATGCGCGTATTGCGTTAATTTTTCTGTTTCTCTTCCCGATCTAGACATGTCGAAGGCCTTTTTTTGCAGGAGCTGCTCCGAAGAGGAGAAACTGCTGCTGCAGGACGTCCTCCTCCCCTCCTACCCCCACACGTGGTGAGCTCCAACCTCTCTTTCCACCCCTTGAACATCTGATCTGAAGTTGACATCAATTGCAATTGTTATGGACACACCATAACAGCAAGTATTGGTTTAGTTTCTATGCGCAATTCGATTGTTATCTCTATTACACTCCAATAAAGAAACAATAAATCTCAGGATGTAAATGGATAGCTCGCTGGGCATTGTGGGACTTGCCCGCTTTGACCACCACTTCTTATGTGGGATTATGTCATAGTCCAATTAACTTTTTTGTGGCGTATGTGGTGTCCACATAGTATCACATATTTACAGAGAAAACTGACACGGATATACTACTTACAATATAATGCCATTAGTACAGGCCTAATTAGTACCCCCTTCGATCATTCATTATAGAGCAAACATTGTACATAAAATTGGCAACTCTAAATCTCTAGATTCAACATTTATCTACAACTTAGATTATCAAAGCTGAACCCAAAGGACATGATTCTGGCTATCAAGTAGATCTATTGGAGAGTGACGAATCTGCATCAATGAGGTGTCCTAAGTCTGAACCTTTCATCTACCTAGAAGGGAATGGCATGCAACGAGGTGTCTGAACTCTGAAGTCTGAACTTTGCTTCATATCATTCCGTTTTTAAGTTACTGCAACCTGAATCTGCATCAGTCCTCACCGCCTACTACTCCGGAGACGTACGGCATCCACCGGTCCCATCTCCCAAGTCCCATAGGCCACGGCGCAGCATAGGGGGAGAGGCAGATGAGTGCGAGGGGGAGCATAGCAGAGGTATCGTGAAGTCGTTGCCGAAGGCCTCATCTGCCGTCCCCAGTTGTAGTTGTGCCTGACGTCAAAGCCGACGTTGTCGCCGCTGGAGCTGAAAGACAATATCAGCAGAATTGCAGAGATAGTACACCCACAAGGCTCGTCTTGGCCCCTGGCGCTTCCCGACGGTGGCCTAATCGAGAAACATTGCGGTGACAACGACGACATGGAAGGAAGGGATGGAATGGAGAGGCATTGGCGAGCCGGTGACGGCACCTAGGCATGTGCGCGTCAGGTGTTTTGGTCTGCCGCTGGCCTCATGAGCTTCTTTGGGCAGTCCATTTGTGCCATTTATTTTTGTCGGACGTCCACCAACGCCATTTGATCTTTTTTTGGTGGGTGGCACATGTGGAACTAGTGGGGCCCAACGCCACTTACACCCTGAAGTAAATCTAATGAGAAAACGTGTTGTCACCGATTTACGGCTCGATGGGCAGCCCATGGTCGGATCAGCCATGCAGCCTTGTCTGAGATGGTGTGATGAAGTACACTGTGATGACATGTGAACGTGGGGTGCTGTTGCATGCATCACGCCGTGCAGCCCTATGATTTTTGAGAAACTGAAATCATAATATACCATTGCATCATAAGAGCATGCTACTGGACTTCCTCTTTATTATGAACCAAGTGTTAATTTTCGTTTTTTGAATATGCAACAAATGTCCGACTGGCAGAATACGAGGATGTTTGTATACTTTTCTTCCTCTAATAGAGTTTACAATGCATATGGAAACTGAACATGTACATCTTTTGCTACTCTGGAACCATATTTATTCTTATCTTGAGATATAGTTTAAATATAGTGGTGCACTAAACCAATCTGGAGATATTTACGACCATCTTTGAAGTAGGATAGCCTTTTGTCAACTCATGTGTTGTATCAAGAATATTTACCATCCATGTCCATTTGGGTTAATTTTCTCAAAAAATATGGCCTACATCAAATGTCCGAACTTCAAGTACCCGAATACCTTAAACAATTATTATTGTTGCGACACCCTAAGGCAAATGTGCGAAACCATGATGTACATATGTAAGGAACCCTCTTTATTTATTAATTAAGAGATCATATATATTTTGAGCAAAATTATCTAGACGTTTGTAACTTTGAGTTTTTACAAGTGGGTAAAATATGAAAATAAAATATTTCTTGTACTCCTTATTGTATTCAAGTGTACTTACTAATTAATATAAAACATGCCTAACTAAGTTATGTTTCTTCAAATGTTCCAAATATGGATATGAAAAATGTGAGATGTAAACTCATTTTGATTGTCTTTTAATCTTGATGCGACACTTTGGATGAAAAAACCGCTATTAACCAAATGAATCTGACAAAGCAATAAAAGCAAAATGAAATAATGCACGGATATAAAATATTATGTGACTTCAATAAAATATAAAACATATTTGTGCTAGCCCGTGCAGTGATGCACGTGTTGATGACTAGTTAATACTAATAATCATTTGGTTCATGAAACTTTCATGTCTTGCGTGAAATCTGTACCCTACTATTAATGCCACCATCAAGTTAGCTCAAGCACATGTAGCTTGATTGATTTCTATATATGCTAGCATCAGTAACTACATGTCTCCTATACTAGCTTGATTCAATTCCATACTAGCTCAAGAACACTACTCTTACATGTTTGTTCGCTTCGGAGCAGCAGGCACCCTCCATGGACAATTTGGAGCAACCGCATGGACATGTCTATTCTGTTTGAACTCTGCATGACATGAAATAACTATTTTCAGTGTTTTTCTCAAATTGTTTTCACTATCACTTGATATATACTTAGCTTGTACTTTAAGCTATGGGTTAAGGATGATGATTTTGTTCTCTTTGGAGGCATTGGTGCCCCGTCATCAAGTGCATGGATGCAACAACAGCAAGAAGATCATGGCCGTGCGTATCATCAAACACACCATTCAGATAATCCATCTCCTCACCGATGCTAACTCAACCCAGATCACCATCGACGCTATCATCCCCAGGTATCTCTCTTGGTTTCCTTTATTCTCTCCTGCCTTTGTGATGTTAGTATGTGTGCAGTGACTAGTATCGTTGGTTCTTGCCAGTTGAATGGATGGTTGTGGTAGTAGAATGGTATTTTTGCTTATGGAGTAGTAAATAACCTGTCATGTCATTCTCCAAGTCTGCACATAGCATTGTTATTTCAGGAGAAGATTTCTCATCCTTAAGAGACCTGAACTTGCTTATTTCTGGTATGCAATCACATGACATGTCTCATGTAAATGAATATGGGCTGCTGTCAAATTTTTAATCTATAATTGATCTAGTGTTTTTTACATGGTAGCTTAATATCCTCCTTCCTTTTCTAATATGCAAACTTCTAATATGTGAGGTGCATAAGTGCATGAAGTGCGGTTTGCCTTAGACTCGAATTTGAAAAAAAAAACATGATGGCAAAGTTTGCAAAGTTGAGCCAACTGATGGGAATATGCTTGCAACCTTGTAAGATTTATGTTGCTTACTTACATTGCTAAAAGTGCACTTCTATTTGTAGGTGCCAACGAAAAGTATTGATAAAGAAAATCAACAGCGGATGCTTTTAATACATGTACTTGTGCTTATGCTTTAGACATTTACACTTGTAAAAAATGTTCTGATCTCTCAGTTACAACTCCAGTTAGTCTGGCGATAGTTATTTTTAACAATGGAGCTGGAATAATTGTATGGTGTATGTTATGTTGGACTGATTAACTAGATTTTTTTTTTGATTTCTTGATTGCAGGATTCAACGATCTAGCTCGACTGGACTCTAGATCACGAATAGTTTAGTCTTGGCCCTTAATTAGGATGGCTAAATTACATTTGAGTATCATTTGATGGATATATACTATGAGAATGATGTATGAATCTACATATTATATGTATGGTTTTGAATATTGTAATTGAATGTCAATTTTTTTTACGGTTGTAATCGGCTATTACCACAACCCACTTTTGGTTGCCACATGTTGGCACCACGAATAGTTTAAATTATTGCAATGGTTTCTCGCCACAAACATTTCACCCGTTGTGATACCTATTTATCAGCACAAAAACTAGTATGTTGCATTTTCCTGTTAGGACGACTGGAATAATTGTTGCCATAAGTTAATGCCACAAGTGTAGCTGTTTGTGGCAAAATGCCTAATACCATGAAAACAAGGATTGTTGCTATAGTTTATTGCCACAATTGACTATTGCCACGGAAGTGTATGCGCCACAAAACGAGCGTTGTTGGCATAGGTTGTTGCCACAAATGTCTATCGCCACGAGCTATCAGTCGCCATGATTTGTTACATGTTGCATTAAATGTATCTCCACAAAGAAAATTGTGGCATCAGGTGAGTGTTGCCATAGGAAAACATGTGGCAACTTCCCACATGGTTGTTGCAATAACAGACTTTGTTGCCACGATTGTTTTTTTGGCAATAACCTATTACCATGCGTCCAGTCGCAACAGTTGCCAACGAATGTTGTTTCGTGGCAATAGATACTTATCGCCACAAACTGGCATGTATTGCGACGATCGATTTTGTTGCAATAGACCCGGATCCTTGTAGTGATATCTAGTGCTAAATTTCTGAAAAGCATCGGTATTCATAAAAGATTTTACACAATCAAACTCAAGGTTCATACCTGACTCCATACCTTTGTCGAGTTCCCAATCTTCAGAGTTGCTTTTAATTCTTTCCAAAAGTTCCCATCGAAATTCAATAGTATTCTTCATAAAAGAGCCGGTACAAGAAGTATCGAGCATGGATTGATCATTACGAGAAATCCGAGCATAAAAATTCTGAATAATAATTTCTCTTGGAAGCTCAGGATCGGGGCATGAATATAACATTGAATTAAGCATCTCCCAAGCTTGAGCGATACTTTCTTCATAAGGGCAAAAAATATAAATATAATTCCGATAACGATGAACTAAATGCATAGGATAAAACTTCTTATGAAATTCCAATTTCAATCGGTTGTAGTTCCAAGCTCCAATATCATCACATAGCCTATACCATGTCAATTCCTTTACCTTCAAATATAAAGGGAAGACCTTCTTATTGAACTCATCCTCTGGCAAACATGCAAGCTTAAATAATCCACAAACTTCATCCACATAGATTAGATGCATATCAGGATGTAGTTATCCATCTCCTCCATAAGGATTAGCTAGCAGTTTCTCTAACATACCTGTAGGAATTTCATAATAAATATTTTCAGTAGGTTCAATAGGCCGAGGGGTAAATCTTTGTTCTTCTGGTCGAGGTGAAGATAATCCGCACAGACCCCTCAAAGGATTGTTTTCCATTGTGACAAGTGACTGTAAATTTCAGCACATAATATAAAAGTTTCCTTACCAAATTCCACTCACCAAAGGTGCTTCACTCCCCGGCAATGCCATCAGAAAAGAGTCTTGATAACCCAAAAGTATAGGCGATCTATGGTAGTCCTTTCGATAAGTAAGAGTGTCAAACCCAACAAGGAGCAGAAGGAAATGACAAGTGGTTTTCAGCAAGGTATTGTCTGCAAGCACTGAAATTATCGGTAACAGATAGTTTTGTGATAAGATAATTCATAGCGGGTAACATGTAACAAGTGTAACTAAGGTGCAGCAAGGTGGCCCAATTCTTTTTATAGCAAAGTACATGTCTGGACAAACTCTTTTATAAAGCAAAGTGCTCTCAAGGACACATGGGAATTATTGTCAACTTACTTTTCATCATGCTCGTATGATTCGTGTTTGTTACTTTTATAATTTGATATGTGGGTGGACCGGTGCTTGGTTTCTCTACTTACTTGGACAAGCCTCCCACTTATGATTAAATCCTCACGCAAGCATCCGCAACTACGAAAGAAGAATTAAGATAAATCTAACCATAGCATAAAACATATGGATCCACAACTGCCCCTTATGAAGCAACACATAAACTAGGGTTTAAGCTTTTGTCACTCTAGCAAACCATCATCTACTTATTACTTCCCAATGCCTTTACCTAGGCCCAAATATTTGTGAAGTGTCATGTAGTCGACGTTCACATAACACCACTAGAGCAAATACAACATACATCTCATCAAAATATCGAACGAATACCCAATTCACATGATTACTTATAACAAGACTTCTCCCATGTCCTCAGGAACAAACGTAACTACTCACCAAGCATTTAATGGCATCAAGGATCCACCAAATAAACCAACTAGCATACCCTACAAGGAGTAATCAACACTATTAGCAACCCATAGGTACCAATCTGAGGTTTTGAGACAAAGATTGAATACAAGAGATGAACTAGGGTTTGAGAGGAGATGATGATGTTGAAGATGTTGATGAAGATTGACCCTCCCTCGATGAGAGGATCGTTTGTGATGACAATGCCTTCGATTTCCCCCTCCCAGAGAGAAGTTCCCCTAGCAGAACAACTCCGCCGGAGCCCTAGATTGGTTTTGCTCAAGTTCCACCTTGAGACGGCGGCGCTTCATCCCGAAAGCTCTCTCTTGATTTTTTTCTAGGTCGAAACCTTTAATATATCCAAAGATGGGCATCGGGGACCTTCTAGGGGGCCCACAAGCCTTAGGGGGTAGAGCGCGCCCCCCAGGCTTGTGGCCACCTGGTGGACCCTCCCTGGATTTTCTTAGCCCAATATTTTTGATATATTCCAAAATAGTTCTCCGTTGATTTTCATGACTTTTAGAGTTGTGTAGAATAGGCCACTCAGATTTGCTCCTTTCTGGTCCAGAATTCCAGCTGCCGGCATTCTCCCTCTTCATGTAAATTTTGTAAAATAAGAGAGAAAAGGCATAAGTGTTGTACCATAATATGAAATAACAATCCATAATGCTATAAATATCAACATAAAACCATGATGCAAAATGGATGTGTCACAGATGCCTTGTCTCGAGCTGAACAAATGGACATACTCGCCGCAGTCACTTCCTATCAACCGGCTAGGCTCGATAATATATTAGCCAGCTACAACTCTAACCCACAAGCACATAAACTTTTGGACCAGCTTGTGGTTTGGCCGGACCTAAAGGGTCGATTCTTACTCACCCAAGGGCTCCTGCGGTTCCTTGGGCGCATCTGTCTAGGCGGCTCGACGACGCTGCAATATTGCATCATAACGTGTTCGACGACAGTACGACGGGGGTCACTCTGGGATCCTGGTAACATATCGCTGTGTTTGACACTTGTTCGCGTGGCCAATGATGAAGACCCATATTCACCAATACATTCGTTGCTACCAAATTTGTCAGCAGGCGAACTGGATCATGCAGCCCAACCGAGAATCCTTCAACCACTTCCCATCCCAGTTGCGCCATGGGAGATGATCACCATGGATTTCATCGACGGGCTCCCACAGTATGCCAAATTCCACTGCCTCATAGTAATTGTTGACAAGCGTAGCAAATTCGCGCTTTCTTACCCTTGGCGCCGTCAGTAAATTCCTCCAAGAGGAGGGGATGATACAGCACAGCAGCGGTAAGTATTTCCCTCAGTTAGGAAACCAAGGTTATCAATCCAGTAGGAGAACCAATCAAGCTATGTAACAAGAAAAGAAGTTGACGACCCGTAGGCCTTCCATCTCCACGTGGCATTGCTCCGTCGGGCTTTCTCCCATTGCGGAAAATTCCCCACTGCTGCCTCCCGTAGGAGTCTGGGCCGTGTATCAGTACCAGTGTGGCTGATCATCCTCTCGGACCGGCTCCTCGGTCAATTCTTTCGAAGGGATCCTTTTCCTCGTTCAAGAGTCTCCGCCCTTCTTCCACTCTGCCCCGAATACTAAGTAAGAGCATTGAGTCACGTTTTCATGTTCTAATTGAACACTTTCCATTTATGATATGATTAAAGGAGAAGATTGGTGGATCTTTTTTTTCTCTGCCAGGAACCAGATTTGAACTGGTGACACGAGGATTTTCAATCCTCTGCTCTACCAGCTGAGCTATCCTGACCTTTTCTTGTGCATCATCCTAGTAGAGTATTTGTATCTATGTAAATTAAAAGGACTAAAAATTAATTAAATATTTCAAATTCATTTCTATACATTCAATGTACTCTACGGATAGAGGAATACATAAAGTTGAGCATAATAAAATGAGAAATAGAAAGATTACGTTGAAGTTATTTGTTTGGATCCTGGATTCTCCACTTCATTTGGAAAAAGGATATTCTTTCTCGTAGAACATCGATAGAGAAAAAAACGACTATCGGATTTGAACCGATGACCCTCACATTCAAATGTGATGCTCTAACCTCTGACCCAGGGACCATATTATTCTCCAATCTAAGTTTTTCTCAAGTCTCGAATAAACTCAAGGACAGATTCAAAAAAAATCTGACCGTCGGTCGGGATGGTTTGTGGATTCCGAACAGCTATGACAACTGAACCTAGCAAGATAGTAATTACGACCCAAGAAGAGATGGGTACTTGGGTACGAATTTGGAAGACAACACCTGCACACAAACCACAAATCCTCGCAACCCGACTGGTAGAGGATTTGTCAATCGCTCTTGGGTATTGTAACATGATAAATAGATAGATTGATAGATGCAAATAAAATAAAATCAAATAAAATGCAACATCATATTTTTGGGTTTTTGATAATATAGGTGTGAAACAAAAGAGACAAATAAATATGAAACACGAATAGCAATATAGATCTGAAAGTATATGATGGGAAATAGAACAGGCGGCGTATATTTCACTAGTGGCTTCTCTCGAGAAAATAGCTTACGGTGGGTAAACAAATTATTGTTGGGCAATTGATGGAAGAGTAAATATTTATGACGGTATCCAAGATAGTGATCATGTATATAGGATCACGTCCAAGATTAGTAGACCAACTCCTGCCTGCATCTACTATTATTACTCCACACATCGACCGCTATCCAGCATGCATCTAGTGTATTAAGTTCTTGGAGATACCGAGTAATGCCTTAAGAGGGATGACATTATGTAGACAAGATCTATTCTTGTAGGAATAGACCCCATATTTTTATCCTTAATAGCAACCATACATGTGTGTCATGTCTTCTTCTGTCACTGAGATTGAGCAGCGCGAGATTGAACCCATTACAAAGCACATCTTCCCATCGCAAGATAAATCAATCAAGTTGGCCAAAAATACCAAAATATCAAAGACGAAATACGAGGCTATAATGATCATGTATGGATATGAATAAATATGATCATAAACTCACAGTTCATCAGATCCCAACAAATACACCGCAAAAAGAATTACATCGAATAGATCTCCGAAGAGAATATTGTATTGATGATTAAAAAGAGAGAAGAAGCCATCTAGCTACTTCCTATGGACCCGCGGGTCTATGGTAAACTACTCACACATCATCGGAGCAGCAGAAATGAGGATGATGAACCCCTCCGTGATCGTGTTCGCCTTCGGCAGAGTGCCAGAAATGGGCTCTAGATTGGATCTCGTGGTTCTAGAACTTGCGTCGGCTAAAACAATTTTGGTCGACTCCTCTAGGGTATCTAGAATATTGTGGTATTTATAGACACAGAGGTCGGTGGAAAAGAGTCTCATGGGCCCCACCCTGGTTTCTGATGTCTACTATGCAACCTTCTTCTTGTAGACTCTTGTTGGGCCTCCATGCATAATGTTTTGTAGGATAGTAACAATTTCCCCTCAAGTGGATCACCTAAGGTTTATCAATCCGTGGGAGGCGTACGATGAAGATGGTCTCACTCAAACAACCCTGCAATCAAATAACAAAGAGTCTATTGTGTCCCCAACACACCCAATACAATGGTAAGTCATATAGGTGCACTAGTTCGGCGAAGAGATGGTGATACAACTGTAATATGGATAGTAGATATAGGTTTTTGTAATCTAAAAATATAAAAACAACAAGGTAACTAGTAACATTAGAAAAATCAGTATCGCAATGCTTCAAAACAAGGCCTAGGGTTCATACTTTCAGTAGTGCAAGTTCTCTCAACAATGATAACACAATTGGATCATATAACAATCCCTCAACATGCAACAAAGAATCACTCCAAAGTTCCTATCGAGGAGAACATAAGATTAAATTACGTGTAGGGTACAAAACCACCTCAAAGTTATTCCTTCTGCTCAATCTATTGGGATATTCCTATAAGTGTCACAAACATCCCTAGAATTCATACTAAAATAACACCACATGACACACATCAATCAACCCTAATGTCACCTAGATAATCCAATTTCACCACAAGTATCTGTGGGTCAATTATAAAATGTGCATCACACAATTTCAGATCCATAATATTCAATCCAACACAAAGGAGTACCCCAAGATTTCTATCAGAGAAAGGAATATGAAAATGTGTACCAACCCATATGCATAGATTATGCCAATGTCACCACGGGAATCAGCAAGTTGATAAACAAAACATACATTAAGTGAATCAATAGGACATCCCATTGTCACCACGGATATCTCATCGCAATACATACATCATGTGCTCTCACATCCAAAGATTAAATCTGACATAACAAAACCTCAAAGGAAAAGACTCAATTCATTTCAAGGTAGAGAGGGAAGAACACCATGAGATGCAACTATAATAAAAAAGCCAACAGTACATCATGATCGTGCCAAATCAAGAACACGAGAGAGAGAGAGAGATAAAACACATAGCTACTAGTACAAACCCTTAGCCCCGTGGGTGGACTACTCCCTCATCGTCATGATGGCTGCCGGGATGATGAATATGGCCTCCGGTGATGATTTCCCCCTCTGGTAGGGTGCCGGAACGGGGTCCTGAGAGTTTTTTCGTGGCTATAGAGGCTTGCGGCAGTGGGACTTCCTATCTAGGGTTCTTTTGGGGGGTTTTGGTAATTATAGGAATTTTTGGCATTATCACGTCAAGGGGGTGCTCGAGGGGCCCACAAGCCGTAGGGGCACGCCCTGGGGGTAGGGCATGCCCCTGGCTTGTGGCCACCTCGTCCACTTCCTGACCAAGCTCCGGTGGTTCAGGGGTCTATTTTAGTCCATAGAAAATCACCATGGTAGTTCTGCTGAAAATAGCGTTAGTCCGGGTTAGTTCTAATCAAATCATACCAAAAACATATAAAATTGTTGTAAACATGGCATGAATACGTCATAAATCATAGATATGTTGGAGACGTATCAGCATCCCCAAGCATAATTCTTGCTGGTAAATGATAAAAGAATAATTTATGAAGTGTGAATGCTAACATAGTGCATAATTTTGATCAATGATAATTTCAATCACTTTTCTAGCATCAATATATATCATACGCAGTAGCTCATCTCATAAAACTTCTCATGATCAATTAGGAAGCTATTCACATGTTAAAGTATAGACCATAAACTTTCTTCAAAACTAACAAACTACATTCTCAGTTATCAAACAATTGCAATTCATCTTATTTCAGGAAGGGTCTATGTAAGAGCTTTGAATTAGAAAATTCCGCATACTCAACTATCATGTAGTCTTCCTTGATTGCTACCACTCAAAGCATATTTTTAGAACAAATAGGATGCATCGAACACAGAGAAACATAGGGGCTTAATGTTTCGCCTAACAACTTATTTATCATATAGATAATGGTCATCAATAATAATTCATGATCAAATATATTTGAATGGCCATATGTGCTTCGATCTCTCCCCACCACATGATTCTTGCCAACTAATGAATAATTGAGGTTGGACTGAGAAAGCATAATATGGACTCTTGCATAAAAGTAAATTCATAAAGTGGCCCTTCGCACAGGGAAGCAGAGGTTGTCATGCGCTTTTTATTTTTGGATGTGCAAACTTTTAATGCAAAGGAATGTAACTTTATATTGCCCCTTGTGACAGCAACCTTTAGTATGCAGTCCATTGCTTTTATTTCTTCACCCTCACAAGTTCATACAAATCTTATTTTCCCTAACAATAAAAGATCATACATACTTAGGAGCAATTTTTATTGCTTTTTGCACCGATGGCAACTTACTTGAAGGATCTTATTCAATCCATAGGTAGATACAGTGGACTCTCATGGCAAGAAACTGGGTTTAAGGGTTTTTGGATGCACAAGTAGTATCTCTACTTAGTACAAATTTTTGGCTAGCAAAAGATCCTAAGCAAAGACCACATGTTAGAGGATCCATAACAATATAACTTCTATACAAATATACCCAAACATAACTCATTACGTTGTCTTCCTTGTCCAACTTCAACTAATTTGCTCAAGTTTATAATAATTAATGGGGCTCACAATCATAGAAGATGTCCAAGATAGTTTATTTATATGTGAAATCTCTCTTCCTTCACTATTCTTTCATGAATTTTTCAATTGACCAATGTTGTGTTTGCTCACTTCCAACAAATTTTACCACCTATCCTTATTATATGTGAAGTCATTACTCCCCATGGAATAAGCATATGAACCATATATTATTTCAGATTTATGATATGCAATTCATTCAACTATTTACTCATAGGATATAAGTGAATCACGAGAGTAAATGACAAACTACTCCAAAAAGATAAAAGTGAAGATCAATGAGTAGTTCAATAATTATGTAGCTATGTGAAGACTCTCTCTCATATAAAAATTTCAGATCTTGGGATATTTGTTAAAATAGAAAGCAAACCAAAATAAAATGGCATTTCAAGGATAGCACACATCATGTGAAGAAGCAAAAACTTAGGCTCAACTGATACTAATTGATAATTGTTGATGAAGAAAGGTGGGATGCCAACCGGGGCGTCCCCAAGCTAGATGCTTGAGACTTCTTGAAATATTAACTTGGGATGCCTTGGTCATCCCAATCTTGAGATTTTGTGTCTCCTTTATTGTTCCCATATCACAGTTTCCCTGAATCTCAAGAACTTCATCCACACAAAACTAAACAAGAACTCGTGAGATAAGTTAGTATAAATCAACTCAAAACCTTATCATTTCTAATTTATAAAATCACTAAAATTATAATTTGACATTTCATACTAAATGCCTCTGCATATCTAATACTCCTGTCCTCAAGTAGAATCATTAAATGTGCAAACATAAGCAAACAATGCAAACATAACAACAATCTGTCTAAACATGACAGTCTGTAAAGAGTGCAATTTTACTCATACTTCCATGGCTCAAAACATTCCGAAAAATTACCACATTACAGAGAACTTATTCAAGCTCACTGTGTAAAATTTTCATAATTTTATCACGTTCTTACTTTCCAGAAGAATAAACACAATGATAGAAAACATTTTGTTTTCAAACAACAACATATAGACTTCCAAAATAAGCATGGTAAATGCTATACTTGTATTTTTTATTGAAATAAAAGATGAAAAACACTATTCTAAATATCAGAAAGAAAATAAAAACAAAATAAAATGTGCTCCAAGCAAAACACATATCATGTGACGAATAAAAATATAGCTCTACGTAAGGTTACCCATAATGTTGAAGACGAAAGAGGGGATGCCTTCCGGGGCATCCCCAAGCTTAGTTTCTTGGGTATTCCTTGAATATTACCTTTGTAACATCCCAAATTTTCAATTTGGAATGTTATACATAGATCATAATTGCATTTTGTGTTTTTGCATTTTTGTTCGTGGCGTTCCTCGAAATTCCAAGCAACTCAAGGACCTACGGAGAGAGTTGGGAATTTTACCGTTTTCGTATTTGAGTTCGCTCGAATACCGGTACGAGGACAATGTGATTCTAACTATTTTTCTCTCCTAAAAATATTTCTAAATACAAAATATGAGCGGAGATAATATGACTTCTCCAAGATAACAGAAATATTGGAGGAAAAATGTTAAAATCACTTTTGGTATTTTTCTGGTTTTATTTGCGGATTTATTTGCATAGGAAAAATATGCGTTTTTCAAAATTGCATTTAGGTCCAGGAAAAATGTTCACTTTGTCCTAAATATTATTAGAGGACGGTGAAAATTTATTTCGGGAATTTTGGAGTCTGTTTGGTATTTCTTTCGTTAGTTTTTCTGCGCCGGGACTCTTTTAGCAAAAAAAAAAAATAGAAACCGACTAGGACTAGTAAAGGACAAGGACTCTGGGCTTTAAATAGCGCCGCTGCCAGCCCGCGCTGCTGCCGCCGCCCAGCCCGCAGCGCCGCCGCCGCCGCACCCCGCCGCCCCGTGCCGCCGCACGCCGCCGCCGCCGCCCCGCCTGCCGGAGTACCCGCCGCCCGCCGCCGGAGTCGCCGGAGTTCGTCGAGGTAGTTTTTTTTTAGAAAACCAATCGGTTTAGAAATAAACCAGTAGATTCGTTTTTTTAGATTAGATCGGTTCGTTTTTTTTTATTTTACGCTGGTTTAGTTAAATAGCGGACGTTCATCCATACGTTCGTTTTAACGAACGGTTTTTGTTAGTTAACCGCACACAGCGAACGTTCGTTCGTTAGCCTGTTCGTCGTTTTTCTTTTTCGGGGTATTTATCCGTGATTTTTCTGATCGCCATTTCTACCCTGATCTTGTTTTTCGTTTTTCTTTTCGCTCGAGAGTCGGAATCAGGTGATTCAAAATCCCAGATCTTCGTCTCGAAGCCCTCTTTACATTACATCAACTTGAACAAAGTTTTGGTTACTGTAAAATTTGACTTTAGGCCAACTAGTAATTCGGAGCTCGTTTCTTTTGCAGTTTGTGTTTCGTTGGTTCTTTTGAGTTGATTCTTTTTGCAAACCGGAGTTCTTAAGTTGAACTTTCTGGTTAGATCTCTTATTTGAGTTTTATCCGTGCATTAGTTAAGTACTTATTGTATGCTTGTTTGTTTGATTGCGATAGAGTACCCGGAGTGCGCCGCTTGCTACTTTGAGTCTCTAGGTTTTGCGGATCATCAGCAAGGCAAGTAATACTTTGATCATATTTTCCAAATACCCAGTTTACAATGCATTAGTTATATCCTCAAACACATTGCACCAGTAGGATCAATTAATTTGTGGGACTAGGAAGTAGATTGAGGTAGAACCTATTACCTGCATTATTTTCAAACCTTTGCGAGTTACTTCTACGTTTGCTGTTAGGACATGCTATGCTCATAGACGTGGTTTGGGTTTGAGTGAAATCCATGACAGATGTGAGTTGTTAATTACTGGTTCAACTTAAGGTGGCAACTTTAATACACATCTGGGTGGATTAAGGCATCTGGGTATTCCAGTGATTGCCTGTTTTTCTTTTGGACCGCCACCCAGGCTCAAAGGGATCATGAGATTTTTCATACTAGAAACTTATGTGTGCAGCCACATGCCAATATGGGCTCTGGCATAGTTGAGTAAGTTGTGGGAAACCTTTCCATGATGGGCTAGCACATGTAGTTGGGTTTTGTAGGTGTACCGGCCTATCTATCTGGTTAAGGGGACCTCTTCGGAAAGACTGTTTCTCGGTCATCCGTTTCTCAAACACCATGCAGTGCGAGAAACCAAACGGAGGCGATCGAGTCTTGTGGGGAAAGTGCACAAACCTTTGCAGAGTGTACAAACTGATCATGATTAGCCGTGTCCCCGGTTATGGACATCTTGAGTATCTGGTACTTGGATTATCATGTGCATCTCAACATGTTACTCTAATTTAATTTTGTTGGGTTTAATGATTACTTTTAATTGGGGTTGAGAGGATGTCTATCTTCTCAACGATGTTTCAACTACCATGATAGTTAATTAAAATACATTCCTTTGAAGTAGGAAAAAATTGGCTTTATGCAAAAACTTAACCATAGAGATTTCCACCAGCCATATTGCATATATTATAGCTTTACTTTCATTGCATTCTCTTGTGTTACCTTGCCAGCATATTCCATGTGCTGACCCGTTTTCGGGCTGCAACGTTTCATGTTGCATACTTTTCAGACGACGAGTAAGATGCCCTTTTAGGTCGTGGTTCTATACCCAGTGATGCCGCTGGAGTTGATGGACTCACTTATCTTCCAAGCCTTCCGCTGTTATCGTGTTAGATGGCCTTTAGCCATGATTTTGTAATAAATTCATCGTTGGACTATCGATGTAATAAGTGTGTGATTGCCACTCTGTTATAAATCCTTCAAGTACCGTGCGTGTCAGCATTACTGATCCAGGGATGACACTGATGCACGGAGATCAGACTGTTTGAGGTCCGGTCGCTAGAAGATGGTATCAGAGCACACGCTGACTGTAGGACACGACCACTAAGACAAGCCCTAGAACACTATTCACTCTTCTCTCTTCTGACTCCTCATCTCTTCTACTCTTTAGGATGGTGGAAGCAAAGCACAAGTTCATGCAACCGGATGATTATACACCCTTTGGACGACACCTGAAGGAAGTCACCAGATATGTACACATTGGATTACCAAGTTTCACTAGAACCTACAATGCCACTCTACCAGAGGAGGAGCGTTGGTTGATCCAAGCTCAAGTTCCAGGAAGGACGTTCGCACCCGTTACCTCACTCATAGCATTTTCCTTTAATGCACCTACATGGATCTTACGAAGGAGTATGGCAGCCCACATTGCTATGGGAAGGATTGGAGAAGTCTACAAGCAGGAGCTAAAGGACACCATCTACCAGATTTGTGGACGCCGAGATGAGAACTGGGATATGATCAGCAGTCGGAAGGGTATATCCATTGCAGCATTCATCCAGGAGTTGAACCACCACATTCGTCGCCAGGAACACCAGATGTGTGCTGGGATGATAGATTTGAAGAAGGCCCTAAATAGGAATTTGGAGCTAGAGGAAGAACTCAAGTCTACACGCGACGGATATGAGGAGGAGATGAAGATACTTGTGGAGAAGAATGATGATTTGACTCATGGGAGAAGAAGACGAGGAAGAAGAATCCAAGGAGATTCCACCGGAAGATTATATCATCATAGATGACACAGATTCGGAAGCTAAGGATAGCAAGGATGAAGACTATGAAGATGAAGTTGGAGCAGATATTATGGAATCCTCTGTCGATCAATATTTTTAGATGACCACCCTGTGACTAGTAGTTTACCACCAAGTATTAGATTTAGAGCACCTTTGTAACGATCGTTAGATTTGTAATACCTTGTTTGAAATTGATTGGTGTGATATGATTGTGTGTTTGTCTCGTGTGCATATGGGTAGTGATTTTCCCTTAGACCTCTTTTCTATTCTAATCTCTTCCCTCTACACCCATCAGATGCCTCCAAGACGTGAATTCGAGTTTCCCCCTGAGCTCACCTAGTTGATCCAGCAGCAGAACACCCTGATGCACCTTCTTGTCCAGAACACTCAGAACAACCAGAACAACAACAACAACCCTCCACCACCACCACCCGTGGACAACCTAACACGTTTCTTAAGGTTGCAACCACCCGTGTTTGCTAGCAGCATCGAACCAATTGTGGCTGATGACTGGCTACGCAAGATTGGAAGGGATTTGACCACCGCCAATTGCTCGGATGCTGAGAAGGTGCGATTTGCCGCACACTAGTTGTCTGGACCAGCCGCAGCATGGTGGGAGAATTACACAGCCACTTACCCCGTAGCCAATGTGACTTGGGATCAATTTCAGCAAGCTTTTCGTACTGCCCATGTCTCGACTGGAGCCATGAGTATGAAGAAACAGGAGTTTTGCAATTTGCGCCAAGGGAATCGTACTGTGGCCCAGTACGTGGATGAGTTTAGTACCCTATCTCGTTATGCCCCAGATGATGTGGCCACAGATGCCAAGAAGCAAGAGAGATTTATGGAAGGGCTGAATGATGAGATGAGTGTACAGCTGATGGTGGCAACTTTCAACAACTATCAGGAGTTGGTTGACCGAGCCCTGATGATTGAAAGGAAGCATCCGCAGATTGAGAGTCGCAAGAAGAATTATGGGCAAGGAAAGTATAACTCTGGAGCTCAGCAGAAGCCTCGCTTTACCCCTAAAGCAGGAGGACAGTTTCAGCATATCCATGGAGGAAGTAGCTCACACAACCACAATGGCACCAAGAATGGCAATGGTAATGGGAATGGGAATGGAGCCAAAGGAAACCAGAACCGCCCTGCACCGCCCACACCCACCAAGAGGGATTTTAGCCATGTCACTTGTTACAAGTGTGGGAAGACTGGACATTATGACAATGAATGCCCAGAAGTTAAGAATGGGAACGGCAATGTAAGCGCCGGGAAGAAGCCCAACCTGTTCAACAAAGGACAAGTGAACCACGTGACCATGGAGGAGGTAGAAGAGCAACCAGATGCTGTTGTCGGTAAGTTTTTGGTTAAGACATTTACCGCAATAGTTCTTTTCGATACTGGTGCATCGCATTCATACATTTCAAGGGGATTCGTAAATAGACATAGGATGTCCACCCGAGTTCTTAAGACCCCCATGTTCGTAAGTTCACCTGGAGCAGATTATATGGCACATCAAGGATGTTTTCAGACGCCATTGATCATAGGACGCCATACTTTCCCCCTCTGACCTAATAGTTCTGGAGTCACAAGGATTGGATGTGATATTAGGTATGGATTGGTTATCAAAGTATGGAGGTAACATTGACTGTGCCAGTAAGTCTATTTTGCTCACCACCCCGGAGGGAAAAAGGATTAAGTACGTATCTAGGCATTCGCCCACAAGGACTCAAGTATATTCTCTCACGGGAGTTGTTCAGGAGGAAGTGCTAGTAGTGAAGGATTATCCGGATGTGTTTCCAGAGGAGTTACCTGGCATGCCACCGGATAGAGATATAGAGTTTTTGATTGAACTTTTGCCAGGCACCGGGCCAATTTCTAAGAGACCATATAGGATGCCCGCAAAAGATTTGGAGGAGATAAAGAAGCAAATTAAGGAGTTACTGGATAAAGGATTCATACGCCCAAGTTCTTCGCCTTGGGGTTCGCCAGTACTTCTAGTGGAGAAGAAGGATGGATCGTTAAGAATGGTTGTTGATTACCGAGGATTGAATGAAGTAACGATCAAAAACAAGTACCCATTGCCAATGATCAATGATCTGTTCGATAGATTGCAAGGAGCTAAGATATTTTCTAAGATCGATCTACGATCAGGGTACCATAAATTGAAGATTCAAGAGCAAGATATCCCTAAGACGGCCTTTTCCACTAGGTACGGGTTATACGAGTATACCGTCATGTCGTTTGGTGTGACAAATGCACCGGCATACTTTATGAACCTGATGAACAAAGTGTTTATGGAGTATTTGGATAAGTTCGTCGTAGTGTTCATAGATGATATATTGATCTTCTCAAAGGATGAAGAGGAGCATGAAGAGCATTTGCGTTTGGTATTGGAGAAGCTCAGAGAACATCAGTTGTATGCCAAGTTTAGCAAATGTGAGTTTTGTTTAAAGGAAGTCGGATTCCTTGGACATGTTATATCCGGAGAAGGAATAGCAGTAGATCCTGCCAAGGTGGACACTGTGACCAATTGGGAAGCATCGACGACAGTTGTAGAAATCCGAAGTTTTCTTGGACTTGCAGGATACTACCGGAGATTTATCGAGAATTTCTCGAAGATTGCAAAGCCAATGACGGAGTTGTTGAAAAAGGACACCAAGTTCTGTTGGACCGAAGAATGTGAGACTAGTTTCCAGGAGTTGAAGAAAAGGTTGGTATCATCCCCTGTGTTGATTCTGCCAGACCAACATAAGGATTATGAGGTGTACTGCGATGCTTCACGTCGAGGACTTGGAGCAGTTCTTATGCAGGAAGGAAGAGTTGTTTCGTATGCTTCACGACAACTAAAACCTCATGAGCTGAACTATGCCACCCATGATTTGGAGATAGCAGCCGTAGTGCATGCATTGAAGACATGGAGACATTTTCTTATTGGAAACCATTGTGAAGTATATACGGATAATAAGAGTTTGAAGTATATATTTACTCAGAAGGAGTTGAATCTTAGGCAAAGGAGATGGCTGGAACTCATTAAGGATTATGACATGAGATTGCATTATCATCCCGGAAAGGCTAACGTAGTAGCCGATGCGCTAAGCCGTAAGAGCCATGTCAATACCCTAATGATGGAGGAGTTTCCAAAGGAGTTAGCCGAGGACCTACGAGAACTACGTATGGAGATAGTTCCGAGAGGCTATGTAGCAACACTAGAAATCCAGTCTACCCTGATGGATAAAATCAGAGAAGCTTAGAAAGCTGACAAAGAGGTTGTCTCTATAAAGGAGAGAATGAGCGAAGGAAAAGCTAAAGGTTTTCGTGAGGATGAACACGACATCCTATGGTTTGAGGATCGAATCTATGTGCCCAATAACCCGGAGATTAGGAAGTTGATTTTACAAGAGGCCCATGATTCGCCATACTCGATTCACCCAGGAAATACTAAGATGTATTTGGATTTGAAGGATATTTTCTGGTGGACCGGTATGAAGAAGGATATCGCGGAGTATGTAGCAGTTTGTGATGTATGCCAGAGAGTAAAGGCAGAACATCAGAAGCCAGCAGGATTGTTACAACCTATGCCAATACCCGAATGGAAGTGGGAGAAGCTTGGTATGGATTTTATCACCGGATTGCCCAGGACCAAAGCAGGATATGATTCAATCTGGGTAGTAGTAGACCGATTGACGAAGGTAGCCCACTTTATCCCTGTGAAAACCACATATACCAGTGCAAAGTTGGCAAAGATATATATGACCAGAATTGTATGTCTGCATGGAGTTCCGAGGAGTATCGTATCTGATAGAGGAACCCAGTTTACCTCAAAGTTCTGGAATCAGTTACATGAAACTTTGGGTACCAGGCTAGAGTTTAGCATAGCATTTCACCCGCAGACAGATGGATAGACTGAAAGAGTCAATCAGATTTTGGAGGATATGCTGAGAGCCTGTGCATTAGATTATGGATCTAGTTGGGATGACAACTTGCCTTACGCAGAGCTCTCATAGAACAACAGTTATCAGGCCAGTTTGAAGATGGCACCGTTCGAGGCATTGTATGGAAGGAGATGACGAACACCGTTGTCGTGGGATGAAGTTGGAGACCGACAGTTGTTTGGACCAGACTTAATCAAAGAGTCTGAGGAGAAGGTTAAGTTGATTCGAGATAGACTGAAGGTAGCTCAATCCAGGCAGAAGAGTTATGCCGACTCGAAGTGTAAGGAGATAACTAATGAGATCGGAGATAGAGCATACCTGAGAGTATCGCCTCTACGAGGAGTTAAATGTTTCGGAGTTAAAGGGAAGTTAGCCCCGAGATTTGTGGGACCTTACCGTGTTTTGGAACGCATGGGAGAGGTTGCCTATAAGTTGGAGTTGCCCGAAGGATTGTCAGGAGTGCACGACGTGTTTCACGTTTCGCAGCTTAAGAAGTGTCATGCGGAGATGGCCGATATACCGCTTAGAGACACAGTACCCCTGGAAGCAATTCAGTTGGACAGTGATCTGACCTACGAGGAGAAGCCCGTTAAGATTGTCGAGTTTTCAAGCAGAGTGACTCGCAGCAAGGTGATCAAGTTTTGCAAAGTTCAGTGGAGTCACCACACCGAGGAAGAAGCCACCTGGGAACGAGAAGATGATCTACGCACGAACCACCCACACCTGTTCTCTAGCCAAGTCGAATCTCGAGGGCGAGATTCATTCTAAGGGGGGTAGGTTTGTAACATCCCAAATTTTCAATTTGGAATGTTATACATAGATCATAATTGCATTTTGTGTTTTTGCATTTTTGTTCGTGGCGTTCCTCGAAATTCCAAGCAACTCAAGGACCTACGGAGAGAGTTGGGAATTTTACCGTTTTCGTATTTGAGTTCGCTCGAATACCAGTACGAGGACAGTGTGATTCTAACTATTTTTCTCTCCTAAAAATATTTCTAAATACAAAATATGAGCGGAGATAATATGACTTCTCCAAGATAACAGAAATATTGGAGGAAAAATGTTAAAACCACTTTTGGTATTTTTCTGGTTTTATTTGCGGATTATTTGCATAGGAAAAATACGCGTTTTTCTAAATTGCATTTAGGTCCGGGAAAATGTTCACTTTGTCCTAAATATTATTAGAGGACGGTGAAATTTTTTTTCAGAAATTTTGGAGTCCGTTTGGTATTTCTTTCGTTAGTTTTTCTGCGCCGGGACTCTTTTAGAAAAAAAAACAGAAACCGACTAGGACTAGTAAAGGACCAGGACGCTGGGCTTTAAATAGCGCCCCCGCCGCCGCCGCCAGCCCGCGTCGCGGCCGCCGCACCCCGCCGGTCCGCGCCACTGCCGCACCGCCGCCCCGCCCGCCGGAGTACCCGCCGCCCGCTCACTCTGTGCGTTCGGTTTATTCGGTTTACATGATTCGATTTATATGGTTTTTCGGTTTGTACGGTATTAATACTTCGGTAAATACGGTATGAAATGAAAATACGGTTCGGTTTCGGTATATACCAAATTATTTCGGTATGGTTTCGGTATATACCATAAAAACCAAAGTTGACGCGAATTTGAAAATGACGTAATATTAACTTACAAATTTATGACTCAAAACCAATCAAAACACATACTATTTTACATAAATAGTATATAACTATATATATAAGTATATATGCATGCATATATTCATCCCTTAATGATTATGGACGTGCTTAGCATCTTTTAAAGAGAAAAATAACTATGTTACAAGAAAAATGTACATGCTTAGTAGTGAATTTGACTCATGTTCAAGAAAAATGACAACTTGTATGGTTGTTTGTCTCAAGAAATATAAATTTATTTTTTACTTCGGTTTATTCGGTTAACCGTTCGGTTTCTCGGTATATACCATAAAAACCAAAGTTCAAAACGGTATGAAAATTCCATATCATACCAAAACCATAAACCATAAAAACCATAAAATTGGTTCGGTTCGGTTTATTTTCGGTATGGTTTTTCATTTCGGTTTCAAAATGCACAGCCCTACCGCCCGCCGCCGGAGTCACCGGAGTTCGTCGAGGTAGTTTTTTTTAGAAAACCTTTCGGTTTAGAAATAAACCAGTAGATTCATTTTTTTTAGATTAGATCGGTTCGGTTTTTTTTATTTTCTGCCGGTTTAGTTAAATAGAGGACGTTCGTCCATACGTTCGTTTTAATGAATGGTTTTCGTTAGTTAACCACAGACAGCGAACATTCGTTCGTTAGCCTGTTCGTCGTTTTTCTTTTTCGGGGTATTTATCCGCGATTTTTCCGATCGTGATTTCTGCCCTGATCTTGTTTTTCGTTTTTCTTTTCGCTCGAGAGTCGGAATCAGGTGATTCAAAATCCCAGATCTTCGTCTCGAAGCCCTCTTTACGTTAGATCAACTTGAACAAAGTTTTGCCTACTGTAAAATTTGACTTTAGGCCAACTAGTAATTCGGAGCTCGTTTTTTTTGCAGTTTGAGTTTCGTTGCTTCTTTTGAGTTGATTCTTTTTGCAAACCGGAGTTCATAAGTTGAACTTTCTGGTTAGATCTCTAATTTTAGTTTTACCCGTGCATTAGTTAAGTACTTATTGTATGCTTGTTTGTTTGATTGCGATAGAGTACCCGGAGTGCGCCGCTTGCTACTTTGAGTCTCTAGGTTTTGCGGATCATCAGCACGGCAAGTAACACTTTGATCATATTTTCCAAATACCCAGTTTTCATTGCATTAGTTATATCCTCAAACACATTGCACCAGTAGGATCAATTAACTTGTGGGACTGGGAAGTAGATTGAGGTAGAACCTATTACCTGCATTATTTTCAAACCTTTGGGAGTAACTTCTACGTTTGCTGTTAGGACATGCTATGCTCGTAGACGTGGTTTGGGTTTGAGTGAAATCCATGACAGATGTGAGTTTTTAATTAATGGTTCAACTTAAGGTGGCAACTTTAATACACATCTGGGTGGATTGAGGCATCTGGGTATTCCAGTGATTGCCTGTTTTTCTTTTGGACCGCCACCCAGGCTCAAAGGGATCATGAGATTTTTCATACTAGAAACTTCCGTGTGCAGCCACATGCCAATATGGGCTCTGGCATAGTTGAGTAAGTTGTGGGAAACCTTTCCATGATGGGCTAGCAGATGTAGTTGGGTTTTGTAGGTGTACCGGCCTATCTATCTGGTTAAGGGGACCTCTTCGGAAAGACTGTGTCTCGGTCATCCGTTTCTCAAACACCATGCAGTGCGAGAAACCAAACGGAGGCGATCGAGTCTTGTGGGGAAAGTGCACAAACTCTACAGAGTGTACAAACTGATCATGATTAGCCGTGTCCCCGGTTATGGACATCTTGAGTATCTGGTACTTGGATTATCATGTTCATCTCAACATGTTACTCTAATTTAATTTTGTTGGGTTTAATGATTACTTTTAATTGGGGTTGAGAGGATGTCTATCTTCTCAACGATGTTTCAACTACCATGATAGTTAATTAAAATACATTCCTTTGAAGTAGGGAAAAATTGGCTTTACGCAAAAACTTAACCATAGAGCTTTCCACCAGCCATATTGCATATAGTATAGCTTTACTTTCATTGCATTCTCTTGTGTTACCTTGCCAGCATATTCCATGTGCTGACCCGTTTTCGGGCTGCAACATTTCATGTTGCAGACTTTTGAGACGACGAGTAAGATGCCCTTTTAGGTCGTGGTTCTATACTCAGTGATGCCGCTGGAGTTGATGGACTCACTTATCTTCCAAGCCTTCCGCTGTTATCGTGTTAGATGGCCTTCAGCCATGATTTTGTAAAAAAATCATCATTGGACTATCGATGTAATAAGTGTGTGATTGCCACTCTGTTATAAATCCTTCAAGTACCGTGCGTGTCAGCATTACTGATCCAGGGATGACACTGATGCACGGAGATCAGACTGTTTGAGGTCTGGTCGCTACAACCTTGGGGTGCCTTGGGCATCCCCAAGCTTAGGGTCTTGCCCCTCTTTATTCTCCTCATATTGACACCTCACCCAAAACTACAAAACTTCAATCACACAAAACTTGACAGAACTTTGTGAGGTAGGTTAGTATGATAAAGAGCAAATCATTCACTTGGGTACTGTCAAAGACAAGATTCATAATTGTTCTCACACCTTAGCTACTGTACCTTATCATTTCCATAATTTATATCACTTAATATAAGCTATCGAAGCAATAAAACAAGCAAACTATGCATTGAATACAGAATCCATCAAAAACAGAACAGTTTGTAATGATCCGGACAACCAGTATACTTATGCAACTGTAAAAATTATGCAAATTTGGAAAATGTATTAAATTTGTATATCAATCATGTGTAAAAATTTCATCTAATTATCAGGTTCCAGTGATTTATTTAATTTTTTGTACTCGACGCAAAACTTTATGTTTTTGCACAAAATCAAATCAACCATCATCCACACTACCCCAAAGGCTTTACTTGGGGCTTTATTAAAAAAATCTATAAAACATGATTACTACAGTAGCTTAATCATGTGGACACAAAAAACAGTATGTATAATATTGGGGTTTCTCCCAACAAGCGCTTTTGTTTAACGCCTTTTTAGCTAGGCTTAATGATTTCAATGATGCTCTCATAGAAGTAAAGAATTGGAACACAAATAGAGCATCATGAATCTCATGGCAAGAACATTTAATTCTAACCCACTTCCTACGCATAGGGATTTTGTGATTAAATTCTTCATGGCAACAAGAATCAACTAGCATAGGAAGGCAAAACAAGCATGACTTCAAAACCTTCAACACATAGAGTGAAACTTGATATTGTTGCAATTCCTACAAGCATATGTTCCTCTCTCATAATAATTTTCGGTAGTATCATGAATAAATTCAACAATGTAGCTATCACATAAAGCACTCTTTTCATGATGCATAATCATAGAAATTTTGCTACTCTCCACATAAGCAAATTTATTCTCATGAATAGTCGTGAGAGCAAACTCAACAAAATAACTATCATGTGACACTTCGTAGGCTTGTTGTCGTCTCAACCATCCCCATCACCAATTTCATGATCCTCACCATCGGGAGTGAGTAATTCCTATGTAGGCTTGCTAGACGGTGATGGGTTAGATGAGATTTATCATGTTATCGAGTTAGTTTTGTTAGGGCTTGATCTCTAGTATTCACTATCTTCTAAGATTGATGTTACTACGATTTTGCTATGCTTAATGCTTGTCACTAGGGCCCGAGTGCCATGATTTCAAATTTGAACCCTTTATGTTTTCATGAATATATTTGTGTGCTTGATCCTCTCTTGCAAGTTGTATGCACCTATTACATGTTATGATCTGCATACCCCAAGGTGACAATAATTGGGATTCTTTACGATGATTACCGTAGTTTCTGGAGTTCATGTATTCACTATGTGCTAATGCTCTGTTCTGGTTGTCTATTAATAGGATGCCTTAATATCCCTTAGATTTCCTTATGGACCCCGCTACCACGGAAGGGTAGGACAAAAGATGCCATGCAATTTCTTATATGAACACATATGACTATATATGGAATACATGACTACATTACATTGATCAATTGGATCTAGTTCTGTGTCACTCTCGGTTATGATTGTTACATGATGAATGCCATCCAACATAATTATTCATCACCGATCCAATGCCTACGACTTCCGCATATTTACCATTGCTTAGTTACTTTCGTTGTTGCTGCTGTTACAATCACTATAAAACTGTTATTGTTAATACTACCATTACTATTGCTATTGTTACCACTGCTATCAAACTATCATACTACTGTGCTACTGATTACTCTGCTACGGATATTTAGTTCTCCAGGTGTGGTTGAATTGACAACTCAACTTCTAATACTTGCAAATATTCTTTGGCTCCCCTTGTGTCGAATCAATAAATGTGGGTTGAATACTCTACACTCAAAAACTATTGCGCTCCCCTATACTTGTGGGTTATCAAGACATTTTTCTGGCACTGTTGTCGAAGAGCATACCTCTATTTGCTGAGTCACTTGGGATTTATATATGTTGATCACTATGGAATCTGAAGGATGATAGAACCAGGATCATTACCTCTAGGACGTGGGGAGGTAAGGAATTGTTATCTAGCTCTACACTTGATTCACCTTATGTTTTAAGTAAGCTTGCGACACCGCCAACTGTAATTAGTTCTAACATGTCGCAAGTAATTAATGATGCTACTTCTGCTATGAATGATGTTATTGGTTATGATAGTACTTTGCTTGATGAAACTGTGCCACTAGGTGAATGTCTTGATGAACAAATTGCTAAAGCTCAAGAATTTGAAAATGATGAAACTGATTAAATTTATGAATCACCTATTATACCTAGTTCTCCTAGAATTTAAATGTCTAAGGTACCTGAGGGTTATGTTGTGGATGAGGAGATAACTAGAGAATTTCTTGCTTGTAATGGTAGAGATGATGTTAAGAATTTGTTATGTAAGTTGAAAGAAAAATCTATGACGGAGAGGATGAAATATGATTATAAGGTTTCTACTTCTCCCATCTTTGTTACTGATAAGGATTATGAATTTTCTATCGTTCGTCAGTTAATTACTTTGGTTGAATCTAGTCATTTTCATGGTTATGAAACAGAAACTGTTGTGACACACCTTACTAAATTAAATGATATAGCCACCCTATTTGCTCATGAGGACAAGATCCGCTACTACTATATTCTTAAGTTGTGTCCTTTCTCATTAAAGGGTGATCTTAATAAATGGTTTAATGCTCTTGCTCCTGGTTGTGTGCATTGTCCCCAGGATATGATATACTACTTCTCTGAAAAATATTTTCCTGCTCATAACAAACAAGCTGCCTTATAGGAAATATTTAAATTTATGTAAATTGAAGAAGATAATCTCCCTCGAGCTTGGGGGACGCTTCTCCAATTACTTAATGCTTTTCCTAATCATCGTCTTAAGAAATATGAAATACTTGATATCTTTTATAATGGACTAGCCGATGCTTTTAGGGACTACCTAGATAGTTGCACTGGTTGTATTTCAGGGAACAAACTGTTGAATGGGATGAAGAACTATTGAATAATATATTGAGAAATAATAATGATTGGTCACTTCCCAAACCACCACCTAAACCAACACCGAAGAAGAGAGATATTATATTCCTCGGTCTTGAAGATATGCAAGAGGCAAAGAAATCTATGAAGGGAAAAGGTATTAAAGCTAAATATGTTAAGAATTTATCACATATTGAAGAAATACATGGGCTCGACATCCTGAGACACGTAGTAGAGGTAAATTCTCTTATCAGATTTGATGAAGGTGATATTCCCTATAATAAATCTGCTAGTCGATGCTTGGATGAATTTGATAACTACATTGTTAAGCAAGAACATTTTAATGTGTATGTTATGAAACAATTACAACGCAATGCTTTCATGATTGATTGTTTGAGTGACTTGATATTTAGAATTACTAATGATGTTAAAGGTTTAGGAAAACATGCTTCCATGGTTCAAACCCAATTTGAACAAGTTGCTAAGTCACAAAATGATTTTCTTAATAAGATGAGTAATAATATGAATGATCATGTTGTTAGTGTTATGACTAGAGGACATAGAATGACTCAGGAGCCACTATATCTTGAAGGTCATCCTAAAAGAATTGAACTAGATTCTTAGAGAATTAATATTTATGCTCCTAGTCCATCTAAGAAAAAAAGAAAAAGAAAAATGATAGGACTTTGCATACTTCTAGTGAACCTGAGGTACAAAAACCTTCTGAGAATAGTAATGATAATTTTATTTCCGATGTTGAGACATAATCTCGTAATGAACATTCACTTAGCGGTAATGATAATGACAATGATGATATTCATGTTGATGCTCAACCAGACAATGATAAAAAAACCTGATAATGATGTTGAAATAGAACCTGATGTGGATCTTGATAACCCACCTCCTAAGAATAAACGTTATGATAAAACAATTTCATTGCTACATGATGAACCATGGGTAAAAAAAGAGAACCATGGGTTCAGAAACCCATGTCTTTCCCTACTAAGCCACCTAAGAACAAGGATGAGGACGAATTTGAATGCTTTGTTGAAATGCTTAGGCCGGTCTTTTTGCGTACTATTTGACTGATATTTTAAAGATGGCCCCATATGTTAAGTATATGAAAGATATTCCCACCAATAAAAGAAAGATAATTGAAGCTGAAATTTCCACCATGCTTGCAAATTATTCTTTTAAGGGTGGAGTACCTAAGAAACTAGGAGACCGAGGGATACCCATTGTACCATGCTCCATTAAAATAAGTTATGTTAACATAGCTCTATGTGATTTAGGAGCAGGTGTTGGTGTTACGCACTACAAAAAAAGACTCATCCGTGACATTTTGGACCGAATGAATTTTTTCCTGTCATGCTTATGACACTTCTATGACGATAACTGTGACAAAACCCGGTATCATCATAGATGTGGTGGGCTCCTACTTCCATGACAAAAAATCATGACAGAAAAATGGGCCTTTCATCCTGGGCGACCCGGAGACGCACCTGCATGACATTCTTTGGGCCGTCCATGATGGAAAAAATCATGGTAGAAGCAAGGTGAGGAAAATTTTGGGGAGTTCCTGGTTATGGTGGGTGGTCGGGGTGGAGCGATGCACGGAGGTTTGCTCGTTTCTCTTGCATACGTACGCGCGTATGTGCAAGGCGTTTGCTTACGGAATCCGAGCGATCGCACTAGCTACGTTACTGAATTCGAGCGATCGATCCCTTGTCTATTAACGGAACCCGAGCGATTCCTTCGCTACTACTGCTAACTGAACCCGAGCGATCAATCGATCGCTCCTGCTGCTACTGCTACTTACTGAAGCCGATCGAACCTGCTGCCTCTTGATGAATAATGAACGTCAGGGTTGGTTGAACGAGTCAAGACGTGGTTGGGGTTGGATGAATAGTTCTCGGTGGGGGTTGGATGAACATGACCCGTGGTAGTAGGTAGTTGTCGTTGGATGAACGGGACCTCGAGAGGAGGCCGCCACAACCGAGTTGGTTGGGGTGTATGAACAGGACCCCGCGGAGGGCTGGTTGAACAGTAATCGGTGGAGGGCTGGATGAACAGTAGCTGGTGGAGGCATCAGTCGTAAGAGCGATGGATGAACAGTGCAGGTGGAGGCTGGAGATAGTCAACAAAGGGTGAACGTAGCTCGTGGGGTCCCGTTTTACGGTATGCCACACCCCTCCCGATGAACAGGACCCCCGTTTCGATCGTAGTACTCCAACACAAGTCCGTTTCCTTCGTTTTGCGGTACGCCAGACCCCTCCCGATGAACAGGATCCCGTTTCAACCATAGCAGGTCGAGCTGAAGGCCGTTTCCTCTATTTCGCGGTACACTAGTCCATTACTAATGAACAGGTCCCCGTTTCGACCATATACGCTCGAGCAGAAGGTCGTTTCCCTCCGTTCTCCGGTACACCACACCCCGTTTTAGCTATTCTGTCCAAGCCGGTTGGCTCCCGATGAACATGATGTTGGGTTCTACTGTAGGGTGCGTTGACTGCAAATTTAAATTTTCCTACACAAAGAACATCCAGGAACATGCTAAGGGAGATGGACCACAGATCGTTACCACTAGACACGCAATGCTGTGCAACGGAAGAGTTGGGGCAGCGCGTGTGCGGAGTCATCTCCTCCTCGTCGGTCTCCCACGTAGCAGATCGGATCCCGCGAACAGGTTTGTCGGAGCGGCGCAAGTGCACCGCCTCTAACGGTATCCGCACGTGCAGGAGGAATGTCGTGCAGCGGACTGCTAGGTCCGATCACACAACCGGTGGCGAGTGGAGGTGGCTATTCACAACACATGCAAACCCTAATGACGGTGCCGAAGCGATCAACCAAATGTGTGTGTCGCACCTCCACGATTTATAGGCATCCATCGCAGAACACTTCGGCCTCGCACGGACCCTAAAGCCCAAAGTCTGTTCACTATGTATCCGAGTCCGAGTAGGACCAAGCCTGACTCGTGGAGTCGGATCCAACCTCACAGGTTCCTTCCCTTAAGCTCGCCACCCCTTAGGTTCAAGTCGAATTGGTCACAGTTTGGATCACATCCGACCCGTACGGTTGGTAGCGGCCTCTAGTAAGGCGTGCCGACCACCAAGAAGACTATGAGGCTCACTAGCGAACCTGCACAACATGTCACACTTCCATTCCCTTTGTCACACGATATATGTTGTCGGGCTCAAGGCGAGTCGGTCATCCTTGTGCTAGCCCAACCTCTTTCTCGTTCTAGTGATGCCGACCCAAAATGGATTATCTCATAATCCTTGTCGCATGGCCATGCTTATCCTGGTCGGATCACACGATGGGCCGAGAGTATATTTCTCCTGATATGAGGGGCAAATCCAATCTTGTCGACCATGTCTCGCAGCATGGGTCTAGAGAAGCCCAAAACCTACATTTGTAACTACCCAGTCACGGAGTAGTGTTTGGTCGGCCAAAAGCAAGTCTGTCACCATCCCGAGTACATCCATCAGCTCAGGTCTTAGGACATAGAACGTATGTTGTACTAGAGACTCACAGATGACATATCGCTACATCTCATAGCTGGGTCTGTCCGACTCGGACCTTATCTCGACTCGGATCTGACTATGTCGAATCCGACCAGACCTTTCCAAGTCCATATTATCCAGTTAGCATCCAATGCTCCATGGCTAGTGAGACCGAGCCATCCACCGTGTCATATGCTAGTCTAGTCCGACGTGTGTCCACACATCACTTACGACTAGGGACTATTTAGGATGTACCATACAACACAAGATCTCACAAAAAAATCACGTACTTGCCAACAAGCATCATTGATTACATCCAAGGACCATCTTTATTCATAAACACATAGGAAATATCATCATACATGATTGCCTCTAGGGCATATCTCCAACACACGATGTGTTTCGTTGCCTCCCGATGTACACGACACTGTTTCTCCATTCCGACCCCGTCGGTTGGTTAGCGATGAACATGACGCCATTGCTTTCGTATGCTGCCTCTCCATGTACACTAGCCCTGGATGTACGTATGCGTGAGTACGCGTTCGAGACTCCGCCCGTATGACATACGTAGCCATATTTATTGCCCTGTGGTTGTACGTACATGTACATGGTTTAGAAGGGAATGTACGTACGACATGTGTTGCTCCTTACTCGGCCACGGTTCATCGCTGCAGAGAGACCGATCGACCGCAATGTATGTACACATTCGTGACCAGACAGATAACGCTATGCACGCTTCCATCGGGTGGGTCCCATCTGTCGGTGTCAAAACCGGCAGATCATGGGTAGGGGGTCCCAAAATGTGCGTCTGAGGATCGAGGATAACAAGGGACTAGGGACATGATGTTTACTCAGGTTCGGGCCCTCTCTATCGAGGTAATACCCTACTTCCTGCTTGATTGATCTTGATGAATATAGGGTTACAACAGTTTGATCTACCTTGAGATCGTAATGGCTCAACCCTAGAAGTCTAGCCTGGGATGTTTCGATTTCTTTGCTACGGACTAAACCCTCCGGTTTATATATGCCCCAGAGGAACCTAGGGTTGTACATGATCATCTTGCAGAGGAAGGAAATATTACACACGGACTCCAAACTTGCTATTTTACACATATGGGAGTCCTATCCAGATACGGGGGATAGTCTTCAGCTATAATCTTCACGGCCCACCAGTCCGGCTCATAACGAGTAATCCGGCCACCCGACGACCCCTTTATCCAGGACTCCCTCAGTAGCCCCTAAACCAGTCATCGATGACGATCGGTCCGGCTCGTGTACGGTCTTCAGCATTGCAAGGTGGGTTCCTCCTTCCGAACATATTGAAGCATTATGCCCTGCACAAAGGAACTATGCCTGACTCTGCATGATTAGTACAACCCTTAGCCTCGAAGGCAATGTGTCAAAAACGGACACTGTGTCTTTACTAACAACCTTTTAGTGAAGTGTCCCGTTTGACCCATTAATATATCGAACCATTTTCTTGGCCCTGGTTTCGCGTTTCAAGGCATAGCCCCATTGGCACGTCTTGTCCAAACAGAGATCGTGCCCGCTTATTACAGGATCCTCATCAATATGACATGGGTAACCCAACCATGCCTTACGCACGATCACGTCGGGAACCGGCGAGTCTTACGGCTAGAGTGGGGGACGTTTGGTATTTACCATCTATAAAAGGACACAGATCCTTCCCCTCTCACCTCGCGCTCTCCTCAAGCCCTAGCTTCCCAATCCCTCCAGCCCCAACGCCCACAGCTCCAGCGCCCGGAGCTCTCGACTCCTCCCTCACCGCCTCCTTTTCCAGCCATGGCTGGATCCGGCTCTAAGGGCAAATGGGAGGCTTCCACAGTCATGGAGAAGATCGTGAAGAATCTCCAGAGCGTAGGCTACCTTGCGGACGACATAGCGCACCGGATTCCCCACAAGAATCAGGTAATCCCTGTCCCTATGCCAGGTGAGAGGGTGGTATTCATCCCTCACTTTATTCGGGGGCTGGGATTTTCACTCCACCCCTTTGTCCGGGGCCTCCTATTCTTCTACGGGCTGGATTTCCATGATCTAGCCCCGAACTCTATCCTCCACATATCAGCCTTTATAGTCAGATGTGAGGCTTTCCTCCGCTTCCCTCCACCCTTCGGCTTATGGCTCAAGACCTTCTATCTAAAGCCGAAGGTGGTCGTGGGGTAGCACACAGACTGTGGGGGAGCCATGGTGTCAGGGATATTACTAGCAGGAATAAACCGGCCAAGAAGGTCTGGATTACACTGACAAGGTTGTATTATTACAAGCCCAGTAGAGTAGGTACAAGAGATTACAGCCCATAGAGGTTTGGGGTCTGTAAACCGTCGTACCATGTAACTTGGGATGTAAGATAGAAAGAGTAGAGACCGAGGCAGACACGTTTATGAGCCGGCCTCGGGACTCTGTAAACCGGACCGGGCGTCGCCTCCTATATAAAGGGACGACCCGGCGACGGTTCAAGACAAGAAACAACAGCTCGAGACACAGGCAAGCGGATTCGCTCCCTCTCCATTGACGCACAAGCAATACCACACCAAACTAGACGTAGGCTTTTACCTTCATCGAAGGGGCCGAACTAGTATAAAACTCCCTGTGTCCCTTGTCCGCTTTAACCTCTTCAAGCTAACCCGCGCGATGGCCCCACAGCCAAGTCCCCTAAACCAAACACCTACCGTGCTAATTCCACGACACATGGTGAGCAAGCTCCTGAACGCCACATGTCCCAAGGGGGCCTATGTGAAACCAACATGGTGTGGCTGCAGGAATGGTTCTACATCACCGAACCTCGTGATGCCAAGTGGGCGGCTACGCCCGAATTTAGATCTGTCGGATCTTGGGTTCCGGCAAAACCCTTGTGGTTCGAACTCTGGGGTGCGCACGAAGATCTCTCCTCCCGCCCTAGCTTGTCAATCCAATGGCCAGGCTGAGAGGGCCAACCAAGAGATCTTGAGAGGCATCAAGCCCCGGCTTATGGTTCCTTTGCAAAGAACACCAGGTTGCTGGGTAGAGGAGTTACCTTCTGTCCTCTGGGGCATCAACACTACACCTAACAGGTCTACAGGTTATACGCCCTTTTTCATGGTATATGGTCCTGAAGCAGTTCTCCCTAGTGACATCCGGCACGACTCACCACGGGTGGCAGCTTATGTTGAAGCGGATAATGAGCAAGCAAGACAAGACAGCTTGGACCGACTGGATGAGGAACGGGACACGGCAGCAGCGCGATCAGCAATTTATCAACAAGACCTGCGCCGATACCACAGCCGCCGGGTTAAGACCAGGACGTTCCAGGAGGGGGATCTGGTGCTCCGGCTCATCCAAGACCAGACAGATATGCACAAGTTATCGCCACCTTGGGAAGGACCCTTTGTGGTTAGCAAGAACCTACACAATGGTTCATACTACCTGGTTGACGTTTGAGAGCATAAAGATTCACGCACAGCAGAGGAAGAGACGAAGCAGACATGGAACATCGCTCTTCTGCGACCTTACTACACTTGAGCCATTGGCTCCGCTTTTATGTACCATGTATATATTATGATTAATAAATAAACCGGCGCCCCCAGTAAACCGGGGAATCAGCCATCTTCTTCGAAAAGATTATCATATGGGAGTTTGCTGAAAACTCAGGTGATATCCATCTAAAGTCTATTTTTCTTGATATATATCATTTTCATCAAGAAAACAATTACTTTGATCCGTATATTTTGATATGCAGGACAATTGTTTATTAAGGGACCAAAGAGGGTTTGTTGCACGGCACAACTCAAACATAGGTACCCGGCGAGCACACCAAAGGAGTATCACATGGGAGTTTCTCTGAAAACTTACCATGGCCTCCTAACCCGGCGCCCTTGATACATCAAGGGAAAAGCCATTGACAATCATCGAGTTGATCACCTAAAGACAAGATCCCTCAGAGGTCTTGAAACATTGGGTAGTATCGATGAAAACGTCAAGTATGGAGCCTGGCAGCTCGCAAAAAGCCATTGACAATCATCGAGTTGATCACCTAAAGACAAGATCCCTCAGAGGTCTTGAAACATTAGGTAGTATCGATGAAAACGTCAAATATGGAGCCTGGCAGCTCGCAAAAAGCCTATGGAGCCTGGCAGCTCGCAAAAAGCCTATGGAGCCTGGCAGCTCACAAAAAGCCTAGAGCCTAATGGCTGCTCACAAAAAGCCTAGAGCCTAATGGCAGCTCACAAAAAGCCTGGAGCCTAATGGCAGCTCACAAAAAGCCTGGAGCCTGGCAGCTCGCAAAAAGCCTCGGATTAGAGCCTGGCAGCTCACAAAAAGCCTCGAATTTGGAGCCTGGCACCTCGCAAAAAGCCTCGACTACATGGTCTTATTTACCAAAAATGCTTTGTTTCTATGATTTTACAATTTTGTTTTTAAAAGTCTATTGATGATTGGGCAACTACAAGGTTGACCATATATCTACAAAGTTAAAAGTCTGGGTCATGAACACCAGCATGAGTTAAAAGTCTAGGTCATGAACACCAGCATGAGTTAAACCGACGTTCATTGTAACCAGGATCGGCCATCAGGTACAAGCTAAATAAGAGAGCCAAGAACCTCATCAGCGCCTACTGCAGTCATGAACACTTATACGCTTTCAATTATGCCTACCGGATTAAGGACGTCAAGCACACTTAATCAGAGGTATGATGTATAAACAGTTATTCCTTTGATATATATTGGAGCAGTATAATTGGTCCGGTCGTAAACCGCTAGGACATCTTTTAGCCTCATTCATGCAGGCACAGATAAAACAAATGGATCAAACATGGCAAAACAAAGGATTAAATTGACAGATGCCAAGTCAAGCTGTGCCATCCATATGAGGACATAGACAATGTTTCAACTATCCTATTACAAGGCACCTGTAGGCCCGAATAGATCAAAGTTTTGGCAAAAATATTCAGCAACTACAAATTAAACCGGACGGTTTACGACTCCTCTTCACGCTGCGAAGGCTGAGGGTCAACTTGTTCCGGGTCTTCATCAGCTTAAGGCAATGACTGGAAACCATGAGTGCACCAATCAATCTTGGAGAGTGCACGGAAATACATTTCGTCGTCAATAAGATCTGACGGATCAATATCTGGAGCAAAAGTATGGCCACGAACTGGTGGGATCAGATTTTCAGTGTCGTAAACCGGCCGCTCCACCCGCTCATTTTTGAAGTCATAGGCCGGATGACACCTTGTCAAATCCGCTTCATCGACAAGTTTACTGGCAAGGGGGCGCATGTCCTTAGTCAGAGCACGGAGGTCTTCGGCAGAGAAGACTGACCCATCCTCTTTGTTGCTGGGATAGCCGTTCATAGCTTCAGCCGGGTCAAAGTTAGGAATCCATGCTTTGGCCCGGGTCAGCGCCATCAGAGAACCGGCCCGTGCAGCAAACTTCTTCACCTCCACCAGACGCACAGGCAAGACAGATAGCTTCTCCAAAGTGGCTTGGATGGTAGTTGGCGCCGGTTTGTTATGGGACATGGCACTAATAACCCTTTGAGCGCCGGAATAGAGCTGCTCCACCAAGGTATAAGCTGCCTTGAGCTTCTTCTGAAAATCATCTCCAAGATGAGTTATGCGCCTCCCTATATACGTTGGTCGAGTTAATCCGGGGCGGAACAAAGATTGCAAGGATGAAAAACATATACAGATGGGTACTCACCAAAGATAGAAGAAGTCATGAGTTCTATTTGCTATCTTAAACCGGTCAACTCCTGCATAACCGGATTAAGAGCAGCTTCGGCGTCCTTTGCTCTTTTTTCAAGAGCGCTCCTTTGCACCTCCCATGTGGACCGCTCTGCTTCAAAATCTTTCTTCAGTTTTTCTGTGTTAGTCAAAGCAAGGACAAGTTCTTCCTTAGCTTTGGCTGAAGCGGTCTCATGGAAGGCCAAACTGTTCCGAAGTTCAGTTGCCTGTGAAGCCAACCGGGTTAAGTCAGCCTGCAAGGAATTTAAATGGATTAGAAGGACGGATCAATCAAGTCTCAAGTGCATAACAATTTATACACTTGACACTTGGGGGCTAATGTGCAATTGAAGTAAAGAAAGAGAAAATTTCAGACAAGTCCCAAGTGCATAAACAAGTTATACCCTTGGCACTTGGGGGCTAATGTAAGTTCAATCTCAGGCATAATGGAAGTCCCGGTTCACCTACAATGAAGCTAAACCGGCACTTGGGGGCTACTATGGCCTAATGACAGGATTGCAAAATTACAAAGCAGAGACAGAACTAAAAGGAAAGAAAATCACCTCATACTTATCCTTCATCATATTAACCAATCCGGCTTCGTAATCGCGGCTGGTGAAGAGCCGGTTTAGATACCCGGAATGAAGTTCCTGGGCACTCAACTGGGCATAGCTGGATAAGTCTGTGCTCCACTTGCCTTTGTCCTGTTGAAATTTTTCTTCCTTGGCAGTATGCGTGGCCAAGGTGACAGGCTCGGTGGGAGCACTGATGCCTAGCCCGGTTATCTCAACGTCTGCGGATGAGGTACCAGTTGGCTAGAGGGGGACAGTAGTAGGCGTCGGGCTAACAGATGCTGGGTTGGTCCGAGGAGGGCTAACCCGGACAGGGCTTGCCGGTTCAGCCGTGTTTTCCATGTTGTCACCTCCCGGAGCAGCAACATCGTCACGATCCATAGGAATGGGATCACCAAACTGAGCTTCAGGGTTATCTTCTGGAAGGATGGCCGCTTCAGGGTCATCGGCCGGTTCAGCGGCAGTAGTTTCAGCAGCTGCTTTGTTTGCTTTCGCCTTTTTGCTAGGCTTTGGCATTCTGGTAAAAATCAAAAGAACAATGAGAATCATGAAGTTAAAAACATGAAGGTAAACCAGATGTTTGAAAGAAGGACTTAGCCAGGCACGGTCTTAAGCACTGGGACCTGCATAGTACTTGACTCGCCGGAAGAGGACAGAGGAGCCTCCTGATAGTTAGGATCAGACGGTTTAAGCGGTTTACGTATGAGGCCGGCTTTTGGATGATGGAGAGTTGGAGAAAGTAAAACCTCGGAGCGACGCCTGCGAGCCGGCGTAAGTGGTATTCCGGATGACTCAACCACATGGCCGCTATGGCGCGTGGTACGGTGTGCTTCATGATGTTGTTTCTTCAAAAGAAAGTTGGGATCCAATTGAGCATAACGATGAGAAAATAGATATTTCCGGGACACCCGGCGGACTCTGGAGGGCAACGGTTCTGAATCAGAAGAGAGAGAAATTACCTCAACTCCCGCTGCTTTACTTCCTTCCGCTAGATCCTGCGGAAAGGCATTATTAACATAAATTTAGACAAAGGGAAGTCAAAGGATATAAGGATTAGTTGGTACCTCAGAGTCCGGATCATCTTCCTCAGGATGTGAACCGGAAGCAGCAACAACCTTCTTCTTCTTAACAGTGTAAGTCTTTTTGCGTGGCTGTTTGGCCGGTTTATCTTGAGATTTCCTCTTCCAGAAGGGATCGTTGGCCTATGCAGAAGGATAAGTAATGAGTTGAAGACAACTGATATGAACGAATTAAAGACAAACAAGAAAGGATCAGAAGAGACTTACTGCTGGCGGTTCATTGGTTGCGCAGAACGGAGCTAAGCCGGTTCGGCTGCACTCCTCCAGAGGGATGTTTAGCATCTTCTTCACCGATTCAATTACTTCATTGTCAGGAAGCACTATTTTGGTGTGGCGCTGAGGGTCGTCTGGCTTGCCGGAATATTCGCACATCAAGCTTGAGCGCCGGCTCAATGGAAGAATGCTCCAAGAGAGCCAGCAGCGGACGAAGTCAATGCCGGTTAAACCGATTGCCACGAAGGCCCTGAGTTTGGAAAGTTGAGGGGAAAACCTGGCCCGGTCCGGAGCACTGAGACGTTGGGGCATAGGATGGTCTGTTGCTAGGCGATAGGCACGGTAGCCCGGCAACGGTCTTGTTGCACCGATATGGAAACCTTTGCATGACGCCTCGGGACTCCACGCCTGTGCCTGCTCATTTAGCACCAAAGAGGAAACTGGCACTCTACGCCCGCTGGCGCCCGCCTGGCCTTGGTTGTCACTGCTCACATCACGAGGGCCTCGCGAGCTGCCCCTCGCCTTGATATCTCCGCTCCTTAGGAGCCAGCCTGGTGAGGCCGCCCCAGGGGAGGTCTTGCGCCGTCCGCCTCGCGAGTCTCGGCCTCTCGCAAGGCTCGACCCCTCGCGAGGGTCTTGAGTGGTTGCTGAAGAGGTTGGGCCATACCAGGCCGCCTGATGAGCCACGCCCTGGGACGCATGCAAGCAAGTCTGGGTACCCCCATTCCCAAAACACCGACAGTAGCCCCCGGGCACAAGGCTTGGCTTCGTGGCGAAGTCAAGGGCCAAGTGCGGAGCACCGCGGGCCCCAAAATCCTGCGGCCTTGATTCACGCATGGCGATTGACGGGACGTGAGCGTCTCCACTTCCCCATACATCCTCGATTCTCACCTGGCCGGACGGCCACTACTACTTGCTCGACTCCGCCTCCTTTGCCAGTGACGCGCCCGGTAGTTTCTTCGTCTTCTGGATCCCTTCCTCTAGCTTGACTCAGCACCAACTTCTTCCGCCACCATGGCCTCCAGCTGAGAGAAGGAAGAGGGGGCGGAGCCTTGCGCCTTGGCCCCCTCACCGTCGGCCTTCGGGCCCGCCACCGAGCGGTCGGTGGTGATCAACGAAGAGATGATGGATAAGGTGCCCCCGGCTCTCGCCGCCGATTCCAATGAGTGGGGGGGGGGGCGATGGTGGCTTGGCCTGCTTCCCGCGCCAGGATTGACAGGTCGGCCACCAAGGTCCCCGTCCACCTTCACACCCTCTGGGCAGGCCTGATACCTCCCTTTTCTGATTTCTTCAACGCAGTGCTCTCACACTACCAGATCAGCATGCTGCATCTTGATCCTCAATCCATCGTCTTCCTTGCTGTTTTCGCCTTTGTCTGTGAAGCCATGGTGGGCATTGCCCCCTCCGTGGCCTTGCTCCGCCACTTCTTCTCGTTGCATCTAACGGATGCGCTCAAGTGCTCTGCATGCATGTCCTTCCAGGCCATCGCGGCGGCGGCCGGCTCGGGCATCGACTTCGACCTTTCGACGGTTGTTTGCGGCTTCAGGAGGCGGTGGGTGTTCGTCGATGTCGGGGTGCGCTGCCCCCTGCTGCTCCCACCACGGACTCCGGCCGCTCCGAGCTCTGGCTGGAGCCACGTGAAGCTCGTCGACAGGAGGCTAGCTCCCATCTGGCTCCATCTGGCCAGTCTGCAAAGGCTTGGGGTGACGGCACCGAAGGTGGTGAAGGAGTTCATCCAGCACCGCATCGCCTTGCTTCAGCGCCATTCTTGGCCGATGTGGGCCTTCTCCGGCCATGAGGACCGCATGAGGCTCCAAGCGCCTACTCTCCATCACGAGGTACGGCGCACGGTGCTCGAGCTCCTGACATGCGACCGAACGCCAGCCCGTTTTCTGGAGGAAGTTTGTCTTCTGTACTGTTGCTCAAATAAGATGGAGTTCGTGAGGAAAATGCCCTCCTTTGACGAATGGGGGCTTCATCCGCCCGGCCTTATCGGGTCTCGCGAGAACCCCGTCTGTGTGGCTCCCTTGTCTGCCGATGTCGAGGCGATCGTCCCAGAAGGGAGTGTTGTTGGCGCTGCTACTTTGACGTTGGCGTCTCCCGAGGCTGCTGAAGCGTTGCCCCCTGAAGCTCAGGAGAGCCGCCCAAGAGGGGACGACTGAGGTGCAGGTGTTGCCTCGTGCTCCTAAGGCCGAAGCCCCTGTGACCTCTTCGCATTGCCCCAAGGCGGGGGCAGGAGGCCTTGCTCGACCTAGCGCTTCTAGAGGCGCCTCCTCCGGAGCCGCCCTGGTCGCGCCTAATGTTGCTTACCGCTTCCGGGGCTTCGGCCAGCTCCGGCCGAACTTCTAAGCTCTTTGCAAGAGGAGGAGGTCTCCAAGCTACAGCCATAACGCCTTCCGGCCATTGAAGTAGAGGAAGTACATTGCCATAGACGAGTGAGTAGCTTATCTTCATAATTCCTTGAGTGTTGCCTTCCTTCCTGACCGCGATTCCTCAGGGCCCCTCCTGCCAAGGCAACGGAATCTCCTGAGATGCAGGCCCCTGTGGCCCCGAGCTCCCCGCCAGTCTAGGGTGCCCTCAGCCGATGCGCTACCTCTAGCGCAAGGCCACCCACGAGGTCAGATGCGCTGGCTTGGCACCTCGACCCCGCGTTCTTGCCGTTCCTTCTTCGCGGCTCCACCTGGGGTCCGGGTGTGCCGAGGGCTCCCCCATGGCCGTCGAACGTAGTGGGGCCGCCTTGGCCCTGGCATTTTCTTCGAGTGGCGGGTCCCAGCCCCTCCGGGCCCAGCCGAAACCCGAGAGCCGACTAGGGCGGAGGAGACCCTGGTCCCGCCTTTGGGGGGAGACGAGTCTCCTCAGGCTTCTCCAACTGCTCTTGGTGTCGAGGCGGGTCCCGACCTCCTACTTGAGTCAGCGTGCATGTGGGGAGCCGCCCGCCACGAGCTTCTCCAGGAGGCGGTGAATGCGTTGAGTCGACTTGGGGGAGAGCTTGAGGGAGTTGACGCCTGTCTTGAGGCTGAGAGCTTTCAGCTGATGGACGAGTGGCGCCGACTGGGGGTGGCCATTAACCTTGGGCACCTCCAACACGAGCATGCCAACGTGAAGGCTGAGGCGCCCCTTGCGTCCTCGCGAGAGGCCTGCGCCTGAGCCCTGGAGGAGGCCAGGGGGGCTGACCGCCGCTTCGAGGCTGCGGAGAGGCGCATGCTGAAGCTTCAGGCCCTGAACGCCAGCTTGGAAGGGTGAGCTGAGGCGCGCAGGGCCGCCCTGGCGTTGATGATGGGGCACCCTCTGAAGAGGTGGAGATCTTGCGGCGTGGGGAGGCACTGATGTTAGAAGCCACAGAGCGCAGCCTTGAGCTTGAGCGGCCGGAGGTGAGGGAGCGCCACGTGACCCTGGCTGAGGATGGTGTCTCCGCTCGCAAGGCCAGAGTCCAGGAGGAAATTGACCGGAGGGTGGCGGAGGCCCATGCAAACCTTGCCAAGGGATACGACTTGAAGTTGGAGCTCCAGCGGGCGGAGGCTGATGGGAGGACTGTCGCCATCAGGGCAAAGCTGGAAGAAGCAGAGCAGCACGACAGGGCCGCCGCGGCGGCTCAGTCTTCCACCCAGGCTGGGCTGGGCTCCGCACAGGCCGACTTGGCCTTGGTCTGGCGACAAGTTGACGGTGCCATAATTCTTCCGCAGCAGAGCAAGGATGAGGCTTGCCTTCGACTACTACTGTAGCATGAGCATGTCCCCATGCTGCGGACTCTTCAAGCAAAGGGCAACCGGGCGCTGGGGGCCATCTGCGAGGAGAATGCCCCCTACCCCCACGCGGAGGATTACGCTGGCCATCTTGTCTTCTTCACTGAGGCTGTGACGCGCCTGGAGAGCGGGGCCGCGAGCCTCCTTGGGCGCGCGTTCTCCCGGGTCTTCAGCTACCTCAAGAGCATTGACCCTCACTTTGACTTCGACGCGGCCATCGCCCCAGTGCCCGGGGCCGTCCGAGACAACCTGGCGCACTGGGTGGACGACCATGTGGCTGCTTTGGTCAGGGCCTTTGCCACAATGATGACAAGGCCGTGGTCATGGCAGATGAAGGCGGCGCAATCGACGATGGTGAAGATGTGGCCAGCAACAGCGTTGGCAGTGTTCATGAGAGCGACTAGGACGACACGGCAAGTGATGTGTCCGGTTGAGCTTGTACTCCTTCGCCTTGACCCTGCATGCATAGACTTGCACGAGGCCCCGTGGGGCATGAGAGCGTTTTGATGGGGTGAGCCCCCTATGTGTGTAAATTGATATTCCACTTTCCTTCTTTTACTGCTTGAATCTGAACCTGGGACGTGTGTCCTCGTGTATTCCGAGCTGAGTTGCCATTGTAGCTCACCTAGACATGCCTAGCCTCGCGTGGGTTACGAGGCCGTGTGTTCGCCCCCCTCCTGGGGTAAATCGCTAGGGGTACACGGCCTTGAGTCTCCTGAGCAATGCTTGGCCCTGCTCCGGGGAGCAGTGCCTGGGGTGCTCCGCTGGCCGCGGCAGGATGCCTACGCGGCAAATTTGCGGCGCGTAGGCTCTTGCCCCGAGGCGGTCCTACCGAGGTTACAGCGGTCCGCCAAGTCGGATCGGCCTTCTGGTCCCCGAGCCAGAGGGCCCAGGGTAAGATCTTCAGGACAGCCAGAGGTGGCAAAATCCAGCAAAAATCAACGAAAACTCCCCGCACCCATTTCGGCAACGAGCAAGACTCCAAATTCAATTCAAAAGATACGGCGAATCCAATTACAAAAGGGAAGGCGAGGAAAGCAAATAGCCGCGTCCGGCACCTGTCTAGTCTTCAAGTCTTCTCACCAACGTGGGGCTAAGTGCTGCCACTAGGACATGGGAGGGAGCCCCCGAGGCCCGCGGGCGGCTCTCCGGAGACTCCGGGGCGTGTACAGCCCCCCTCATTATTACGTGAGAGTTTCACGAGCGGCGATCTTCACAGGCGTAAGCCTTACTTCATGTCGCCAGACGAGTGCCCCGCCTTGCGCCACCCCCGACCTCCGTTGGGGCAACCGAAAACTAGGAAAGGACCAAGGAGGCAAGGGGGATGCCAGCAGCGCCCTCGGCGACCATGGGCCCTCTGCCGGGGGGAGCTTGGTGATGCTCGCCCGATAGAGGACCTACTTTCGCACACTTCCCTGCTCCACGTGGCGCGAGGGAGGCAGTGGCTCCAGGCCCTCCACGCGCAGCCCACAGCGTTCTGCTCTGGTCGAGGGCGGAGCGGCCGCTCTCAGATCCCCGACCATCATCGTGGTTTGATTCACCTGCATTCCATCATTAGCGCGTGCCTATTGATGTGATACTTGTGGCGCTCTGTCGTCGTCGCTGAAGCGGTCAATGGAGCCCCTGGGCGACCCTTGGTAATCTTCTTCCTCGAGCGTCCCGCCATTCCACCCTAGCTCGAGGAAGGCATTGGGGCCTTCCCCGAGCACGTATGTTAGTTCCACCATGCGGGGCACGTAGGCTTCGTGGGCCACCCCATCGGGGGCACCGCCTGAGTGCCCCACGCCTTGAGCCTCCAACTACGGCACCTGGCTTCAGCAGCCGCTGAGTTGTACCCCGGCGTACCCTCGTAAGGGGCCGCCGGCGCTTGCTCCTACTTGTGTTGAAGTCGCTGCGGTCGGGAGGATGGCGCAAGCACTTCTGTTGGTGTCGTCAGGTCTCCCCATCGCTCCAGGGGTGCGAGCGCCTGTTGAGACCTCACCTGTGGCTCGCCCGTGACCTAGGGCGGGGGTGAGGAACAGAACGGCGGCTCGCCCCTGCAAGCGCAGCTCAGTAGTTCGGCGACGTGTTACAACAGTAAGTCGAAGACGCCCTCGTCCAGCCTGCATCTTAACAGCTCTCACACCACGATGAGCGTAGCCCTTGTATTCGCCTGCTCCCGTCTGGTGTAGGGCGTTGTTGCTGTAGCGTGGTTCGCAGATCGCGCCGCGGAGTGCGCGCCGTGACGCCGAGGCAGTGGTTGCGGGCCCCCGCCATCCGCGGCCGGCGGTGCCAGGCGGTGTGGTGGCCGCCTGGAGTGCGGGGTTGTGGCCTCCATGGGTGGACGGCGCCGCCCGCACGGGCCAGGCCACCCAACGGTCGGCATGAGCCCCCTGATGGTCGGCCATCGGGACTGCCGAGGGGTAACCAACCGAACAACGGAAGAAAAGATCCGACGCACCCCCTACCTGGCGCACCAAATATCAGATCTTAGGTTCCGGCAAAACCCTTGTGGTTCGAACTCTAGGGTGCGCACGAAGATCTCTCCTCCCGCCCTAGCTCGTCTACTCGCCGATCCCTAGGCCTAGCTCGTCAGATCCTAAGTATAGGGGACACAAGGTTTATACTGGTTCGGGCCACCGTTGTGGTGTAATACCCTAATCCAGTGTGGTGTGGTGGATTTCCTTGTAGGCTAAGGGAGAACCAGTACATGGAGCGAACTGCCTCCTGGGGAGAGGTGTTCTTGTGCTCGAGTAAGCTTGTGGGTGTGTGGCCTTCTATCTAATCAACTCAAGACGAGATGATCCCAGTGGTGGTGGCTAGTCCTATTTATAGTGGCCTAGGTTCTCCTCCCAAATATTGAGCGGGAAGGGATCCCACAACAGCCAAATTTGAAGGGGGACAGCTAGTACATGCTATCCTAAATAAAGGTGGTCTTCGCCTGCCAAAGGTTCTAGTGGTGACGCCGTCGAGGGCTCCGCGATGACCTCCGCTCTGTCGTCCTGCTGGTCTTGGTCTTGTTGCACCCATATGGAAACCTTTGTCTCACGCCTCGAGACTCCCCGCATGTGCATGCTCCTTTAACACCAAAGAGGAAACTGGCACTCTGCGCCCGTTGGCGCCCACCTGACCTTGGTCGTCACTGCTCACGTCATGAGGGCCTCGCGAGGTGCCCCTTGCCTTGATATCTACACCCCTCAGGAGCCAGCCTGGTGAGGCCGCCACAGGGGAGGTCTTGCACCGTCCGCCTCGCAAGGCTCGGCCCCTCGCGAGGGTCTTGAGTGGTTGCTGAAGAGGTTGGGCCGTACCAGGCCGCCTGATGAGCCACACCTTGGGCCACTGGCAGGCAAGTATGGGTACCCCCGTTCCTAGAACGCCGACAAGATCCGGACCCCCTGACAGGCTTACCTCATGGACCACCAAGGGCCTTGAATGGGGTTCTCAGACAGAGGTGCAGACACTACAAAACCGCATTTCCAGCAAGATGGCGAAGGGCACCCACCTCACTGACGTGATACATGTGATGCTCTTCCACCGTACTCTCCCCTGCCAACTCCGGGCCTCCCACCTATGGGAGTTCAACCCGGAGGGTCCACGGACCTTGTAGCGATCTTTCGGACCGAAGGAGACCGAAGACAAGGGCTACAACAGCGTGGCCTCTATTGGGGAACGTAGTATTTCAAAAAAAATCCTACGCACACGCAAGATCATGGTGATGCATAGCAACGAGAGGGGGAGTGTATCTTCATACCCTTGAAGATCGCAAAACGGAAGCGTTTATCAACGCGGCTGATGTAGTCATACACCTTCACGATCCGTCCCATTCTAGCACCGAACGTACGGCACCTCCTCGTTTGGCACACATTCAGCTCGATGACGACCTCGCCTTCTTGATCCAGCAAGACGGGCGAAGTAGTAGATGAGTTCCGGCAGCACGACGGTGTGGTGACGGTTAATGATGTAGAGCAATCTCTGCAGGGCTTCGCCAAGCATTACAAAAACTAGACGGAGGATAAACTAGAGGGTCGGGGTTGCCGACACACGGCTTGGTGTATCTTGATGTGTCTTGGGTGCTAGCCCTACCCCTCTATTTATATGTTGAGCCTTGGGGGTCGAAACTTGGAGTAAAAGCCTCCACAAAATCGGTTTCACCCAAAAGGCAAGAGTCCTTCTCAGACTCCAGGGCCAGACGCCACGGTTCCCGGCGTCTGGCCCCAGGACTTCGCAAAACTTCCTTTTGCGCTTTCCAAAAAACCTTGTGGGCTTTCCCCTTTGGCCCAAATAAAGTGTTCTCGTACCCAAACATTTCCGAAAAGATCCATAACTCCTTCTAGTGAAATCCGGAGGTCAAATACTATTATCCCATATATCAATCTTTATCTCCGGACCATTCCGGAGTTCCTCGTCATGTCCGTGATCACATCCGGGACTCCGAATAACATTCGGTCACCAACATACACAACTCATTAAATACTATATCGTCAACGAGCGTTAAGCGTGCGGACCCTACGGGTTCGAGAACTATGTAGACATGACCGAGACATCTCTCCGGTCAATAACCAATAGCGGAACCTGGATGCCCATATTGTCTCCTACATATTCTACGAAGATTTTTATCGGTCAAACCACATAACAACATACGTTGTTCCCTTTGTCATCGGTATGTTACTTGCCCGAGATTCGATCTTTGGTATCATCATACCTAGTTCAATCTTGTTACCGGCAAGTCTCTTTACTCGTTCTGTAATACATCATCTCGTGACTAACTCATTAGTCATTTGCTTGCAAGGCTTATTACGATGTGCATTACCGAGAGGGCCCAGAGATACCTCTCCAACACTCGGAGTGACAAATCCTATTCTTGATCTATGCCAACACCACAAACACCTTCGGAGACACCTATAGAGCATCTTTATAATCATCTAGTTACGTTGTGACGTTTGATAGCACACAAGGTGTTCTTCCGGTATTCGGGAGTTGCATAATCTCATAGTCATAGGAACATGTATAAGTCATGAAGAAAGCAATATCAGTAAAAACTAAACGATCAAGTTTCTAAGCTAACAGATGGGTCAAGTCAATCACATCATTCACTAATGATGTGATCCCATTAATCAAATGACAACTCATGTCTATGGCTAGGAAACTTAACCATCTTTGATGCAACGAGCTAGTCAAGTAGAGGCATACTAGTGACACTTTGTTTTCTCTATGTATTCACACATGTACTAAGTTTCCGGTTAATACAATTCTAGCATGAATAATAAACATTTATCATGATATAAGGAAATATAAATAACAACTTTATTATTGCCTCTAGGGCATATTTCCTTCAGCCTCGGCCTCAGAGGTAAGCACAATTCTACCGAACATGTATCATAACTATATTTCAGTCATAATAGGAGTTAGAACTTTTACGCTCCATTCAGGCATGGATGAAGAAAGCGGAGCAAATCAACTGTCCGGCTCCATTGCTCGAAAACCCAGCCACGCCCCAGCTGACGGCGATGTTGGTTCTGGTGCCGTACAAGGCGCCGGAGAAGAAGGCCAAGAAGAAGGGCAAGGAGGTCAAGAGAGACCCCCACCCTAAGGATCCCGTGGACACAGTGTCCGGGGAAACTAACACCCACTCCTCCCACGACGAAGAAGAGGAGGAGGAAGAAGAAGAGGAAGAGAGCGACTCCCCCATCAAGGCAAGGGGGAGGAAGAGGGTGGCCTCCACAGATGCGGGCAAGGCGGCGCCCAGGAAGAAACTGAACATCCTCGACAGTTCGGATTCAACATCCGAACACAGTTTCCAAGTTCAGCCCGGGATCAAGCCCCTGGCCAAATCGTAAGTATTCAGGGGGTCGCTGCTTGTGTTCAATTCAAATAGTATTCAGCTCTTAAGTAATTTCATCATGTCTTTATATAGCCCTCCCCACACACTCCCCCATGCTTTATTTCATCGGGGAGCTCTCTATCGGCGGAGATGCTAGAGAGCGACACGCCACCGCGACGCCCATCGCCCACCTTGGGGGACACTTAAGTGTCCGTCCTATTAGTGTGTCCTGCACGAGGACATGGAGATAGGGCGAACAAAAAGGTGCCCGAGGTGGACACCTCGGCCACCATCGACCAAGGGGAAGCACTCCCCATAGTGACCGAAGGCGGGGAGCCAAAGCAATCTAGGCCCCCTCCGAACACCATTACGGAGTCTAGTGCGGCTCTAGCACTGGGATGTCAGCCCGCCACGATAGGGGGAGGAGCATCCGCACCAATGGCATCATCCGTCAACCCGGAGGCGCCGAACATGCTAGAGGAAGCACTGTGAGGTGCTTCCATCGTAGTGGAACACCGGACCCTGATGGGTGCGGTCATGGAAAATATTCATTTTATACATGTATAGGTTATATAACCTGTTATACAGACAGTAGCCCCTGATGCTTTGTTTAATTCTGAAGAGAATCGGAGAAACGATCCATGTGATAGCATCTAATAGAGCAAAATTGTGTCCCGAGTTTGAACAGGCTTTGCTAGTAGCGGCATCTGTCAAAGCCACGGAGGTTTTCGAGCTCAATCGGAAGCTTCAACTAGCTGACGAGGATCTAGACCGCATCAACGAGTGTTGTGATGAAACGCAAGGTATGCAGATTTTTTTAAAAATTGAAATGTCAAAAGACTATACGTTTGATCTGTGTCAGTGTGAACTCATTGTGCGATATGATTATGCAATAGTTGACGCAGCTGAGGTCGTGGCCCTTAAGGGTGTGCTCACAAAGGCCAAGGAAGAGGCCGAGGTGAGCAAAGCAGCCGCTGACAAAGCGGCGGCCGACCTGAAGGCCGAACAGACTGTGGGTCAACAACACGAGTCGCGGGTGGCCGAAGTTGAACAAGAGCTGTAAGATGCTATTCAGAAGTGCGAGGCATTGGAGCAGAAGACTTCGGATCAAGCATCTTAACTCAATATGGCAGTCAATGATGCCAAGGAGGACCAGAGCGAATCGCGCAGCGCTCGTGAGGAGATAAAACAAGCGTGGCACATAGCGGCTGGTAAGGCCTTTCTTCTTCATAGTATCTTCGGATGTCAAAAGTATATTTCGCTGACACGATTCTGGAGTTCTCCAGGCGTGTTTGTTGATCTCCCGAAGAGCATCGCCGATGCCACCCAATTTTTCAGAGCCCAGGACGGGAATAGCACGGACAAGCTGTTCTGGTCGCAATTCCTTGCACCTGAACATCCAGTACCTCTGAACGACTAGATGAAGCAGTTGGTCGAGCCGTATAATATGGTGGGTGTGGCCATGAAGGACTTGATAGTCCGGCTCTGGCCTACCGAACCAATCCCGAGTAGCTACTTTGGTTTGGTGAGGCGGCTCGTCGATGCGAGTTCGTGGGTCGACGCTGTTAAGCGTTCAGCCTGCATGGAAGGTGCACGAATGGGCTTCGCCTGCGTCAAGATGCATTGGGCGAAGATGAAGGCCGCCGAAATTGCGACTGCTGGCCCACCGGAGGGCAAGGATCATTGGAGGCCGGAAAGGAACTTTGATGATGTCCTAGAAGGAGCCCATATTGTAGAGGGCTAGTGCTCAAAGAACATAGTCTTAGAGTAATTGTATTCGGGTTTGTAAAGACTCTGTTTACGAACCGATGTGTATATATATCTTTGCACCTTATAATTCAAGCGACGTTTCCACCTGTGTGGCTGTTTATTATATCTAAAAGTTTCTAGTCGTTGGCTTGAGCCCTCGTGTAGATACTACAGGGGTGTTCGTTTGTGCGTGTGATCACTCTTTACCCAACGTCTTGGTCCGTAAAGGAGGTATTCGCGGAACGAACCAGGCAATCAGACTATTCGGCTTTATTGCTTTCACTTAGCCATAGGAGCTTGACTTGTGGGGTTAAGTACTAGCCCCTGGTGCGTATGGGCCTTCCAGACTACGATGCCCATTTTACGCGGCTGAGCGAAGACTAGCCCCTCGTATAACACGGAGTGGATCGCTAACGATCATAGTGTAACACTAAGTCGCCGGATTGTCGACCAGTTCTCGCCTATCATGACAGTCAGTTTTTGGCTTTATCTACTGAGGTACTTAACCGGACGAACCGGAAATACAATCGTAGTGGTTCTCCCTTTACTACCTTAGCCGAACAATGCGGAACGTAAGGTGGTAAGCACACGAGCCAAGCAACCCAACTATAGACCCGAGACATGATTCGGAGATGATGCATATAATGCAATATCCGAGACTCTAAACAGTTCCCTATGGGTGTTCGAACTTTGATGTGTGCTAGGCCGAATACAGCCCCTGGTATTAAATCTAGATGTTGAGGCAAATGTGGTAATCTGAGGTGGGGAGAGAACACGAACGACAATGAAATAAACTCGAAACAAATTGGAACCCAACCGCTTCTTTTATATTCCATTTAGTACGGCGAGCCGCTCGATTACAGATAATACCACTAACTTCTTGGGCATTTTACATGCCAAAAAATTGGAAAGATACATAAAGGGAAATGTTTACATAGGGCCTAAAATTAGTGATTTGAAAACCTTGATGGGGCCCTACCGCACGTCTGCGCCGTTTGTCCTTTATAACATGTCCTTGAGGGAGAGAGGTTTGATGGCCGCCTGTGAAAAAGGAAAGGGGGCTCTGAAAAAGAAAGCCCTGCACAACCACGGACAAGGTGGGTTCTTCTTAATGAACCTTTAAAGAGAATATACTGTAAAGTCTGAAAAGGGTCAAGCAGAACTATGGAGTGTTTGTATGCAGTGTGCCCCCGAAGCTGCCCAAGGTATTTTAAGGGCGTAATTGTGTACACGAGGTTCATGTGCTACCACCTTGTAGGGCAGTCGACAGGGGCGTAACTGCTAATCGAGCTCAGGTTCTTCTGAGCTGCCGCATTACAGTGCGGGCCTGACACGTTTAACAGTGTCACTGGTCTTGACGACCGATGAACTATTCGGCTTGATTAGGCTGCCTTGAACTTTGGCTGCCAGGGCCACCGTATCCTCCTCTATTCGGAGGAAGCGCTCCATGTTTCCGTTGACCGCGATGACGCCACGTGGTCCAGGTATTTTAAGCTTCAAATAAGCATAGTGCGGGACTGCATTAAAACGGTCGAAGGTCGTCCTTCCGAGTAATGCATGATAGCCATTTCGGAAAGGAGCGATGTCGAAGATTAAATCTTCGCTTCGAAAGTTATCAGGAGAGCTGAATATGACTTCCAGTGTTAATGAGCCTGTGCAGCAAGCTTCCACACCGGGTATCACTCCTTTAAAGGTAGTGCTGCTAGGCTTGATTCAAGACGGGTCTATCCCCATCTTGCGGAAGGTGTCTTGATATATCAAGTTTAGACTACTACCGCCGTCCATAAGGACTAAAGTAAGATAATATCCATCGATTATAGGGTCGAGCACTAGGGCCACTGAACCTCCATGACGGATACTGGTTGGGTGATCCCTATGATCAAAGGTTATCGAACAAGCCGACCATGGGTTGAACTTAGGGGCGACAGGCTCTACGGCATAAACGTCCCTGAGGGCGCGCTTGCGCTCCGTCTTTGGGATATGGGTGGCGTAGATCGTATTCACGGTTTTTACCTCCGGTGGGAAATTTCTTCTCCCCCCCCCCCCCGAGTGTTTGGCTAACGAGGTTCATCCTCGTCCTCACTTTGAGGTCCTTTCCCCTTGTTTTCGGCATTTAACTTGCTGGCCTGTTTGAAGACCAAACAATTTCGGTTGGTGTGATTTGCAGGTTTATCAGGGGTGCCATGAATCTGGCAAGGCCTATCTAGTATTTTTTCCAGGCTAGATGGACTGTCTGTGTTGCCTTTGAATGGCTTCTTCCGTTAACCGGGCCTGGAGCCACAGAATCCGGCGTTTACTATCGTGTCATCTGTTTCTCTGGTATTGTTTTGGCGCTTTTTCTTATTACGTCGTGGCTTGGCATTGCCATCCCTGACCTCGGAAGTGTCAGGGTTGCTAGTGCTGCTGCTTCTACGAGCTAGCCAGCTTTCTTTGCCTGTGCAAAAGCGGGTCATAACTGTAGTAAGGGCTGCCATTATCTTCGGCTTCTCCTGGCTGAGGTGTCTTGCAAGCCATTCGTCATACGAGCTATGTTTGAATGCCTCTAGGGCCTCGGCGTCCAGAAAATCAACGATTTGGTTCTTCTTGGTTAAGAACTGATTCCAGAGCTTGCGGGCTGACTCCCCGGGTTGCTGGATTATGTAGTATAGATCATCAGCATCCGGTGGCTGGACATAAGTCCCTTGAAAGTTAGCTTGGAAAGCATCCTCTAAGTCTTCCTAGCTTCCTATGGAATTCTCTGGGAGGCACTTCCTTCTGTGCGAAGATATGCATGGCGGGTCCGAGCTTTCATGGGGAGGAATAATTTTACTTTTTTGTAATAAGGAGGGGGTTGCATGAGTGCATCCATGGACTTGGTGCGTCCCTGTCGGTGTCAAAACTGGCAGATCTTGGGTACTGGGTCCCGAACTGTGCGTTTGTGGATCGAGGATAACAAGGGGCTGGGGCCACGATGTTTACCCAGGTTCGGGCCCTCTCTGTCGAGGTAATACCCTACTTCCTACTTGATTGATCTTGATGAATATAGGGTTACAAGAGTTTGATCTTCCTCGAGATTGTAATGGCTAAACCCTAGAAGTCTAGCATGGGATGTTATTAGTTCGTCGCTATAGACTAAACCCTCCAGTTTATATATGCACCGGAGGGACCTAAGGTTGTACATGATCATCTTGCAGAGGAAGGAAATATTACACCCTGACTCTAAGCTTGCTATTTTACACATATGGGAGTCATATCCAGATATGGAGGATAGTCTTTAGCTATAATCTTCACGGCCCACCAGTCCGGCCCATAACGAGTAATCCGGCCACCCGAGGACCCCTTTATCTAGGACTCCCTCAATAGCCCCTGAACCAGTCTTTGATGACGATGAGTCCGGCTCGCGTACGGTCTTCGGCATTGCAAGGCGAGTTCCTCCTTCCGAACATGTTGAATCATTATGCCCTGCACAAAGAAACTATGTCCGGCTCTACATGATTAGTACAACCCTTGGCGTCGAAGGCAATGTGTCAAAAAACGGACACTATGTCTTTACTGACAACCTTTCAGTGAAGCGTCACGTTTGACCCTTTAATATATCGAACCGTTTTCTTGGCCCTGGTTTCACATTTCAAGGCATAGCCCCATTGGCATGTCTTGTCGAAATAGAGATCATTTGTTGACCATGTTGACCATGCCGTGCCGAGCACACCAAGGTGGTGGACGACGGTGAGGCCTCGAACGGCAATGAATAGTTGATGGGAAGACGCGGCAATGGTGTCATAGAGGGAGAGGTGTAGGAAGGTTAACTGGTTCTGGTGCGGCATGGTTCTGCAGTCGGTAGAGAACAACATGAGGTGAGGAGGGGATGGCTTGGCCGGCGGTGGGGTAGCGCTTCGCAGCGAAGCAGAGCTGCTAGCAGCCAGTGGCGGGAGGAGGTGGTCTCGGCGGCGCTACAGGAAGAAGACGAGAGACTGAAGATGGATGCCGGCCATTGGATGTAAATCCAAGGGCTAAGGATGTCAGAATCATTTGTTGACTAAGTTGACAACGTGATGGGCCTCGAACCCCTCGTTGGTTACCCCAAGTGGAAGGTGTAAGATGCAGTAAGTAGAAGTGTTTTCCCGTAGCAAAGATGCCAAGGATCGAATCCCCAGAGACTCCTAGGTTCAACAAGTAGGTGTCAATTGCTAACGCTGCAATTAGCAATCAACGTGGACCTGCACACAGATACAAATAACTTTGCTCCCAACGAGTACAGAGAGGTTGTCAATCTCTCCGGCCTTGTAGTTCACAAAGGGTTAAAAGCATATGATAGTAGAGATAGATAGTGTTTTGCAATAGTAAATAAATAGCGAAAAGTAAATAGTGGATGTGATCAATGATGGTAATATGGACCGGAGTCTCATGATGTTCACTAGTGATGTCTCTCTCCCAAAAGACGATAAAACAACTATGTGAGGTAAACAAATTACAGCTGGGCAATTGACAGGACCACGAACGCAAACCAATGCTGACTACATTGCAAGAAAGGTTGAGGTTCAAAGCATGGGCGGTACGCCAAAGTAAGTAGACCGAAATCCATCAATATCTACTACTAATCATCCACCTTGAGATATCTATCCAGAACATCTCGCTGGTATTAAGTTGCGAGTACCACCCATAGTGTAAACTCAATACAACAGACAACTGCATTAACAGAACTTTGCGTAAAGTAAACAATCCTTGCACCCGCGGGCACAAGCACCGTTGTTTTCCCCCTTGTGGCAACAGCACATCCCCTAGACTCATGTTTCTGTCACTCAAGCTAGTCATCGAGGGGCATGAACCCACAATCGAGCATAACGTTCCCTCTTGGAGTCACTACCTATTACTCGGCCAAAGCAATAAATAACAACGGAGAACATGCAAGAATTACTTATGAACTAAAATATAAAAGATGTGAATCAAATATATTACTCAAGATCAATTTGAACATAATCTCATAATCCATCGGATCCCAGCAAACTGAACATAGCAACAGCATAAGGATTACATAGGTGCCTCGATAATGTAGGGCAGCTCACGAGGACTAAAGCTCCCGGTGGTGATCCTCCCCTCCGGCAGGGTGCCGGGAAGAGTTCTCCTGGTGCTCCCGATCTTGGAAGCGGCGGCGGCGGCGGAACAGAGATGGTATCGCGAAAAGAAGTCCTGGTCTGAGGGTTTCGGAGAGTCCTTTAAATATATGCCAAAGTAGGGCACCGGGGGAGCCTCGGGGGGCCCAGGCGCCCCCCGGCGCGGCCCAGGGGGGGCGCGCCCACAGGGCGCCTGGAGCCCCTGTGCCCCCCCCCCAGGCTGCCCTTCGGACGCAGTGTTGTTTCTGTATCGCTGATTTTTTATATATATTTTCTGGATTTTTCTGGGCAGCTCTCGAAACGTGAAAACCTGAAATACAAAAACAGCCGAAAACAGAAACTGGCACTGGGGTGCACTGGATTAGTAAGTTAGTCCAAATATGATCAAAAGTGTATGGAAGTGTATGAATATCTAGCAATATCACCCAAAAGTGGCATGGAGCAAGCAGAAATTATAGATACGTTTTGGACGTATCAACATCCCCAAGCTTAATTCCTGCTCGTCCTCGAGTAGGTAAATGATAACAAGAATAATTTCTGTGGTGACATGCTATTAACCATATAGGACTTTCTCATAGTCATATGACAAAAGCTTACTGAGACAATGATTCTAAAGTAATTAAGTTGTCTCAAGAGAAAATCACAAATGACCGAAAGTTTTACAACATGAAACTGAAACATCAAAAAGATTTGCAATGAACATGATGTGCAAATATGATAAAGTGATATCTAGCTTGCCCCCTTTAGTGATGCAAAACATAAATGCAAGGGCACCTTCAAGGTTTAAGTGATGACTAGATACAATCATTTCAGAATAAACGATATCACAATCATGCTAAAGACAATGCTACTTTGGGACAATGCACATTACACTCAGAATGACAATCATGCTCTCAGTAGTTGGTGCTTGAAGTGCTAGAGCTTTTTATTTTGGAAACATGGAAGCAATTGTGTCAACGGTAGTAGTACTTCATATGTGTCATGCATAAAACATCTTATAAGTTGCAAGCCTCATGCATCGAATACCAATAGTGCTCGCTCCTTGTCCTAATTAGCTCGGATCCCCATGGGTTATCATTGCATTGCATATGTTTTAACCAAGTGTCACAAAGGGGTACCTCTATGCCACCTGTACAAAGGTCCAAGGAGATAAATCGCATAAGATTTCTCGTTTTTGATAGATCTCAACTTGAGGACATCCATACCGGGACTACATAGAAAATAGATGATGGACTCCTCTTTAATGCTTAAGCATATTCTCATGAGAGATTGAGGATTAAGGTCCAAGCTAAAACTTCCACCATGATGCATGGCTTTGGTTGGCGGCCCAATGTTCTTCTCTAACAATATGCATATTAATTCAACCCACGGTAAATCACCCTTACTTCAGACAAGACGAACATGCATAGCAACTCACATGATATTCAACAAAAATGTGATAGTTGATGGCGTCCCCAGAAACATGGTTACCGCTCAGCAAGCAACTCATAAGAAATAAGATACATAAGCAACATATTCTTTAGCACAATAGTTTTTAGGCTACTTTACCATGAGCTATGTATTGCATGGTTAGTTTGCTTAGTGCAGGTGGAGGTTAGCAAAAGACTGGGAGCGACCAACTAAGAGAGCAATGACAGTCATAATCATGCAGACCGACAAAGCAATATTGAATCAGGCATGGTTGTTATATCACTACTTAGAAATAAAAGATCATCAAGGCTTGACAGACTTTCTTTACAGTCTTGAATATGCGTGAGCATACGCCAAGTCAATCAAAATAAATTCTCGAAGGAAGATATTACAAAACCATACCATATCATAGGCAAACAAACCAAGTTGGTATTCCAATAACACATTGGGAACCCCCCAGCTATCTGAGATTAACCAAAAGAAAACCTGAACTACTAAGCACCATCATGAAAGTAGCATCTTTATCATAGACACATTAACCCATGCAACGGAAGCAAACTCTCTTAATAAGGTGAGCATGGTTATTAAAGAGAGTTCAAGCAACCAACTAAACAAAAGCTCTTGAAAAGATAAGCATGAATACTAAGAGCAGAGTATGATAGTAGCTATTAAAAGACAAAGAACACACACAACATAGATAGACATGAAAATTCTATGTAATGTTCTAGGAAGAGGTGGAGCGTGTTTCTCTCCCACATAAAGGAATGCTGGGTTCCGACTCATTATGAAAAACTAAAAAGAAAACTGAAAGCAAGACGCTCCAAGCATAGCACATAACACATGAAGTGATAAAAATATAGGGGAACGAAAGACGAACTGATAATGTTGATGGAGAAGGGGATGCACGGGGGCATCCCCAAGCTTAGACGCTTGAGTCTCCTGGAATATTTCTTGGGGGTGCACGGGGGCATCCCCAAGCTTGAGCGCTTGACACTCCTGAATCTTTTTATCATCTTCCCTCGCACACTTGAAAACTCCCTTCATACACAACTCATCATAATCTGATTAGCGAGGTTAGTACCCTTAATAAAATAATTATACCTTGCTGGAAATAAGGATATTCTTGAAGTTCGACTGTTTCTCAAGGTTGCCAAAAGGTTTTTGCAAAGAAAAAGCAAGTTCTTAATTTGCAAAGTGAAGGTAAGGCAAAACAGGACAGAATCTGTGAAAAACAGAACAGCAGGCAGTAATTGACCTGTTCGGGATACTTCTGCAACTCAAATCAAAAAACTCAGAACTGACGCACGAAAGAAAATTATATAGAGAACGCTGTCGAAAATAGTCAGACCAAAAAGATGATCTGGTGATTTTATACGAATTTTTCTATCCAAGGACAGAATCTGTTTCCTGGACAGCACCTCACAACTTTTGAACTTTCTAGCAATCAGATGCTATACTTGGCACAAATATGAAAAGCAAAGATACAATGATGATGCTACAGCAGTAAAAAACATCAAGACACAACAAAAGCAAAAAAATTATTCATGTTGGCTGCCTCCCAAAAGCGCTTTCTTTTATGCCTTTAAGCTAGGCATAATGCATAGATCAAGTTTTATCAAGAGTAAAAGAATAGCTAGCCCGTACAACGGACTCAAAAGGTAACTTGACCTTCTTACGAGGGAAGTGTTCCATCCCTTTCTTGAGAGGAAACTAAAATTTTATATTACCCTCTTTCATGTCAATGACAGCACCAACGGTGCGCAAAAAGGGACGTCCCAAAATAATTGGACATGAAGGATCACATTCAATATCCATAATAGTGAAATCAACGGGCACATAATTATCACTGACAACAATAAGAACATCATCGATCCTCCCCAAAGGTTTCTTTATGGAAGAATCAACGAGAGCATCACCAAAAGAACAAGAATCAAAAGATTTCAATTTAAGCATATCATATAGTCTTTTGGGCATAATAGAAGTACTAGCTACAATATCACATAAAGCAAAGCATGAGAAGTTATTTATCTTAATTTTAATCATAGAATCCCAACCATCTTCTAGCTTTCTAGGTATGGAGGCTTCTACTCTAAGATTCTCCTCCCTAGCTTTGATGAGAGCATTAGTGACATGCTCTGTGAAGGCAAGATTAAGCGTGCTAGTGTTGGGATCCTTAGCCATTCCTTGTAGAAAGGTGACAACTTCTGAAATACTACAATTATCAAAATCAATTTTATCATTAGTGGGAAGAATTGTAGTGTCATCTTCTTTGTTTAATTCGCTCTCTATTATAAGAGTTTGAACATCTTCCCAAGTTTGGGGAAGCTTAGGAGCAATTTTAAAATGAGGCTCATACTTTTTTCCTGGAAGACCATGCCATGGGCATAACTCTCCGTCATAACTAGTGTAATCACAAGGTTTATTTTTTTTGTTAAATCCCGTCAGAGATAAGTGGGGAAATGGAAGTAGGGGTGTACTCCTCCCATTTAGTGTTTTTGGTAGAACCCATAGTAGCAAGCAAGCAAGATAACTATTTTTTTGATTTTCGATAAAAAGGAACTAAAGCAAAAATGAAAGGTAAACTAACAAGACTAAAAAGCAAAGGTAAAAGATAGCGTGCAACTCCCCTATCCTGAAGAGTGGAGTCCCCGGCAGCGGCGCCAGAAAATACTCCTTGATGGGCCTCGAACCCCTCGTTGGTTACCCCAAGTCGAAGGTGTAAGATGCAGTAAGTATAAGTGTTTTCCCCTAGCAAAGATGCCAAGGATCGAATCCCCAGAGACTCCTAGGTTCAACAAGTAGGTGTCAATTGCTAACGGCGCAATTAGCAATCAACGTGGACCTGCACACAGATACAAATAACTTTGCTCCCAACGAGTACATAGAGGTTGTCAATCTCTCCGGCCTTGTAGTTCACAAAGGGTTAAAAGCAATATGATAGTAGTGATAGATAGTGTTTTGCAATAGTAAATAAATAGCAAAAAGTAAATAGTGGATGTGATCAATGATGGTAATATGGACCGGAGTCTCATGATGTTCACTAGTGATGTCTCTCTCCCAAAAGACGAGAAAACAGCTATGTGAGGTAAACAAATTACAGCTGGGCAATTGACAGGACCACAAACGCAAACCAATGCTGACTACATTGCAAGAAAGGTTGAGGTTCAATGCATGGGCGGTACGCCAAAGTAAGTAGACTGAAATCCATCAATATCTACTACTAATCATCCACCTTGAGATATCTATCCAGAACATCTCGCTGGTATTAAGTTGCGAGTCCCACCCATAGTGTAAACTCAATGCAACAGACAACTGCATTAAAAGAACTTTGCGTAAAGTAAACAATCCTTGCACCCGCGGGCACAAGCACCGTTGTTTTCCCCCTTGTGGAAATAGCACATCCCCTAGACTCATGTTTCTGTCACTCAAGCTAGTCATCGAGGGGCATGAACCCACAATCGAGCATAGCGTTCCCTCTTGGAGTCACTACCTATTACTCGGCCAAAGCAATAAATAACAACGGAGAACATGCAAGAATTACTTATGAACTAAAATATAAAAGAGGTGAATCAAATATATTACTCAAGATCAATCTGAACATAATCTCATAATCCATCGGATCCCAGCAAACTCAACATAGCAACAACATAAGGATTACATAGGTGCCTCGATCATGTAGGGCAGCTCACGAGGACTAATTAGTGAAGCACAAGAACGGGAGGAGAACATCACATAGCTACTGGTCATGGACTCATGGTCCAAGGGAGACTACTCACGAGTCATCCGGGAGGCGTCCATGGTGGTGGAGAAGCTCCTGGTGGTGATCCTCCCCTCCGGCAGGGTGCCGGGAAGAGTTCTCCTGGTGCTCCCGATCTTGGAAGCGGCGGTGGCGGCGGAACAGAGATGGGATCACGAAAAGAAGTCCTGTTCTGAGGGTTTCGGAGAGTCCTTTAAATATATGCCAAAGTAGGGCACCGGGGGAGCCTCGGGGGGCCCCAGGCGAACCCCCCCCCCCGGCGCGGCCCAGGGGGGCGCGCCCATAGGGCGCCTGGAGCCCCTGTGCCCCCCCCCCCAGGCTGCCCTTCGGACGCAGTGTTGTTTCCGTATCGCTGATTTTTTATATATTTTTTCTGGATTTTTCTGGGCAGTTCTCGAAACGTGAAAACCTGAAATACAAAAACAGCCGAAAACAGAAACTGGCACTGGGGTGCACTGGATTAGTAAGTTAGTCCAAATATGATCAAAAGTGTATGGAAGTGTATGAATATCATAGCAATATCACCCAAAAGTGGCATGGAGCAAGCAGAAATTGTAGATACTTTTTGGACGTATCACAATGCCTTGTGTTGGCTTCGACCTATTGGCCCACATTTGAGCCTCCAAAAATGTGGCACATATTCAACCCATTTTTTAGAATTTACAGTCCATTTGCTAGGCTGGGTGAACAAATAATGTAGCGTCCATGCGGCTTATTTATATTTTTTTCTACAAACTATAGCCCATTTGCACTTTCTCGAAATACACGAATTTGCTGGGCTGGGTGAATAAATAAAGTACCGTCCATGCGACCCATTTATTTTTCCTGAAAAATTATAGCCTATTTGTACTTTCTCGAAATACACAATTTTACAGGGCTGGTTCTAATTATATTGTTGGGTTGGGGGCAACAATGTTATCAAAAAATAAATAGGGGCTGAGCATTTTCTTATAAATATATTTAAATACTAAGCGCTTTATTATTACATTGGTCCTCAAATCTTACCAAGCTTTTGTACACAATGGCCAACATTTTCGTTGCCTTAAAGTAAAAAAAACAACGAGATTTTATTGTTAAAAAATTATTTTTATAAGTTAATAAGACGTGCGATATTTTTTCTTATGTATGTAAGTATCTGTTAAATATATGATGATAATAACAATAATATATCATAACATATAAAGTAATATAAATATATATAATATAGTTAAAAGTGGAACATAAGCTGGACCTGGCATTCCTATTCTTAGATAGCAAAATAGAATAGACCTATGTGTTTTCTTCTTTAAAAAATACATAAGTTGGGCTACGGATGTTTAAGAAAAAATAAAACCTATGATGGGAGGACCATAGGCCGGTCGATACATGACCGCCTTAAAAAATACAAACTGACATGTCATGAGCTGCGCATGTTAAAAAAGAAAGCCTAGACTGGGCAGCCCAGAACCCAGCTGATACTTGATGGCCCACTAATAAATGATACTCCCTGCTAGCTCCCCAATGACTGGCTTCGTTGTAAATTTATACCTTTAGTAGGAGTAGCTACGTTGACAACCCCATGGGCCCCTATGTCAGTATAGCATTAGGAGGAAGTATTTTCTCAATGAGGCACTTGCTAGCGTACATCCATGGACCTGGTGGGTCCCAATTGTCCGCCTCTCCACGTAGAGTCCTTTCCAGATTCCTCTAGTTTGTTGAGTTTCTTCACAACGGCTGACAGCGGCACCGCGGTGAGTGCGCAAAGGCGGAGAATGACGTCCAAGCCCCGGACGAGAACGCACCAGAGACGGGGAAGATGTGCTACAGTAGTGGTTGAAGTTGTGCCAAATTTGTTGGGAACGTTCTGAAGTAGCCCAGTGGCCAAGTTCAACTCCTCGACCGCTGCTACGCCTGGGTTCGATTCCACTTGATGTAGGGAAAATATCTCCAAATTTTTGCATCTTCCATTACTGACATGTGGGTCACAATTGTCATCTATGCACACCACCTCCAACACTTGGCAAAACTTCGTCCCTCGTTTTCCTTGTTTTTTGCACACTCAAGATTGTGTGGGCATTTTGAAAATAGCATATCATTTTGACTATGCATCATATGAAGATGTGCTATGCATGGATGTTGATCGGCATGATGTTAACTGTCCGGTAGTTCCACTTTCAACCATGAATAAAACCTCCAACATGATGTTATCCCTGTTCGAAAAGGGCGTTTTAATATAAATGCTCTGCCCTCTGAAACTGAAACTTGCAGTTTCTTCTCTAAGAATCACATTGTATGCACTTTTATATGAAACTACATTTTTTGAAGTGCTAAAAATAGATCTCTAGAATTCAATAAATACTTCATATGCTCAATACTGCAAATATGACATTCATATTTGAAAGTACTCTCAAAATACAAAACACAAAACACAATTAAGAACCTGTAAATACTGACAACACTAAGCTCCTCCTCAGACTATGGCAGGGAGGGGGAGTCCCCTCCTATTCCTCGGCGGCAGACAGCCGCCCCATGAGACGAGGTGAACTGCGAGGGAGAGGATGGCAGGGAAGCATCACCGTGTGAGTGGTCGATGAAGACTCCACCGGCTCACTCTGCCACGGCACCCTCACAAACGGCACCGTGTAGATGCTCGATCCTTCAATCTCTGGTGGATGCTCCATTTTGGATCGATACTCCCACCACCGCTGCCTTACGATTAGATTCAGTGATTCTGTCTACTCCATGGCCCAGAGGAGCAACTCTATGTACTCCCGCGTGACTCCCTCCGGGAGTATTGCCACCATTTCGCTATGTTCCATATATTTCGCCATCGCTGTCACCGTTGCCGCTAATTGCCCCGGGTTGTCAAACCAAGACTGTATCTCCAACATCCTGGCTAGCTTCATAGGGTCACCGTCTACGATCCTCACGTATCGGTTGTACTCCTCCATCGATCTACTTCTCCAAAACACCTTCACTCGTCGGCGGTGGTTTTCGAAATGGAAGAGGAGAGGAGCGGTGCTGGTATTGGATAGGAACAAGAGAGGAGCGGTGGTGGTTTTCAAATGGAAGAGGAGAGAAGCAGCGGTGGTCTTGAATGTATTTTTTTTGCATATTATGGTTCAAAGTTTGACCACTTACTATATTTGAAAAGCAAAATGTGAATGAATGTCATCAAAAATTGTATCATTTGGTTCGTATCTGAATGTACTTTCAAATTATATTATTTTTGAGAGGTCAAAGGCGATCCTTACTTGGTTTGACAACGAGTGGGAGATTTCGAGGACGGTGATGACCATGTGGAAATGTATGAGAAAGAGCTAGATGGCGGCAATGAGGGTGGCGATGTACTCCTCAGCGGCAGTCACGCCGCAATCCTTCAAGGTCATTGAGTGTCTCCTCTGGGCGATGGAGCAGATAGATTCGCCTGAGGCGAAAGTCAGGCGGTGGTGGTAGGCGTACAGGTCAAAGGTCGAGCATCCATAGGATAACAAATTGATCGAGTATGATGTGTCGTTTGTGAGGGTGTTGTGCCAGCAGGAGCCACCGAAGTATTCATTCTCCCGCCGCAAGAGTAGGTCGGATGGCGCGACATTGCTTCCCCGTTGTTCTCCACAGTTTCCTTGCCGCTCACCTCGTTTCAACGGCGTCGGTTTGGCATAAGGTAAGCTTCACACTAACCTAATCTTCCATCTGCTCATGCTTCCAATCAGTGTGAGGACTAATGAAAATCAGATGGGTAAGTACTGGGTAGTACTACGAGTCTCCAAGTACTGCGCCAATCACCCTAAAATAGCTCTAGACCTAAAACAAAGGTGTGAGAATGTGTACAAACAAAGAAAAATCGATTGGTGCTACTTTCAGACAAGAGTACACCCTAGAAAAGTGACAATATAAGCTACTCCTATTTGATTAGAGGATTTGCTGCAACAAAGAAACAAGTAAAGTGTCCCCTAAAAAAACAAGTAAAGTGCAAGCAAAACACCGGTAGATTAATATATTCTGCAGCGGGTCAGCAAGAACTTGAGGAACCATCCAAGCATATGTGCTTTTCCAAGCCATGTTTATGTTAGATATTGGCACCTCGCACTATGCATATATGCTAGTTCCGTCCGTAAATTTGTGCAGTTCCACCAAAATGTAGCTGAATAACCCTATTTGCACAGGTAATGAAAAAGCGTGATTACATTATAGTGGCACTAGTTGATGAAACATAAACTAATAAATAGAAGAAACTTCATTTTCTTAATGGGGAAAGATTGCGATACAATACATTTAATAAGTAAAAAAATTATCACAATATGCCATGTTGCAAGGGCCCCCCGATGCCTCATACGGTAGGCCTTTTTTTACTGGAAATTAACACAATTCTCCCCGATACACATTGTTCAAGTGATGAGCATCAGTGCATAGTGGTAGTACAAGGAGGGGCCTTGAGACATTCCAATCTCTATTTTTGTGCAGTTTAACAAAAGTTAAGCACCCCAGTTTGCAGAAACACTTAAACATTAACAATGGGACTAGTTGATGAAACATATACTAACGATGAGAAGCACTTTCTTTATCTACACTGGAAATGAAATGATAGAGAGGATAGTAGATCTATTTTCACTATATTGTTACTTCGTTTTATAAGTGTCACTAGGGTCGAGAAGGTGGCAAGTGAGGTGTACTATGCATCGCAAGGATGGAGGTCGGGGGTGCTTAGACTAGGATGCTAAAGCTGGATCTTTCAGTCCCTATCTCCTTCCCTGATGTTTTTGTGGTACCTTTTCGGTTGTAATCCAAACTTGGTCGAGTTGGGGCTGCGTCCCCCTACCTGCCTAGATTATGTGGCGAACTTATCTCCTCCTAGTAGTCAATCAGTTCTAGTAGTAGTTGCATAACTTCCCATTTAGACTGAGATGTTGTCAGCTAATGGTTCTCTATGGTTGGGTTTCTTTAATGAAACGAAACCCCCTCTTTTGATAAAAAAATCTGTGGCACTAGTTGTGCCAAAACATTGCCTCAAATTAATAGTGTCACTAGATTAAGGTGCAAAACATTGCCTCAAAAGGGACATACCCCGTGATGGGAAACCTATATGCAGTCAACACCATCGTAGAAGGGATGTCACCAGTCACCAACATGGATGATTCAATTTGGGACCTTTTTGTGCAGTTCACCTAAAATGAAGCAATGTTTGCATCATGCAGTTAACAAGTACTTGGTCCCATGAGCTAGCAGCTTCTTCTCCATTAGTTGCAATAAAAATGAGCAACATCAAGGTTGGTCATGAAGCTCGCGGAATGGTCAACCATAATTTGGATATCATTTGTGCAGGTCAACTAAGATCAAGCGTGAAATGTATATCTCTGTTTGCGCAAAAAGGTGGAAAGGACGGTGACTAACAAGTGATGAAACATACATCAAATGAAAAGAACCATATTCCTAATCTGAATGGCGATTCTACAAGGACAGTAGCAATCTCTAAAGAAACATCATTACTAGATATTAGTGTGGGCATTAGGATTAACTATGACTACCGTTAAATGGGACATTACTTTAATGGTGCCATTGCTTCATTTTACCAGCAACATTACATTAATAGTTGCTAAAGAGTTGGTATTTTGGCATAGGAGAATAGGCAGACTAGAACAATTGCATTTCTAACAAAATGAAGCAACTTATCTTCATGGGAAATTTAGTAGGACATGAAAAACAATGCCATGATTTGTATTACTGGAGGCATTACATTGAAAACAACATTGGTTTAACGTGTACTTACTTTGATAGTGGGGCTACTACATTTTACCAGTGGCATTACATAAGATGGGTTTGGGGCAACAAACATCCAAACAGGATATCTGGGTTGGTCCCATTTTTGTTTGGTATAGCAACTTTTTACTTTGTGAGGCCAGCAAACTAGTGTTGGACTGTGACGCCCGAGACCGACGTCCCAGAATATCCCAGAAGATTCCAGATGTTCCGGGTTCTCCCGTGTGTTTTATTTTGCTTGTGTTATTTATTTTTGCATTGCATCATGTCATCATGCCATCATGTCATATGTTTTTGCATCTCAACCTAAATAAATTGTGTGGACCTTCGGTCCATTTAAATCGAGGGAAGAATGACTTCTCTTTATAACATATAAAAGCCTCTCAATATTATTAGGGAGCTATATTAAAAATATTCCAATTGTTTGGGATCACCGTAACACACTTGCATTTTTCCCCATGCTTTCCTACTTCGAGTTTCTCCTTCAAAACCCTTCCCTGTAATTCTTTTCCATTGTTTCGAGGTTCCTCCGAAAATTCGAACATTTTTTGGACACTTCAATAATCACGTCTTAGTTCAAACCTATTTGAATTAAATTCAAATATGTTTGAATTATTTTTCCAAACTGGCCTTTTATATTTTTCTCCGGTCGTGCTCATTTTTACGAGCCCGAGAAAATTAACCTTGTCCAAATTCTTGCCTTAACCCCCCCTCCTCTTTTCCTTACCTTCTCTTTTGTATTTTCTGCTAAAAATCAAATAAAAAGGAAGAGCCCAGCCGGCATCTGGGCTTGTGCCTCCCTCTCAGCCAGGCCCGCAGCACCCTCACCTCTCCCTCCAGCCGCACCAGGCCTCCCTCTCCTCCCAACCGGCTTAGGCCCATCAGGCCCACTTCTCCTCCTTGGCCCGCTCCAACTCTCCTAACCCTAGCCCGAGCCCCGCACTCCCTCTCCTTCCCTCGTGCCGCCGCCAGCCTCGTTCCCTCACTCGCTCGATCCCCGCACCTCCTCTCGACCCCGATTCCCTCTTCTCCTCGCTCCCTCTCGCCCATCGGCCAGGGCCCGAGCGCCCGCTTCCTTCCCCCTCGAGCGCCCGACCCCGTCCCTTCGTCACCAAGGCCAGAGCCTGCCGCGCCCTTCTCCTGCGTCGCCGCCGGCCGACCTCCCTCCGGCCCCCCAGGATCCGCAGTGCCGCGCCTCTGTGCCCGGCTCTCTCCCTCCGTTCCCGCATCGCCAGCGGCCTGAAGCCGCCCTGCCTCCGTCGCCGTGGCCTCCCTCAGCCGCCTTCCCTCCGAACGTGGAGCCTCAGCACCGCAGCGCGACCGCCGCGGCCTCGGGCTGCTCCTCTCCAGCGAGCGCGCCGGCCCCCCAGGGCCCTCCCTTCTCCGTCCTGCGCCGAGCTCCCTGGCCTCCTCCCGAGCGCCTCTGCGCCACTGCCTCGCCTTGGAGTTTTGCTGCCTCGTCTCCAGCTTCTCCAGCGCCATGGCGCCCTCGTCGTCCCCGTGGCCGCAGCTCCTCGGTTCCCTCCTCTGGAGCGCCAAAACCCGCGCTGCTGCTGTGTTTTTTTTCGCCATGTCGCTGCTGCCTTTGCTGCCTTTTTTGTTGTTGTGGCTGTGGTTGATATCCCAGGATCTCGGAGACGCGTCAAGTACATCTACGGAAAAAAACCGAACGTCTACGAACCGTGACGAGTACCTCTACACGACGACCTCATGTACCCCTACGGCAAGTACCACGACGTCCGAGCTCATCCGACCGTGAACCAAGACGCGAACGTGAACAACTAGCGTCGCCCCATGTACGACTACCGACGCCCGGAAACACCAAGTACCCCTACCGTCGCCGAGACCGCAAGTACATCTACGAACGGGAACGCCTACTCGACGACACAAGACGACGCGGCGAGTACCTCTCCGATGAACGAGAACACCTACTTCCCTCTACGGCATGTACCACTACCGTCGCCCGGAAACGAGGAATTCGCCAAGTACCACGACACGATGACGTGAACGCCTTCTTCCTCTACGTCTCGAACCGCCCCGAAACGCACGCTTCAAAGGTATAACCCCGAGACGTGACCCGTGGATGCTTGTTGTGGTTGTATGAAATGTTTCCCGTGTGTGCATCGTGCCCGTTCCATCTTTTGTCATGTTCCTCGGTTGCCTCGTCACCGACTCGTGGGAACCCGGTAACGGGATCACCCCACCTCTTTCATCTCGTTTGACTCGCTCACGTCATCTATCTTTTGCACCGGACTCTCAACGAGTTACCGGAACCGATATGTTGCCGTTGCATCATTCTCGGATCGTTGCCGTGGCACCCTTTTCATTCCACCACGGTGACAAATGTTTCTTATCTTCTTCTTGATAACCTTTTTAATAAATTTGCATAAACTTGATCATGTCATCCGCATCATGTTAACAACACAAAAATGTGTGAATTGTTGTTGCTTTAATAATTATTAAACATGCTCATGGGGATTTTCCGGAATTTGTCGTTGTTATTTTCCGGCCTCATTTAAATGTCTAAATAGTGTAGTTTTATTATGCTACACCTCTTGCCATGTTAAAAACATTTAATCTGGTCTTGTAAATAACGAGAGTCAACTAAATAATTAAATGTGGTGTCTTGTCAATATGCAACTCGTTGCATATTGATCTCCACTTAACTTGTAGTATTTGTTTGTGCACTTTGCCATGCCTTGCATATTTAAACCGGACATGCATCATACTTGGATGTGCATCGTATGACATGTTTATGTTTGTGTGTTTACCGTGTTGTTTCTTTCTTTCCGGTTGCTTCTCTTGTTAGCTTCGGTTTCGTTCCGGAGTTGTGAGGATTCGCTCGTCTATGTTGCTCCGTCTACTTCGTGGAACCGTTCTTCTTCCTTGCGGAATCCCAGGCAAGATGACCGAACCCGGATACCATTACTATCTTTGCCTATTGCTAGTAGTTCCGCTCTATAGTTTTGCCTCGATGCCCATGTGTAGGATCGAAAGTATGTCTAGAGGGGGGGGGTGATTAGACTACTTGACAATATAAAAATTCTGCCTTTAGATCATGAACAGTTTTTGGCAGTTTCACAATTATGATCAATTCAAGTATCACCCTACACATGCAATTCTAGAGTGTAAGCAGCGGAAAGTAAATTGCACATGTAGTAAAGAGAGGTGGAGAAGATCAAACGCAATTTGGAGACACGGAGATTTTTGTCGTGGTTCCGATAGGTGGTGCTATCGTACATCCACGTTGATGGAGACTTCAACCCACGGAGGGTAACGGCTGCACGAGTCCACGGAGGGCTCCACCCACGAAGGGTCCACGAAGAAGCAACCTTGTCTATTCCATCATGGCCTACGCCCACGGAGGACTAGCCTTACTCGGGGTAGATCTTCACGAAGTAGGCGATCTCCTTGCCCTTACAAACTTCTTGGTTCAACTCCACATCTCGAAGACGGAGGCTCCCAAGCGACACCTAACCAATCTAGGAGGCACCACCCTCCAAAAGGTAATAGATGTGGTTGATGATGATGAACTCCTTGCTCTTGTGCTTCAAATGATAATCTCCCCAACACTCAACTCTCCTCACTGATATGGCTATGGTGGAAGAAAGGATTGAGTGGAAAGCAACTTGGGAAGGCTAGAAATCAAGTTTCATATGGTAGGAATGGAGCAACTTGATCTCAACACAAGGGTAGGTAGTTCTCTTCTCAGAAAGTGTAAGGTAGGAGTGGTAGTACTTTCTGATGGCTCTCTCCACGAATGAAGAGGGGGTGGAGGGGTATATATAGCCTCCACACAAAATCCAACCGTTACACACATATTTGAGTAATCTCGGTGAGACCGAAGTAGAAACTCGGTCAGACCGAAAGTTCAAATATAGTGAACGTTGGGGTTTTCGGTGGGACCGAAAATACCATCTCGGTGTGTCCGATATGAGTCAAAGATAGGAGCTTGCCATTTTCGGTGGGACCGAAATTAACAACTCGGATATTCCGATATGATGTCAATTGGTTATAGAAGGTTGGCAGTCCAGTTTCGGTGAGACCGAACTCAAAATCGGATAGACCGAAATTTCTAGGGTTTGGAAAATAGCTGAGGTGGTTCATCTCGGTGGGACTGAATTGGAAGAATCGGTTTGTCCGAGATTACTTATGAGTGTGTTTAGAAGTGAAAGTTGCTGATAGTTAAAGGAGCTAAATCACTAAGCACTTGAGCAACCAGATCATCAACACAACCTCATCCCCTTTTAATAGTATTGGCTTTTCCTATGGACTCAATGTGATCTTTGATCACTAAACCAAAAATGGAGTCTTGAGCTTTTGCCAATGCTTGCCTTAGCATTTTGAGGGGTCCACTTCTTCAGACATATCCATACCCATATCATCGAACTTCTCTGAAATGATTCTCAAGTAACTATTAGTTCAATGATATATATGTTGTTATTAATTACCAAAACCACCCGGGGATTAGTTGCACTTTCAATCTCCCCATTTTTGGTAATTGATGACAACATATAGATCAAAGCTTCAAAAAAAGATATAATCAATGAATAATATCGTCGCTTTGAGAAGTATGTGATAAACAAGAGCTCCCCCTAAATTTGTGCATTATTTAAAATTTGCGTTTGAATGCAAATGCACAATCGATTAGGATTATGGGTCACTCTTCCATGTCACATACATCTTGGTGGAGCGCACAAAATGATAAGAATGAATAACATGCACTCAATCACCAAGACATGAGTAAATGATCATACAAGAAGGAATAGCATATGATAAGCATTAAGCACACATTAAAGCATAGTACGACCGAGCACTCATTAAGGTAGCATCAAACGTAGTAGCAAGCACACTGAAAGTTTCAAGAACCAAAAGAACCAAGTGTATCTCAAAGAAAACCGGCAAAAGAACGAAAGAGCACTCTCTCTCTCGAAGCCCTATGATCTATACAATTTCTCCCCCTTTGGCAACAAGTTACCATAAAGTTTGAAAAAAGCATAGAGCTAAGCGTCACTGTGGGCTCTGCTGGCGGCTCCCGTCTGGGTAGATGTCGGTGTAGAAATGACGGCATCTGCGAAGACTTCTGCTGATGTCTGCGCTGGAGGAGTGGATGCTGGAGCTGTAGCTAGAGTAACTGCTGGAGCTGTAGGAGGTGCTGAAGTGGTAGCCCTGGAGTCAGTCACTGGGATAGCTGCAGATCGGGATCCTCTGGGAACCTGAGCAGTCTGGCGATGAGAGTCCTGGACTAGATCATCCTGCATGAGCTCTGCTCTCTCCTGCCTTGCTTCCTCCATGTCTGCCTCAAGCTTGTTGACGGTCACCTGAATCTCAGTCAGCTTCACGTCCAGAGCGTGGATCTTGTCGTCAACAATCCTCTCTAGGCTCTCCTGAGATTGTTCAATGCTGGCCAGGCGTTGTTCAATCCTCTGGGTAGCTTCAAGAATCTGCTCTCCGAAGCTCTTTGGTTTAGCTGCTGCTGCTGCTGCCTCTTTATCAGCTTTGGCTTTCTTTGCAGCTTCAATTTTGGCTTGACCTTCATCTGAGGTTGGATCCTCCTCATCCATCACAACTACATTATCTTCATGCTCTGGCTGCAGTGGCAAGTGCTTCCTATCCAACATGAATTTGCCCGTGCCGAACTTGGCATTGATGAGCATCTGAATCTGCGGGGCAAATCCACACGACCTCTTCTGGTCAGCTGCAGTCCTCTTAATGGTCTCTACCATTAAGTCCATCACCTTGAAAGGTGCCTTCTCATCAAGAATGTGCAGCATGTTGATAGAATAGCCTCGAATCATGCGGTGGTCTCCAGACTTGGGCATCAATGTATGCCTCAGAATAGTGTTTGTGGTGGTCAGACCTGCCTGGAGATAGTACACTGAGCCAAGCTTCCATCCTTCCAAATCAGCGGCGGGGATCTCCTTGTACATGTTCTTCATGGAATCATGGTTCTTCTTAGGAATCCCATAGACATCAATGTCGTCCTCTCTCTGCACTGGAGCATTCAGAAGTTCTGCCCATTCTTCAACAGACGAAGAAAACCTTTGACCTTCAGTCATCCAGGTGATCTTCCCATCAGGATAAAAGTGGGCTGTGGCGTAGAACTACATGATCATCTCGTCGTTCCAATCTGTCAGCTTCTGACCCACGAACTCATCAACTCCACATGCAGTGAAGCTCTCATGCACATGGGGAAAGAAGTCTCGGTGCTCTTCACTGTCAATGTACTTCCAGTCAACATACCTGGTGTCAGCAACAATAGGCTTCTTATCCATCAGCACGGTCTCATAGAAGTCCTGCTGCTCTCTGGTGTGGAATCTGGGGTCCACAGCAGTCCTTCTCCTCACGGCATATGGATCAGACTGTCTCCATAGCCTGAGACCTCTGTCCTTCCTTGCCTTCATATCCTCGGCTTGAGGATGAGCATCGTTGTGGAGTGGCAACTTTGGACGGAGCTTCAGCAACACATGTTCTTCATCAGACTCAGACGGTGGCAAATTACCTTTGTTCTTCTCTGAGGCTGGGATGTTCCTGGTTGTCCTCTTGGGCTTGGCTGGAGCTGCCTTTGCTTGAGCAGGCTTCTTGGGCTTAGAAGTGGTTTGAGTCCTAATAGCATCACCCATGAACTTAGCCTTTTGAGGAGGAGGCTGGGGTGCATCTTCTTCTTCTTCATCCACTGCTGCATCAACATGAGGTTCAGCATACACAACTCTCTTCCTCTTGGAAGTTTTCTTCACCTTACTTGGAGCTGGCTCTTCCAAGTTTAGCTTCTTGGCAACAGCTGACTGCTTGACCTTGCTGGTGCCTTTCTTCGACTGCTGCCCTTCGTGCTCTTTGGCAACAACTTTTCTCTTGGGCTTGGAGGTTACTTCCTCAGCAACGAAGTCAGAGTCCTCATCATCAGAATTTCTCTGCTTTCTGGTCCTGGTGGCTGCAGGAGGCAAACCACTAGGGGTGCTCCTCTCACCATCATCACTAGAACTACTAGCCTCAGGACTAGTATCTGCCTCAGGGATCTCTGCAAACGGTGACTCAGACATGTTCTGGCTGTCACTGGCATCTGACATGGCTGACAACCTATGAAAAGATAAGGTATGGGCAGAGTAGAAGAGTTATCACAACTGCAGAGGTTTTTGCAAAAAAAATGAGTTCAAAACTTAGTTTTGAGTTTTCACAGAATGCATTTCGGTCAAACCGATATTCAGTTTTGGTGACTCCGAAGTGTATACAGAGGCTTATCACACCACTTTCGGTCAGACCGAAGTGGGTTTCGGTCCTACCGAAACACTAGGGTTTCACTGAGACTCTACATCGGTCACACCGATTTGCACGACTCGGTTAGACCGAAAAGTGCAGTGCAATGGCCAGAGGCCAAATCGGTCATTCCGAGTTTTCAAACTCGGTTTCACCGAGATGTATTCCGTGGAAACCTAAACCTAAGAATTTCGCTCGAAACTAAAACGATCTGATCTGATTTTAAGGAGGATTTCAAACGTGGCTAGATGCAGGGCAAACCAATCATGCAAGAATCAGATGGGGAGCACGAGAGGGATCGAGACTCACCCTAACTTGGTGGAGTCCCTCTACGGCGGCAACGGCGCGGAGAATAATACCGTTGACGGCGGCGGAGTCCTGTGGCGAGGGCGCACAGGCGACGACGGCGACGATCCAAAGACCAGGGCGACGGCAGCAGGGGACTTGGGGGCGAAACGGTTTGAAGAATTAATCGCGCGCTGCCCTCAGTATATATATCCCCATGCTGTCGGTGGGACCGAGTTGAAAAACTCGGTGACACCGAAATGTATAACTGCTGTGCAGTTACACATATCGGTCACGCCGAGATTTTGAACTCGGTTTCACCGAGATGAAACCTAGATCAGTCTAAGTGTTTCGGTTGGACCGAATGGGAAAAGTTGGTCAGACCGAAATGGACTTAGAAGGTTTTGGAAGTCAGCCTTAGACGGATCGGTGGCTCCGAGTGCTCCTCACTCGGAGGGTCCGAAAATGACTTGTTCAAAGTTGTGATATGAGCATGAATAGAATTTGAGACAAGAAAGCATAGATAGCTAGGGAAGGTGCTTAGGCATTCTTGTCCATCCATTTGGCCAGAAAAATCAAAACAACCAAAACAACAAATGGATGTCCTTGAATGGATAAAATCATGCATTCAACATGCTCACACAATAAGATAGCAAATGAAATATGTGTAAAACATGCACAACCAAAACTCTAGCTACTAGCACACAAGTTGTCGATGACTAGGTCATCTATATATGAGTATATTGACTTAGGAGCCAAATGAGAACATTTGATCATAGGTCATACTCATCGTTTAAGCACAAGTGGGGTTACCACTTTTACATAAAGCATTGATGTGTTCACATCATTTGGAGATTCATTAGCTCAATTTTTAGAGCAAAGCTCCCCCTAGATGTGAGAACCCCTTTTAAAGGGTCAAACTAACCTTGGGTTGTCGTAGAAGACTTCATGTAGATGTTGAAGATGTGGATGCTCAATGTTGATGTAGATCATCAAGAGTTGGGAGCTATCCTTTGGATTAGAGCACTTTCAATACCTACATGGGTTAGTCCCACAAGGAACAAACAAGAATATCCATGGACATAGATTGAAGTTCACAATAGATGATGTCCATGAAAGCAATGATTACCTTGTCCCTTGACTTACCAACAAGAGGGTTTGTGACTCCATGAACTAGTGCATGATGTGGAAGTTGATTGCACAAGTTCTTGCCAAAATGAATATGAGTGAAGTATGTTGGTGGAGTCACCCTCAAGAACCTTCTAGTTCTTCTTCTTTGGGATCCACATCATCTTGATGGGAATCCTTGGTGTTGTAGTTGAGCTTGACGAAGTAGAACTTGACGTGTCCTTGGGAACCCACTTGACCATGGCTTGAGGTGCTTCTATGAATGCATCAATCTCCTCTTGAAGCTTGTCCTTGGCCTTTAGCTTGTGGTCTTGTGGTGGAAGGTCATCTTGAGCTTGTTCCACATTGGAAGAAGTAGGATCATACTTCTCCTTTTGAGAAACAAATTGTGGAGTAGGGTATTGACCTTCTTCCCACTCAACACCTTCGGCGTTGAACTTTCGCTCAAAACCAATCCCTTGATTCTTCCGGTGCCTTCCTTGTTTGCGAACAATTTCCTCAAAGTTCTTGCTTCCGGCAAGACTCTTGTAGACACCTTTCTCTATGATTTCCTTCAATAGGCTATTTTCTTGCTCAAGTGTAACTTGGCTTGAAACATTGTTAGTGGAATCAAGAGAACTACTAGAAGTAACAACATTAGATTTAACATTGTTATTGTTACTACTAGAGGAAGAATTTTTCTTATGCTTGTCATGCTTAGTCTTAATAGGTGGCAAGAAATTAGATAATAGAAGTCGTTTGGCAAGATATGAAGAACTCTTCTTTCGAAGATCGTCATTGATCGCTTTTAGAAACTCATGTTCTTGCTCTAGAGTGAGCTTCTCGAAGCGTAGCTTCTCATGAGATCTTAGGAGCTCTCTATGATCTTCTTGGGTTGTTTCATGAGCTAACTTAAGAGTGTTTAGTTCTTTAGTTAGACGCTCAATCTCCTTCATAGCATTGTCATTCGACTCTTCTCGACTATAAAGACTACTAGCATTTTCATCATTACTAAGCTCACTAGATTTATCATGCAAGAGCTCATCTTCACCAAGCAAGTCATCCTCATCACTATCAAAGTCAATGAATTCAGGGTGTGTTACCTTGGGGCCTTTAGCCATGAAGCATCTTCCAATTCCCTCATTTGGTGAATCAAATAAGTCATAGGAGTTGGAGTTGGAGGATACGAGTGCAAGTCCGGCAACACCTTCATCTTGACTGTAGTCGGAGTCGGAGTGATAGTTTCCATCGGATTGATTGTCGGAGTCGGAGCCGGAGACCCATTCACCTACATGAGCTTGATGTCTTCTTCTTGTGTAGCTCCTTGATGACTTGTCTTTCCTCTCCGAATCCTTGCTTCTCCGAGAGGGTCTTCGTTCATAACGATCATCTCTACTCCTTCTCTCTCTCCGAGGTGACTCATCTCTTGCTCTTCTTCTTGGAGATTCTTCTCTTCTCTTGTGGGGAGCCGTACACTCATTTGAGAAGTGTCCGGGTCTTCCACAATTGTAGCAGTTTCGATCACGACTAGAAGATCTCTTTTCATCATATGATCTAGACTTTGAGCTTCTTTCTTTGCCTCTATTCTTGTAGAACTTGTTGAAGTTCTTAACCATTAGGCTTATCTCTTCATTGGAAATTAACTTGTCACTTGAGGTTGTGGGAGCATCACTTGTAGCTTTGTAAGCACCACTTGACTTGTTGTGAAGCTCTTCCTTATCCTTAAGTGTCATCTCATGAGCAACAATTCTTCCAATGACTTCAGTTGGCTTGAGAGTCTTGTAGTTTGGCATCATTTGGATCAAAGTGCACACGGTGTCATATTTTCCATCCAAAGCTCTTAGAATCTTCTTGATGATGAATCAGTCGGTCATTTCTTCGCTTCCTAAGCCGGCAATCTCATTTGTGATGAGAGCAAGCCTAGAGTACATTTCAGCGACTCCTTCACCATCCTTCATCTTGAACTTGTCAAGTTGACCTTGAAGAATATCTAGCTTTGATTCCTTCACAGATTCAGTACCTTCGTGCATTTCAACCAAAGTATCCCAAATCTCTTTAGCATTCTCAAGACGGCTGATTTTGTTGAACTCCTCGGGACACAAGGCATTGAAGAGAATGTCACAAGCTTGAGCATTGTTTTGCAACATCTGCAACTTTTCCGGTGTAGCTTCGCAATCCGGAACTTTTCCTTCCTCGAAGAATTCACCTTGCATACCAACACAAATAATGCCCCATGCGGCTGGGTTATGACCAAGAATATGCATTTTCATTTTATGCTTCCAACTAGCAAAATTTGTACCATCAAAGTAAGGACCTCTACGATAATTACCCTCACTAGACGCCATACTCTCCTAGGTTGTGAAACCAAGCTTATGGAGTCCAATGCAATGGAAACCAAAACAATGGAGACCAAAGCTCTGATACCACTTGTAGGATCGAAAGTATGTCTAGAGGGGGGGTGATTAGACTACTTGACAATATAAAAATTCTGCCTTTAGATCATGAACAGTTTTTGGCAGTTTCACAATTATGATCAATTCAAGTATCACCCTACACATGCAATTCTAGAGTGTAAGCAGCGGAAAGTAAATTGCACATGTAGTAAAGAGAGGTGGAGAAGATCAAACGCAATTTGGAGACACGGAGATTTTTGTCGTGGTTCCGATAGGTGGTGCTATCGTACATCCACGTTGATGGAGACTTCAACCCACGGAGGGTAACGGCTGCGCGAGTCCACGGAGGGCTCCACCCACGAAGGGTCCACGAAGAAGCAACCTTGTCTATTCCATCATGGCCTACGCCCATGGAGGACTAGCCTTACTCGGGGTAGATCTTCACGAAGTAGGCGATCTCCTTGCCCTTACAAACTTCTTGGTTCAACTCCACATCTCGAAGACGGAGGCTCCCAAGCGACACCTAACCAATCTAGGAGGCACCACCCTCCAAAAGGTAATAGATGTGGTTGATGATGATGAACTCCTTGCTCTTGTGATTCAAATGATAATCTCCCCAACACTCAACTCTCCTCACTGATATGGCTGTGGTGGAAGAAAGGATTGAGTGGAAAGCAACTTGGGAAGGCTAGAAATCAAGTTTCATATGGTAGGAATGGAGCAACTTGATCTCAACACAAGGGTAGGTAGTTCTCTTCTCAGAAAGTGTAAGGTAGGAGTGGTAGTACTTTCTGATGGCTCTCTCCACGAATGAAGAGGGGGTGGAGGGGTATATATAGCCTCCACACAAAATCCAACCGTTACACACATATTTGAGTAATCTCGGTGAGACCGAAGTAGAAACTCGGTCAGACCGAAAGTTCAAATATAGTGAACGTTGGAGTTTTCGGTGGGACCGAAAATACCATCTCGGTGTGTCCGATATGAGTCAAAGATAGGAGCTTGCCATTTTCGGTGGGACCGAAATTAACAACTCGGATATTCCGATATGATGTCAATTGGTTACAGAAGGTTGGCAGTCCAGTTTCGGTGAGACCGAACTCAAAATCGGATAGACCGAAATTTCTAGGGTTTGGAAAATAGCTGAGGTGGTTCATCTCGGTGGGACTGAATTGGAAGAATCGGTTTGTCCGAGATTACTTATGAGTGTGTTTAGAAGTGAAAGTTGCTGATAGTTAAAGGAGCTAAATCACTAAGCACTTGAGCAACCAGATCATCAACACAACCTCATCCCCTTTTAATAGTATTGGCTTTTCCTGTGGACTCAATGTGATCTTTGATCACTAAACCAAAAATGGAGTCTTGAGCTTTTGCCAATGCTTGCCTTAGCATTTTGAGGGGTCCACTTCTTCAGACATATCCATACCCATATCATCGAACTTCTCTGAAATGATTCTCAAGTAACTATTAGTTCAATGATATATATGTTGTTATTAATTACCAAAACCACCCGGGGATTAGTTGCACTTTCACCATGTCTTTCTTGTCAGCCTCCTACTTGTAACCATGAACCTGTTTAACCACCCTACCTATGCAAACCATTGCTTGGCTAAGTATGCTTCGCTCAACCCCTCTTATAGCATTGTTAGTTGCAGGTGAAGATTGAAGATGCTTGCTTCATGTTGAAGTTTGGTTGGGTTATATCACACTATATAAATGCTTAAAATGAAATCATCTATATACTGGCAGGGTGGAAGGCTAAGCCTTTTGCTTGGTGATTTGTTCCACTCATGCCGTTAGGAACCGTATAAACCGGTGTTATGTTCCTTGATTATGCGTTCCTAACACGGTTGGGGTGTATGGGACCCCCTTGATAAACCGCTAAGTGCTAAGTCTTTTCCAGCAAGTCCCAACATTTGGTACTATTTGCCTCATAATAACAACTTAATTAATTTAATTAAAATTGCATAGGGGGTCGCGTCCCCGAGGATTCTTAATTCTACATAGCAGGGGGGGCCAGTGCTGATGGTGTTGGTCCCAAACGGGGGTCCTGCAGGGCCGCCTTGGGGAAACCCGAGGTATCTGGTATAACATGTAGCATCGCCCATCCGGTCGTGTCCTGAGACTTAGATACGCGCGGCTACTATCAGGGTGTCGACACGCCGGGAGGATTTGCTGGATTAGCCTTACCTTAGTTCGGTTTAACTTGAGCACGGGATTCCGAGAATACTCGGGTCTTCCCACCTTGGAGTTGCGACTCCGCGGATCGTGGGCTTGTAATGGGTCAAGTTGGAACACCCCTGCAGGGTTTGAACTTTCGAAAGCCGTGCCCGCGGTTATGTGGCAGATGGGAGCTTGTTAATATCCGGTTGTAGATAACTTGACACAATGTTCTAATACACTACCAGCGTGTGTACCGTGACTGTCAATTTCCGAATAGGGATTCGGGAGTTGAACACGGTGGGGTTATGTTTGACCGGCTTTAGTTAGGATCACTTCGTGATCATCTCTCGACCGAGGCACTTCTCTTCTCGCTCTCTTTTACGTAAGTTAGTGCTAGTTGCTGCTGCAGACTCTTGTTGTTCCTTCACCTCTTGTTCTTTCTTCAGCCTTGTCCTCACGCAAGGCTTAAATAGTCGTGTTACCCGGGAACGGGATTGCTGAGTCCTCTGTGGCTCACAGTTACTTCACCACACCAGATGCAGGTTCAGCCGAGTTTGATGTAGGAGCTGGTGCAGAGCTTCCCTGGGAGCTCGATGAAGAGAGTGGCCGTATGCTTGTTACGTTTCGACGATCAGTAGTGGTTTATACTAGGATTCGATCCTGACCTATGGCTTTATGTTGTTTTGGTATCTTTCTTTGGTTCTTCACCCGTAGTCGGGTTGTGATGTTTTGAATGATGTTATGCTTATGTAATGTATTGTGTGAAGTGGCGAGTGTAAGCCAACTATCTCCTTTTGCAATTTAATCCCTCTTTTACATGAGTCGTGCAAAGATACCAAACTTGATATCATTCTAGGATGGGCTTATACCTTTAAGTCGTGCCTCGACACGTAGGAGGTATAGTCCCATCCTGGGCATTACATGGACATACTCTCTTGAGCTGTCCCCTAGTCCCCACTTTCTTTCCTTTTTCAAGCAATAGATCGGTCCATATCGAGTTTGTCCTCTGTTTCCCTTTATTTCACTATTAGACCAAGAGACCAGTTGGATAGCCAGTCTCTGCTACTTTTCGCCACCATTATTTCCTCTTTCGACCAAGTCCTAGATTCAAGTAACAAATCTCCCCCACCCCTCCCCCTTTCTTCCCTGTTTGAACCAAGTAGTACTACCAGATTCGACTGCATGAAGTAGTACTAGTAGATTCGACTGCATGAAGTAGGTTTACCTCTTAACTGTAAAATTTTAAGTGGCTTTCGAACAGCCGATCGATCCTATCTACGAGTGGTCCTGAGAAGTAGTAAAAGATACAAATGCAACGACGTGAGGAACCCGGTAGTAGATCAAGGCCGGTTTCGAAGGAAGATATACCTGATGTTCACCGAGATGTCACTAGGTGGGCGGCGGGAGGCCGGATCTGCCCACACTACGGTAGTGAGGAAGAAGGGGTCGGAGGCCCTCCCTAGCCGGCACTGCATGGGAGAGAACGGCAAGGCACGATGATCGGGACTCACCGGCAGTGGGTCAGAGCCGCCACCGAGGACGACTGCATGAATGTTGCACCTTCTCACCTTCCCCAGCGAAGGGGATTGATAACCCACAAGTATATGGTATCACAACAGTTTTTGAGGGTGGAGTATTCAACCCAAATTTATTGATTCGACACATGGGGAGCCAAAGAATATTCACGAGTATTAGTAGTTGAGTTGTCAATTCAACCACACTTGAAAGACTTAATATGTGCAGCAAAGTAGTATGATAGTAACAGTAACAGTGGGAAAAGTAACAGTAGCAGTTTTGTGGTGATTGTAACAGTAGTAGCTACGAAAGTAACATAGCAAATATCAATATGCAACGAACTCATAGGCAATGGATCGGTGATGATATGTGTCGGATGATATTCAGCATGTAGAAGCTATAACCTAGGGTAACGACAAACTAGCTCCAATTCATCAATGTAATGTAGGCATGTATTCCATATATATAGGCACACGTGCTTATGGAAAAGAACTTGCATGACATCGTCCTACTCTCCCGTGGCAGCGGGGTCCTAATGGATACTAAGGGATCTTAAGGCCTCCTTTTAATAGAGAACCGGAATAAAGCATTAGCACTTAGTGAATACATGAACTCCTCAAACTACGGTAATCACCATAAAGAATTCCAATTATTGTCACCTTGGGGTATGCGGATCATAACACGTAATAGGTGTCTACAGCTTGCAAGATCGGATCAAGAACACATATATATACATAAAAACATAATATGTTCAGATCTGAAATCATGGCACTCGGGCCCTAGTGACAAGCGTTAAGCCTAGTAAAGTCATAGCAACATCAATCTCAGAACATAGTGGATACTAGGCATCAAACCCTAACAAAACTAACTCAATTACATGATAAATCTCATCCAACCCATCACAGTCTAGCAAGCCTACGATGGAATTACTCACGCACGACGGTGAGCATCAAGAAATTGGTGATGTAGGAAGGTTGATGATCATGACGGTGACGGATTCCACTCTCTAGAGCCTAGGGGGGCACGTCCCCAGGTCTTGTGGCCTTTGGGTGCCCCCCCCCCTCTGGTTAATTCTTGCGCCAATATTTTTTATATATTCCACAAAAATTCACCATAAATTTTCAGGTCAATCCGAGAACTTTTATTTCTGCACAAAAATAACACCATGGCAATTCTGCTAAAAACAGCGGTAGTCTGGGTTAGTTCCATTCAAATCGTCCAAACTAGAGTCCAAAACAAGGGCAAAAGAGTTTGGACAAGTAGATACGATGGATACGTATCAACTCCCCCAAGCTTAACCCATTGCTTGTCCTCAAGCAATTCAGTTGACAAACTGAAAGAGACAAAGAAAAACTTTTACAAACTCTGTTTGATATTGTTGCAAATATGTCTAGGCATGGTTCAAGTTTTCAGCAAGATTATAAACTAACTGTATTCACAATAACCTTTAGGTCTCACATTTTCTCATATCAATGGCATAATCAAATAGGGAGCAATAATATAATATCTCGGATGATAACACTTTTTCAAAACAATCATGATACAATATGATGTGATGGTATCTCGCTAGCCCTTTCTGAGACCGCAAAACATAAATACAGAGCACCTTTGAAGATCAAGGACTGACTCGACACTGTAATTCATGGTAAAAGAGATCCAATCACACTCATATGAAACATAAATTAAAAACAAAGCATATAAATGACAATGGTGCTCTCCAGCTGATGATTTAATGAGAAGATGATGACTCAGCAATAAAAGTAAATAGATAGACCCTTCGCAAAGGGAAGCAAGGATTTGCAGAGGTGCCATAGCTCGAAGCTTTTAAAACAGAGAGGAATATAATTTTGAGAGATATGCTTTCATTGTCAATGAAACGACCAAGAGCTCTTACCATCTTCCATGCTACCTAATGGTAAATTTTTACTCCCCCTCCACCTACAAGCACACTCCACGGCTAACCGAATACACGGGTACATTCAATACCAACAACAGTCCTAGGGGAGTTTTGTTTAATTATATTTTGATTTTATTTTGAGCATGGGATTGGGCATCCCGATTACGAGCCACTTTCTTGTGAATGACAAGTGAAGAAACACTCATCGTGAGAATAACCCACCTAGCATGGAAGATACTTACTGCCCCTAGTCGCCAGATGAGAGATTCGGGCATACAAAACAGATTATTATTTGAAGGTTTAGAGTTTGGCATATGCAAATTTACTTGGAAAGGCAGGTAAATACCGCATATAGGTATGTATGGTGGACTCATATGGAACAACTTTGGGTTTATTAGAAGTGGATGCACAAGCAGTATTCCCGCTTAGTACAAGTGAAGGCTAGCAAAAAGATTGAGAAGTGGCCAACCAGAGAGCGACAATGGTCATAAACATGCATTGAGATTAATCAACATTGAATGCAAGCATGAGTAGGATCTAAAACCCCATGAACATAAATATCATGGAGGCTATGTTGATTTCAATTCAACTACATGCATGAACATGTGCCAAGTCAAGTCACTCGAAACATTCAAAGGAGGATACCATCCTATCATACCACATCATAACCATTTTAAATGCACATTGGCACACAAGATAAACCATTATCAACTCCTAGCTAATTAAGCATGGCATGAATAACTATGATCTCTAATTGTCATTACAGACATGTTTCATTCATAATAGGCTGAATCAAAACCGATGAGCTAATCATACTTACAAAAACTAAATAGGTCGAGTTCGTACCTGCTTTTCTTCATCTCAATCATTTCATAAAATTTCATGATTATTGCCTTTCACTTGCACGATCGGATGATGTGAATAATAACAAGAGTGTACGTGCATTGGACTAAGCTGGAATCTGCAAACGTTATTCAAAGGAGAAGAAAAGGTAATATGGGCTCTTTGTTAGATCAACAATAATGCATATGAGAGCCACTCAACATTGTCATCGTGGTCTTCCCCTTACGAACTAAAGAAAAGAAAAAGAATTTAAGAGAAACACACTACAATATTTTAGGAGTTTTTGTTTTTCTAAATAAAACAAAAACAAGAACAAGAAATATTATTTACACGGGAAAGCTCCCAACAAGCAAAAGAAGAACAAGAAATCTTTTTCGGTTTTCTTTTTAATACTACAAACTATCTGACAAATAAACGAGAAAGAAAAGACAAAAAGAAACGGGAAATATTTTTGGATTTTTTTTAAGATTTTCAAACACACAAGAAGAAATCGAGAAAAGTAAACTAGCATGGATAATACAATGGAAAAAGTATTAACACCGACAACTAGAATGAGTGTGTGAACATGAATGTAATGTTAGTGAGAAATACGTACTCGCCCAAGCTTAGGCTTTAGGCCTATGTTGGTCTATGCCCACGGATCGAAATAACCCTCTCATGTGTAATGAGGAGGATCCTGAGGGTTCCACTGGTTACAGAGCTCATGTGGCTCCCACTGATAAATAGACTCCTGATATGGATCAGGTGATGTGGCTGGCTCAGGAGCTGGGGATCGCGTCCTCTCCCAGTATGCATAATTGTTACTGGGCATAATAGTGTACCTGTCTGAATGAATATCGAACAAATAAGGTGCAGGCAAGGTAATAATCTCACAAGTACACTGGCTTAATACTAGGTTGTAGTGGAGCCGCTTCTTCTTGTCTTTAGCAATAAAATCATGTACTACCATACTAGCATAGTCCAAATATTTAACGGGTAACACCCTTTCTTCATCCTCATCATGCCTAATAGGTACCTCAAAATGTTTAGCTAGGCGGGAGGCATAACTCCGCCAAAGATACTACCCTTCGAACGGTTTGTGTTCAACTGCCGAGCAATAATGGCGCCCAAACTAAAAGTTCTATCAGAATATAAAGCATGGCGCAAAATAGCAAGGTGGGGGCACTAAGGCCTCCACTCTCACCACGACCAATCAACCATCTCCCAGTAAATAATGAGTAATAACGTAAAATAGGAAAATGTAAGCTAGCCACTCTCGCTTCCGACACCCCTCTCTCTTCCCACACTGCAGTTTCAACAATAAAGTCCTACATGTCTCTAGGGCGTGTGTCACTGATGCCACCCTCATAAGGTATTTTGTAAACATCACAAAAATCATAAAGTTTCATTTCCTTAGGCTCATCATATAAATGAAATTCTACCATGGGCGGATTCTTCCTAGAATGAAAGTGAAAATTTTGCACGAAGGAATTAGTGAGTAAGAGGTATTGGTCACACTTATCTTGGAGGAAGGCAGTGATGCCAGCATTCTCCGCCAAATAATTTAAATCATCATAAATCCTGGCTTATTTCAAGAACGCATCACATGGCCATTCACAAGGCCGAACCTCCGCCGTATGCGGAAGGTTGTACTTGGGCTTCTCCACCAGAGTGTCATCCGAAGTTTCTTCCTTATTATGGCTCGAAGAGCCCCTTAACCACCTCTTCATGGTTTTCTTTTTCTCTGAAAATTTCTGAAATTTTTAGTGACTCACAATAAAAGTGAACAAAAAAAAACAAATGTGATAGCAATTACTCCTACAAGTGTCTAGAGCCTATATCATGCAACAAAACTACTTTGGACCATATAAATTTGTCATGCAAGCTCAAGAACATGGTCACCACAGCAGCAAACATTTGCAATATATAAAGCGCTAGAGCAAAAACTAATTGGACCAATGGAGGAGTCACATACCAATGAACAATCTCCCAAAACAATTTTGGAAATTAAGCAATGAGCAAGGAGATCAAAAATGGCAGCAAGATGAGCAAGAACACGGGTTTGAACAATGGAGTGTTTTTTCTGGAGGAAGACGAAGTGGCAGGGTGCTAGAATAAGTGAGGGGGACCCACGTGGGACCCACAAGCCATGGGGGGGCACCCAGGGGGATGGGCACTCCTTGTGGGCTTGTGGCCCACTGGTGCACCCCCTGAGGTGTTTTTAGTGCCAAAAATTATTAAATATTCAGGAAAAAATCATACTGAATTTTCACGGCATTTGGAGAACTTTTATATTCTGGTCATATTTTATTGCACGGATAAATAAGAAAATAGAAAAATAATAGTATTTCTACTTTATTAATTCTAAGCAACAGAGAATAAAAGGTGGGTAAAGAAAGTTGTGTTTACTAAATTCCCATCTCATGCCCGTCAAAAGGAATCCATTAATAAGGTTGATCAAGTCCTATTAACAAACTTCTTCTTAATGCCATCAAACCGGAGAATCTTCGTATAACACTAGGTTACCACAATGGGGATATGTATGTCCCCAAAAATAAGAATATCATATTTCTTTTTGATAGTAGGAATAGGGAATTCAAAACCTCCAATAGCAATTGTTGAAATGTTTCCAATAGTATTGATGCTATTCACTTGAAGTTGTTTCTTTGGAAAGTGTACCGTATGCTCATTACCATTAACATGAAAAGTGGCATTGCCTTTATTGCAATCAATAACAACCACTACATTATTAAAAAAGAGTCTACCAAGGATGATCTACTGTGATAGCCTAGCTCAATAGGGATGATAGACTACTCATATCAATAAGGAATTCCTTCTTTTCCGGGAGCCCATGCGGATAGAACTCCAAAGTTAAGCGTGCTCAGCTTGGAGTAGTTTCAGGATGGGTGACCGACCGGGAAGTTGCTCCCGGGTGCGCACGAGTGAGGACAAAGTGCGCAGAAAAGACTAGTATTGATCTGTGAGGCTAGTCTAGATCCTGCCAGGAGTAACGACCACCTGCGGGTGTGTCCGGGGAGTTACAAGTTTATCATTCTCCATCCTTGTTTCTTCTCCGGTGGATTAAATCCAAGCTTCATTGTTGATCATATCTCTTCGTCTTGTTTCACATGTTTTCCCATGTTGGAATTTCTTATCATAAGTTTATATTCTCCTCCCTCTATTCCTCTATGGAGCCTCGAGATATCTCAGAAGATTCGTGCCTCGAGATATCTCGGAAGATTCGTGTTTCCATCCTAAATTCGTTCAAGCTATTTTAAGGTTGTTATCTCATTCAAGCCATTTAATTCAACCGGTGCAATCTCTCTTTCAAGTAATTGTTCAATGGTGTTTCTTTTGAGTGGGCCTAACCCACAGGTCTGTTCCGAGGATCTTACCTGACTCTTCTATTTTTCGGAGTTATTCTCAAATTATTTTGAAATGTGACGTAAGAATGGATTCCATCATCATATGCGTTCTCCAAGATCGCTTTCAAATTCTTTTTATCATTGGTTCAACCTTTCTATTCTTTATTCCGGAGTGCCTCAATAATTCATGGTGGTGTATCTCATCTTCTTTCTCAGATTTTGAAGATCGAAGAAGAATTTCTTCTAAATCTTGGTCCGTTCTCTTGAAGATTCATGGTTCTAGCTTCATGCCATCCTCATTATTGTTCGGATTGTGAGGAATATTTTCGTATCATCCGAAGCATTTCATAAAAAAATCAATTGTGATCCTCCGAAGGCCATCATTTCAGAAGATTTCTTCGTTCTTAGTTTTCAACTTCGTCCTCCAACTATTCTAAATTGATGCATTTTCGTTCATCTCCTTATTCTTCTGGTGCATCATTCAAGTATTCTCTACTCTCCTCGTGATCCCTTCGTTCTTTTGTATCTAAGTTTCCTCCAGAGCTTTTATTCTTTTTCTAATTATTCCCGGTGATTTGATCTCTTTTCTTCATTCATTTCAATTCTTAGGGTGGTTCGTTCAAGATTTCTCTTCCTTTGTTATCATATTAATTCATTCGTTCTTTCTAAATCCTACCGGTGATTCGTTGAATACTTTCTCAAGATTGTGCGAGATCTCTCTTTAATTCTTTGCAACGAGAATAAGTAGTATGCTAGATCCATTGCCTTTCATCGATTTAAGTTGATGGAGGATAAGCATAACATAATTTCTTATTCTTGTTTTCCCAAAGGTTATTAATTCCTTCTTCTGAAGTTTGTTCAGGACGAATAAATTCATGGTTTCAAGTTATTCACCGTGTATCCCGTTGTTCTAAGCTCTCTCAATTTTCCCATCGCGAAGATCCATCTAAATCATTGCAAGGCTTCAATCTTATTATTTTCATCCTTCACTTCTCATCCTTTTGTTACCCGAGTTCTTCATGGTGATTCATCATGATTTAATTCATCCTCGAAGTGTTCTTCAAGATTCTTGTTGGAGGGGCTCAAGTATTCATCTTCTTGCATTCCGAAGTGCAGTTCTTTCTACCTTATCTTTTGAGGTGGTGTTATGTCATTCTTGACAATTTCTTTCATGTTTCATGATCCACAAGTTATCAACAATGAGATATTTAAACCCATTATTTTTCTTTGTTCAGGAGATTCTTTCAACCCCTCATTTTATTCGTTGGAGTCAGCTTGGGTTGTATCTCACCTAAAAGATTTCCCTAAGGATTGTTGCTATTTATGGTGCTTATAAATGATCCAAGTTCTTCATTCATCCTCCTGGTGAAATAAGTTTTTTTCTGTCTCCTTTTTGATCTCAATCCAATCAATTTTTTCCGCTAGTGGCCAATTGTCACCTCGTAATTTTGAGATGTGTTCCATAAGCCCACGAGAGCATATCTTTTGCTTGCGGATTCTTCCAATAACTCCATTCAATCCTTCTTTCTAAGGATGCTTTCAAATTCATCGATGGTAGAAGTTATCATTTTCTTCTACTTTCTTTCCTCCTAACGATCTAACTTCTATTCTTTCGTTCTGAAGGAATTGTGATGTTGATATCTTCGTCACATCATCTCTTTTTTGTCAAGATTGTATCCTTTCATTTGCTTATCCATTTATCCGGAGTGTTGTATTCTCCATTCAAGTTCTCTCATCTTATCAGGTTTTGGCTCTCTTTTTGTAACAGCTGGTTTTTGGCCCTTTTCTTTTTCTTTTTGATTTATTGGTTTTTCTCTGATTTTCTTTTTGGAGTGGTTTTGTGGCATTGCCACCTGGGAAATCATCCTCTTTCTCCCTCCCAAGTGGCTCATTATTCTCAAAAGCTTGCCAAGAGCATGTCACTTCACTCCTTGACCAAACCCTAAATTCTTTTTCTCAGCGATATTCCTTTTTTATTGAAGGAATAACCTCATCTGCCCTAGGTTGTGAAGCAAACTATATTTCTGTCCATCCAAAAATTCGCAAATAATTCTCATAATTTCTTTGGGTCATATATTGCTCAGATATGCCCAAATTTTCCTGTCCTATCCCAAGAATAATTCCCATTAATTATTCTTCATTTATGTCCAATATGGCTTTCTGTGAAGGAAGTTCCACCTATCATTTCCTGATTGCGCCCAAACCTTTTGGGAATTTTCTTCCAAATAATTGCCTCATGCCAAAATTCAACTTAATTTGCTAGCCAATCTTCCTCAGCAATTTTTCAAACTTTCTGCCAGACAGAAGGCATTGTAAGGGAAGTACTAGCTAGGGTTATCCAAATGAGTTGAAATTTTGCACACTCCTTCATGTGCTCATATTATGACCCCCTCCAAATTTCAGCCCCATCCAATCATCTATGTGAGCATAGGACCAAATCTTTGATTCTGGCAATATTTTCAGGTTGTGAAGCAAGTGCATTTTATATTGCTTAGAAAAATCCTGATAAATTACCAGATTGTGATTTTATGTCCACCAAATTTGGCACCATTTCACTTAGCCAATATTTCTCTAAAATTGTTGCAAGTTTCTGGCCAGCAAGGATGTTTGTGAAGCAAGTACCATTTTGGTAAATCCAATTGGTATGAAATTTTTACAGCATCATTGTATGACCAAATCATCATCCTATGCCAAATTTGACCTCAAGTTGATGCTTCATGTGAGTGCATCATCATACTAAAGTTTCTGGACCATTTGGGTCAGTTGCAAAGCAACTATATTAATCCTTCATTCATTTCTCCTCAAACTCTCCAGGATTGTAGTTCTTCCTTAGTTAATCATCACAGACAACTCCAATGAGGAGAATCAAGTTCCTGTGGATCACCAGTACACGTTCAAGTTTACAGCAGTAAACTTCAGAGGATGATTACTATTTAACCACAGAGCTTTTCATCGATCTACCACCGCAGTTGAAACCTCCCCTGGAAGAACTTACCACTAGACAACAGGTTCCAGCTCATTTCCCCCGCTACATGCCAGTGGACGCGGTGACAGCGACGATGGCAAGCCTGTGCATGCGCTCTGTGTGCAGTGGCCGCGTCCAGTGGCCGTTTGTGCTTCGGCACCTCCTCCTCTCGACGCCTTCGCGCGCGTGACCGTGTCCAACGTCTTCACCTCATCGTAGCCACCCCCTGGACAGCTCACCCCCCCTCCATCCGCTTCCTCACCGACGCTCGCCCACGGGCGAACAGTGGCGGTTTGGCTCGAAGCTCGCCGTCTTCTTCCTCCCGTGCGCTCCTTTGGCCTTCTCCTCCCCGTGAGAACCTCCCCTGCTCCTCCTACGTCGTCTACCTCCGAGCTCGCGAGCGTGGGCACGCGTCTGTGGCGACGCCAGCTCGACACCGTCCTCCCCCACCTATATAATCCCACCCCGAGGCCTCTCGGCCTCACCACTCGACCGCACTCACTCCTCTAGCCCTCCCCGACCCCTCAGATCATCGCCGGAGCCCCTCCCCGCTCGCCATCGCCGCCATGGCCGCCGTCGGGCTCTGCTCGAATCCGAGCAACCCCGGGCTCCTCCCCTCTTTCTTCCACGCCTAGAAGACCACTCGGAGAACCCCAAGCCTTCTCACCTCCTCGTTTTCCTCTCTGGTGGCCCGGAGTGCCGTGCCCGCATCTGCCCGACGCTGCTGTCCACCGGCGTCAAAATTGCGGCTGCCTCATCCATCTCCGGTGACTGCTATGCCCAGGGCCGCCTCCGTCTTGTTCCCCTGCATCCGTGGATAGGCCAGGCACCGCCTGCGGTGGCCTGTGCCGCCGGCAAGTGCCGTCGGGTCCGGCTCTGCCGCGGCCAGGTGCGGGCACCAGCGAGGAGAAGAAGGAGACGACGACCCCCCTGCCAGCTGGCCACGGGCCCCGCGCTTCAGCCCCTCAGCCGTTGACCCCACCCCGCCAAGTCAGATAAGTGGAGACGAACTCCCAGGCATTTCATTTTCTTCTTCGAAAAATGTATTTTGCCTCTCCTTCAGCAGAAGTGTGCTTTCCTTTACTGAAGACGTATTTTCTCTCTGTTACAGCGAGGAATACGTTTTTCGGAATCGAAGGCATATTTTCTGGAGTGCGCTTTCAGTTTTTTCGGCTAAGGGCCTGTTTGTGATGCTTTTATTTACAAATGGGTCCCTGGCAGAAAAACTATCCTATCTTTTTACCCATAGCTCCAAATCAGGTGAATCCAAAGCCCAATTCTTCATTTCGTCGAGCCCGTTCCGATGGAATCATTTTCACCATGTTTTGACATTCTGGAAATGACCATTTTTCCCTTGCTCTTAATCAGCCCCCTCTGAGAGAGAACGTTTTCTGGCGAATCTTTCCACGGGCTTCTCGCACTTCTTCCCGGTGATTTCTTCCACCCCAGGCAAGCCACACCCTCCATTTGTATGATTGCAATGCAGTGACATGGTTCTTTATTTGAACCTATTTAAAAGATTGCAGTAGCTATGTATGATCTTGTTCATGGCATTTCTCGGAGTTGTATTTTGATCTTGTTGTTGCCATGATATTGCTTGGAATTCTAGGACTTATATTTTGATGATTATGTGGATGACATGTTGCCTTGGGAATATTAGTGGCTTTTATGATCATTTTCATGGTGGTTTTGAATATGATATTTTGGGAGTATTTGCTTTGGATGTCATGTTGCCTTTGGATTATTAGTGGCTAGTATTAATTTCATCATGATGCTAGTTGATATTATGTTTTGGAGTATGATGTTGGAGATGATGCTTGCATGTGGATCATAGTTGGATAGCTAATTCTTGATATTTGAGTAGTATTATTATCTTTCTTGGATTCATCATGATAGATGAGTCATGCTATCCTTGGAGTATTTTGATATGTCGATAGTATGCTTTGGATTATTTGTTGGATATTGCTTTGACTTGGATCACGGTTGGTAGATGATAGCAGAGTATCAGTTATCACTGTTATATGTTGGGGATAGGTTCCGTCCTTAAGTTGGTCAGGTGCCACCGAACTGGGCTTTTCCAGTGCAACCACATTTGCCTTTTATGGGAAGGCCCTATACGATGCTATTGTCGTGCCTCTCACCGGTGCCTCCAATGGGGGAAGGTTATGGGCGTGCGCTACCCTGATCAGGTAGGCGAACATAAGCCTTGTGTGCCCGTAGTTGGATAGGGCCCTTTTTGTCCCCGTTTGGGACCGTCTTTGTTTTGCCACGACGGTGCACGTTGGTGCCTTTGGTAGGCACGGGGCCACCCAAGACTGAACCCAAAAAGGGGTGTTGGTCGGAGTGGCCGTGGGAGTGTCATGGCAGTAGGTCGATTTGTCGGAACGCCGTTGGTCCACCCGAATGGGAGTGCAAGGCCATTGGTTCCGTGGTGTGGGTAAAGTGCGCTACATCTGCAGAGTGTGTGTATTCAATCTATCGATAGCCGCGTCCTCGGTCATGGGCATAAGTTCATACTAGGTCACACCGTTCGATCAACACTCACATGACGGAATGACTTATAGGTGATTTATATGGTGATGTACTTTGAGCAGTAACAGTTTGGCAGGATGATGATGATGTTGATGGGATGATCTTGAGGATGATCATTCAGTTATGATGTAGTCACGAGGTGATCATGTGGATGTTCCATTTGTTATTTGTGAATGATCACCATTTGGTTACAAGGTAACTCGTTGAACCAAGTGTGGTTCCGTTTGTGATCCATGAATGATCACCGTTTGTTTTTTATCACGAGGTGATCGAGATGGTATATTGCTTTGCTAGTTAGCCAAGAATGAGATGGTTGTTGAGATTACAGATGTTGGTTTATCAGGATGATAGTGGTTTCATACCATGCGTAGTAGTTGCTTCATCATTGTAGTTGTTAATTAATTACCTATTTAATGCTATGTTATTGTCTTGCCTTGATGTTTATGGTTGTTGTGAGCTTGCAAGTACACTCAACGTACTGACCTGGCGTGTCATGCTAGATTACAGGTGATGCCATGATTGCTTGATTGCTTGTCGAGGTTTTCGTTCGTGCATGCTAGATCGTGTCCCAGCCAGAGTCCCTGCGGAGTGGAGTTCACCACCTTCGTCGTTGTTCCGCTACTAGAAGTATTACGCTGCTAGGAGTTGTTCCGCTACTAGCATAGAGCAAGTGTAGTATCACAGGCATAGTGTCGCCATGCTGATATGATTCTTTGTAACATCAGACCCTTGTATTATTATTCTTGTAATAAGACCTGATTTGTTCTATGTCAAGCAGTGCCGTATTCCAGAGATTTCTCCTCGATCTCTGGGCTAGAATATGGGGCGTTCCGGTTTCTCTGAGCCGAGGTGCCACACTTTTTAACCGGAGTGTTGTCTAAAACTTTCTTACCCCTTGTTCCATTCTTTTAATTGTTTCGGTGGCAGTGCATTGTTCATTTCATCAAAGATCATCCAATCTTCTCAAGTTCATGTTAATTCCTTCCATTTTCAGTCGGAGTGTTGTCCGACTTATTTCATTCTTATTCCTTCTCTATCTTGTTTTAACCGGAGTGGTTTCAATATCTATCTTCTCACCTAAGCTCTTCATTCTCGTTGTATTCCTTGTTCCTCTTCTCCAACGGAGTGTTTCTAATCTCGTTCATCCCCATTGTATTCTCTCTTTCAATTTGTTCAACCTCGCAAAGTTCGTGGTTTCACTCGTTTGTCTAAGAAGCAACTTTGTTTTACCTCTTTCTTTTCTTCTTCTATCCGGTGCCATCTCTAGGATCTCGGGTTGAGATCCTCTGTTAGTGTGGGAGAGTTGTGACGCCCCAAGACCGGTGCTCCAGAAGACTTCCAGCTATTCCGGGTTTCGCCGTGTGATTTTTTGTCTGTTGCATTTTTATAGCATCTTTTGCATTGCATCATGTCATTTAACTTTTTAGAATTGAACTAAATAAATTGTGTGGATCTTTGATTCGTTTAAATCGAGGCAATTTGCATGGTGTTTTCTCTTTATAACATATCCTCCTAATAATTATGGAGCTATTATAATTAATCCATTAATTTGGAATCACCAAACACACTTGAAGTTAATTATCATGCATTTGTTATCTTAATTCCGGCCTCAAACATTGTCCTCAAATTCTAGCCCATTTGCATTTCATCTAAAGGGATTTATAAATTCAAATAGTTTGACTTTTATTCAAACTTGTTTGAATTTTCATCTTCCAAAAGTCTTCCAACATTTTTTATTAAATTCCTTACATTTTGGTGAGTCCGAGAAGATAATCCCCATGCCCAAACTCTTTCTCTAACCTTTTATTTTCTTCCCTTTTCTTTCTTCTTATTTTTTGTTAAAAACTAAGAGAACTGAGAAGGGAGAGAGAAACCCAGCCAGGTCGGCCCATTTGCCTCCCAAGGCCCAGGGGGCTCCTGTCGGTGTACTAAGATAGGGGTACCTTAGTACCCCAACTTGTGCATGGGCAGTAGCAGCTTCCTGCGGCAGGGTTTACCACGTGCTCACCGGAGACCTTTTTCTGGTCCTTAAGAAGCCATTCAAAAACAAAGTATACAAGACAGAAGATCAAGACCCCGGCAAGTGGAGCTTGCCGGGAAGGCCGTCCCAGGCTCAAGATTATCACATTTACACAAGACCCTGGCAAGAGGAGCTTGCCAGGAAGACCGGAAGACTGCATTTCAGAAGACATGCCTCGGCGCACCCTGCGCCCCGGCAGGGTCCGGGGGCCGACAAGCTTCCGGGCCCGGCAAGATCAAGACCCCGGCAAGGTGCTTGCCGGGGAGAGCCTGCGCTGTGTGCCCGCGCTCCAGCTCATCAGCCCACGCGTCGCTCTGGGGCCCTTCCAGGGACGCGTGGCGGATGGCTGTGCAGCCTGGGGGACACGGTGGCGCTCCACGGTGACGAGGCTACCCCCGTGGCGAACGGAGACGCATGGACGGGTGCTTTTGGGGTCGACGGTGACGGGCGTTTAATGCCCTTGTCCCCCACTGTCAAGGTTAGGTGAAGATCACTATTCATCCACTGTTCATGCACTGTTCCCACACTATTACAACTACCACCAAAGTTACATTTTTACCCTCCTCTACGTTGACACCTGTCGGTGACCCCTTGAGCTATAAAAGGAGGCCCATGCACAACGTAGAGAGGGTTCGGAACCTAGATAGCTCTCTTGATTGGTGTAACTAGTTCTTCAAGCTCCCGAGCTCACAAAATCAATACAAACCAAGCAGGAGTAGGGTTTTACGCGTCCGCGCGGCCCGAACCTGGGTAAACTGCCCGCGTGTGCTCTTCGATCCGCTCTTTGTGCTCCCTCCGCTCCCTTACCGCAACGTACAAGGGGCTCCGGTCCCATAGGTGTTCGTGGTTGACAGTTTCCCCCGACATCTTTGGCGCGCCAGGGAGGGGGCGTCGAGGTTGTGCGAACCTGATCCGGTGCTCACGCGGGCGCATTCTTCATCAACCTCTCCAGCTTCATCAACTTCATCAGCAACAGCAACATGGCCCCGAAGAAGAAGGCTTCGGAGGTCGGAGGCCCGTCTGCATCGATTCCACCGCCACCAGAACCAACGGTGGGTGGAGGAGACGCCGGCGGAAGGGTGGTCCCCGGCGAGGAAACTCACGGCACCGCCAAGTCTAAAGACAAGACGGACGACCGGGCGAACTCCAAGGCCTCGGTCTCCGTAGACGCGCCACGTCCATCTTAGCGGACGACGGGCCAGCAGCTCCATGGTATAGGTGGTACCATTCGCTTGCTGGGCCAAGGACAAACCGGAGGGTCGCGGGATGCTCAAGGCCATCGTCCTGGCACGAGCAAGGCGCGGTCGCCGGGGCGAGAGATTGCTCCTTCTAACCCTGTTAGGAGTCCGAGCATATCTCGCTCCTCGCACCGCTCGCCACCGCTCCCCTCCTCTCCAGCAAAAGCTCTCGCAAGAGAGCAACTGCTCCTCGATTTCCCTCCAGCGGCAGACAAGGCCGAAGACTGGAGGGCAACAATCCAAAGCCTCATCGCCTTCGCCAACAACGACACGCCGCAGCAGCCGGCGACATCGCGGCCACGGCTAGTCGACCAAGCGAAGGCCGATGGCGACAAGACCGCCGGGGGTGCAACCACCGTGCACTCCCCGCCGCGGAAGCAGAAGACGCCTCCCCGCCGGATTAACGTCGACGACGACTCCACGGCGTCGTCGGATCCGCGGGCTCGTCGGGACCAGCGCCAAGTCCTTGACGATCGGCGGCAAGAAGATGCTCGGACGACGATCGAGCGCCGACGAGAAGCCTGGCGACAATCGGATCAGCGTGCTGGGACCGCTGTTGACACGCACGCGCCCGGTGAGCCAGGCGACTTGCCGTACGCGGCAGGTTGCCCTGCGTTCACCCGTGAGCTGCGGCGCGTCTAGTGGCCCAGCATGAAAAACTTCAAGCCCGACGTACCCGAGAAGTACGACGGCAAGACGCACCCCTCGGAGTTCCTCAGCATCTACACCATCGCGGTGCAGGCTGCCGGGGGCCGCGACGAGAAGATATTGGCCAACTACTTCCCGCTGGTGCTTAAGCCGAACGTCCGTTCTTGGCTTATGCACTTGCCGGAAGGCTCCATTTCTTCGTGGGCGGATCTGTGCCACCAATTTGTTGGCGCCTTCACGGGCGGCCACAAACCCCACGGCCAGGAGAGTGATCTCCACATCTTGGCCCAGAAGGAAGGAGAATCCCTGCGCAAGTACATTCAACGGTTCAGCCGCGTGCAGCACAATATTCCCGACGTCCACCCCGCCGCGGTTATCAGCGCGTTCCACCAGAATGTGCGTAACCGTCGCATGCGGGAAGAGATGGCCATGACCAATATACGGGATGTCAGCGAGCTCTACGCTCTGGCTGACAAGTGCGCGCGCGCCGAAGAGGGGAGGAGACTCCCCGGGGAAGATGCTGGCGCAGGGGGAAGCGACAGCGAGGATGCCGCCCTGGCAAAGAAGAGCCGGCGGCGGAATAACAGGAAGAAGAAGAGCAAGGAAGTGCTGGTCGTCGAGAAGTCCGGCAAGGAGGCTCCCGCCAAGACAGCACAGGCTGGCGCCTCCGGCAAGGAGCCTGCCCCTGTGGCGGCAGCCGACAAGCAGGACGGCTCCGACAAGCAATATTGCAAGATACACCGCACCAAGGGCCACGACCTTTCGAACTGCAAACGCGTCGAGTACCTCGTAGAGCAGCAGAAAGCTGAATACGAGCGGCGCGACAAGGAGAAGGCTCAAGGTGGTGGAGGAGAGCCAAGTAAGAAGCGGCCATTCAATGGCCGGGGAGGACGCCGCGGCAAGGCCAAGCAGCGGCAAGGTGATCGACCTCCCCGGGGCCGCGACAAGGACGAGGAAGAAGATGACGACGACGACATGGAGGAAGGTGATAACAGCGAGCAGGAGTTCCAGAAGGCCACAGAAGTTCTGTGTGTCGACGGAGGCGCCTCTCTGCACACTTCCCACCGCCAACTCAAGCAGTGGGTGCGGGAAGTAAACGCAGCTGAGCCGCCCGTTGAGTCACGCAGGCTGCTGAAGTGGTCCAGCACGCCCATCATTTTTGATCTTGAGGATCACCCTGACCGCACAACTGCGGTCGGGTGCTTGCCGATGTTGGTCTCACCCACCATCCGCAACCTCAAGGTCACCAAAATGTTGGTTGACGGCGGGGCCGACCTGAACTTGATCTCCTCGGCTGTGATCAAGAAACTCCAGATCCCAGACGGCGAGCTCGAAGAAACCGGTTCGTTCCAAGGAATAAACCCGGGGAGGAGCAAGCCGAAGGGAAAGATTACTCTGCCAGTGACATTTGGCGGGGAGCTCAACTTCAAGACGGAGAGGATAACCTTCGATGTTGCCGATATCCCATTGCCATACAATGGGATACTTGGACGTCCTGCCCTCGCCAAGTTCATGGCAGCTTCCCACTACGCCTATAATATACTCAAGATGCCGGGGCCAATAAGCGTCATCTCCGTCCATGGCGACAAGAAGGACGCGCTTATCTGCGCCGACAAGATATACCGGGATGCAGCAGCCGCGGCGGAGAGCAACACACTTGCCGCTGAAGCTCCCGGGGGGAAGAAGACCAAGACCAAGTCCGGCAAGAGCTCTAGGGCCCACTCCGGCAAACGCACCTCTTCGGAGTGCTGCGCTGCCGTCGAGGACGTTCCATCGAGCTCCATCGGCAAGTGCAAGAAAGGGATGGCCGCTCCACCGGCAACCAAGAAAGTGTCCGCCAAGGAGGACGGCACTAGTGGTACCTTCACCATCAGTGCTACACTTGAGAACAAATAGGAAAGCGCGCTCGTTGCCTTCCTGCGGGCGAATGTCGATGTGTTTGCCTGGCAACCATCTGACATCCCCGGTGTTCCCAGGAAGGTAATTGAGCACAAGATTGTTGTTTGTCCTCATGCACGGCCCGTCAAGCAGAAGGTCAGGAAGCAAGCCGTGGAGCGCCAAGAATTCATTGCCGAAGAGATCAAGAAGCTAGAAGCAGCGGGCCTAGTTAGAGGCGTGATCCATCCCACTTGGTTGGCGAATCCAGTTGTCGTGCGTAAGGCCAATGGGAAGTGGAGACTCTGTATAGACTTCACTGATGTGAATAAAGCATGTCCCAAGGATCCATTTCCCTTGCCGCGCATTGACCAGATTGTTGACTCCACTGCTGGATGTGAGCTGCTCTCTTTCCTTGATGCATACTCAGGCTACCACCAGATTTTTATGGCCAAGGAAGATGAAGAAAAGACTGCATTCATTACTCCATGTGGCACATATTGCTTCATTCGCATGCCCTTTGGATTGAAGAATGCAGGCTCGACATTTGCAAGGGTGGTGCACACTGCTTTTGAGCCACAGATTCACAGAAATGTAGAAGCTTACATGGATGACATAGTGGTCAAGAGCAAGAACAAAGACACTCTGATCCAAGATTTAGAAGAAACTTTTGCAAATCTACGCAAGATCCAGCTCAAGTTGAACCCCGAGAAGTGCGTCTTCGGAGTCCCCTCCGGCAAACTCCTCGGGTTCTTCGTGTCCCAAAGGGGGATTGAAGCCAATCCCGACAAGATAAAAGCCATCGAGCAGATCGAAGCCCCGAAGCGCGTCAAGGACGTAAGGAGACTTGCAGGTTGTGTGGCTGCCCTCAGCAGGTTCATTTCAAAATCTGCAGAACACGCCCTGCCTTTCTTCAAAATCTTGAAAAAGGCAGGTCCTATGAAATGGACTCCGGAAGCGGAGGCAGCACTGCAGGATTTGAAAGGATACCTGTCCTCCACTCCAATACTTGTCGCACCTAAACCACAAGAGAAGTTGCTGCTGTACTTAGCAGCAACCAATCAAGTGGTTAGTGCTGCGTTGGTGGCGGAAAGGGAGGCAGAGGAAGAGCCCACACCTCCGGCGAGCGAGTCCAGCGACAAGCAGGGGGCTCCATCGACAAGCTCTGGCCTCGACAAGGACAACTTTGCGCAGGAGCAAGGAGAAGTGCGAAAGAAGATGGTGCAGCGCCCAGTGTATTTCGTAAGTTCCCTCTTGCAGGGGGCTAGATCGAGATACTCTGGGGTGCAGAAGTTGCTTTTCGGTCTCCTCATGGCCTCGAGAAAGCTGCGCCATTACTTCCAAGCATATGAGATAACATTGGTCACTCGCTTTCCGTTGAAGAGGATATTGCAGAATCCAGAAGCAACAGGCAGGATCATCGAGTGGGCACTGGAACTGTCGAGCTTTGGTCTTAAGTTTGAAAGTACTTCAACCATACAGAGCAGAGCTTTGGCAGAATTCATAGCTGAATGGACCCCAACGCCGAATGAAGAAGTTCCAGAGACAAGCGTCCCCGTACAAGAAGCAAGCAGCGAATGGGTAACGTACTTTGATGGTGCCTTCTCGCTGCAAGGCGCCAGTGCCGGCGTGGTACTCATAGCACCCACCGGAGAGCACCTCAAGTATGTTATCCAGATGCACTTTCCCAAGGAACAAGCGACAAACAATACTGCTGAATATGAAGGTCTGCTTGCCGGCCTCAGGATTGCAGCTGAACTTGGGATCAAGAAGTTAATTGTGCGGGGAGATTCTCAGTTGGTGGTCCGACAAATAAATAAGAGTTATCAGAGCCCTTTGATGGAAGCCTATGTTGATGAAGTGAGGAAGCTTGAAGAGCACTTTGAAGGTCTGCAAATGGAGCACGTCCCGAGAGCTCAAAATGATATTGCAGATGGCCTTTCAAAGTGTGCTGCAATGAAGTTACCTGTGGAACCAGGGACCTTCCTGCTCAAGCTGACTCGGCCATCCGTTACACCATCAATTGGGCAGCACAAGAAGAGAAAGTTGGTCTCCGGCGACTACTTGCCGGCGGATCTCCCTGAAGCCGCCACCAAGGTCCCCAAGATCAACAACCAGAACGCTGAGGAACAACTTGCTCCTGCAGATCCAAGGGTCTGTACGGTTGAAGCAAGCGTTCCTGACAAGCCTTGCCCCGGCAGGCTTGCCGGGGGACCATCAGCTCCGGCAGAACCAGAGTTTCTTGCCGTAGAAGCTGCGGTTCCCGCAGCGGCCCTCATGCCTTTAGTCCTTGCTGTTGAGCCTCGAGCTCCGGCATGGGCACAGCAGATCGTCCGTTTTCTGCAAACTGGAGAACTTCCCCACGACCCAGCAGAGATAGAGAAAATAACCAGGTAGTCAAGTATGTACCAGTTCGTGGACAATGAACTGTACAGAAGAAGACTCAATGGTGTCAGGTTGAAGTGCATTTCCAGAGAAGATGGACAGAAGCTGTTGGCAGAAATACATGGAGGCATATGTGGCCACCACATTGGCACAAGGGCACTTGCCGGGAAGGCGTTCCGGCAAGGGTTCTTTTGGCAAGAAGCCCTCCAAGATGCAACTGCACAAGTAACCAAGTGTGAAGCGTGCCAGTTCCATGCCAAGAAAATTCATCAGCCAGCTCAAGCGCTCCAGACGATCCCTTTGTCCTGGCCCTTCTCGGTCTGGGGGCTCGATATCCTTGGCCCCTTCCCCCGCGCTGTCGGGGGCTTTGAATACTTGTACGTAGCGATCGACAAGTTCACAAAGTGGCCAGAAGTGGAACCAGTGAGAAAGGTGACAGCACAATCAGCAGTCAGGTTCTTCAGGTCAATTGTTTGCCGTTTCGGAATCCCTAACAGGATCATCACTGACGACGGCACACAGTTCACAAGTCGCACCTTCATGCAGTACGTCCAAGACCTTGGCGCCAAGGTCTGCTTCGCTTCTGTTGCTCACCCGAGGAGCAATGGTCAAGCGGAGAGGGCCAATGCTGAAGTGCTGCGCGGACTCAAAACAAGAACCTTCGACAGGCTGCGCAAGTGCGGAAGAAACTGGATAGAGGAGTTGCCGGCGGCTCTTTGGTCAATCAGAACGACACCAAGTCGAGCCACCGGGCAGACACCCTTTGCCCTTGTCTATGGAGCAGAGGCAGTTCTCCCCACGGAACTCGTATACGGATCTCCTCGAGTGCTCGCTTATGATGAGCTCGAGCAGGAGCAACTGCGACAAGATGATGCATTGCTCCTTGAGGAGGAACGTCTCCAGGCTGCTGTACGAGCTGCTCGATACCAGCAAGCCTTGCGCCGCTATCATAGCCGCAAGGTCAAGGCCAGGAGTCTCGAGGAAGGCGACCTTGTTCTTCGGCGTGTTCAGTCCGCCAAGAATTCCAACAAGTTGACGCCGAAGTGGGAAGGCCCTTATCGGGTGAGACAAGTCACAAGGCCCGGCGCTGTCCGCCTTGAGACCGAAGAAGGCTTACCGGTGAGCAACTCCTGGAACATAGAGCATCTTCGCAAGTTTCACCCATAAGGCGCGGTTGCCGTGATCCGCTCCGGCAACCACCTTTTGTACGAGTCTTGCCGCTGTTGCATGTAATCCTTTGTACAAAGCCGGGCGCAGATCCCGTGCATTAGTAAAGCTTTTGTGTTTAGCAACATTTGCCATTTCCATGCTTTTCTTTGGTTATTTGCATGCATTGTTTGGCATCTTGTGCAACACACATACCCGGTAAGCATTAGCACACCGAAAGGCCCTATACTCGTTTTCCCTCTTCTTTTTCTTTCCCTCTTAAGCAGAAAGAATGTTCCTCGCGCACAAGTTTGCCGGGGGGGAAGGAAGTGGAGGATGAACCAAGTGCTGTTCAAGAAAGGGAAGCTTGCCGGAGAACGAACATATTATGAAAGCTAAGTTATCAGAATTTGAGCAGTTCAAATTTTTAAGTTTTAGTTATCTTCCTTGAACAACCACACTTTGTATGGAAAACTTGTGCGCGGAGGAACCTACCCGTGGCTAGCCGCACCCTTACCTTGTTTTCGAGTACGCTCAACGGCTTAAGTGAGCTGTGACAAGTGTCGCGCCCTTACTTCGTTTTCGAGTTCGCTCAGCAAGCTAAGTGCGTTGCGACTAGCTGCGGCAAGGTTGCTTGCCGATAAGGCCTTTGCCAGCAGGCTGTTCAGAGTCCAGCACTCAGCGCTCGCGGCAAGGGTCCCTTGCCGGCAAGTTCCCTAAAAGCATAGGGTAAAAAGCATACAAAGTAAAGGACCAAAGCAAGGGAGATAACACTGCATTGATCGATCAAAACAAGATAATATATTACAGAGATAACTCGTCGCAATGACTAATAGATTCATGTTCATGGCACACTTTGCAGCAGCAAAGGAAATAAAAAGAAAGAGGCCTAATCCACGCGATCGCCTTCACGCCTGGAGATCTTGTTCACCTTGCCGATGATGTGGGCGACCTGCGCCTTCAGTGCCTCCAGATCTGCGTCGGCCGGCAAGCTGCGGAGGACGTTGACAAGATTGATACCAGGATTGCGGTAGACTATCTTCGTCAAGACGCGCTCCAAGGTACCCGCGCAGAGCTGACGCGACTCCTCGGCCAGCTGTGCGGGAAGCTTCTCCTGCAGCCGTGCGACCGCCGGCGCGATTCCCCTGAAGAAGAGACTTAACCTGGCGCTGTGGGGGAGGTTCTCGTCCGGAGAGTACACAAGGTGTTCCACCCTCAGCGCCATCAGTTCCTTGTCGATATTGGCGGCGGAAGTGACCAGGTCCTCCGTCCATTGCTCCACCACCCGGTTGAAGTTGTTTGCGGAGGTGGCGGCGCTCTCCACCAGCTCCCGCTCCTTGCGGAGTTCCTCCTTCAGTTTGGTCTCGCGGTCCCGGGTGGCGTCGAGTGAATCTTTCAAAGTGGAGACCTTCAATTCCAAGTCAGCGATCGAGTCCTTGGCGGCGGTAAGCTCGTCGCCCTTCTTGGAGAGGCGTACCTGAAGGTCAGAGTTGGTGTGGGCGTCCTTCTCCCGCTCCATATTGAGCGCGGTGACCCTGTCCTCGCTGGCCTTCAGGTACCGCTCCAACTGTTCAACCTTGAGCTCTAGGTCCCTCTTGGCGGTTTCCGCGGCGGCAGCAGCTTCCTTCGCCTCCTTCAGGGCCCCGCCAAGAGCCTACTCCCGGGCGGTGAGCTCGTCGTCATGGGCGTCGAGCTCAACCATCCGCTGGTTGAGCGCTCCTTCTCGCCGGGACAGCTCTTCACCAACCAGTCACTGCTGCTCCTCGGCCTCAGCCTTCTCCAGGAGGAAGGCTTGCTGCTCCTCGGCAAGCCCTTCACGCTCCTGCGCCACGTTGCGGAGAGCTTCCTGGTTGGCGGCGCGGAGTTCGGCAGCGCGCTTCTCCAAGTCTGCTCCAGCCTTGGCGGTGAGGGCTTCCCGGGACTCCAGTTTCGCCTGCCTGGCCCGGTAAAGGGCCAGGAGCTGGCGGAGAAGCTTCTCCTCTTCGGGCTCGTCGCTCCCGCCCGACGCTTCAACAATCTTCAACCCCGCAGAGGCGAGGACCTCTCCATCAAAGGTCTCTCCCTCCACGGGGGCTCGCGGCGAGGACCCCCAAGGGACTTGTATGAAAACGCCATTGGGGGCCTCAAGGTAGATACCCGGCTGCTCCTTGGCGGCGGAGGGGTCGGCGGCCGGTGCAGCGCTTGACGCTCGTGCTGCCTCCGGGCCAGCAGTGTGGTCGCCTTCCCCCTCCCCAGCCGTGGCGTCTGCGGTCGGGGCAGTCTCCTTAGCAGCGGGCTCGTCAGCTCCGGCCATGCCCTCAGTGGCAGTGGCGTTGCCGGCGTCGCCGCCGTGCACCTCCTCCTCGACGATGACCTCCGTCTCCATCCGCTCCGGGGGAGGAGGATCTAACAGAAGAAGAAGAAAAGAAAAGTTCAAGCAAATATCCAAAAAGACAAGTCCAAGAAGATGAAGCTACAAGACTCACCTTCGCGGACCTCCTCGACGACAGGCTCCCTCGCCGGGGAGTCCTCCCTTGGCGGTGGAGCGGTGGCTCCTGCTGGCGAAGGGCCGCCCGCGCCCTCCCTTGGCGGGGTGGCCACCCTCGTCGGGCTTCTCGCCCTTGGCGGGGTGCCCGCCCTCGGCGGGGTGCCCGTCCTTGGCGGAGCGTCCTCCCTCGCCGGGGAGCTCACCCTTGGCGGGGAGGGTGGAACCTGTGGCTCCTCGGGAGTAGTCTCCGGGCGCTCCTGCGGCTGCGGCTCCACTTCTGCACAAGACAAATGAAGGAGCAAGATGTCAGTACAAGTTAAAACCTCAAGCGCGCCCGACGAACAAAAAAAAATCCAAAACCCAGACTTACGCTGGGGGCTGCGCTAGGGGCTGCTCCTCGGAGCAGCAGGTTGGTCCGACGAGCCTGTTGCTGGCGCGTCCCCGGTCGCCGCGGCGGGCGAGTCGTCTTCGACCTCAACCACAGGGATCTTGGCCCTTTTTGCCATCCGCTGGGTCAGGGTCCTGCAAGCAAAGCAAGCACAAGATCAGAATCATCAAGGAAAGAATCAAGACAGAATCGAAGAAGTTACAAATTACAAATACTCACTCCTCTTCCTCGTCGTCGTCGGAGCTGAGGGCGGAGAAATCGAACTCCACCTGAGTTGCCCCTGCGCGAGGAGCAGGAGGAGAAGGCTCCCTCGGGCGCTTGGCGGTCTCCGGGGCTGGGGGCTGCGAAGACCCAGCCTCCGTTGGTGTCGGGGCCCGAGGAGCAAGCGGAGCGGCCGTTTCGCTCCAGGAGGATCCCCCTCCGCTTGGCGCTGGTGCGCGGGGCGCCTCCGTCGCGGCTTGGCTCGCTCTGGTGGCGCGCGTCGCCCGGCGAGTAGGCTGTTGTCGGGGCGCCTGCGTCCTTGTCGCTGTAGCCGCCTTGCGGAGGCGCTTCAACGGTGTTCGCTTGGGACTTTCCCGAGGCGGGGAGTTCTCCGAGGACGAGGAGGCGTCGTCGTCAAGCCCCAGAGATCCACCGGTGTCCTCATCGGCCTCGACGTGCTCCTCCTCCTCCCCGGCGGGCCCGCTGGGTCCGGCATCTTGTCCTGTGGCCCCGCTCCCTCCGGTGGCTCCGCTCCCTCCGGCACCTCTGTTCCCTCCGGCAACCTCGCCTCCTGCGGCGGCCTCGCTCACAATCCCAGGGATCCCGGCATGCCTCAGAGAGGAGACCCCGGCAAGCTCGTCAGGCGGAAGCTTGAGCAGCCTGCGGATCTCTGCCTCTTCTGCTTGGCGCACCTCGTCCTCGGCCTGCGCCTCGTCGACGGTGAATCCGAAGTCTCCTGCCGCTGCGGCTGCGGCGGCCTCTTCCATCCGGGAAGCAATATAAGCAATATCCCGCTCCGTGGTGGCCCGGGTGAGACCCTTGATCTCCTCGGTCTTCTTCGGCACCTCGACCAAGTTGTCGAAGAAGCTCAGCACTGTATGTCCCGGAGGCTGGATCCAGGTGGGGACGATGCCGTGGGAGTCGCACTCCGGCATCACTGCGCGCAGGGAGTCACAGGCAGTGCTGTTGCACAGCGGCACTACTCCCTTGGCGGGTCTGAACCACTCTGGGTGCGCCGGGTCTTGCTTGAACAGCTCTCGCAGCATTCCTTTTAGCTCCAAAGCGGTGAAGTGGAAGTTCAATCCTGGGCGCAGCCTCATAATATCCGCCGCGTTGCCGAATTCCCAGGCGGGCCTTTTCCTCTCTTGTAAAGGGGCAATGCGGCGGCGGAGGAAATCTGCGCCAACCTCTCCGATGGTCAGATTGGCGGCCCGGAGACGGATAATCCTAACAAGGGCAATACTGAGCTTGTTGTCTTCCGGGGCCAGTTCGCTCCAGTCTCTGCCGCGCACTATGGCAGTTGTGCGCGACGCGGTGAAGGGCTCTGGCTGGTCCTCTACTACCCAGCACCAGTCTGCACGCCATTCTTCCCACTTGCCGCGGAGTTCTCCTTTCAGATATGAGTCCTTTTTGTTTAACCGGAAGATCCAGGAGATCCCGCCGGAGAGGGGAGCGCCAGCCTTTACTCTAGGCATGAAGAAATGGCGAAAGAGTGCTACGTTTGGATGGATCCCTATGAAGTCTTCGCACCGATGTGCGAAAACGGCCATCGTAAGGATGGCATTGGGGGTGAAGTCTAGGAGGTGGAGGTTGTACGTGTTCATAATATCGCAGAAAAACTCCGAAAACGGAGGGCACAACCCGCAGTGAAAGAAGGCGGCAAAGAAGAAATACCCGCTGGGATACAGATCTCTGGTGCCGGCGGGGAAGACTCTGGTGCGGGGATGAGCTTTGGTCTCCCCGGACCAGAAGAGGTAATATTTGTTCCACAGCTCCCTCGCGCTGAGCCTCGGCGCGAAGACCACGTTCCTCTTCCGCAGGGCGGCAAGCTTTGCCGCCTGCTCGGATTTCTCCCTCTTGGCCTTGTCCGCTTTCGCCTTCTCGGTCTTCGGAGCCATGGCGGAGGCGGCGAGGGAAGAGGCGAGGAGCTCGACGGCGCGGCAGGTGCGGAAGACGGCGGGGGAGGGGTGGAGGCAGAGAGCAGCGGAGGATTTCTGGAGGTTGAAGAAGCAATGAAAGCGAAGGAGGGAAAACTGCCCCTGCTTCCTCTGCTTTTAAGGGGGAAGTGGGGGACGCTCCGCATTTCCCATTAAAGAACGTGGCCACGATCTCTCCCACGACGCCGCAATCAACGCGTGCCGTTAGGGAGGGGCGCGGCAGATGCGGAAGGGGATTCGGCGTGCTGTGGGCCGCGCGTGCCCGTGCACTGCTTTGGGCCTGGCCCAACAGCGCTCGGCACCGTGTGTGGCCCAGGCCCGGGGGCTCCTGCCGGTGTACTAAGATAGGGGTACCTTAGTACCCCAACTTGTGCACGGGCAGTAGCAGCTTCCCGCGGAAGGGTTTACCACGTGCTCACTGGAGACCTTTTTCTGGTCCTTAAGAAGCCATTCAAAAACAAAGTATACAAGACAGAAGATCAAGACCCCGGCAAGTGGAGCTTGCCGGGAAGGCCGTCCCAGGCTCAAGATTATCACATTTACACAAGACCCTGGCAAGGGGAGCTTGCCAGGAAGACCGGAAGACTGCATTTCAGAAGACATGCCTCGGCGCACCCTGCGCCCCGGCAGGGTCCGGGGGGCGACAAGCTTCCGGGCCCGGCAAGATCAAGACCCCGGCAAGGTGCTTGCCGGGGAAAGCCTGCGCTGTGTGCCCGCGCTCCAGCTCATCAGCCCACGTGTCGCTCTGGGGCCCTTCCAGGGACGCGTGGCGGATGGCTGTGCAGCCTGGGGGACACGGTGGCGCTCCACGGTGACGAGGCTACCCTCGTGGCGAACGGAGACGCATGGACGGGTGCTTTTGGGGTCGACGGTGACGGGCGTTTAATGCCCTTGTCCCCCACTGTCAAGGTTAGGTGAAGATCACTATTCATCCACTGTTCATGCACTGTTCCCGCACTATTACAACTACCACCAAAGTTACATTTTTACCCTCCTCTACGTTGACACCTGTCGGTGACCCCTTGAGCTATAAAAGGAGGCCCATGCACAACGTAGAGAGGGTTCGGAACCTAGATAGCTCTCTTGATCGGTGTAGCTAGTTCTTCAAGCTCCTGAGCTCACAAAATCAATATAAACCAAGCAGGAGTAGGGTTTTACGCGTCCGCGCGGCCCGAACCTGGGTAAACTGCCCGCATGTGCTCTTCGATCCGCTCTTTGTGCTCCCTCCGCTCCCTTACCGCAACGTACAAGGGGCTCCGGTCCCATAGGTGTTCGTGGTGGACAGTTTCCCCCGACAAGCTTCTATCTAACCCTAGCCCGTTCGAACCCCATCTCTCGATCCTCTCGCTCGCTCCCTCTCGTTCACGTGCCCGCCGCCACACACGCACACGAGCCCCTCTCCTCGATCCCCCACGCCCCAGCCCCAATCCCCTTTGCCTCCTCCTGGCATTGCTGTGCCCAGCCCCTCTTCCCCTTCCCGAGGCTGCCGCCGGCGCCCCAAGCTCTCCGCTCGCCGCCCTCGACCCTAACTCCCGTCGGCGTCAGCACCGCGCCCCTTCGGCCGCCTCTTCCTCCACGGCGATGAGCACAAGCCGCCGCCGGCCACCGTGACAGCGCCATCGCGGCCTTCTCGCCATGGTCGCGTGCCCTCTCGTGCCAGCAGGTCGGTGCATGGCATACCGCCCTCCGCCATCATCTGGCCATCTTCCACCACTGCTCTGCCATCCTGCTCATGTCCCCTACATCAGCCCCGCTGCTGGTCGCCTGAACCAATAGGCTGCTACCAGGGAAGTCAGCCCCGCCGCGTCTCGAGTCCTCGCTGTTGAGCAACTAGGCCAACATCACCCATCCATGGCATTGTTCCCCTGCTTTGTCGGCGTCACCGGGGCACGATGAATCCTGCCGTCCCCACCAGTTGTTGCATCGCCTGTCGTCGCCATGTCAAGACCAGCTTCATGTCCCCCCGGAACCCAAGTTCTCTTTCGAAGACCTCCTCAAACTAGGAGCGCCAAGACCCACCAGGTCCGACTACGACCCGAGCAGCTACATGTCCATGTCCCTGAACGGCTACACTGTCAAGTACACCATCACCAAGTTCCTCTCCGTCAAGTGCACAAGGACCTCGAGTACGACTACACGATGGCGCGTCAAGTACCTATACTACCATATACGATTCGCCAAGTGCCATGATGCCCGGAGCCCTCGAATACATCAAGTTCAACTACCTTCGTGTGTACCACTACCGTCGACCCTCGAAGACCCCGTGGATGCGACAAGTACCTCTACCGATGACCCCAAACATCTACGAAAACGTGTACCACTATCGTCGCCGAAGAGCCGTGTACAACTACCGTCGTCGTGTACCACTACTTCCCTCGACGAACTAAAACCGCTCCGAAAATGCACACTTCAAAGGTATAACCGCCGAGACGACGACCCATGGACGAATGCATGTGTTGTATGAGATGCCCATGTTTGCACCATGCCTGACTTGTTTCGTGCATGTTCCTCATTTTCCGTGCCACCGACATATGGGAACCCGGTATCCGGGATCACCCCACCATCTTTTGCATGTTCCGCACGTCCACACTTTCTTTTGCACCGACATCTCTATGAGTTGTCCGAGTAACCGGAATGTTGTCGTGGCACCATTTCCGTTGTCATTGCCTTGGCACCCCTTTCTTTTCCGCCACGACGACAAATACTTCCTATCATACTATTGCCAACATTTCACAAAAATTGCATCAACTTGCATTGTCATCCGCATCATGATAACAACATTTAAAATGTTTAAATTGTTGCTTGCTTGAAAATTGCTAAGTGACGTATGGGGATTTTCTAGAATTGTTGTTTATTATTTCCGGCCTCATTTAAAATGCCTAAATAGGTAGTTTACTTATGCTTCACCCTTTCCATGTTAACCAACATTTAAATCTTGTCTTGTATATAAATGAGAGCGAACTAAATAATTGAATGTGGTGTTTCATCAATATGCAACTCGTTGCATATTGAGCTCCACTTAATTTGTAGTGTTGTTTTTGCACTTTGCCATGCCATGCATATTTAAACCAGACATGCATCATACTTGTTTGTGCATCATGTGTGTTTATGCTTGCGTGTTTACCATGTTGTTTTCTTCTTTCTGGTTGCTTCTCTTGTTGGCTTCGGTTTCGTTCCGGAGTTGTGGGGATTCGTTCGAATACGACTGTTTGTCTTCTTCATGGACTCGTTCTTCTTCCTTGCGGGATCCCAGGCAAGATGACCATTCCTTGATATCACCTCTATCGTTGCTATGCTAGTTGTCTCGCTCTATTGCTTTGTCGCGCTACCTATCCATTTGCTTGTCAGCCCCTACTTTGCCATGAAACCTTTAACTACCTTTCTAGTAAACCATTGTTTGGCTAAGTTATGCTTTTGCTCAAGCCCCTCTTATAGCGTTGATAGTTGCAGGTGAAGATGAAGTTTGCTTCATATCGGATTGGATACTTTTGGGAATAACACAATATCTATTATTTAAATTAATGCACCTATATATTTGGCAATGGGTGGAAGGCTTGGCCTTTTGCTCGGTGTTTTGTTCCACTCATGCCACCTTAGGAACCAATAAACCAGTGTTATGTTCCTTGATTTTACGTTCCTAACGCGGTTGGGGTTTATGGGCCCCCCTTGATAGTTCGCTTTGAATAAAACTCCTCCAGCAAGGCCCAACTTTGGTTTTACCATTTGCCTAATAACAACTAAAATTTGCATAGGGACTAGCTACCTCGTGGATTTTTACTCTACAACTCGGGCCAGTGCTCCTCATGAGTGTTGATCCAAACTAGAGCACTTTGCGGGCCCGCCCCTTGGGAACTTGGGGCATTTTGGCTCCCGTACGCGTCGCTCATCCGACCATGGCCTGAGACGAGATACGTGCGGCTCCTATCGGGGTGTCGGCACGTTGGGAGGTCTGGCTGGACTTGTTTTACCATTGTCAAAATATCTTGTACACCGGATTCTAAGTCTGATCAGGTAGTCCCTAAGATAAGAGGATTTACCTCTGTTGATCGCGAGAGCTTGTGATGGGCTAAGTTGGGACACCCCTACAGGGTTATGATCTTTCAAAAGCCGTGCCCGCGGTTACGTGGCGGATTGGAGTTTGTTAATATCGGGTTGTAGATAACTTAACACAAAAACTCAAACATAATACACTACCATGTGAGTAGTTGTGATGGTCTCTTTTCGAGGGAGTTCGGGAAGAGAACACGGCTGGGTTATGGATGACTCGTAGGTAGACAGGATCATCTAGTGATCATGAATTACTTCACGACCAATGGATTTCACTTCTCTTCTCGCTCTGAAGTTACGTAAGCTAGCCACCTCATCTTCTCTTAGTGCTTGCAGCAACCCACTTATACAGCTTCTCCTTACCCAAAGGCTTTGATAGTTTTGATACCCAGGAATCGGATTGCTGAGTTCTCATGACTCACGGTTTACTGCAAACGCAGGTGCATGTACAACCGAGTATGATTCAGGTGATGGCCAGGAACTCAGGTGGGAGTTCGACGAAGAGCGTGGGCGAATGTACATGACATTCCCCGACGATCAGTAGTTGTTCCTACTTGGGCCGATCGGGCATAGTGGGTGTTTATCTTTTTTTCATTTGGATTCATCCGTCGTCGGACTATGCGTGTACTCTGGATGAATGTATGACTTATTTATGCATTGTGTGAAGTGGCGATTGTAAGCCAACTATATTATTTTACCTTTCTTCTTGTACATGGGAATGTGTGAAGATGACCCTCTTGTGATCATACCAGAATGCGGTTATGCCTCTAAATCGTGCCTCGACACGTAGGAATATAGCCGCATCTTGGGTGTTACAAGTTGGTATCAGAGCCGACCCTCGTGGTTACACGAATGTTTGCGGACAGGTGCGCGGTCATGTTGTGCATGACGTTTGTGACCCGTCGTGGCAGACGTCATGACACATGTGCCGGACTGGATGCACAGACGTATGTGCAAAGAGGGAACGTTCCTGTGGCCCGATGAGGACATTGGTTCCTTTGAGTGGGGGTGTAAGCGATAGCCTGGCTTAATAGGGATGATAGATTACTCATATCAATAAGGAATTCCTTATTATTCCGGATCCCATGCGGATAGAACTCCAAAGTTAAGTGTGCTCAGCTTGGAGTAGTATCAGGATGGGTGACCGACCGGGAGTTGCTCCTGGGTGCGCACGAGTGAGGACAAAGTGCACAGAAAAGACTAGTACTGATCTGTGAGGTCAGTCTAGATCCCGCTTAGCATAGGGAGACATTTTCAGAATATCAGTCAAACGTAAGCGCAAAATGATGGGTCTAAGCATTTCACAAAATCGCTCAAATTCTTCATCGCTTTTACTCTTTGAAGCTTTAGGAGGAAAAGGCATGGGTTTCTAAACCCATGGTTCTCTTTCCTTGCCATGTTTCCTAGCAATGAAGTCTCTTTTCTCATATCTTTTGTTCTTGGGTTGTGGGTTATCAAGATAAATAGCATGTTCTATCTCCACATCATTGTCATTACTAGGTTGAGCATCATTATGAACCTCATCATTTACATTATCGCAAGGTTCATGTTCATCGCCAGATTGTGTTTCAGCATCAAAAATAGAAATATGATTGGGATTTTCAGCAGTGTCTACGGTAGGTTCACTAGAAGCATGCCAAGTCTTATCATTTTTCTTTATAGATGAACTAGGTGCATCAACATTAATTCTTTGAGAGTCTTGTTTAACCCTTTTAGGATGACCTTCGGGATACAAAGATTCCTCAGTCATTTTACCAATCTAGTCATAACTCTAACAGCATGATCATTTTTCTTATTGTTCATCTCATTAATCAAATCATTTTGTGCCTTGAGGACTTGTTCTACTTGAGTTTTTACCATGGATGCATGTTTACAAACAAGCTTTACATCATCTTTAACTCTAGACATATAGTCACTCAAGTGTTCAAGCATATAAGCATTTCCTTTCAATTGTCTACTAACATATGCACTGAAGTTTTCTTGTTTCACAATAAAGTTATCAAATTCATCCATGCATTGACTAGCGGATTTATTATGAGGAATATCACCTTCATCAAATATATAAAGAGAATTTACCTTTACTACCTGTGTCGAGGTATTCAGACCATGTATTTCTTTGATAGGTGGTAAATACTTAACGTCTTCAGCTTTAATACCTTTCCCTTTCATTGATTTCTTTGCCTCTAGCATATCCTCGGGACTTAAAAGTAACATTCATCTCTTCTTTGGAGTTAGCTTAGGAGGCTCAGGAAGAGTCCACTCATTATCATTTATCAATATATTATTCAATAGTTCTTTGGCTTGTTCAATAGTTCGTTCCCAGAAACATAACCAGCACAACTACCTAGGTGGTCCCTAGAAGCATCGATTAGTCCATTATAAAAGATATCAAGTATTTCATTTTTCTTGAGAGGATGTGTCGTGGTGGTCTCACGGCAGATGCCATAGGATGGCTAAAGTGTGTGACAGACACAAGGGCATCGGTGGGTTCCAGAGGCCATGTTGGCACACGCAAGTGTGACACACAAGACGTACCCAGGTTCGGGGATCCCCGAAGAGATAACACCCCTAGTCCTGCTAGGTATGGTTTATATGAAGATGAGACAAGCTTGCCCCTGGAGCTATTTTGAGGAGGAGGGAAGATGGACCCAGTGTCGGGACCCCGATCCTAAGTCAGACCGGTCTAGCATGTAACACATCATATCACTTTGCGGCCTCACGCACGGTATCCCCACGGGTGCCACCTTACCTGGCCCGGGACCGTTTGCGCATTTTGGCTCACGTATATGATAGTGTCGCTAGCATCCATATGACAGAGAACCCGGGCCGACATGACCAGTTATAAACCAAAAGTGGCACTAAATTACACAGACAGGCATACATGACCCAGCAACGAACGTGTCGGTCATCAACGTATGAACCCAAGTCGTAGCAAGCTACAAGGACTTAAAGGAGCAACGCGTGACATTTCCCCTAAGGGACGACACAGGAACGAAGAAGGACACATGCCGGTCAGCCTAAGTGTTCCGGAGCAGCAGCAAGCTACCAAGGCTTAGTGGAAGCACTAGGAGACATTTCCCTGTAAGATAGGCTACCAAGGGTAAACAACTAGGTGTCGGATCCCACACATACCAAGCATTTCAATAACATACACACAATATGCTCGATATGTGCAAATACAACATGGCATCACAACAAGACTTTGAGAAACAAAGTATTTATTCATTAGGCTCCGAGGAGCCAGATATTACAAACATGGGTCTCATGACCCAACATTCAGAGCATACAAACAACAAGCGGAAGCATTCATGTCTGAGTACAGACATCTACAAATGAAAAAGGCTGAAGAGCCTGACTATCTACAACACTCGTCCAAGATCGTAGCTGAGGAAACAAGCTACTTGTCGAAGTCCAAGCGGAACTACTAGAGAGACAGAAGTCTCATCCGCAAAACATAAATTAAGAAAACATGAGTACAAAGGTACTCAGCAAGACTTACATCAGATCCTATCATACATGCATTTGTATCAAGCAGGCATAGTGGGGTTTAGTTGCAGCAAGCCAGCTTTGACTCAGTGGCTATCCTGTACTACGATTGCTGGTAACTTTGAGGTGGCACACACGAGTCCACTAATCACCATCAAATACACCACTATAGATTCATCCCCGTCTCCCTACGAGAAGGCCATCCATAGCACTCACACTTGTCTTGAGTATTTTAGAGTATCCACTTCAAGTTGTCTATGTACCACGTAAGCATCCAAGAAGTCCATAACCGCGGACCCGGCTATTCGAATAGATCATGATAAAACCCTGCAGGGGTGTACTTCTTCACACACGCTCTCGCCACTTACCTCCATGTACATGGCGTGTATCTCGGCAACCTTCAAGTAGAAGCCTGGCGAGGGTGTCGGCCATGACCTGACTAACCACACAAGACTCTAGTCCAGGTTTATCGCCTATTCGGGTTCCATCCGCAAGGGAGTCCGGCCGAGGTTTCCATCACGGCCCCAAACGATGTGTACAGGGTTCCCGAGCTCACCATCCGGGTGCCACTCGGTACACCGGGCCACGTGTGCCTAGTCTGTCCCAAGCCCACCCTGCCGGGTGCCACTTGGTAGAGAAATAACACTACCTACAAACACCAGAAACTAGTTGCGACTCCTAGACAGAGATCAAGTTGATTAATAAGCCGAGAGGGGTCGAGTTACCGGAACCCAATGTGTGGTAGTAGCTAGTCATTGGACAACATACACAGAACTTTGTGCTTAAGGACGGTTCCAGTGAGACAACCCACCATGTACTCCTACATGGCCTCTCACCGCTACCTTTACCAAATCGTGTTCGCACACTTAACGCTCAGCATCAGAACATATCGCTGCACTCCAATTCATTCCCAATGAATCAGACCTGACATACTCTAAGCAATAGCAAGCAAGGCATGGTAAGATCACAACATGGCTTCAATCAACTCCTACACATACTAGTGGGTTTCAACTATTTACTGTGGCAATGACAGGTCATGCAGAGGAATGGGTTCAACTACCGCAGCATAAAGTAGCAGTTGAATCGTTGTTGTCCTAATGCAATAACAGGGAGCAGGAGCGAGAGAGTAGGATTGTATCGGAATGAACAAGGGGTTTGCTTGCCTGGTAAAACAACGTGTAGAGCACTGCTCCTCTGACAGGTACTCTGGAACGTTCTCCGGAGCAGAACCTATAGAGAAGAACGGTGCCAGCAATCAAACACAAACATATGCAACAATATGATGCATGAATATGGCATGAAGTTATGATGTTGTTTGAGCTAATGCATCTAGCATTTTATTTGGTTGAATTCCAATTGAACCAAGGGATCAAATGCAACTCTAAAATAAGCATTTTAAAATGCCATTTATGTGTGTTCATATAAACAGTGGGTATAACTTCATTTTTCATGCATGAAAATGGTACAGATGGATAGATTGAATTTTTCTGATAATTTTTCATATAAAATTATTTCATTCTGAGCTACGGTTGAATTTCTGTGATTTTTAGAAGTTTAAACCAATTTCTGAAATAAATAAATCATTTAAGATTTATTTAAATACCAGAACTGGAATACTGCGTCAGCATGACCCAAGCATGACGTCAGCAGGTCAAAGGGCTGGTCCAGAGTCAAACCTGACAGTGGGGTCCACTAGTCAGTGACTTAGTTAATTAACTGAGTTAATTAACACTAAACTAATCCTAACAGAAAGTCAGCTGGGCAGGGCCCCCAAGTCAGTGGCTAGTCTAATTAACAAAACTAATTAATTAACTTAATCTAGTCAACTAACTGGAGGGGTGGGGCCCGCGTCTCATTGACCCAGGGGGTCAAATCCTGGTCAAACCCCAGCTAACACGCCGGCGTTTAGCCGCCAGCGGCAGCAAACGCGGCGGAGGTCGTCGGGATTGCCGTTTCGGGGGGTCTTTTCGCAGCAGAGACCATCTATGGGGAGCTGGAGCTCACCCACATCCATTCCAGCCAGCGGCAGCAGCTAGGGCGGACGGAGCTCGCCGGAAATGAGCTCGCGGCGGCGCCGGAGTTCGGCCCTCGTCGGATATGGGGCTACAGGGCACGGGGAGGCCAACGGAGGGGTGCTACGGGCTCCTGGTGAAGTAGCGAGTGCGGTGGCGTGCTCGGATTTGAGCGTGCGTGGTTGTGGCCATGGCGGCGGCATCGCCGGCGGCGGTGAGCTTGCGGTCGCGGAGGGGATCGGGCTATAGCACGCGCGAGAGTGAGGGGACAGGGGGGAAAGAAGGAGGAGCTCACGGCGAATGCAACGCGACGAACGGCGAGCTCGGGGAGGTCCTGATGCGGTCGGGGCGGCGAGGGGGATCCACGACGGTCGGCGGTGAAGATGAGGTCGAGGTCGAGGCCTCAGGGCGTCCGGGTCGATTCCTTCGGCTTGGAGATGCACGGCAGCGAGGCGGAGCTCGGGGGCTCGTCGTAGAGGCGAGGGGGAGGCGGTGGCTACGGTGGTTGCGATCGGAGGTGACGACGGCGGTCGGGACCGAGTGCGAGAGGGAGATAGAGGAGGGGAGGGGCGACGAGAGAGAGCCAGAGAGGTAAGGGGAGGTGCGTGGTGCCGCGAGGCGTCTTCCAGGCGGCGAGGGGGAGGACAGGCAGGCAGGAGGCGTGGCGCCCTCGCCGTGCGCGCGCGGCGGCCACACGCCTCGCCTACTGGCGCGAGGTTGGTGGTGACTGGCTTGGCCAGTGGGCCGGGCCAGCTCTGCCTGGTTGGGATGCAGGTAAAGCCAGGTAAGTTCTTTCCTTATTCCGGTTTTCTTTTCTAATTCTGACATTTGTTTGATTTTAAAGAAAATCATTTAAAAACTTCTGACATTTTTTTGTAGGGACTAGAAGGAGTGTTCCAAGGCCCCACACAAAATCCAGAATTATTGGACACATATAAAATATAATATATATATATATATATATATATATATATATATATATATATATATATATATATATATATATATATATATATCCAATGCAAATATTTATTGCATTAATTCCAAAATCCCAAAATAAATATTTATGAGCTGCTAATAATATTGCTTTGATTTTTATCTCTAACCAATATTTTCAGAGAGCAACATGAACATTTTCTTGGCACCTTTTGGAGCAATTTTTATTTGGGTCATTTTTCAAAAGGGTTTTTTGAGGGTTTCACAAGTCCTCAATTCAAATTCATTTGAAATTTAAACATGATGCAACCATCAAGACTAGCCTAGTGCATACCAGAACTAGGGTTGTGACAACTCGCCCCCACTCGAAAGAATCTCGTCCCGAGATTCAGGAGTCGGCGGAAAGAAAGTGGGGTACTCCCGTCGGAGACGATTTTCTCGCTCCCATGTAGCTTCTCTCTCGGAATGATGAGACCACTGAACCTTGAGAAACTTGATGTTATGTCGTCGAGTGACACGTTCTGCTTGATCCAGAATGCGAACGGGATACTCTCGATATGTGAGGTTATCTTGGAGATCAAGTGTTTCGTGGTCCACTTCGCGGATGGGATCCGAGAAGCAACGCCTGAGTTGAGAGACATGGAAGACATGATGAACTCGAGAAAGATGTGGGGGTAGTTCCAACTAGTAGGCAACCTCTCCTCGTTTAGCGAGAATGCGAAAAGGACCAATGTAACGAGGAGCCAACTTGCCCTTGATACCGAAACGATGGGTACCCTTCAAAGGAGTAACCCTAAGGTAAGCTTTGTCGCCAACTTCATAAGCCACTTCCTTATGATGACGATCATACTGGCTCTTTTGACGAGATTGAGCTGTTTTCAAATTCTCACGAATGATGTGAACTTGCTCTTCTGCTTCCTGGATCATGTCCGGTCCAAAGAATTGTCTTTCACCGGTTTCTGACCAGTTCAAAGGTGTTCGACATCTTCTTCCATAGAGTATCTCAAAAGGGGCTTTCTTGAGACTGGATTGATAGATATTGTTATAGGAAAACTCGATGAAAGGAAGACATTTCTCCCAATCCATACCAAATGAGATAACGCAAGCTCTAAGCATGTCTTCGAGAATTTGGTTGACCCGTTCCACCTGACCACTTGATTGAGGGTGGAAAGCGGTACTGAAAGAAAGATGGGTGCCCATGGCAGTCTGGAATCTCTCCCAGAAATGATAAGTGAAAAGACTACCACGGTCTGAATTGATCTCTAGTGGAACACCATGAAGTGACACTATTCGAGAAATATACAAGTCAGCAAGCTGACTTGCAGTGGTACTCTCTCGAACAGGTAAGAAGTGAGCCACTTTGGACAGACGATCAATGACTACGAAGATAGCATTATTCCCTCTCTTGGTCCTGGGAAAGCCGGTGATGGAGTCCATACCAACTTTATCCCATTTCCACTCAGGAATAGCTAAAGGTTGAAGGGTGCCAGCAGGTCTTTGATGTTCTGCCTTAACGCGACGACAAACGTCACATTTAGCAATGAACTCAGCAATTTCTCTCTTCATCCTAGTCCACCAGAACCTCTGGCGTAGGTCCTGATACATCTTAGTACTACCGGGATGAATCGTGAGAGGAGATTCATGAGCCTCCTTAAGGATCAGTTGTCGCAGATGTTGCTTCTTGGGAACCACCAAGCGATTCTCAAAGAACACGACACCCCGATCATCCATAGAGAAACATCCGCCAATACCCTTGGCAATATTTCTCTTGATCCGGGTAATCCCCGTATCATGCTTCTGGGCTTCTATGATATGATCCATAAGAGTAGGTTTCGCCACCAAGGTGGAAAGGAATCCGTGAGGGGCAATGTGAAGGTTAAGCTTACATAATTCCTCATGGAGAAGTGGTTGGCCCTGCTGCAACATGAGATTGTTGCAATATGACTTACGACTTAAAGCATCAGCCATGACATTGGCCTTGCCTGGGGTATAAGTAATCCCTAAGTCGTAATCTGAGATCAACTCCAACCAATGTCTTTGTCTAAGGTTCAAATCTGGGTGGGTGAAGATATACTTGAGACTCTGGTGGTCGGTGTAGATCTCGCAACGATTACCAAGGAGGTAATGTCGCCAGGTCTTAAGTGCATAGACTACGGCTGCAAGCTCTAGATCATGTGTAGGATAATTTTCCTCATGTGGATGCAACTGTCGAGATGCATAGGCAATCACATGACGATCCTGCATAAGAATGCAACCTAGTCCCTGTCGTGAGGCATCACAATAGATAACAAAGTCCTTCGTGAAATCCGGTGGCACAAGTATGGGAGCAGAAGTCAGGCGTCTTTTCAGTTCCTGAAAACTGTGTTCACACTGTGGGGACCACTCAAACTTTTTATCTTTCTTGAGAAGTTCTGTGAGAGGTTTGGCCACTTTAGAGAAGTTTTCAACAAAGCGGCGACAATAACTAGCTAGACCAAGGAAACTCCTAACTTGTTTAACTGTTTCAGGTGGAGTGCAATCAAGAACAGCTTGAACTCTCTCGGGATTGACAGCAATGCCCTTACCAGAGATTACGTGGCCGAGATAGGTCACTTCTGGCAACCAAAATTCGCACTTGGAGAACTTGGCGTAAAGTCGGTGCTCTATGAGTTTTTCTAGAACAAGTCTAAGATGTTCGGCATGCTCTTCCTCGTTTTTTGAGTAAATAACACTATCATCGAGGTAAACCACGACGAACTTATCTAAGTACTCCATGAAGATCGAGTTCATTGATACGTCCAAAACATATCTATAATTTCTGCTTGCTCCATGCCACTTTTGGGTGATATTGCTATGATATTCATACACTTCCATACACTTTTGATCATATTTGGACTAACTTACTAATCCAGTGCACCCCAGTGCCAGTTTCTATTTTCGGCTGTTTTTGTATTTCAGGTTTTCACGTTTCGAGAACTGCCCAGAAAAATCCAGAAAAAATATATAAAAAATCAGCGATACGGAAACAACACTGCGTCCGAAGGGCAACCTGGGGGGGGCACAAGGGCTCCAGGCGCCCTGTGGGCGCCCCCCCTGGGCTGCGCCGGGGGGCGCCTGGGCCCCCCGGGACTCCCCCGGTGCCCTACTTTGGCATATATTTAAAGGGTCCTCAGTAACCCTCAGAACAGGACTTCCTTTCGCGATCCCATCTTTGTTCCGCCGCCGCCGCCGCTTCCAAGATCGGGAGCTCCAGGGGAACTCTTCCCGGCACCCTGCCGGAGGGGAGGATCACCACCGGGAGCTTCTCCACCACCATGGACGCCTCTCGGATGACTCGTGAGTAGTCTCCCTTGGACCATGAGTCCATGACCAGTAGCTATGTGATGTTCTCCTCCCGTTCTTGTGCTTCACTAATTAGTCCTCGTGAGCTGCCCTACATGATCGAGGCACCTATGTAATCCTTATGCTGTTGCTATGTTGAGTTTGCTGGGATCCGATGGATTATGAGATTATGTTCAGATTGATCTTGAGTAATATATTTGATTCACCTCTTTTATATTTTAGTTCATAAGTAATTCTTGCATGTTCTCCGTTGTTATTTATTGCTTTGGCCGAGTAATAGGTAGTGACTCCAAGAGGGAACGTTATGCTCGATTGTGGGTTCATGCCCCTCGATGACTAGCTTGAGTGACAGAAACATGAGTCTAGGGGATGTGCTGTTGCCACAAGGGGGAAAACAACGGTGCTTGTGCCCGCGGGTGCAAGGATTGTTTACTTTACGCAAAGTTCTTTTAATGCAGTTGTCTGTTGCATTGAGTTTACACTATGGGTGGGACTCGCAACTTAATACCAGCGAGATGTTCTAGATAGATATCTCAAGGTGGATGATTAGTAGTAGATATTGACGGATTTCGGTCTACTTACTTTGGCGTACCGCCCATGCTTTGAACCTCAACCTTTCTTGCAATGTAGTCAGCATTGGTTTGCGTTCGTGGTCCTGTCAATTGCCCAGCTGTAATTTGTTTACCTCACATAGCTGTTTTATCGTCTTTTGGGAGAGAGACATCACTAGTGAACATCATGAGACTCCGGTCCATATTACCATCATTGATCACATCCACTATTTACTTTTCGTTATTTACTTACTATTGCAAAACATTATCTATCACTACTATCATATTGCTTTTAACCCTTTGTGAACTACATGGCCGGAGAGATTGACAACCTCTCTGTACTCGTTGGGAGCAAAGTTATTTGTATCTGTGTGCAGGTCCACGTTGGTTGCTACTAATCTGGCGCCGTAGCAATTTACACCTACTTGTTGAACCTAGGAGTCTCTGGGGATTCGATCCTTGGCATCTTTGCTAGGGGGAAACACTTCTACTTACTGCATCTTACACCTTCCACTTGGGGTAACCAACGAGGGGTTCGAGGCCCATCAAGGAGTATTTTCTGGCGCCGTTGTCGGGGACTCCACTCTTCAGGATAGGGGAGTTGCATGCTATCTTTTACCTTTGCTTTTTAGTCTTGTTAGTTTACCTTTCATTTTTTTGCTTTAGTTCCTTTTATCGAAAATCACAAAAATAGTTATCTTGCTTGCTTGCTACTATGGGTTCCACCGAGAACACCAAGTTGTGTGACCTCACTAGTCACAACAACGATGACTTTATCAGCACACCTATCACTACACCTGCCACTTCAGCACCTTCATATGAAATTAAACATGCTTTACTGAACTTAGTCATGAGAGAACAATTCTCCGGTGCTGGGGATGATGCTGCTTTACACTTGAACAATTTTGTTGAACTTTGTGATATGCAAAAGTACCAAGATATAGATGGTAATATTGTTAAGCTTAAGCTTTTTCCTTTCTCCTTGAGAGGAGGAGCTAAATTTTGGTTTCAGTCTTTGCCTAGAAATAGCATAGATTCATGGGACAAGTGCAAAGATGCTTTTATTGGAAAATACTATCCACCTGCTAAAATTATCCAACTTAGAAGTAACATAATGAATTTTAAACAATTGGATAATGAACACGTTGCCCAAGCTTGGGAACGTATGAAGTCTCTTATCAAGAACTGCCCTACTCACGGTTTGACTACTTGGATGGTTATCCAAACTTTTTATGCAGGCTTGAACTTTACCTCGCGGAACTTGTTAGATTCGGCCACGGGAGGAACTTTTATGTCAACTACACTTGGTGCTGCCACAAAGCTTCTCAATGAGATGATGACCAACTATTCCCAATGGCACACCGAACGCGCTCCAATAGGTAGGAAGGTAAACTCTGTCGAGGAGATTTCCTCCCTCAATGAAAAAGTTGACTTGATTATGTCTCTACTTTCGAAGCAATCTACTATTGATCCTCGTGATGTTCCTTTAAATTCTTTGATTGCTCAAGAACAAGTGGATGTTAACTTTATCTCTAGAAATAATTTCAACAACAATGCTTATAGGAGTAACTTTGGTAACAATTCTAGACCGTTCCCCTCTAACTCTTATGGGAACAACAATGCTTATCCTAACATCAAGAACTCCTTCCAAAAAGATAGAGACTTGTCTGGCTATGAGAAACTGGTAGAAATAGAGGAGGCCACTAAGAACTACATGCACACCCAATATGAACAAAACAAAACCTTCTCGAGGCAATTAAATGAGCATACTGCTATCTTGCAAGACATTAGTAGACGATTAGAGAACATAAATATTGAGATTTCTAACCTCCAGACCAGACTCACTATCACTGAGACCCAAGTTTCCAATATGTCCCACACACAGGCCACTTTGATAAACCAAATGGCAGCTAAACCCGAAGTGGTTGCATCCCTAAGGGAGGAAGAGGAAAGAATTAAGAGCCTTCCTACCCACCACACTGTTGCTACTATCCAAGTTATTGAAAATGTTCACACTCTTAGCACCCAATGTACTCCTGGTCCCAATGGACCTATTAATGGTGATGCTATAGAAACTACCAAACAGGTGAACCTTAAGGACACCACTACTACTTTACTTGATGCTCGTGACCTTGATTTTGATAATTGCACTCTTACCGAAGTTATTGATTTCCTTCACAAGATGTCTAGAGATCCCCGCACTAGCACGCTTAACCTTGCCTTCACAGAGCATATCACTAATGCTCTTATCAAAGCTAGGGAGGAGAAACTTAGAGTAGAAGCCTCCATACCTAGAAAGCTAGAGGATGGTTGGGATCCTATGATAAAAATTAATTTGAATGACTTCTCTTGTTATGCATTATGTGATGTTGGTGCTAGTACCTCTGTTATGCCCAAAAGGATATATGATATGCTTAAATTGAAACCTCATGATTCTTGTTCTTTTGGTGTTCGTCTCGTTGATTCTTCCATAAAGAAACCTTTGGGGAGGATCGATGATGTTCTTATTGTTGTCAATGATAATTATGTGCCCGTTGATTTCACTATTATGGATATTGAATGTGATCCTTCATGTCCAATTATTTTGGGACGTCCCTTTTTACGCACCGTTGGTGCTGTCATTGACATGAAAGAGGGTAATATAAAATTTCAGTTTCCTCTCAAGAAAGGGATGGAACACTTCCCTCGCAAGAAGGTCAAGTTACCTTTTGAGTCCGTTGTACGGGCTAGCTACTCTTTTACTCTTGATAAAACTTGATCTATGCATTATGCCTAGCTTAAAGGCATAAAAGAAAGCGCTTTTGGGAGGCAGCCCACATGAATAAATTTTTTGCTTTTGTTGTGTCTTGATGTTGTTTACTGCTGTAGCATCATCATTGTATCTTTGCTTTTCATATTTGTGCCAAGTATAGCCTCTGATTGCTAGAAAGTTCAAAAGTTGTGAGGTGCTGTCCAGGAAACAGTATCTGTCCTTGGATAGAAAAATTCGTATCAAATCACCAGATGATCTTTTTGGTATGAATTTTTTCGACAGCGTTCTCTATATAATTGTCTTTCGTGCGTCAGTTCTGAGTTTTTTTATTTTAGTTGCAGAAGTATCCCGAACAGGTCAATTACTGCCTGATGTTCTGTTTTTCACAGATTCTGTCCTGTTTTGCCTTACCTTCACTTTGCAAATTGAGAACTTGCTTTTTCTTTGCAAAAACCTTTTGGCAATCTTGAGAAACAGTAGAACTTCAAGAATATCCTTATTTCCAGCAAGGTATAATTATTTTATTAAGGGTACTAACCTCGCTAATCAGATTATGATGAGTTATGTATGAAGGGAGTTTTCAAGTGTGCGAGGGAAGATGATAAAAAGATTCAGGAGTGTCAAGCGCTCAAGCTTGGGGATGCCCCCGTGCACCCCCAAGAAATATTCAAGGAGACTCAAGCGTCTAAGCTTGGGGATGCCCCCGTGCATCCCCTTCTCCATCAACATTATCAGTTCGTCTTTCGTTCCGCTATATTTTTATCACTTCATGTGTTATGTGCTATGCTTGGAGCGTCTTGCTTTTAGTTTTCTTTTTAGTTTTTCATAACGAGTCGGAACCCAGCATTCCTTTATGTGGGAGATAAACACGCTCCACCTCTACCTAGAACATTACATAGAATTTTCATGTCTATCTATGATGTGTGTGTTCTTTGTCTTTTAATAGCTACTATCGTGCTCTGCTCTTAGTATTCATGCTTATCTTTTCAAGAGCTTTTATTTAGTTGGTTGCTTGAACTCTCTTTAATTACCATGCTCACCTTATTAAGAGAGTTTGCTTCCGTTGCATGGGTTAATGTGTCTATGATAAAGATGCTACTTTCATGATGGTGCTTAGTAGTTCAGGTTTTCTTTTGGTTAATCTCGAATAGCTGGGGGGTTCCCAATGTGTTATTGGAGTACCAACTTGGTTTGTTTGCCTATGATATGGTATGGTCTAGTAATATCTTCCTTCGAGAATTTATTTTGATTGACTTGGCGTATGCTCACGCATATTTAAGACTGTAAAGAAATTCTGTCAAGCCTTGATGATCTTTTGTTTCTGAGTAGCGATATAACTACCATGCCTGATTCAATATTGCTTTGTCGCTCTGCATGATTATGACCGTCATTGCTCTCTTAGTTGGTCGCTCCCAGTCTTTTGCTAACCTCCACCTGCACTAAGCAAACTAACCATGCAATATATAGTTCATGGGAAAGTAGCCTAAAAACTATTGTGGTAAAGAATATGTTGCTTATGTATCTTATTTCTTACAAGTTGCTTGCTGAGCGGTAACCATGTTTCTGGGGACGCCATCAACTGTCACACTTTTGTTGAATATCATGTGAGTTGCTATGCATGTTTGTCTTGTCTAAAGTAAGGGTGATTTACCGTGGGTTGAATAAATATGCATATTGTTAGAGAAGAACATTGGGCCGCCAACCAAAGCCATGCATCATGGTGGAAGTTTTAGCTTGGACCTTAATCCTCAATCTCTCATGAGAATATGCTTATGCATTAAAGAGGAGTCCATCATCTATTTTCTATGTTGTCCCGGTATGGATGTCCTCAAGTTGAGATCTATCAAAAACGAGAAATCAAATGTGATTTATCTCCTTGGACCTTTGTACAGGTGGCATAGAGGTACCCCTTTGTGACACTTGGTTAAAACATATGCAATGCAATGATAACCCATGGGAATCCGAGATAATTAGGACAAGGAGCGAGCACTATTGGTATTCGATGCATGAGGCTTGAAACTTATAAGATGTTTTATGCATGACACATATGAAGTACTACTACCGTTGACACAATTGCTTCCATGTTTCCAAAATAAAAAGCTCTAGCACTTCAAGCACCAACTACTGAGAGCATGATTGTCATTCTGAGTGTAATGTGCATTGTCCCAAAGTAGCATTGTCTTTTGCATGATTGTGATATCGTTTATTCTGAAATGATTGTATCTAGTCATCACTTAAACCTTGAAGGTGCCCCTGCATTTATGTTTTGCATCACCAAAGGGGACAAGCTAGATATCACTTGATCATATTTGCACATCATGTTCATTGCAAATCTTTTTGATGTTTCAGTTTCATGTTGTAAAACTTTCAGTCATTTGTGATTTTCTCTTGAGACAACTTAATTACTTTAGAATCATTGTCTCAGTAAGCTTTTGTCATATGACTATAAGAAAGTCCTATATGGTTAATAGCATGTCACCACAGAAATTATTCTTGTTATCATTTACCTACTCAAGGACGAGCAGGAATTAAGCTTGGGGATGTTGATACGTCCAAAACGTATCTATAATTTCTGCTTGCTCCATGCCACTTTTGGGTGATATTGCTATGATATTCATACACTTCCATACACTTTTGATCATATTTGGACTAACTTACTAATCCAGTGCACCCCAGTGCCAGTTTCTGTTTTCGGCTGTTTTTGTATTTCAGGTTTTCACGTTTCGAGAACTGCCCAGAAAAATCCAGAAAATATATATAAAAAATCAGCGATACGGAAACAACACTGCGTCCGAAGGGCAGCCTGGGGGGGCGCCTGGGCCCCCCGGGACTCCCCCGGTGCCCTACTTTGGCATATATTTAAAGGGTCCTCCGTAACCCTCAGAACAGGACTTCCTTTCGCGATCCCATCTCTGTTCCGCCGCCGCCGCCGCTTCCAAGATCGGGAGCACCAGGAGAACTCTTCCCAGCACCCTGCCGGAGGGGAGGATCACCACCGGGAGCTTCTCCACCACCATGGACGCCTCTCGGATGACTCGTGAGTAGTCTCCCTTGGACCATGAGTCCATGACCAGTAGCTATGTGATGTTCTCCTCCCGTTCTTGTGCTTAACTAATTAGTCCTCGTGAGCTGCCCTACATGATCGAGGCACCTATGTAATCCTTATGTTGTTGCTATGTTGAGTTTGCTGGGATCCGATGGATTGTGAGATTATGTTCAGATTGATCTTGAGTAATATATTTGATTCACCTCTTTTATATTTTAGTTCATAAGTAATTCTTGCATGTTCTGCGTTGTTATTTATTGCTTTGGCCGAGTAATAGGTAGTGACTCCAAGAGGGAACATTATGCTCGATTGTGGGTTCATGCCCCTCGATGACTAGCTTGAGTGGCAGAAACATGAGTCTAGGGGATGTGCTGTTGCCACAAGGGGGAAAACAACGGTGCTTGTGCCCGCGGGTGCAAGGATTGTTTACTTTACGCAAAGTTCTTTTAATGCAGTTGTCTGTTGCATTGAGTTTACACTATGGGTGGGACTCGCAACTTAATACTAGCGAGATGTTCTGGATAGATATCTCAAGGTGGATGATTAGTAGTAGATATTGATGGATTTCGGTCTACATACTTTGGCGTACCGCCCATGCTTTGAACCTCAACCTTTCTTGCAATGTAGTCAGCATTGGTTTGCGTTCGTGGTCTTGTCAATTGCCCAGCTGTAATTTGTTTACCTCACATAGCTGTTTTATCGTCTTTTGGGAGAGAGACATCACTAGTGAACATCATGAGACTCCGGTCCATATTACCATCATTGATCACATCCACTATTTACTTTTTGTTATTTACTTACTATTGCAAAACATTATCTATCACTACTATCATATTGCTTTTAACCCTTTGTGAACTACAAGGCCGGAGAGATTGACAACCTCTTTGTACTCGTTGGGAGAAAAGTTATTTGTATCTGTGTGCAGGTCCACGTTGGTTGCTACTAATCTGGCGCTGTAGCAATTGACACCTACTTGTTGAACCTAGGAGTCTCTGGGGATTCGATCCTTGGCATCTTTGCTAGGGGAAAACACTTCTACTTACTGCATCTTACACCTTCCACTTGGGGTAACCAACGAGGGGTTCGAGGCCCATCATTCATCGAGCGGGAGAATGTGGCTGGAGCATTGGTTAGACCGAAAGACATGACGGTGTACTCATACTGGCCATAACGAGTGACAAAAGCCGTCTTAGGAATGTCTCTATTTCTGATCTTGATTTGATGGTAGCCTAACCTCAAATCCATCTTGGAGAAGACTGAGGATCCAGTGAGCTGATCATACAGGTCGTTGATCCTGGGGAGCGGATACTTGTTCCTTATCGTGACCAAATTAACGGGATGATAATCTACAACCATCCGTTCCGTGCCATCCTTCTTCTTGACGAAGAGGACGGGACAAGCCCAAGGAGAAGAACTAGGACGGATGAAACCCTTTTGCAAGGACTCATCAAGTTGTTTCTTAAGCTCAGCTAGTTCTAGGGGTGCCATCTTGTAAGGTCTCCTAGAAATTGGAACAGTTCCTGGGATAAGATCTATGACAAACTCTACATCCCTGACAGGTGGAACACCTGGTAGTTCCTCTGGAAAGACATCCGGAAAGTCTCGGACTACCGAGATATCATCAAGGTCTGGAAGGGGGCTGGCATTAAGAGAATAGAGTTGACGCTTTGCAACTCTAGTGGAGACAGTGACTATCTTGCCAGATGGATGTGTAAGCTGAACAGACCTAGTGTAACAATCAATCTTGGCATGATGAGCTGTCATCCAGTCCATACCCAAGATGATGTTAATATCTGAAGACTTGAGGGCTATGAGTGAGGCAAGGAATACAAGTCTGTCAACGAGGATTCCATTACCATGGCTTATTCTAGTAGTTTGCGATCTAGACCCTGGGGTTTGGATTTTGAGCGGAGTTGGCATATCACAAAATGACATGGCGTGCAAACGGGCATAGCCTTCAGAAATGAAGGAGTGAGATGCTCCGGTATCGAACAGAACCGAAGCCGGATGGCAATTGACAAGGAGTGTACCAAGAACTACATTTGGATCATCATGAGCGTCTTTAGCTGGGACGTGATGCACACGTCCATGTTTAGTGGGAGATGGGTTGGCACTGATCGTCTTACGTGGTGGCTTGCCACGAAGAACGGACTTCTCGGGCTGGGGTGGAGCAAGACTGGCCTGAGAGCAGTCACGTGCATAGTGTCCTGGATTTCCGCATGTAAAGCAAGTCCCTGAGGTAGATCATGGACCAGCATTGACAAGCGGTTTGCCAATAGGCTTGGGTGGAATATAAGTCTGAGCTGGATGAGGCACCTCATAAGATGGCCTCGGAGGATATCTGGGTGGAAGAATAGAGTTCGGAACCCAAATCCGGCGCTTCTGGGAACTAGTGCCAGAGCAAGATCCCAAAATCACAGGTGTGCTTACGAGACTCCTCGTAAGTGAGCTGAGCGGTCTCTGCATTGATGGCCTTGTTCACCAGAGCCTGGAATGAATGGCAATGATGCAAGTGAAGACCATGACGCAGCTTGGGGTTGAGACCATTCCGGAACCTAGCCTGCTTCTTGGCGTCCGTGGACACTTCTTCTGTAGCATAGCGGGCAAGGTTCTCAAACTCTCTACTATAAGCATCAACAGCCATCTTAGCCTGGGTAAGACTACAGAACTCTTCTCTCTTGCGATCGATGAGGGCTTGAGGAATGTGATGCTCGCGAAAAGCCTCGGTGAAATCTCTCCAGGTAGGAATCTGGCCAGCTGGAATTATGGCCTCATAGTTCTGCCACCAAAGACTAGAAGGACCTTCCAGGTGATATGTGGCATAGATGACCTTGTCTTCTTCAGCTACGTTCACAGAACGCAGCTTGTGAGTGATACTACAGAGCCAGTCATCTGCATCGAGCGGCTCAATGGGATGATGGAAGGTGGGTGGTTTCAAACGAATGAAGTCATTGATGGTTGCTGACTCTTTGCATTGATGTGTGGTGTTCTCCTCAATATGTGCCAGCAAGCGGTTAGACTCTCGCTTGTTCCTCTCCATCTCTAACATGACCTCTGCTAACGAAGGTTGGTCGGGAGGATCCTCCTCATCCCTACCACCTCCGTGGTTCTTTCTACGAGCAACTGAACCTCGGGTAACTGACGACATCCTGAGAAATGAAACCAAGGACGGAATCAGCATCAACCAGGCTATAGAAGGTAGGACAAGAAATCAGTAACTCTCGAACTACTAGGATAAATTTGGCAGCATAACGGCAATAAAATGCTCAGAATGAGACATCGTGCTAACAAAGGGTAGTACAGCAACTCAACATCATCACTCAAGGTTCTGTGATAGTACTAAACAAACTACACCGGAAGAACTTGAAAACAGGAGTAGGACTCTCATCAACCAATCCTAAGGAACTACGGAATAGTAACACGTGATCCTGATAGACGGAAAAGAAGCCTAGTTCCTTAACCCCGTAGGAAAGGTAGGATGACTCAGATCAGAAGACATGAGGTAAAAGGAGTAAAAAGAGCCTTACGTTCCCTTCCACAATCAATTCCCTTATATAACTAAAGAATTTCTAGACTCAACTTCGACCAATTTGGCTTGGTAATCCTACAGGCACTCAGGCTCTGATAACAAAGCTGTCGGGACCCCGATCCTAAGTCACACCGGTCTAGCATGTAACACACCATATCACTTTGCGGCCTCACGCACGGTATCCCCACAGGTGCCACCTTACCTGGCCCGGGACCGTTTGTGCATTTTGGCTCACGTATATGATAGTGTCGCTAGCATCCATATGACAGAGAACCTGGGCCGACATGACCAGTTATAAACCAAAAGTGGCACTAAATTACAGAGACAGGCATACATGACCCAGCAACGAACGTGTTGGTCATCAACGTATGAACCCAAGTCGTAGCAAGCTACAAGGACTTAAAGGAGCAAAGCGTGACATTTCCCCTAAGGGACAGACACAGGAATGAAGAAGGACATATGCCGGTCAGCCTAAGTGTTCCGGAGCAGTAGCAAGCTACCAAGGCTCAGTGGAAGCACTAAGAGACATTTCCCTGTAAGATAGGCTACCATGGGTAAACAACTAGGTGTCGGATCCCACACATACCAAGCATTTCAATAACATACACACAATATGCTCGATATGTGCAAATACAACATGGCATCACAACAAGACTTTAAGAAACAAAGTATTTATTCATTAGGCTCCAAGGAGCCAGATATTACAAACATGGGTCTCATGACCCAACATTCAGAGCATACAAGCAACAAGCGGAAGCATTCATGTCTGAGTACAGACAACTACAAATGAAAAAGGCTGAAGAGCCTGACTATCTACAACACTCGTCCAAGATCGTAGCTGAGGTAACAAGCTACTTGTCGAAGTCCAAGCGGAACTACTAGAGAGACAGAGGTCTCATGTGCAAAACATAAATTAAGCAAACATGAGTACAAAGGTACTCAGCAAGACTTACATCAGATCCTATCATACATGCATTTGTATCAAGAAGGCATAGTGGGGTTTAGTTGCAGCAAGCCAGCTTTGACTCAGTGGCTATCCTGTACTATGATTGCTGGTAACTTTGAGGTGGCGCACACGAGTCCACTAATCACCATCAAATACACCACTATGGATTCATCCCCGTCTCCCTACGAGAAGGCCATCCATAGCACTCACACTTGTCTTGAGTATTTTAGAGTATCCACTTCAAGTTGTCTATGTACCACGTAAGCATCCAAGAATTCCATAACCGCGGACCCGGCTATTCGAATAGATCATGATAAAACCCTGCAGGGGTGTACTTCTTCACACGCGCTCTCGCCACTTATCGCCATGTACACGACGTGTATCTCGGCAACCTTCAAGCGGAAGCCTGGCGAGGGTGTCGGCCACGACCTGACTAACCACACAAGACTCTAGTCCAGGTTTATCGCCTATTCTGGTTCCATCCGCAAGGGAGTCCGGCCGAGGTTTCCATCACGGCCCCAAACGATGTGTACAGGGTTCCCGAGCCCACCATCCGGGTGCCACTCGGTACACCGGGCCACGTGTTCCTAGTATGTCCCAAGCCCACCCTACCGGGTGCCACTTGGTAGAGAAATAACACTACCTACAAACACCAGAAACTAGTTGCGACTCCTGGACAGAGATCAAGTTGATTAATAAGCCGAGAGGGGTTGAGTTACCGGAACCCAATGTGTGGTAGTAGCTAGTCATTGGACAACATACACAGAACTCAGTGCTTAAGGACGGTTCCAGTGAGACAACCCACCATGTACTCCTACATGGCCTCTCACCGCTACCTTTACCAAATCGTGTTCACACACTTAACGCTCAGCATCAGAACATATCACTGCACTCCAATTCATTCCCAATGAATCAGACCTGACATACTCTAAGCAATAGCAAGCAAGGCATGGTAAGATCACAACATGGCTTCAATCAACTCCTACACATACTAGTGGGTTTCAACTATTTACTGTGGCAATGACAGGTCATGCAGAGGAATGGGTTCAAGTACCGCAGCATAAAGTAGCAGTTGAATCATTGTTGTCCTAATGCAATAACAGGGAGCAGGAGCGAGAGAGTAGGATTGTATCGGAATGAACAAGGGGTTTGCTTGCCTGGTAAAACAACGTGTGGAGCAGTGCTCCTCTGACAGCTACTTTGGAACGGTCTCCGGAGCAGAACCTATCGAGAAGAACGGTGCCAGCAATCAAACACAAACATATGCAACAATATGATGCATTAATATGGCATGAAGTTATGATGTTGTTTGAGCTAATGCATCTAGCATTTTATTTGGTTGAATTCCAATTGAACCAAGGGTTCAAATGCAACTCTAAAATAAGCATTTTAAAATGCCATTTATGTGTTTTCATATAAACAGTGGGTATAACTTCATTTGTCATGCATGAAAATGGTACAGATGGATAGATTGAATTTTTTTGATATGTTTTCATATATAAATTATTTCATAATGAGCTACGGTTGAATTTCTGAGATTTTTAGAAGTTTAAACCAATTTCTGAAATAAATAAAGCATTTAAGATTTATTTAAATACCAGAACTGGAATACTGCGTCAGCATGGCCCAAGCATGACGTCAGCAGGTCAAAGGGCTGGTCCAGAGTCAAACCTGACAGTGGGGTCCACTAGTCAGTGACTCAGTTAATTAATTGAGTTAATTAACACTAAACTAATCCTAACAGAAAGTTAGCAGGGAAGGGCCCACAAGTCAGTGGCTAGTCTAATTAACAAAACTAATTAATTAACTTAATCTAGTCAACTAACTGGAGGGGTGGGGCCCGCCTGTCATTGACCCAGGGGATCAAATCCTGGTCAAACCCCAGCTAACACGCCGGCGTTTAGCCGCCGGCGGCAGCAAACGCGGCGGAGGTCGTCGGGATTGCCGTTCCGGGGGGTCTTTTGCGCAGCGGAGACCATCTACGGGGAGCTGGAGCTCACCCGCATCCATTCCAGCCAGCGGCAGCAGCTAGGGCGGCCAGAGCTCGCCGGAAATGAGCTCGCGGCGGCGCCGAAGTTCGGCCCTCATCATATATGGGGCTACAGGGCACGGGGAGGCCAACGGAGGGGTGCTATGGGCTCCTGGTGAAATAGCGAGTGCGGTGGCGTGCTGGGATTTGAGCGTGCGTGGATGTGGCCACGACAGCGGCATCGCCGGCGGCGGTGAGCTTGCGGTCGCGGAGGGGATCGGGCTACAGCATGCGCGAGAGTGAGGGGACAGGTGGGAAAGAAGGAGGAGCTCACGGCGAATGCAACGCGACGAACAGCGAGCTCGGGGAGGTCCTGATGCGGTCGGGGCGGCGAGGGGGATCCACGGCGGCCGGCGGTGAAGATGAGGTCGAGGTCGAGGCCTCAGGGTGTCCGGGGTCGATTCCTTCGGCTTGGAGATACACGGCAGCGAGGCGGGGCTCGGGGGCTCGTCGGAGAGGCGAGGGGGAGGCGGTGGCTACGGTGGTTGCGATCGGCGGCGACGATGGCGGTCGGGACCGAGCGCGAGAAGGAGATAGAGGAGGGGAGGGGCGACGAGAGAGAGCCAGAGAGGTAAGGGGAGGTGCGTGGCTTCGCGAGGCGTCTTCCAGGCGGTGAGGGGGAGGACAGGCAGGCAGGAGGTGTGGCGCCCTCGCCGTGCGCGCGCGCCGGCCACACGCCTCGCCTACTGGCGCGAGGTTGGTGGTGACTGGCTTGGCCAGTGGGCCGGGCCAGCTCTGCCTGGTTGGGCTGCAGGTAAAGCGAGGTAAGTTCTTTCCTTATTCCTGTTTTCTTTTCTAATTCTGACATTTGTTTGATTTTAAAGAAAATCATTTAAAAACTTCTGACATTTTTTTGTAGGGCCTAGAAGGAGTGTTCCAAGGCCCCACACAAAATCCAGAATTATTGGACACATATAAAATATATAATAAATATATATATCCAATGCAAATATTTATTGCATTAATTCCAAAAGCCCAAAATAAATATTTATGAGCTGCTAATAATATTGGCTTGATTTTTATCTCTAACCAATATTTTCAGAGAGCAACATGAACATTTTCTTGGCACCTTTTGGAGCAATTTTTATTTGGGTCATTTTTCAAAAGGGTTTTCTGAGGGTTTCACAAGTCCTCAATTCAAATTCATTTGAAATTTAAACATGATGCAACCATCAAGACTAGCCTAGTGCATACCAGAACTAGGGTTGTGACACCCAGGCATAGGCTGCTCCTTCTCCTGAGTGTGTGTGTGTGTGTGTGTGTGTGTGTGTGTGCGCGCGCGCGCGTGAGTGAGTGTGTATTCTACTGAGGATCGCCCCTGTGCATGGAGGGGTACCGGGGGGTCTTATAGACTGACCTCCCGGGGTTACAATGGTCATATTACATGGGTGCGGGGCCGGTATGCCGTTGTTTGGAAGCCGGCGCTGGGACCCGGTGGTACTAGGGTATGCCACATTCTTTGGGAAGCACTGTGCCTCGGAGTGCCATACGTCATGGAGTCGGCGGGCCATGTCAGCTACAGTACTGAGGCGCCTAGTTGCCATCGGTCCTTGCTGATGGGATGGAAGCACACTGTAGCCATCGCCGCGCCGGTCAGCGGGGTAGGTGGGCCACTGTAGTCACGCTCGCCCCCTCGTGGGTGCCTGTCTTGTCGTATGCTTGGTGGGGACCGACGCTGACCCATCGTATGGTTGAGGATTACGTCGTGGTCCGACTCCTTTGTCTTATGTGGATTTGTCTTCTTGGGAGCAGCCAGCATGCGCTTGCCGGCTGGCCGGGTTGCCACGTCTGGCCGGGTTGCGCTGGGAAGCCGTCCAGGACGGGCTGGGTTGAGGGGCGTTTCTGGCCCCGATGTTTTTGAAATGGTTTTGGGATCCGTTGTCTACCCAGAGGTAATCGCCCCAATAGTAGTCCCCGAAGCTGTGAAGGCGCCCCGGCTCTGGGCCGGCGGTCTTCACAGTTTCACCCCCTGCGAGGACGCGTTTTGGATGATGACGTTAGTGCCAGCCGGGTCCCGGTGATGCCGGCCACGCGCCAGCTCCAGGAGCCGGATTGCGACATCCCGGTGTGAGCGGGAAATGAAGCGACTGCCGAATCTTGAAGGGGAAGGGACGCGTTCCCCGTGGCCCGATGTCGCGCCACGTGGAAGCCAGGGGCCGGCGAGGCTCTGCCGGGCCACGCACATGGATGGGACTTGACAGCGGGCTAGGCCCCGCCACTTTGCGCCCTTGGCATGCGTGCGAGGACTGATTGTGGGCGCGGGGGATAGTTGCTCTTCTCCAAGTAATTATGTCATGGGGGAAATGTGCCCGCACAGTGCGGGGAAGTGGAATCGTGGGCGCAGTCGATCCCACTCCCCCACGTCGTGACGTGGCTTATAAATACGGGGGGGAGCAGCGGAGACGCTCACGCACGCTGCCCCTGTCTCGCTCTTCTTCTCCTCCCTGCTCTCGAAACCGAGTCCAATCCGCCGCCACTTCGCCTCCGATGAGCAGCACCCAACGGCCACCACGGTTATTCTCTCACCATCGCGTTTTCTTCATCCAAACATCTCCGCCGATGGCGCGTCCCAAGGGGTCATGGGATGGGTCCGAGACCACGATGCAGGACATCCAATACCATCGGGACACGATGCGGCTGCCGCCGGCGGTGGAGGTGGCTGTGCACGTGCCCGGAAACGAGATCTCGCCGCGTCCGGAGGGGATCAGACGTGTAGTCTTCATCGCCCACTTCAAATGCTGGTTCGACCTTCCGGTGAGTGATTTCTTCGCTCCTTCCTCAACTTCTTTGGGCTGCAACTGCACCACTTGGGGGCAAAAGCGGTGTTGCAGCTCTCCGGCTTCGTCACGTTATGTGAAGTGTACTTGGGCGTGGAGCCCACAGTGGACCTTTGGGTCCTCTTCTTCTTCCTCAAGCAGCAGGAGCCATTGGCCGGCGTGATGTCCTCCTGCGGAGCGGCCGTCATCACGGTCCAACCGCATGGGACGTGCCCCAAGATGCCACTGGAGGACTATGACAAGATGTGGCAGAACTCCTTCTACATCCGCAACTTGGGCAAGGACCGCATCAACCTGTCGCCATTCGTCGACGTGACGCCGGGCGGAGAGAGACATGGGCAAAATGGTGGGAGTGGGCTCTTCTTCAGCACCCTAGCTACTTAGTCCTTGGCAAATGCAATAAATACTACTCCCTCCATTCCTCAATATTTGCCTTTCTAGACATTTTAAATAGACTAGAACATACGGATGTATGTAGACATATTGTAGAGTGTAGATTCATTCATTTTGTCGTGTATGTAGTCAGTTTTTGAAATCTGTAGAAAGACAAATATTTAGGAGCGGAGGGAGTACGAAGAAAGAGATAGAGAGAAGTAAAAAAAGATACTCTTATAGCCAACCTTATAGCTAACCTTGTTGTATGAGTGACTATAAGTGATGACTATGTATGGCATGCCAACATCAGATAGCCTAACGCACCTGGACAGAGGAAGTAGTTTCATGCATGCGAAGTAGGCAAAAAATGCTCATTTATAGTTGTTTGAAATCTCCAAGAGCGCGACCGCGCGAGCATGGCGACGATCGTGGTAGGCGCGACCATGATACGGGCTGCTGTCAGCCCTTGGATCTGAGATCGAATGGTCGCATGCTAAGTTGTTGAAAATTTGTAGAATAACACTCCAGTATAGGATATTCACCCATAGGTGTAGATCTCAGATAGGATATACGCCATGAAACCGTTCGATCTCATATCCAAGGGCTCCCAGAAGCTCGTATCGTGGGAGCATGGAAAGCTTCATATCACCTATAATTTTCCCGATGCTTGATTTGCGAACACACAGATGCTACTGTGGATCTAGTAAACATGACATCTAATTGGGCCCCCATAGTACTGTGCATGAAGCATTTTATCCAGGGGCAAGCTACTACCATGCCGTTCGCACGTCCCACTCTGCACTTTTATAATCAGAAAACTGCTAGCAGTTTGCTCCTACTCGTCCCTGGCCGTCCTTTAACATTATGGCAGTTCGCTCCTAGTCGTCCCGTCCTTTCGCATTATAGCAGTTCCACTAATCCTAACCCTCCCCCAAAATCGATGGCATCCTAAATCTCCATGATCGGCGGTGAGTACAAGGTTAGAACCATTACTGGCGATGAGTTCGAGATCATCTACACACGTTCTTCCGCAGCGGTGAAAGGATGCCTTGCTCGCTTCAAATGCATGTTCGAAAAGTCAGATAGTGATGAGTGGGTCGTTGGTCTAGATGTTGAGTAGACCACAATCCTGGGAAAAGAGAAGAATCTAAAGGAGGAAGAGAAGAAGTCCCCCATCATCCAGGTTTGCATGCATAACTTGTGCTTGGTCTACCACATATGCCATGCTCACGTTAAGTGGGAGGATTTTAAGAACTTCCTAGCGGACGACAGAGTCAAATTCGTTACTGTAGACTTTCATAAAGACTAGGAAGTCCTAGGTCGGATAGGCCTCGTTGTAGCCAACCCTTCGACCTCCAGAAGAATAGGATGGTGTCCTCCTGGTAGCCTTCAATGATGACCCTGGCAGGAGCCATGGTTGATCCTTCGTACGGCGAACTGACAAAACCTCACCACAAGTTTCATCTTGTATGGGAGTGGAATTTAATAGATAAAGATGACATCCAGTACGCTGCAATGGATATGACTAGCAAGTATGAACCGGCTAGTGTAAACCGGCTTAGTTATATTATACTTGGTTGTAATATTCAGTAAAGGCTACGGCCCATAAGATCTTAGGGCTCATGTATAGAATTATGGTTTGTAAACCGCCAAGCGATGTAACTTGAGAGATAAGGAAGAAAGGACAGAGACCGAGGTGGACACAAGTATGAGCCGGTCTCGGGACTCTGTAAACCGGACCAGGCGTCGCCTCTATATAAAGGGACGACCCGGCGACGGTTCAGGGACAAGCAAGAATCAACCCGTCGAGACTACAGGCAAGCGATCCGCTCCCTGTAAACCGACGCCCAAGCAATACCAAACCAACTAGACGTAGGCTTTTACCTTCATCGAAGGGGCCGAACTAGTATAAACTCTCTGTGTACTTTGTGTGCTATGAACCCCTTCAAGCTAACCCGTGCGATGGTTCCATCATCAAGTCCGCTAAACTGGACATCTGCCGTGCTAATTCCATGACAGTTGGCGCCCACCGTGGGGCCTGCGCACGATGGTTTCGAGTTCTTGAAGGGAAACTTTGAAGGGCTCAAGGGTTACGTGGTCGGCCGGATGACCAAGAGTCGCCGCGGCCGGATCTACATCGACGACGCAGGTTGGGGACCGGAGGCCGATTCAATCAAATACGGATACCGGGTTCCCTTCAGTGGCATCCAAGTCTTCATTGGCAAAATCGGCGAACCGGGACCTGAGCCGGACATCTTCCCCAGCATCGTCGAGCCGTCTGAGCGTGCGAGATCAGCCCGGATTCAGCCCGCCAAGAAGCACGTGTTCGTTGGAGCAATCCACGGAGTTCGAGCCGCAGACGGATCGGAATCCGATGGTGCAACCGTTGTCTACTCCGACGACGAATCTTCATCCGGAGAAACTAAGTCTCTGTATCAGTTGCAGGACGGCCGGTATGAGGGTGAGTCCGATGGAAACAGTATTCCGGACCCCTTCGACCCGCCAAACCGGGTGGCTGTCTTTATGGCCAGTTCACAGCCCCTAGTGAACGGGGCGACAGCAGAAGCTGGTGTAGGGGGGAGTAGCCCGGCCCTCTCACCTACTAAAGTTCTATCCACCTTGATCGAGGAGTTCACAGCAAAAGCGGTGGAAACAGTAGCTCCAGCAGACAAGGCGCATCATGATGCAGAGCTCCTTCAGTTGAAAGGCCGGATTGATCAATTAAAGGAGGATATGAAGGCAGAGAGGGCAATGATAGCGGTGAGACAAGCAGAGCTGAATGATCAGGCTTTTCACCTAAGGATGGAGCAAGCTTCTATGGAAGGAGTAAGGGGACGAAAGTACCAGTCTCGTCTGCCGCCGGTTTATGAAGCAACGAATCTGTTCAGGACACCTAGGGCTGGGACTAGTAATAATCTGGCTTTAAACCGGAGGGCACCCCCTGCCAGGGAGGAGCCGGTTCAGCAGCCCACCGCAGAGCAAGATCGTCGGATCGCGTCTGCACCTTACGTTCCCACCCCTCCAGGTCATTATTCAAATCCTTTGGATAACATCGCTGCAGCTGCTGCACGTTTGGCCGCTTTTCCCGTGGAGGAGACGTCTCCGGTGGCCTTGGAGGCACGCAGGGTCAAGGAGCTGCTTAATACGGCGTTAATACAGCAGCAAGCATACTCTCATAGCAGGGAAAGGCTACATTCAACACCACGTCCCAGCCGGAGTTACACTAGGCATTGGGAGGAGCCAGAAGTATCTAGCAGTGAACGCAGGCGGCATCAGCGCAGACAGGATAATCCGGCAGGAGCAGCGGCACCAGCTCCGGATACAAACCGGGTTAGGTCAGGAGCCCGGGAGGAGGTTCGTCAAACGACGCCGGTTCACACAGACACAGCAGAAACAAGAGTTACGACGAGTTCTTTTGGGGTGCAATGTCTTATCCCCGCTTTACGGGGTGTCAAGCTGCCTAAAGATTTTAAGGGGCCCCGCAAGGTACCTAATTACACAGCAGATTTAGCTCCAGAAGCTTGGGTTGAAAGTTATGAGATGGCCATGGAGATGCTGGACGTGGATGAATCGGCTTGTGCAAAGTATTTTACTATGATGCTTGAGGGTACAGCCCGGACCTGGCTGAAGGGTTTACCCCCGAACTCTATCGGATCATGGGGGGAACTACGCAGCCAGTTTATCAAAAACTTCAAGGATACATGCAAGCAGCCGATGTCAGTGGTGGATCTAGCAGCTTGCGTGCAAGGAGAGCAGGAGTCTACGGCTGCTTGGGTACGGAGAGTAGCGGAGATCTTGCACTCTTCGAATGGTATCAATCCTAGTATGGCGATAGTGACTTTGGAAAACAATTGCCGGTTTGAATCTTTAAAGTTAAAGCTCGGACGGCTTAAAAGGGATTGTAATGATATGGGAACTCTCATGAGTGCCTTGGTAAAATATGGGGACTCTGATAATACCAAGTATCCAGAAGCTGAAGGAGACAAGGCGGGGAAGGTTAGCAAGTCTGATAAACCGGCGCAAGTTAACCCGGCTACTACGAGTTTTTTGGGCAAACGGAAGGCAGAAGGTGGCTCTGACTTCGTGGCCAACACTCAAGTTCAAGGGGGCTTTCAGCATAGCATGGGAAACCCACCTCCACAAACCGGTGGAGGGGCTGTTAGCTGGGACCAAGAGTTAGATCAGCCTCGTCCGAAGCATGGCACAAGAAATCGACCGGCAAAGCACACCATAAGAGAGTGCATGCCCCTTATGGAAGCAATGGCGAGCCGCTTTAATCCTCATGACAGGCCTCCAAATGGCGGTTCAGGTCCTGGGTTTTATGGTCCAGGTCATCAGGGGAGCAGCTCCGGATCAGGATATAGGGGCAATAACAATGGTTATCAAAACCGGGCCGGTAATCAAAATAATCAAGGAAGTTATAATAACCAGGGCAATCAACCGCGTAACCAGGGTGGTTACAATAACCAAGGCAATCAACAGCAGGGCCAAGGGAATTACAATAATCAGGGGAATCAACAGCGTCAGCAACAGCAGCCGCAATCCGGATATCAAAGAAATCCAAAGGAATTGAGCAGTGGGCAATATCATGTCTTCACCACAAGTCTGTGTAAGCGAGATCAGAAGGTTTTGAAGCGGGCTGTTAACGCAGTTGAACCGGCAACACCGCAATTTCTACGCTGGTCAGAGCAGCCCATTGTATGGAGTAGAGAAGACCACCCAATGCGGGTGGATAATCCGGGCCACTTGGCCTTGGTGGTGGCACCCCAGGTGGGAGGTTATAAGTTCACTAAGGTTCTCATGGATGGTGGTAGCAGCATCAATATCTTGTACTATGAGACTTTCCGTCATATGGGTCTGACGGATAAGAAGTTAAGGCAATCAAACACAGTGTTCCATGGGGTGGTCCCAGGTAAGTCGGCTTATCCGGTTGGAAAGATTGACTTGGAAGTTACTTTTGGAGATGAGCATGATTCCAGGTCGGAGATGATAACTTTCGAAGTCGTCAAAATCAAAAGCCCTTATCACGCTCTGTTTGGGAGGACGGTTTATGCTAAGTTTATGGCTAGGCCATGTTATGTTTATCTGCAACTTAAAATGCTGGGTCATAAGGGCACGATCATGGTTCATGGAAGTCGCAAGATAGCAGTGGAATGTGAAGAGGGAGATGCAGCCTATGCAGAAGTAGTATGTGCCACAGAAGAGTTGAAATTTTATAAAGATAATGTTGATCCGGCAGATATGACTCCGCTGAAGAAGCCAACTACAGAGCATGATCCGGCGTTAAAGTTTAAATCGGCAGAGGAGACCAAGCAAGTTGATTTTGTGCCTGGAGATTCGTCCAAGCAGTTCACTATCAGCGCTAACCTTGATCCCAAATAGGAAAGCGCGCTCATCGAGTTCATCCGTGAGAACCGGGATATCTTTGCATGGAAACATTCTGACATGCCAGGTATACCGAGGGAACTCGCTGAGCACAGCCTTAACATTGATCCGAAATATAAACCGGTTAAACAATATTTGCGCCGCTTCAACGAAGAGAGGCGCAAGGCTATAGGAGAAGAAGTGGCCACGCTTTTGGCCGGAGGATTCATAGTGGAAGTTTTTCATCCGGAGTGGTTGGCTAATCCGGTGCTGGGGTTAAAGAAGAATGAGAAGTGGAGAATGTGTCTGGATTACACAGACCTCAATAAAGCTTGCCCAACTGATCCCTTTGCTCTCCCCGCATTGATCAGATTATCGATGCCACAGCGGGATGTGAGTGGCTAAGCTTTTTGGATGCATATTCAGGATATCACCAGATCAAGATGGCAGTTAAAGACCAAGAGAAGACAGCTTTCATAACCCTTTTTGGTGCTTTTTGCTATGTGTCTATGCCCTTTGGGCTAAAGAGTGCTCAAGCAACTTATCAGCGTTGCGTTCAGAATTGTCTGAAAGGGCAGATAGGGAGGAATGTTCATGCCTACGTGGATGACATTGTGGTTAAATCGAGGAAAGAGGAGACAATGATAGAGGATCTTAAAGAGACTTTTGATAATCTTCGATTTTATAAGATGATGCTTAATTCGGAGAAGTGTGCCTTTGGTGTTCCGGCAGGTAAACTACTGGGATTCTTGGTCTCAAACAGAGGAATAGAAGCCAATCCAGAGAAAATCAAGGCCATCGCATCTTTGACTAAGCCGGTTTGCATCAACAATGTTCAGCGTATCGTTGGCCAGATCACAGCATTAAGCCGGTTCATCAACCGTTTGGAGAGAAGGCGATCCCGCTTTATCAGATGCTGAGGAAAACAGACAGGTTTATATGGACTGATGAGGCAAATGCAGCGTTTGAGGATCTAAAACGGCAATTGGCAAAGCCGCCGGTCCTAGCTGCCCCTATTGACAAGGAGTCGTTGTTGTTATACGTCGCTGCCAATGCACGGGCAGTCAGCGTTGCAATCGTGGTTGAGCGCAAGGAAGCAGGGAAGGAATACCCGGTTCAGCGCCCGGTTTACCACGTGAGTGAAGTACTCACTGAATCCAAGCATAGGTACCCTCATTGGCAGAAGTTGGTATATCGTGTGTTCATGGCAAACCGGAAGCTGAAGCACTATTTCCAAGGTCATCCAATAACTGTGGTTAGTTCAGCACCGTTAGGGGATATAATCCAGAACAGGGAAGCTACAGGTAGAGTGGCAAAGTGGGCCATAGAGCTCAGCCCACATGAGTTGAAGTATGTACCACGCACCGCTATAAAATCTCAGGCACTGGTGGATTTCATCAATGATTGGACAGAGTTGCAAACCCCTGAGGAGAAGCCGGATCTTACTTACTGGACGATTCACTTTGATGGTTCAAGACAATTGGAGGGCTCGGGGGCTGGTGTTGTCTTAACTTCCCCTCGAGGTGATAAATTTTGTTACGTCCTCCGCCTATTGTTTCCTTGTACTAATAATGCAGCGGAATATGAAGCATTACTTCATGGCTTGCGGCTGGCAAAGGAGATGAACTTGAGCCGGGTTAACTCCTTTGGCGACTCAGATTTGGTGGCACAGCAAGTTTCCGGCAAGTGGGATTCAAGAGATCCCCTCATGGCAGCTTATAGACGAGAGGTTGAAGCAGTCGCAGGATACTTCAAAGGGTATCAGGTGGATCATATAGACCGGCGAAGGAACGAAGCAGCCGACGCTCTAAGCCGGCTGGGTTCTCAACGTAAACCGGTGCCACCAAACACTTTTTTGGATGAATTGCACAGTCCTTCAGTTCAGATACCATCGGAGGAAGACCTAGTTGTTCCTGATCCGGAGGCACAGTTAGTTGCAGCGCTTCATGTTATTCCAGATTGGACGCTGCCTTATTTGGCATATTTCAGCCGGGGAGAGCTACCGGACGATGAAGAAGAAGCACGGCAGATAATCCAGCGTTCTAAATCCAGGACAATTTCAAACGGAGAGCTTCATCATCGCAGTACTTCTGGTGTATTTCAGCGTTGTGTATCAGCTGAGGAAGGTTCTGAAATTCTTCGCGGGATCCATGAAGGGGACTGTGGTCATCATGCCGGTTCAAAATCATTGGTGGCTAAAGCGTTCCGGCATGGTTTCTATTGGTTAACCGCTCATGCTGGATCTGGTCCGGAAGTGTGATGCTTGTCAGAAATTTTCGAGGCGTGCTCTGGTTCCGGCGCAGGAGCTCCGGATGATACCAATAACTTGGCCGTTTGCGACTTGGGGGCTTGATATGGTTGGACCCTTCAAGCGATCCCAAGATCAGAAAACTCATCTACTAGTAGCAGTAGATAAGTTTACAAAGTGGATTGAGGCAGAGCCTATAAGCAAGTGTGATGCGGCAACGGCAGTCAAATTCATCAAAAAAGTAATTTTCCGGTTTGGCTTTCCACACAGCATCATCACAGACAATGGCACAAATTTATCTCAGGGTGAGATGGAAGAATTCTGTCAACGAGAACATATTCGCTTGGACGTGTCTTCTGTGGCCCACCCCCAATCCAATGGTCAGGCTGAAATGGCAAATCAGGAGATTTTACGAGGTATCAAGCCCCGGCTTATGACTCCTTTGCAGAGAAACCCAGGATGTTGGGTTGAGGAATTACCATATGTTCTGTGGAGTATCAACACTATAGCAAACCGGTCTACAGGTTACACACCTTTCTTCATGGTCTATGGGGCTGAAGCAGTCCTTCCAGGCGATATCTGTCATGATTCACCAAGGGTAACGGCTTATGTTGAAGCAGCCAACGAGAGAGCAAGGCAAGACAGTTTAGACCGGCTGGATGAAGAGCGTGATATAGCTGCGGCACGATCTGCAATTTATCAACAAGACTTACGCAGATATCATAGCCGCCGGATCAAAACAAGGACGTTCCAGGAGGGCGACTTGGTACTCCGGCTCATCCAAGATCAAACAGATATGCACAAGCTATCCCCACCTTGGGAAGGGCCCTTTGTGGTCAGTAAGAACCTACACAACGGTTCATATTACTTGGTGGACGTTCGAGAACACAAGGAATCACGGACATCAGAAGAGGAGACGAAGAGGCCATGGAACATCGCCCATTTACGGCCATACTATACTTGAGCTATGAGCTCCACTGTATCCTATGTAAATATTATGATTAATGAATAAACCGGCACCCTCGGTAAACCGGGGGCTCAGCCCTTTTTTCCAAATATAAATATCATGTGAGGAAAACCATGCAAGTTTTATCAGATATTATATTTCAACATATTGGCCGGTTTAAAGTTGATTTTTCGCAGAATATACACAGAAGCAATAAAACTCTCTAAAGAGCATGAGATCACATCCGGTTCAAGAGAGGACGCTTCAAGATTTACCCACAGGTTCGAGGAACCATGGAGGCCCTCTGGAAAGATGGATAATCCACATCCAGTGATTGGCTAAATTTTTTCTTCTGCACCATCCACCGGCCCTCTGAAAAGATGGATAATCCACATTCAGTGATTGGCTAGGCCCTCTGGAAAGATGGATAATCCACATCCAGTGATTGGCTACATTGTTTATGATGGTTTATTAAGTGTCCACCGGCCCTCTGAAAAGATGGATAATCCACATTCAGTGATTGGCTAGGCCCTCTGGAAAGATGGATAATCCACATCCAGTCATTGGCTCAATTTTTTTTCGTCTGGTTCTTACGGCCCTCTGAAAAGATGGATAATCCACATTCAGTGATTGGCTAGGCCCTCTGGAAAGATGGATAATCCACATCCAGTGATTGGCTGAACCTTGCTTTGAGCCTAGCAGCTCTTAAAAAGCCTCGACTACATGGTTTTATTTAAAAACTTTGCATCTTTGGTGTTTATGTTTTATAACTCTTTAAACCGGAGTGGAACAGCTACAGAAGTTGACCACATATCTATAAAGCAAAAAGTCTGGGTCATGAATACCAGCATGAATAAACCGGTATTCATTATAACCCGGATCATCTATCAGGCAACAAGCCACAAATTTCTGAACAAAGTTTTCAGAACAAGATAAACCGGTGTCTGTTATCAAAGCCCGGGTTTGTTATTGGATCCATGAAGATTTTCATCAAGAAATTTCGAGTTCTACCGGATTAAAGAGTATTGAGCATATTTGATCTCAGGTATAAAATTATTTCTGATATAAGTATATACTTGTTTGATATCTTGAGAGAACAATTTAATCTGTCCAGCGGTAAACCGCTAGGACATGTTTTCAGTGTTACTTTTGCAGAAACAGATGATATGCAAAATAAGCGACATCAGACAACATTTAAATTAGCAAATATCTCACACAAGAAAGACAGAATATCCGGATTAAAGCGGATCATGTTTCAGCTATCCTATTACAAGGCATAGCAAGCCTGGCGGATTAAAAAGATTGTTTGATAAAGCAGAGACTGCAATTACAACAATAAATTCTGAGTTATGCTCCTTCTTGCTGAGACGGCTGGCCATCAGCTTGATCCGGAATGTCTTCGTCCTCTTGAAGCGGTTGGAAGTCCGGAACACGCCAATCAATCTTCGTCAAAGCCCGGAAGTACATCTCTTCGTTGATAAGTTCAGAAGGTTCGATATCTGGAGCGAAGGTATGAGGGCGAACCGGTGGGATTAAATTGACGGTGTCATAAACCGGCCGCTCCACCCGCTCGTTTTGCAAGTCGTACCCTGGATGATACCTGGATAAATCGGATTCTGCTGCAAGCTTGCTGGCGAGGGGGCGCATCTCCTTCGTCAAGACATGGAGATCCTTTGCGGTAAAAGCTGATCCATCTTCCTTAGTGTCAGGAAATCCAGTCAAAGCTTCTTCCGGATCAAGATCCGGGACCCAGGCTTTAGCCCTGGTAAGGGCCAAGAGGGCACCACCTCGAGCAGCAGATTTTTTGACTTCTTCTAGATGCACGGGGAGAACAGATAACTTTTCCAACGTGCCTTGGATGGTCGTGGGGGCCGGTTTACCGAAAGATGTTGCACTAATGATCCTCTGAGCACCGGAATACAGCTGCTCGACCAAGGTGTAACATGCTTTCAGTTTCTTCCGTAGGTCATCCCCAAGATGGGTGACGCGGCGCCCTGCATATAGATATTACGGTTAAACCGACACAGATGGAAGATTACAAGGATAAAGCAGGAGTTCAGATTATACTTACCAAAGATTGCAGAGGTCATGAACTCAATTTGTTGCTTTAAACCGGTTAACTCTTCTGTAACCGGATTAAGCGCCCCTTCAGCGTGCTGAACCCTTTTCTCCAGCTCTTTCTTCTGAACCTCAAAAGTGGTCCGCTCTTCTTCAAAGAATTGTTTCAGATCTTCAGCAGTCTTTAAACTTACCTGAAGATCTTTCTTAGCTTTCGAAGCGGCAGATTCTGTCTCAGCAAGACGGCTCCGAAGTTCATTGATCTCATTAGCGTTCCGGTTTAAGTCAGCCTGCAAGCATAATCAAGTGACAAGAAGCAAAAATCAGACAAGTCTCAAGCACACAAACAAGTTGTCTACTTGACACTTGGGGGCTAATGGCAGTTGAAGCAATAAACAGCAGCAATTCAAAGTTACAAGTCTCAAGCACACAAGCAAGTTGTCTACTTGACACTTGGGGGCTAATGGATGATTGAAGTATCAGCAGAAATTTTTACAAGTATCAAATACATAAACAAGTTATCTACGTGATACTTGGGGGCTAATGTGAAGATCAATTCTTCAAACTATAAAGTTCCGGGTCACCTTCAGTATGCAGATAAACCGGAACTTGGGGGCTGTTATGGGATAGGAGTATATCACAAGTGCAAAGTCAGAAGAAAACGATTACCTCATATTTCACCTTCATCAAATTAACCAAACTCGCTTCATAGTCTCGGCTGCTGTGGAGCCGGTTTAGGTACCCAGAATAGATTTCTTGGGCACTCATATCTGCAAGATTGGATACTTCAGTACTCCATTTACCCTTATCCTTATATAGCTTCTCCGTTTTAGCCGTATGCTTGGCTAAAACGGTGGGCTCAGCCGGAGCAACGAAAGCAGCCCCAGTCACTACAACTTCTAGAGAAGCAGGTGCAGTTGGTGGAGTCGCAGTGTGAGCCGGATTGGGAGATGCCGGATTAACTTGAGGAGAATTGGCCCGGGCAGGACTTGACGGATTGTGGACATCTTCAGCAGTAGGATTCTCGGGTACTGAGATATGATCCATAGGCACAGGATCTTCAAGAGGAGCTATGGGCTCGCCTTCTGGAGGAACGGTCGTTGCCGGATCAACCGCCGGATCATCTGCAGAAGCCTCAGCAGGGGGTTTATTTGCCTTTTGTCTTTTGCTAGGCTTCGGTTTGCTGGAAAAAAGTTTGCAGAATGAGTTAAAATTGCAAAGCAAAAAGGTAATCATAAACCGGAAATGTTAAAAAGACTTACCCTGGGACAGTTTTCAATGGGGGAAGTTGTGTAGCGGTCGATTCACCAGAGAAAGGATGGTTTAAAGGAACCGTTTACAAATACAGGACAAAGCAAAACTTACCGCAGGCAGCTTATTCTTCTTGTAATACGGAGCTAACCCGACTTTGCTGCAGTCTGCTAAGGAGACGTTTAGCATCTTCTTAGCCGATTCAATAACCTTCGATTCAGAGAGTTTTTCCTTGGTAAACCGTTGAGGGTCGTCCGGTTTACCAGAATACTGGCACATCAGTTGTGATCGTCGGCTCAAGGGAAGGATACTCCAAGACAGCCAGCAGCGCATAAAGTCGGTTCCAGTTAAACCATTAGCCATGAAAGCTTTCAGTCTGGAGAGCTGAGATGCAAACCGGGTCCGTTTGACAGAGCTGAGTCGTTGTGGCAGAGGATGATCCTCCGGAATACGGTGCTCAAGATAACCCAGCAGAGGGTTCTCCCCTTCAGGAGAAATATCAACGCAATAAAACCATGATTTGTTACACTCCTTTGGATGCGTGTGTAAAGCGGCGTGAGGAAAGACAGCGTCTCTCCTTTTCTGGATACTAACACCGCCGAGTTCCTGATGCGGTCCGCTAGTGAACTCCGTATGCCGGTTCAAGTGAAAAAAGTCCCGGAACAGATCAACAGACGGTTCTTCTTGCAGATACACCTCTGAAAATACTTGGAAGTCACAGATATTTGAAATAGAGTTGGGCCCAATATCCTGAGGATGGAGTTGGAAGGCAGCAAGAACGTCCCGGAAGAACTTTGAACCGGGAGGGGGGGGGGTGAAGCCTCGAGATATGTGGTCAAAGAAGACAATAACCTCCCCTTGCCTGGGAGTAGGAGGGCATTCATTTCCTGGAGCCCACCATTTCAAAACGGATTGAGGACCTAAAGTACCAATTTCAGCAATTTTGACCAAGTCTTCTTCGGTGATGATGGAAGGGACCCAATCACAAGAGACAAATTGTTTGGCCATAGTGACAGGAGGACAAGTACTAAAAAAGATAAAGTGCAAAAAACGGATTATGCGGGTACAACAGTATAAACCGGAAGATATCTACGAAGGTTACGCAACGGTTTAGACAGAGAACTAATGAAAAGGTTAAACCGGCAATAACAGGGAGCTATGTCATTACCGGTTCACGACAGCAAAAGAGGAACAGCTAAACCGTCACGTTCAAACTTCAAATTTTTTACAGGAAGAGGGCATGACAGCATAAACCGGAGTATACCTAATAGATCTACAAAGGAGAAGAAACAGTTTCTTTGTAAATGGCTAAAGTGGAACAGATCTGGGCGCACAAAGAAAAGAAAAACTAAGTGCAAGAAAATACGGGAAGAAACACAAGGGTCTTATGCGGAGCAGATGAATCTACAGGATAAGTATAAGTGGCGAGATCTAAAGCAAATACTAGTGGAACAAAGGTAAAGATCTAAGAACTGGGCATAAAGGTCAAAAACTTTCTCCGAAACGAGCGTTTAAGAGGAACAAGATGAAGCTTTCGTTAAAAGCCCTAATGGCGGAGGAACAGGGAAGAGCCCTAGAGGATGCAGATCTATATTGAGGAGGAAAAAACGTACCTGGAACAGTGGAGGACAGCGGCGGAGTTCTCTGGTCCAAGTCAGGTTGATGCAGCGGCCAGTGAGGTCTCGGACTCGGCGGGCGAGGGCGGCGCGTCAAGCTCGGGCGTCAATGGAGTCTTGAAGCTCGGGCGACGGGCGGAGGAAGAAGATGCGAGAAGGAGATAAAACGAATGAGAACAGCAGTATTTATAAAGGAAGGACAAATATGAAACGACAGGTGCGGGATTCGAGGGAGCAAAGATTGGATAAAGATCCCTTGACGCCTCGATTTTCTGGATAACCATTAAACAAAGCTACAGTACAGCTCGCAGCGTTAAATGCGGAGATGATGTCACGGTCAGATTCAATGATTCTCGAAGATGACGTCAGAGCCGGTTTACAAAAATGAGAAGACACGAAAGAAAATTATGCAAGACAAGGGAGATTGATATGAACAAGTTCAAATCATTCTGGGGCCTAATGTCAGGGATATGACTAGCAGGTATGAACCGGCTAGTGTAAACCGGCTTAGTTATATTATACTTGGTTGTAATATTCAGTAAAGGCTACGGCCCATAAGATCTTAGGACCCATGTATAGAATTATGGTTTGTAAACCGCCAAGCGATGTAACTTGAGAGATAAGGAAGAAAGGACAGAGACCGAGGCGGACACAAGTATGAGCCGGCCTCGGGACTCTGTAAACCGGACCAGGCGTCGCCTCTATATAAAGGGACGACCCGACGACGGTTCAGGGACAAGCAAGAATCAACCCTTCGAGACTACAGGCAAGCGATCCGCTCCCTGTAAACCGACGCCCAAGCAATACCAAACCAACTAGACGTAGGCTTTTACCTTCATCAAAGGGGCCGAACTAGTATAAAATCTATGTGTCCTTTGTGTGCTATGAACCCCTTCAAGCTAACCCGTGCGATGGTTCCATCATCAAGTCCGCTAAACCGGACATCTGTCGTGCTAATTCCACGACACCTACCTTTGTTTAAATATCTACAAGGGTTGGATGAAGAGCGAGAGCCTAGTGTGCGGTTCAGGCAAAGAAGTATCGGCCAAGAGGAAGAGGGACAAGGACGTGGATGAGGAGTCTGAGTAAGGGGGATGTGTTGTTTCTCATGGTGGTTCTAGTGCATTGTCTACCGGATTAGTTGCTTAGTTTAATTTTAGGGTGCTTAGTTTTATTTCACGGATGTGTTGTGCTGAGCCCCCATCAGAACTATGTTATGTTCTTTATCGTTACTTTAACTCTTCAGTGCATACACATTTCTTATAGTTCATCTTGTAGTTGGTAGTACTACCACTCGTTTCTTCACATTATATACATACAATATATGATATGGCCAACATCATATAGCCAGCAGTTGGCTATACTATAAACCACACTCTAAGCATGCCACATACGCAAAAAACTTAAATGAGATATGTAATTCTAAAAACACTTAAATGAGAGAAGTTTACCCAAAGCATCAAGGAGTTTAGTTGTCAAATAATTAAATATGTATGCTAATTTATTTAATAGAGTTTAGAACCCCATTTAAGCACGTAATAGCTTTTTTAATAGTACTATGTGCAAAATTTGGCGACGAGCGCTCTCTATATGTCCCACCTTTTTTCTTTAATTTCATGTTATTAGTTTTGCTCCATGCCGTAATCCATCGATACTACTATTGTACAAAATTACATTTAAAAGGCTAGAGGGCGGGGAAGTCTTGCTTGGTCGGTTTCATGAGAGACGAGGGCCTTTGTGATTTGAAGGCTCGTTACTTCTGGAAGGTGGGGCCTTTTGATTTGACTTCTCGTATAAATGTTGCCGACGACTTGAGGAGGAGCAAAGAACCGTGCGGTATACTCAAGTTTTCCACTAGAGTAGGAGTAGTACGATGGACGAGCGTGAAACACGGCAGCCCAGAGCAATATGGCGATAAAAATGATCTAATTTGCTAGTCAGCAATCCCAAGGCGCCGCTCGTCGTTAGCATCATTCTATTCATGCCTCGCAAAGAACGTGACACATGCGGTGAAACACCCGAAGCAAAAGAAGAAACACAGTAGCAAAAGAATAAGGAAGATTACCCCCCAAGAAAAATAAGGAAGACGCAGACACAAGTCTGGGGCACTGCTCTCTACTTCATGAAGAGTCAACCACAGAGTCCTAACTGCTTCTTCATCGCCTCCATGACCTTCATCTCCTCGATTGTCTCTTCCGCCATATTGTTCATTCTATCCATGACGCGGGATTTCTCAAGGCGAGCGTTCATCATATGTTCCATGGCCACATTACGTACGTTGACAGCACCCGCATGCTCGATGTGGAGCTTCGCCAACTCCTCCCTCGATTCCATGATGAGGGCGTTTAGCATCTTCACTGAGGAACTCCTCTTCTCATGTAGCTTCTTCCAACCGGCGTTCTCCTCCTTCAACGGGTCAAGCTCGTGGAGGAGCTTCACCTTGTCCTCCTAAAGTAGCAGGATTTCGCGAGTTGCCTTTTTAGCCGAGTCAATGCTCTCCTTAAGCAGCTTCACCAAGCTGGCAGTCAACTCCACTTGCTTATTGAGCTCAGTGGTCATGTCGTCAAGGCTCTCCTTCAGTAGCTTCACCAAGCCAATGGTCAACTCCTTCTGCTTATTGAGCTAAGTGGGCATGTCGTCGAGGGATAATGACTCCAGCACCGCTAGATCGGCATGTTCGCCTTCGCGGCTAGGGCACTCTTGGGAGCCCTCGCCTTCCCATGAGAGATCTTTCGAGGTCTCTGCGAGGCGGCGAGCCCTCTCTTTTTTTTCCGCGGCCTTGGTTGTCGCTCCCTTGTTACTAGTAGTTCTTGACCTAAATTGTTGCACACCGGCCATGGCAAGGACGGACGACCAAGAAAGACTTATGAGGAGGAAGGTAGAGTAAATTTCAGCTAGGTAGTTCCCCTTTTTATAACCTACTAGCACTAGTACTAAAACCTTCATAGTGGGAACATGTTCAGGTTTGATACGTAGGTGTGAACAGGTTTGCACTTAATTATTGCATGGTAGTACAACTTTGGATGTCAAGCTAAATATTAAGTGATGGCTTTGGTTTCGAGGCCCGAAATGGCTCCTGATATGTTTCCTAGAACACAAATTTCAAGTACTACTACTCCTCAAATGCGGTCACACAAGTTAGTGATGTAACTGGTCGTACGTGTCAGATCAAGCTGATGTGTGTCCCTTCAGTGAAACGCGGGTCCGACTGACCGTCTGTTGGTGCGACTGATCGTAAAGTATTACGCGATGGAGACTTGGGGTTGTGGATTCGGGTGATTGTCACGACCAAGCATTCAAAAACTCATGATAAATTAACTACCATCTTTTTCCAAATGACCAAGTATTTTCACAGAAATACAATACATATAGATGGAGTGATTGTCACGGTTGCAAACCACCATGGCGCCACAAGTTCACTCCAGGAGGAATCGAGTAGGTCACTGCATCGCTGGCGGGGAATGAGGGCAGCTCACCTCACCAATGATGCATCGCCAGCGTCACCGCCACAGCTGGCTTTGCGATTTGGCTTCTCCTATCGCCCATTCAAACAGTTGCACCGGATGTTCATCCCATCCCACAGGCATGCACGTTCTTTCCTCCGTAGTCGACTCTGTGAATATGATCTCTGCCACTAGCCCTAGCTCGAAATAAATGCGACGCTGCCAGATGTTGGCATCCCTCATCATATCTCCCGTGAGATCGAATTACGCCTCTACCTTGTGCTTCGCCAGGCGCAGCTCCTTCGAACTTGTCTCTAAATGGTGTGTGTGTGTGTGTGTGTGTG
>LR738709.1:171137035-171181543 GCA_902687465.1 Secale cereale
CCCCCCCCCCCCCGAGGTGCATGCTCTAAACTCGGCAGGGTTATATTGCTCATATCGTGCATGCGGTGTCTTGCATTGCCATGTTATTTGCTAAGTTTAGACATGCTTTGTGTGAATGCCACTTGTTTAGTGTCTAATTACCATATATGTGAATTATGCAATACCATCTTGTTGCAAGACATTATATATGTGAATCATGTAATGCTATGTTGTTGCAAGGCATTATATATGTGAATTGTGCAATGACATGCTGTTTAGCCAAGCATCATATATGTGAATTATATCATGCCATCCTTTTTTGTATTACATATTCCATTTGTCAACAATGTTTCTATATTCAACCACTCTTTCTGTGCATCAGCCATTTGAATTGGTGATGCAAAAATCTAGAGTGAAAACAAGGTCTTCAGAGCAGACAATGCTACCTGTTGAAGCAGATATCTTACTGGTTATAGATAGCTCCTCGGGGGAGGATTCCGAGACAGATGACCAGTCCTATTTCCCCCTGAGGTGTATGCTCAAACTTGGCAGGGTTATATTACTCATATCATGCATATGTTGTCTTGCAATGCTTAGTTTTTACATCATATACAGAATATTGAATGCCATCTACTTAGTAGACACATCATATATGCGATTGCCCTCTGCTCACTTGCTTAGTATATAAATCATATATTTGAATTATATCATGCTATGATGTTTACATAGACAGCATGTATCTGAATTGTGGCATGCCAACCCATTTTATAAACACATAATATAGTTATATCATCTCATCATGTTTACATAGTCATCATATTTTGAATTATGTCATTCTATTCGTGAATTATATCATGCCATCATGTTTCCATCGACGGCATGTATGCGTATTATGGCATGCAACCAGTTTAATAGACACATTGTATAGTTATATCATGTCATCCTGTTTACATAGTCATCATATTTTGAAGTATGTCATTCTATCCTATTTAGTTAGCCATCATATATGTGAAATTGTGTCATGCTATCATGTTTAATTAGCTATCATATATGAGAAATTGTGTCATGCTATCATGTTTGGTTAGACAACATAAATGTCAATTATTTCATGCCATGTTTTCTTACCTACTATCCATTGCACATGTCTATCATACAATGTTTGTACATTCAATTATTTTTCTTGTTTATCAACCATTTGAATTGGAGAGGGTGATGGCAGTATCTATGGGAGTAAAAACACGGTCTTCAGAAAAGATCATGCTACCCGTCGACGCAGATAGAACCACGGTTGTACTTGCCCAAGAATCGGCCCCACCACACATAACCCAGACTCACGCAGATTGTACCCCTACCCAGTTGGACAGAGAACCAACTACACCCCTTCTAACCCCAACCCTAGCAGATAGTAACCCAGTTCCAGTTGACACAGCACCGTCTCCACCTCAGATCACCCAAACACGAGAAATTAGTAAGGCAACTGCAGTGCCCAAAGAACGAGAACCACCACTCAGAACCACAAGTCAACGCTTAAAACGGAAGAAGAATTGTTCTCAGGTCAGGCTCCGTAGCTATGGGTCATACTCCTTTTCTCTTGCATCAATATATTTACTCATACCAACTAATTTCAAATTAGAAGGATGCAATTGAAACTCCAATGGCGCAACAGGTATGTTTTAAACCTGTTTCTTTAACTGGTTTGCTGTTGTAACTTGTTCTATGTTGATTTCAGTTTCAATTGAATAAAAAGTTACATTCTCATGCCATGCACATTACAAGTGTTGTTAGTGTTGTGTAGTTTCCCACACTTATATTCTTTCTATGCTGCTTTGTCTTAAACTGATATGATTTGAACTGTCTCTATCTTGGTTTGGCAACATAAACTAGAATGACATAGACCATGCAGTGACCATACAACATAGATATTACCTCTATTTCAAAATATAAGTCGCTGGGGGAGTACAGTTTACACTCCCCCAATGACTTATATTTAGGAATGGAGGGGGTATATGTTTGTTTCATGTTGTTTTCCCGTCGACCTTACTACTTAACCGGTTTACCAAAATGAGTTTCATATACAACATGGTAAACCTGTGATGTATCTTCTTGTTTCACTTTTAGAATGCGGACAAAATATTGGAGAAGAGTACCCCGTTGTGCAATTGTAAAGGAAGTAGTGTAGATAAGGTTCAAGATAGTGAGACATACATATTGTTCTCCAAAAAAGCTTATGAAAACTATCTTGAAGACAGTGAGACATACCTATTGTTCTCCAAAAAAGCTTATGAAAACTATCTTGAAGCCAGTGAGACAACCCCAAAGTTCTGTCTTGATGTAGTGTTCGAGTTACTGGCCACTACTTGTGGCACAAGCTCTTCGAACTCGTTGCATGAATCAGTTCGGCTTCTTGAGTCTCAACTTCAAGTTGATAGACATCGATCAGATGTGCCGCGACAGGAAGCCGAAGGACTGAGGAAGTCCCTGCAGAATTTAGATGCATACTTTCTGGTACAACAGCAAGCACTAGAGGATTTAAGCGCCAAACAAGAGAAAGATAATTAGTTTTCTAAGCGTCTTCTCGGCATGCTGGATACCCATGATATTGTTTCTTGAGCTCTTGTGAAGTGGTTTCAGTTCTGGACTCCTTTTGCTGCTGCGTTTATTTGCACTGGCCGCCAACTTTTACAACCAGTGTATGTAATATGCTACTTTGTTCTCCATATTTGCACTGGTGGCAAACTTTGATGCCTAGTGGTTGTAATATGTGTAATAGCTGTAATTGCCGAGTGTATGTTGCTTGCTTATTTATTTCATTGTTGTCTTATTTCTTTGTTTCTTGTAATCAGTGTAGTTATTTTTCCGCGGTTTGATAGTGGCCGCAATAACCTATTTTTTAAAACTAGGCCACAATAACCATGGGCAACATACGGACCAATGTCACCATGGTCCTGCTATCTGTTGTAGTGACCATGGGCCTCCTACGTGCCTTCTACGGGCCGTAGAATCAGTGGGCCTTCTACGGGTCATATGACCGATTAGCCAAACATGGGCCGATAATGGACCACATTATGGATCGTAAACGGGCTAGAGTGGGAGTCGTCCGTTAATGGGCCGACCATAACGGGCTATTAATAGGCTGACGAGTATAACTGGCTTAATTCTATCGACAGGCATAACGGGTCGTTAATGGGTTGTATTTGATGACGCTATGAAAATGGCCCAATGGATTAACAGGCCACAAACGGCCATGGGCTGAATTTGGCACACAAGCAGAAAAGGCCAGTAATGGACCATAAGTAATTGAATGATGCAAATCAGCCAAAGAATAAATGGGCCCTTAAAAGGCCGAAAGATAACAGGGGCTGGGAATGGCCCAATGGATTAATGGGTCGTTAATGGGTATAAAGCGATATATTGTTCATTATGGGCCAGTTTCACCATGGGCCATTAATGGACCAAGAGTAACAAAGGGCCTCATATGGGCTAATAGACGCCATGGGCCGTACAAGGGTCGGAAGTTACAATGGGCTGGAATCATATTGGATGGCCCAGATGAAGCTACTGGGCCGAATTTGGAAAGTCCATAAAGGGTCATGAGCTATATGCGAGCAGACCGTGAACAGGCTTTCGATGGGCCGGCCCGTTAATATTTGACCAAGTCAAACGGGCCGGCCTTTTGACCTGAATGGGCCACTGTTGGGCCGTGGCACGTGTCAACGTATCATAGGCGCCTCCTGTCCATTGGTCGGTTGACATCTTTCCGCACGAGGAGCTGACACGTGGTTCCTTTGGCCAATGAGAATTTTACACGTGGAAAATCCCCAATAGTCCTGGCTATTAGCAGGTTAGCGGATCCAAAACTGGACCCGATAGCTTAACGGCGACCCGTTACGGTGGATGCATGTTTCGGTTACCCTTGATGAAAGCACTTCCATGACGTGCCATTTATCATCATCGAAGTGGACACTCCGTGATGATAATTTTGGTATTGTCATGGAACACTTCTACAACAATATAGGTATGACTATCTTGATCCTGTCATAAAATCGTCATGGATGTACATGCATGGCAGAAAACGTGACCTACTATGACAAACACATATCATCATGGAAGTGCTTTTTTTTAGTGATGTCTTTCTCTTTATATAAAAGACTTGATTTGAATAAGCTCACACCTACTTAAATATCTTTGCAAATGGCTTATAAATCCACTGCTATACCTATTGGAATTTGTGAGGATGGGCCTATTGCAGTTGCAAATGTTACTATCTTGACAGACTTTATTATACTTGATATGCCTGAAGATGACAACATGTTAATTATCCTTGGTAGACCCTTTTTTAATACCGCAGGGGTTGTTATTGATTGCAGCAAAAGCAAGATCACTTTTCATATTAATGGTAATGTGTACACGGTACACTTTCCGAAGAACCGATTCCAAGTGAATGGTATAAATTGTATTGAAAAGGTTTCGACAACTATTATTGGAGGTTTTCAATTCCCTCTTCCTTCAGCTAAAAATAAATATGAAGCTCTTATTATTGGACAGATGCATATCCCATTTGAGATGACCTAATGTTATACGAAGATTCTTTGGTTTCATGTCATTCGAAAATGGTTTGTTAATAAGACTTGATCAACCTTATTAAAGGATTCGTTTTTAGGGGCATGTAGTTGATGAATTTAATAAGCACAGCCTACCGTACCCACTATTTACTCTTTGTTATTTAAAGTTAATAAAGTAGAAATGCCATGATTATCTGGTTTTCTGAATTTTCCGTGCAATAAAAAATGTCATGGAAATAAAAGTTCTCAGAATGCCTTGAAAATTTAGTATGATTTTTTGTAGAATATTTAAGAATTTTTGGCATTGAACACACCCTAGGGGGTGTACCTATGAGCCACAAGCTCCTAGTGCGCACCACCCCCCTGGGCGCACCTAGTGGGCTTGTGGGTCCCACATGGACTCACTCACTTATCCCAACCGCCCACTCTCTTCTTCTTCCTCTAGAAAAAATCACTAGCTTGTTCAAACCCGTGTTCTTGCTCCTTTTCCTGCAATTTTCGATCTCCTAGCTCGGAACTCCATTTTCGAAATGGTTTTGGGAGATTATTCTTCCGTATGTGACTCCTCCAATGGTCCAATTATTTTTTGTTCTAGTGCTTTATATATTGCAAAATTTTGTTGTTGTGGTGACCATGTTTTTGAGCTTGCGTATATGGTCCAAAGTAGTTTTGATGCATGATATATCCTCTAGATGTTCGTAGTACTAGTTGTTATCATTTTTGTTGAGTTTGGTTCACTTTTATTTTGAGTCACTATTTCAAAAAAATCAGAAAAATAAAATACCCAACTGGACGGAGGTAGAGAGGTTCTTCGAGACGAGGTTCTAAGGAGGCTCTTGTCAGACCCAAGATGCGATTCTATCCCGATCACGTGACACTTACGTGATTGGGGCACAACCGCATTTCGGGCGCTGAGCAAGATGGCTATCATTACATCGTACCATTACATACATACATGGAGGATACAACAATACATACAAGTCACAAGAATACAACATCACCAATACAAAGTATCCGACTACGGATACAAACATGAAAAGCACAAGACATCCATCTGCTATCCCAGGCTGCCGACCCGGAACCTAACCCAAGACTGAAGAAGAAGAACTCCAACAAAAGAACAACGCTCTCACGTCGAGACAACGGAAACCTACACCTGCAACTGTTGTTGTAGTATCTGTGAGCCACGAGGACTCATCAATCCCATAACCATGGGTAACAAGACTATCAAAGCTTAATGTGTAGGAAGAGGTAAAGTGGTGAGGTTGCAGCAGCGGCTAAGCAAAAATATGGTGGCTAACTTACGAGTACAACAATAAGATGAGCATCTATGCAAACGGTCGCAAACTAGTAGTGATCGCTAAAGATCCTGAACTACATACGAGTCAAACATAACCCCACCGTGTTCACTTCTCAAAGTGAAAAGAGACAGTAACGGTTACTCACACAGTTGTGTATTTTACTTCGGATCCTCTGTCAAGTTTTCTACAACCGTACATTAACAAATTCCAATCTGCCACATAACCACGGGCACGGCTTTCGAAATATCATAACCCTGCAGGGGTGTCCCAACTTAGCCCATCACAAGCTCGCACGATTAGCTGAAGTGATAAATATAATATCATCACCCCTTATCTTAGGGAAATCCGATCAGGCTCGGCATCCCGGTGCACAAGACATTTCGACAATGGTAAAACAAGTCCGGCAAGACCGCCCGGCGTGCCGACACCCTAATAGTAGCCGCGCGTATCTCGTCTCAGGCCACGTCCGGATAGGTGATCCTACGGGTTATACCAGATACCTCGGATTTCCCGGTGGCGGCCCCGCAGTCTCCCCGTTTGGGACCAACACCATCAGCACTGGCCCCCCTGCTATGTAGAAAGAAATCCTCGGGTAGCGCTAACTCCCTATGCAATTTAATTAATTAATTAAGTTGTTATTATGAGCAAAATAAAACCAATGTTGGGCCTTGCTGGAGGAGTTTTATTCAAAGACAAACTGTTAAGGGGTCCCCATATCCCATCGTGTAAGGAACGCAAAATCAAGGAACATAATGCCGGTTTATCGGCGCCTAAGGTGGCATGAGTGGAACAAAACACCGAGCGAAAGGCCAAGCCTTCCACCCATGCCCAGTATATAGGTGTGTTAATAATAATTATAAATATTGTGATATACCAACAACAAGTTCCCTCCTGGAACGATCTTCATCTTCACCTGCAACTAACAACGCTATAAGAGGGGCTGAGCAAGCGGGTAACATAGCCAAACAATGGTTTTTCTAGGAAGGTTTTCAAGGTTAGAGGTTTCATGGCAACAAGGAGAGGCTGACTATAATGATGGGTAGCGCGACATGTAACGATAGCATCAAGACACTAAGCATGGCAATGATAGTAAAGGTATCCAAGGGTATGATCATCTTGCCTGAGATCCCGCAAGGAAGAAGAACGGATCCATGAAGAAGACGAAGAAGAAGCCTTGAAGAAGAACCATGGGTAGACGAACGAATCCTCACGATCGCAACGGAACAAGCACTAACGAGAAGAAGCAAGCAATACGGTAAACACACAAACACAAGAACACGACAATATGCTCAAACAAGTATGATGCAAAACAAGTCTACATATGATGCACAGCAAGTATATACAGGAAGCAAAACATGGCAAGGTAGGAAGCACAGCAAAACAACACAAGTCTATATATATGATGCAATACATGGCAAGGTATGATGCATGGCAAGTCTATACAGGAAGCACAGCAAGTCTATACAGGAAGCATAACATGGCAAGGTAGGAAGCACATGAAACAACACAAGTCTATATAATGCAATACATGGCAAGGTATGATGCATGACAAATATATGCAGGAAGCAATACATGGCAAGGTATGATGCATGACAAATCTACACAGGAAGCACAGCAAGTCTATACAGGAAGCATTACATTGCAAGGTAGGAAGCATAACATGGGAACGGTGCAAGATGCACCCAAACATCAACCAAACTCACTCCAATCATGTTAACAAGATGATATTATGACTCTACATGCAAAATCACACAAGTTTCATATAAGGAACACCCCAAACGGAGCAACGGGCTAAAAGATACACATGAAACAAGATATAACAACAAGCTGAAATTAACAGCCACATAGCAACTTGGAAGCAAGAAATATATGCTACAGCACTCAAACATGGTGAAAAGAAGCATGGACATGAAGTAGACATATCCTACAGCAAACAACTCCATTGGAGCATCTCCATAGGAGGCATGGATCAATAGCAACAAGATACAACATTTTGATCATGACAATAAAAACCTGACAGCAATATTTTATAGCAACTTGGGAGCAAGAATCAAATAAGCTACAGCAAGGCAAATGAGAAAGTGAAGGCATGAATGGATAGACAACAACATATACAACAAGGAATGAGCAATGGCCACCCCAAAACTAACATGGATTTGCCTAGAACAACAAGCAAACATAGCATCAGGATATTACAGATTCCAGACTTAGTGAAAGTGAAATTTCACCAAGTGTTAAAACAGTAACAGCAACATGGCAAGTTTGCAATCATGGTTAAGTCAACACAAGGCAAATCATGGAAAGTTAAGTGCACCACATCAAAGAACACATCATGGAGATTCTAAAACATCTAGGCATTTGACAAGGGGACAAACACAACAATAGCAACGAGCTCCTCAACTAGGCATCTCGTAACAAGTTACAAAACCTAACAGCCACATGCACTTTTGCAACATAAATAAACATGCCAATATGAACATAAAAAAACATGCTATAGCAACCAACATGTAGAGCATCTCATGATGAACATTTTGACATATCATTTGCATCATTTGGATAAACATGCACCAAGTTATCACATCTCAAACATGGCATGAAAATAACAAGTAGCAGCAGTTTATAACAAGTAGCACCCTTGCAACAAAGATTAGAGCATCTATATGAACTCAAATGAGCATGGCACAATGGAACAAAGTGTAGAGCACATCACCACGATCATTTTGACATATCATACACACAATTTGGATCACCACACAAAAAGTTATCACTATGCAAAGTAGCAACATTATACGCATCAGGAAAAGGACTTAGCAGAAATTACTAGACTGGAAAAAAAACAACAGGGCGCAATATAGCTAAGTGACGCTCAGGCGGGATATAGGGTTCTCACCCATGGGCTTGGCCCAGGACGTGAGGAGGAGGCAGCAAGCCCGGCGGGTCGGGCCGGACGCGGGGCCCACCTGGCCGGCGCGCTGGGCCGGGGTGTCGGCCTCGGAGTTGGGCCGCGCTTCGGCCTGGGAAGGAGAGGCCCGACATTGGTGCTGGATCGGGGCTCGGCCCACACGCGGGTGCGGCCCACCGAGGCGAGCGGATGTCCTCCCGATCCACCAGGTCGGTGGATCGAGGAAGAGCGGGGCGGCTGGCAACTCCGGCGATGAGGGGAGATCGCCGGAGGCGGCGGAGGGCACGGGATCCAGCGGATATGGATGAGGGCGTGGACGGGGACCCGTCTCCGGCGACGGAGCGTCGACGGTGAGCTCCTCCGGCGGCGGCGAGATCGGAGGGAGCCGGGGCTCGAGCGTGGAGCAGAGCGCTGCGGGAGGTCGGGGAGGGACCTGCGGGAGCGAGGGCCAATGGGCCCGAGCGGGCTTCCGCGGCGGCGAACGGGCCAAGGGCGGGCCCGATCTGGGTTCTTCGGTGGCTGGTGGGAGGAGGGAGGTGGCTGGTTGGGGCGCACGGAAAACGAGGAGGCTAGGGTTAGGGGGCCTAAAATGGCAGGTTGGGGGCGTTTATATAGGCATAGGGCTAGGTTTTGGGGGGTTTTGGACCGTTCCGGATCCATCGGATCGCGATCCAACGGCAACGGAGTGAAGGGGAATAGGCTGGGCCTAGTGGGCTGTGTAGACAAGGTTTCGGGCTACGAGGAGAGAAGGGAAAAGAGGCCCGCGGGGTTTTCGGAGACCGAAAACGTCCGACGAATAAACCGGCGACTAGTGCCGCTATATAAATCCGTTGGGCTATCAAACGAGCTCCGAATGCGACGAAATTTGGCAGGCGGCCTGTCTACACTATAATAAGACCACACGCCAAGTTTCAACCCATTCCGAGAACTTTTTCGTCCACTCACAAAATAAATATTCGGAGGCACCGCGGGCGCGTGCAAGTGTGTCTGGGCTCAGAATGGACAATGGAAAGGACGAGGGAACTCGGACGGATGCAAGTTTTGAAAACATGCTGATGCAAGCACACTATGACATGGCAAGATGCAACACGCAAGCAGATGACATGGCACTGACAACGAATAACTGGCTGACACCTGGCGCACCGGTCTCGGGGTGTCACAACACTCCCCTACTAACAAGAGATCTCGTCCCGAGATCTTAGGAACGAGACGGGAGAGAAAAAGGAAGAACAAAGTTCTTTGAGGACAAAAGAGTGAAACCAGAGAACCTTGAGAGGATGAACAACTTTGAAAGAAAGAATATAATGGAGATGAACGAGAAAGAGAAGCTCCATTTAGAAAAGAGGAACAAGGAACACGAGAACCAATTAGGTTGGAAGGCATGAAAGACGAGCTGAAGGGACAAGAATACATTGAAAACCACTCCGGTTAAAAGAGATAGAAAAGGAATCTCCATGAAGGAATTCGGGCAGCACTCCTGCTAAAACTGAAAGAAATAGCACACGGGTTGAACATGAATGGAATGGAACAAGAACTTGAGAAGATGGAATAAAAACATGACGAAATGAACAAGACAATTCCTCCGGAATAATTAAAGGATGGAATTAAAAGAACAGAGAAGAAGATGACAACTTCCATCACGAATGAATCCGAAAGAGGATCTTCAGAAGAAAGGCTTGAACGGAGCTGTTGAGATAATCAACAACAAAAGAATAAGCTTGTCGTGGACTTATTTAAACATCTCAAGACTTGAGGTGAATTATGCCGCAACCAAAAGAAGGATTATCTGCGAATGAAGAATTGCAAAACTCCACTTCAAAAGAATACGGAAAATTATTTGCACTCGAGATGCAAAAGAATAAGAATGCTTGAGCTTGAACCAAAAGAATTAGATGAACGATAGATGAATGATTTGAATTGCGATGAACCTCCACGAAGAACTCCGGTAACGAAAGGATGACGAATATAGAAATGTCGGATGAAAAGAATAAGATTAGAGCCTTGCAATGATTAGTCGAGGTTCCGACGAGATAACCGAGAAAAACTTGAACTCCAGGAAGAAAAGATGAAAGGACTTGGGATTAGAATTTAGTCATCAAGAATAAACTCCGAAGGAAAGGAATAAATCAACTTGATAAAAGAATAAGAATTATGTTATGCTTATCCTCCACCAATAAATTGATGAACAATGGATTCACATACTACTTATTCTCGATGAAATTGATTAAAAAGGGATATATCGCGAACTTGCGAAAATCTTCATGAAACACCAGTAAGATGGGAATAAATTGAATGGATTGATATGATAACACCGGAAAAGAACTGTTGAGCGAACCACCATAAGAATTGAAGCCGAGTGAAGAAAATGAACGAGCCACCGGGAAGAATTAAAATCGAGTGAAGAACGAGAATGACCACTGTAAGGAATGAAATTGAACGATGCAAGTGGACAGCCACCGTGAAGAATTGAGATTGAGTGAACACAAGAGAATGAATCACCGGGAAGAATAAAGCACTTGAGGACAATTGCATGACGAGAACGAAGAGATCGGGAACTGATTAAAGAATACCTGAACAAGCACCGGAAGAAAGTGAGACGAACGAAGAGGCATCAAGAAGAATATTTGGAGGGCGAAGTTGAAAACTGAGAACGGAGAAATCTTCTGAAATGATTGCCTTCGGAGGAACACAAGAAAAGAATTCATGAAATACTCCGGAAGGAAGAAAAGAAAAAAGGGTTGAACCACACATGAAAAGAATTAAAAGCGATCTTGGAGAAGGCACATGACTGATGGAATCCATACTTACGTCACACTTGAAAAGAATTTCGGAACACTCCGGGAACTTAGAAGAGTCAGGTAAGATCCTAGGAAATACCTGTGGGTTATGAGCGCACCGAAGGGAAAACTCCGTTGAAATGGAATGCAAAGGAGATGATGCACCAGAACGAATGAAAAACTCGAATGAGGTGACAACCTCGAATTAATTGGAATACGGACAAATCTCTTGAGAATGTCTTTGTAACACCGGAACAATTAGATGGCGAGAGGTAAACGAGCAAAGTGAAGCAATTGAGCCGAGGAAAAAAGAATATGATGAACACCGAATACTAATAGAATTAGAACCACCGGAAAGAAAAGAGATGGATAATATCAAACAAGAGGAGAATTCATCGGAGAATAACGGAGATGAATGATGACGAACTAGATGAGAATTCACCAGAAGAATGCAGAGGATCGCACGAGTAGGATGGATACTCGATTACGGACTCCGGCTCCGAGAAGCAAAAGGGTGGGCGGGTGGGGAAAGAAAGACAACTTCGTACGGGTAAACACCACCGGTTGGAAAGAACTGAGGTTGAACTTGCAAAGAAGAAGAGGGTTGAATCCACTTGACGAGAGATGCACTAGATGAAAGAACTAACAACGCAACTAACGAAAAACTAACCACGCAATCCTAAAAAAAAATTGAAGAGGAAGAGGAGTAATTCAAAACACCTACGTCAAGATTCCTCACCAGAGCGACGAAGGGGCAGGGGAGTAAAAAGAATTCCTACTCTCCGATATAACTAGACTCCGAAAAAGTTTTCTGCTAGACTCAACAACGGCCAAGCTACGATCAATCAAGGGGGCTCCTATGGTCGGTCGAGGCTCTGATAACAACTTGTCAGACCCAAGATGTGATTCTATCCCGATCACGTGACACTTACGTGATTAGGGCACAACCGCATTTCGGGCGCTTAGCAAGATGGATATCATTACATCGTACCATTACATACATACATGGAGGATACAACAATACATACAAGTCACAAGAATACAACATCACCAATACAAAGTATCCGACTACGGATACAAACATGAAAAGCACAAGACATCCATCTGCTATCCCAGGCTGCCGACCCGGAACCTAACCCAAGACTGAAGAAGAAGAACTCCAACAAAAGAACAACGCTCTCACGTCGAGACATCGGAAACCTGCACCTGCAACTGTTGTTGTAGTATCTGTGAGCCACGAGGACTCAGTAATCCCATAACCATGGATAACAAGACTATCAAAGCTTAACGGGTAGGAAGAGGTAAAGTGGTGAGGTTGCAGCAGCGGCTAAGCAAAAATATGGTGGCTAACTTACGAGTACAAGAATAAGATGAGCATCTACGCAAACGGTCGCAAACTAGTAGTGATCGCTAAAGATCCTGAACTACATACGAGTCAAACATAACCCCACCGTGTTCTCTTCTCAAAGTGAAAAGAGACAGTCATGGTTACTCACACAGTTGTGTGTTTTACTTCGGATCCTCTGTCAAGTTTTCTACAACCGGACATTAACAAATTCCAACCTGCCACATAACCGTGGGCACGGCTTTCGAAAGATCATAACCCTGCAGGGGTGTCCCAACTTAGCCCATCACAAGCTCTCACGATTAGCTGAAGTGATAAATATAATAGCATCACCCCTTATCTTAGGGAAATCCGATCAGGCTCGGCATCCCGGTGCACAAGACATTTCGACAATGGTAAAACAAGTCCAGCAAGACCTCCAGGCGTGCCGACACCCTGATAGTCGCCGCGCGTATCTCGTCTCAGGCCACGTCCGGATAGGTGATCCTACGGGTTATACCAGATACCTCGGGTTTCCCCGTGGCGGCCCCGCAGTCTCCCCGTTTGGGACCAACAACATCAGCATTGGCCCCCCTGCTATGTAGAAAGAAATCCTCGGGTAGCGCTAACTCCCTATGCAATTTAATTAATTAATTAAGTTGTTATTATGAGCAAAATAAAACCAATGTTGGGCCTTGCTGGAGGAGTTTTATTCAAAGACGAACTGTCAAGGGGTCCCCATATTCCCATCGTGTAAGGAATGCAAAATCAAGGAACATAATGCCGGTTTATCGGCGCCTAAGGTGGCATGAGTGGAACAAAACACCGAGCAAAAGGCCAAGCCTTCCACCCATGCCCAGTATATAGGTGTGTTAATAATAATTATAGATATTGTGATATACCAACAACAAGTTCCCTCCTGGAACGATCTTCATCTTCACCTGCAACTAACAACGCTATAAGAGGGGCTGAGCAAGCGGGTAACATAGCCAAACAATGGTTTTGCTAGGAAGGTTTTCAAGGTTAGAGGTTTCATGGCAACAAGGAGAGGTTGACTATAATGATGGGTAGCGCGACATGTAACGATAGCATCAAGACACTAAGCATGGCAATGATAGTAAAGGTATCCAAGGGTGTCGTGGAAATAACACGGCAGATGTCCGGTTTAACGGACTTGATGATGGAACCACCGCACGGGTTAGCTTGAAAGGATTCATGGCACACAAAGGACACAAAGGATTTATACTAGTTCGGCCCCTTCGGAGAAGGTAAAAGCCTACGTCTAGTTGGTTTGGTATTGCCTGGGCGTCGGTTTACAGGGAGCGGATTCGCTTTGCCTGTGTCTCGACGGATTGTTTGTTGCTTGTCCTTGAACCGTCGCTGGGTCGTCCCTTTATATAGAGGTGACGCCTGGTCCGGTTTACAGAGTCCCGAGGCCGGCTCATAATCGTGTCCGCCCCGGTCTCTGTCTTTCTTTCTTATCTCTCAAGTTACATCTCTTGGCGGTTTACAAACCATACTTCTATACATGGGCCTTAAAATCTCATGGGCCGTAGTCCCTACTAAAATATTAAACCAAGTATAATATAACCAAGCCGGTTTACAATAGCCGGTTTATACCTGCTAACCATATCCCTGACATTAGGCCCCAGAATGATTTGAACTTGTTCACATCAGTCTTCCTTGTCTTGTATAATTTTCTTCTGTCTTCATCTTTTTGTAAACCGGCTCTGACGTCATCCTCCAAGATCATTAAAGTCTAACAATGACATCATCTCCGCATTTAACGCCGTGAGCTGTACTGTAGCGTATTTTAAGGGTTATCCCGAAGATCGAGGCGTCACGGGATCTTTATCCGATTTTCTGTCTCCTCGATTCTCGCGCCTGTCGTTTCAGATTTGACTCCTGGCTATAAATACTGCCACCCCCATTCATTATCTCCTTCTCACTTCATCCTCTTCCTGCGTCTTCTTCCTCCGTCGCCGCCCGAGCTCAAACCGCCGCCGACGACCGCCGGATCTCTGGTCCTCGCCTGGCCGCTGCATCAACCTGAGCTTCGACCAGATCAATCTCCGCCGCTGATTCTCGCCGTCCCAGGTATGTTCATCCTCCATACTGTTGATCTGCATCTACCGGCGCTTCGCCTTGTTCTTCCGCCATTAGGGCTTCCAACAAAAGTTTCGCCTCTTCGTAGATATATTCCTCATAGAATATCTGTGATCTTTAGGCCCTAGTCCATAGATCTTCCGCTTAGTACTAGCTTAGATCTCACCGTCTATATATAATGCTGTTGATTTATCCGTTCCGCCATTAGAGCTCTCAGCAAAGCTTCGTCTTGTTCGTTCTTTGAGCCTGTGACTCGTAGTAGTTTTGCTTTTCGATCTTCTCCATTTTTACTCCGCTGTAGATGCGTCGAATCTTCATTGCTCCTGTCTGGCATGTAAATCCATCTTTTTAATATAAAGTCTGTGTAGCTTTTCTTGCATACTCCTAGATTAGTTTCTTTTTCCACAGCATACTCAGATCTTTCCCCCTTAGCAATCATTTGGAAACCTGTTTTTCTCCTCGGTAGATTCGCTAAGTATGTTCCGGTTTAAGTTGATATGCCATAAACCGGAAATGATATAAACTGACGCAATGATTTGAACTGTTCCTCTTCAACTGCCATTAACCGGAAATGATATAACTTGTTTTATGATTGCCGGTTTAACCTTGCCAACTAGTTCTCAGTTTAAACCATTGCATAATTTTCATGGATAGATCCCGGGTCATTGTACGTTCATAATCCGTTTCTGTACTTTATCTTCTTCAGCACTTTGTTCAATGGCTAAGCAGTATGTCTCATGCGATTGGGTCCGTTCCGTCGTGACTGAGGATGACTTAATTAAACTGTCTAAGATCGGCACATTAAGCCCTCAGGCTGAGTTAAAATGGCGTGCTCCGGGTAATGAATGCCCTCCTACTCCTAGATCCGGGGAAGTCATCGTATTTCTGGACCACATCTCTAGAGGCTTCTCTCCCCCCGGTTCAAGATTTTTTCGGGATGTTCTTGCCACCTTCCAGCTGCACCCACAGGATATCGGGCCCAATTCTGTTTCCAACATTTGCGATTTCCAAGTATTTTCTGAAGTGTATCTGCAAGAGGAACCTTCAGTTGATTTATTCCGGGATTTCTTCCATGCAAACCGGCGCACTGAATTTACCAGCGGACCTCACCAAGAACTTGGTGGGATTAGTATTCAGAAAAGGAGGGACGTAGTCTTTCCCCACGCCGCTTTACACACCCATCCAAAGGATTGGAACAAGTCCTGGTTTTACTGTGTAGACACTTCTCCTGAAGGTGAAAATCCTTTGCCGGGTTATCGTGAAACTCGTATTCCGGCGAATCACCCCTTGCCACAACGGCTTAGTGCTGCTGAACGGACCCGATTTTCAACACAGCTGTCCAAGCTGAGGGCTTTTATGGCAAATGGTCTGAATGGTACTGATTTCCTTCGCTGCTGGCTATCTTGGAGCATCCTTCCCTTAAGTCGGCGTCCTAAGCTAATGTGCAAATACTCTGGTAAACCGGATGATCCTCAGAGGTTTACCAAGGATAAGCTTTCTGAATCGGAGGTAGTGGAGTCAGCCAAGAAGATTGTCAATCCTACCTTAACAGACTGCTCTAAAGTTGGCTTGGCCCCGTACTTTAAGAAGAATAAGCTGCCCGAAGTAAGTTTTTCTTTACCCTGTACTTGTAAACCGTCCTCTTTGAACCGTCTTTCACTTGCCTTTGCTTTTTTTTAATTAGGCTGATGACCCCTTCTGGAGGAGAAAGCCTCAGGAAAAAACCGTAAAGCAAGCTCGCCGGAAAACCCCTGCAAACAAGAAGAGGAAAGCAGCTATCGATGCCGGTTCTCCTTCTGAGGATGATGACCCGGACTCCGAGGTATGCTTTATTCCGGTTTAAATTCTCGCTTTCATATACTTGTAATCATATCTAATGATACCTTTTCACAGGAACCGCTTGAAGGTGATAACCCGACTGAGATTGAGGTAACCCTTATTTCTTCTGATTCAGAACCTCTTCCTCAAAAAAGCCGTCGGACCGTCAGGAAATATCAATTTTCTCATCCTTATGCTAAGTTAGATCCTAACTTTACTTTGAAGAAGCAACAGCACGAAGCTTTTCGCCGGACCACTCGCCACAGTGGCCTGGCGGTGGAGTCATCTGGAATCTCATTAACTCCGGTTCGAAAACATCGCGCTGAGGTGATACTCTCTCCGACTCTTCTTCATCCCAAGGCCGGACTTATCCGACAACCCCTTAAACCGTCTGATCCTGACTATCAGGTAACTCCGCTGTCTTCTTCCGGCGAATCGACCGCTACACAGCTTCCTCCTTTGAAGACCGTTCCGGGGTAACTCTCTTCACCTCTTCCGGTTTATGACACCCCCTTTTCCTTTATAATGCTAACTTATTTTGCCTGTTTTCCAGCAAACCGAAACCCAGCAAAAAGCCCAAGGCGAATAAGCCTGTTGCTGATCCTTCTGCTGATGAACCGGTGATTGATCCGTCCACAGCTGTTCCTCCAGAAGGTACCCCTGCAGCTCCGGTTGAAGAACCTGCTCTTGAAACTCCTGTTGCAGAAAATGTCCAAGATCCACCAAGTCCGGCCCGGGTTAATTCTCCTCAAGTTAACCCGGCGTCTCCTGATCCGGCTCAAGTTGAAGTTATTCCTCCCAATGAACCCACTTCTCCTGATGTTGTGGTTACTGGTGTTGCTTATGTTGCTCCAGCTGAACCCACCGTTTTAGCAAAACATACAGCTAAAGCGGAAAAGATAGCCCAGGAGAAAGGGAAGTGGAGTACTGATATATCCATTCTTTCTAGTATGAGTGCTCAAGATATTTATTCCGGATATTTAAACCGGCTCCACAGCAGCCGGGATTATGAAGCCAGCCTGGTGAACCTGATGAGAGAAAAATATGAAGTAAGTTTCCTCTTCTGACTTTGCTTTTTTTGACGCATCTTTATCTCATAGCAGCCCCCAAGTTCCGGTTTAGCTGCATTACTGAAGGTGATCCGGAACTTTGTAGTTTGAACTGCTGATCCATACATTAGCCCCCAAGTATCAAGTAGATAACTTGGTTATGTAGTTGATACTTGTAATTTCAAATTGTCTTTGGTGCATTGCTTCAACTGCCATTAGCCCCCAAGTGTCAAGTAGACAACTTGGTTGTGTGCTTGAGACTTGTACTTTCAATTTGTCTTTGATGTATTACTTCAACTGCCATTAGCCCCAAGTGTCAAGTAGACAACTTGGTTGTGTGCTTGAGACTTGTAATTTCTAATCTTGCTTTTGAACTTTGTCTGCAGGCTGAGCTGAACCGGAATGCTCTGGAAATCAATGAACTTCGAAGCCGGCTTACGGAGACTGAGTCAGCCGCTTCAAAGGCTAAGACAGAACTTCAAGTGAGTTTAAAGACTGCTGAAGACTTGAAGAGGTACTTTGACGAGGAGCGGACTACTTTTGAAGTCCAGAAAAAAGATCTTGAGAAACGCGTTCAGGATGCCGAAGGAGCACTTAATCCGGTTACTGAAGAATTGACCGGGTTAAAGCGCCAAATTGACTTGATGACTTCTGCTATTTTTGGTAAGCATAATCTGAACTCCTGTCTTTATCCTTGTAACCTATGACTTGCACCGGTTTAACTTTCATTGTTGTATGTAGGACGCCGTGTCTCCCATCTTGGGGACGACTTACGGAAAAAACTCAAAACCTGCTATACCTTGGTCGAACAGTTATACTCCGGAACGCAACGGATTATCAGTGCCACTTCATTTGGTAAGCCGGCTCCTTCAACTATCCAAGATACTTTGAACAGTTTGTCCATTCTACCGGCTCGTCTTGAAGAGGTTAAGAAATCGGCTGCTCGAGGAGGTGCTCTTCTGGCCCTTACGAGGGCTAAAGCTTGGGTCCCGGACATTGATCCGGAGGAGGTGTTAACCGGATTTCCAGATACCAAGGAGGACGGTTCAACGTTCAATGAAAAAGATCTTTATGCTCTGACAAAGGAGATGCGTCCCCTCGCCAGCAAGCTTGCGGTGGAGTCTGACTTGTCGCGATATCATCCATCATATAACCTGCAGAACGAGCGGGTAGAGCGACCGGTTTACGATATTGTAAACTTAATTCCGCCGGTTCGTCCTCACACCTTTGCTCCTGATATTGATCCTGTTGAGCTTATCAACGATGAAGTATATTTCCGTGCCTTGGCAAAGATTGACTGGCGTGCACCGGACTTCCAACCGCTTCACGAGGATGAAGTCACTCCGGATCAAGACGGTGGCCAGCCATCTCAGCAAGGAGACGCACAATCTTAAATGCCATTGCTGTAACCATGATTGTTATTCCGTCAAACAATGTTTCCAACTATTGGGATTTTATGCCTTGTAATAGGTTTAGCTGAACCTTATTGTGCTATGATCCGACATTTTATCTGTATGAAGTATTCATCCGTTGATCCGTTGCCTGATGCGGCTGCTTTCTTCTGTTCATAAAAATATCGAAAAATATGTCCTAGTGGCTTACCACTGAACGGGTTAACTTGTTCTCTTGAAAACATCTAATAAGCATATCTTAAAAATAACTGTTATACCTGAGATGTATGTAACCAATGTACCTTAAACCGGTCATGATGTTAAAGTCACCTTAATTGGTCTTCATCAATCCTAATAAACACTTGAAACTCTTCGGTCCATCTTGTTTCAGAAAGTTGTAACTTGTGCCCGATACGCCATCCGGGTTTTAATGAACACCGGGCTTGATCATAACTGGGCCGGGTTAATAAACTCCGGTCATTGTTTTGTCTCATACTGGTAACTTATAGTCAAAACCAGGCCGGTTTAAAAAACACCGGTCATTATAATTGATCATGTACTGCCAACCTGTTGGCTCATCATGAAGGTCGATCCGGGTTATGATGAACGCCGGTTTAATTCTCGCTGGTGTTCATGACCCAGACTTATAACTTCATAGATAGGTGGTCAACTTCTGGAGCTGTTCCACTCGGTTTAAAAGGTTATGGAACACAAAAAACACCAAGAAACACACAATTTTTGTAAATCAGACCAGGTAGTCGAGGCTTTTTCAAAGAGCTGCCAGGCTCAAAGCAAGGTTCAGCCAATCAATGGGACGTGGGCAAACCTACTGTCCCAAGGAGCCTAGCCAATCACTGAACGTGAGCGTATCGACTGTTCAGAGGGCCGATAGAACCGCAAATAAAAACCAATCCGATCAATGGGACGTGGGCGAACCGACTGTCCCAAGGGGCCTAGCCAATCACTGAATGTGAGCGTATCAACTGTTCAGGGGGCCGAAAGAATTTGTAAATAAGATCCGATCAATGGGACGTGGGCGAACCGACTGTCCCAAGGGGCCTAGCCAATCACAGAACGTGAGCGTATCAACTGTTCAGGGGGCCGAAAGAATTTGTAAATAAGATCCGATCAATGGGACGTGGGCGAACCGACTGTCCCAAGGGGCCTCCAGGGTTCCTCCTGAACCGGTGGGTCAATCTAAACCAATCACTGAATGTGGATTTGTCCAACTTTTCAGAGGGTTACAAGAATTTGTGAATCTTAATCCGATCACTGGGAGCAGATGATACCAACTCCCAGGGGGCCTCCATTGTTCTTTCTTGAACCTGTGGGTTTTCGTTTTATGGATTCTTCTCTTCTTGAGCCGGATATAATCTCCTGTTCCCGAGAGTTCCATTGCTCCTTCACATATTCTGCAAAAATTAGTTTCTAAACCGGCCCGCATTGAAATATGTCATTTGATAGTAAATTGATATGATTGCTTGGCACAAGATTTGTGTATATGGGAAAAGGGCTAAGCCCCCGGTTTACCGAGGGTGCCAGTTTATTCATTATTCATAATATATACATAGGATACATTGGAGCACCTAGCTCAAGTATAATATGGCCGTAAGTGGGCGATGTTCCATGGCCTCTTCGTCTCCTCTTCTGATGTCCGTGAGTCTTTGTGTTCTCGAATGTCCACCAAGTAGTATGAACCGTTATGTAAATTCTTGCTGACCACAAAGGGCCCCTCCCATGGTGGGGATAGCTTATGCATATCTGTTTGATCTTGGATGAGCCGAAGTACCAAGTCACCCTCCTGGAATGTCCTGGTTCTAATCCGGCGGCTATGATATCTGCGCAGATCTTGCTGATAAATCGCCGACCGTGCTGCAGCTATATCACGCTCTTCATCCAACCGGTCTAAACCGTCTTGTCTTGACTCCTCGTTAACAGCTTCAACATAGGCAGCTACCCTTGGTGAATCATGGCGTATGTCACTTGGAAGAACTGCCTCTGCACCGTAAACCATGAAAAAAGGTGTATAACCTGTAGACCGGTTTGGTGTAGTATTAATGCTCCAAAGGACAGACGGTAATTCTTCTACCCAACAACCTGGGGTTCTCTGCAAAGGTGTCATAAGCCGGGGTTTGATTCCTCGCAAAATCTCCTGATTTGCCCTTTCTGCCTGACCATTGGATTGGGGGTGAGCCACAGAAGATACGTCCAAACGAATATGCTCTCGTTGACAGAATTCTTCCATCTCACCCTGAGATAAATTGGTGCCATTATCTGTAATGATGCTGTGTGGAAAACCAAACCGGAATATTAATTTTTTGATGAATTTGACCGTTGTTGCCGCATCACACTTGCTTATAGGCTCCGCTTCAACCCACTTTGTAAACTTGTCTACTGCTACCAGTAGATGAGTTTTCTGGTCTTGGGATCTCTTGAAAGGACCGACCATGTCAAGCCCCCAAGTTGCAAAAGGCCAGGTTATTGGTATCATCCGGAGTTCCTGTGCCGGAATAAGAGCACGTCTTGAGAACTTCTGGCAAGCATCACACTTTCGGACCAGATCCGCCGCATCTTAATGCGCGTTAACCAATAGAAGCCATGTCGGAACGCTTTAGCCACTAAAGACTTTGATCCGGCATGATGACCACAATCCCCCTCATGAATCTCCCTTAGAATCTCACAACCTTCCTCAGCTGAAACGCATCGTTGAAATACTCCAGAAGTACTACGATGGTGCAGCTCTCCGTTTGCAATTGTCATAGACTTGGAACGCCGGATTATCTGCCGTGCTTCCTCTTCGTCCTCCGGTAACTCTCCTCGGCTTAAGTATGCCAAATAGGGTACCGTCCAATCCGGAATAACATGGGTTGCTGCAACCAACTGTGCTTCTGGGTCCGGAACAGCTAGGTCGTTTTCTGAAGGTACTTGAACCGAAGGACTGTGCAATTCATCCAAAAAGGTGTTTGGTGGTACCGGTTTACGTTGCGATCCTAGCCGGCTTAAAGCGTCGGCCGCTTCGTTCCTCCGCCGGTCTATATGATCCACCTGATATCCCTTGAAATATCCTGCGACCGCTTCAACCTCTCGTCGATAAGCCGCCATGAGGGGATCCCTTGAATCCCACTTGCCCGAAACTTGCTGTGCCACTAGGTCTGAATCGCCCAGGCACTTAACCCGGCTCAAATTCATCTCCTTTGCCAATCGCAAACCATGAAGTAGCGCTTCATATTCTGCTGCATTATTAGTACAAGGAAATAATAACCGGAGGACATAACAAAATTTATCACCTCTGGGGGAAGTTAAGACAACTCCAGCCCCCGAGCCCTCCAACTGCTTTGAACCGTCGAAGTGAATCGTCCAATAAGTAAGATCCAGCTTCTCCTCAGGAGTCTGCAACTCCGTCCAGTCATTGATGAAGTCTACCAATGCCTGAGATTTTATAGCAGTGCGCGGTACATACTTCAATTCATGCGGGCTGAGCTCAATGGCCCACTTGGCTATCCTGCCTGTCGCTTCCCTGTTCTGGATTATGTCTCCTAACGGAGCTGAACTAACCACAGTTATTGGATGCCCTTGGAAATAATGCTTCAGTTTCCGGTTTGCCATGAACACCCCATATACCAACTTCTGCCAGTGAGGGTACCTTTGTTTGGACTCGATGAGTACTTCACTCACATAATAAACCGGGCGCTGAACCGGATGCTCCTTCCCTGCTTCCTTGCGCTCAACCACAATCGCAACGCTGACCGCCCGTGTATTCGCAGCAACATATAACAGCAAAGGCTCCTTATCAATTGGGGCAGCTAAAAGCGGTGGTTTTGCTAGTTGCTGTTTCAGATTCTCAAACGCTGTATTTGCCTCATCACTCCAAATGAACCGGTCCGTTTTCTTCAACATTTGATAAAGTGGGATCGCCTTTTCTCCCAAGCGACTGATAAACCGGCTTAGTGCCGTGATCCGGCCAGCTATGCGCTGAACGTCATTGATGCAAACCGGTTTTGTCAAAGATGTGATGGCCTTGATCTTCTCCGGGTTGGCTTCTATTCCCCTGTTCGAGACCAGGAATCCCAGAAGCTTACCAGCCGGAACACCAAAACACATTTCTCCGGATTAAGCATCATCCTGTAAGCTCGAAGATTATCAAAGGTTTCTTTGAGGTCTTCTATCATTGTTCTTTCCTCCTTTGATTTGACCACAATGTCATCCACATAAGCATGCACATTCCTTCCTATCTGCCCCTTCAAAAAATTCTGAATGCAACGCTGATAAGTTGCCTGTGCACACTTGAGCCCAAAGGGCATAGACACATAGCAAAAAGCACCAAAAGGAGTTATGAAAGCTGTCTTCTCTTGATCTTCAACTGCCATTTTGATCTGGTGATAACCTGAATATGCATCCAAAAAACTCAGCCGCTCACACCCTGCTGTGGCATCGATAATCTGATCAATGCGAGGTAGAGCAAAAGGATCAGTCGGGCAAGCTTTATTGAGATCTGTGTAATCCACACACATCCTCCACTTCCCATTCTTCTTTAGAACCAACACCGGATTAGCCAACCATTCCGGATGAAAGACTTCCACTATGAACCCCACCGCCAAAAGTCTGGCCACTTCTTCTCCTATAGCCTTGCGCCTCTCTTCATTAAAGCGGCGCAGATATTGTTTTACCGGTTTAAACTTCGGATCAATATTCAACTTGTGCTCAGCGAGTTCCCTCGGTATACCTGGCATGTCAGAAGGTTTCCATGCAAAGATATCCCGGTTCTCACGGATGAACTCGATGAGCGCGCTTTCCTATTTGGGATCAAGGTTAGCACTGATGGTGAACTGCTTAGACGAGTCTCCAGGCACAAAATCAACCTGCTTAGTCTCTTCCGCTGACTTGAAATTCAATGCCGGATCATGCTCGGTAGTTGGTTTCTTCAGTGGAGTCATATCTGCCGGATCGACATTATCTTTATAAAACTTTAGCTCTTCCGTGGCACATACCGCTTCTGCATAAGCTGCATCACCTTCTTCACACTCCACCGCTATCTTACGACTGCCATGCACCGTAATCGTGCCTTTATGACCCGGCATCTTAAGCTGCAAATAAACATAACATGGCCTAGCCATAAATTTATCATAAACCGTCCTTCCAAACAAAGCATGATACGGACTTTTAATTTTGACAACTTCAAAAGTGATCATCTCCGATCTGGAATCATACTCATCTCCAAAGGTGACTTCTAAGTCAATCTTACCAACTGGATAAGCTGACTTACCTGGGACCACCCCGTGGAACACTGTGTTTGATGTTCTTAACTTTTTATCTGTCAGACCCATACGACGGAAGGTCTCGTAATACAGTATATTGATACTGCTACCCCCGTCCATGAGGACTTTAGTAAACTTGTATCCTCCCACCTGAGGTGCTACTACCAAGGCTAAATGACCCGGATTATCCACCCGTAACGGGTGGTCCTCTCTGCTCCATACAATGGGCTGTTCCGACCATCGGAGGAATTGAGGTGTCGCCGGTTCCACCGCATTAACAGCCCGCTTTAGCACCTTCTGGTCTCGTTTGCACAGACTTGTGGTGAAGACATGATACTGCCCACTACTTAACTCCTTCGGGTTACTCTGATACCCGGATTGTGGCTGCTGCTGCTGACGCGGCTACTGCTGGTTTCCTTGATTATTGTAACTCCCTTGGCCCTGCTGCTGATTATTCTGACCATTATAACCACCTTGATGATGGGATTGATTCCCCTGACTATTGTAATTCCCTTGATTATTTTGGCTGCTTGGTCGGGGCTGATAACCGTCGTTATTTCCCCTATACCCTGATCCGGAACTGTTCCCCTGATGTCCCGAACCATAAAATCCGGGCCCTGAACCGCCATACGGGGGCCGGCTAGGAGGATTAAAACGGCCATTCACTGCCTTCATAAAGGGTATGCATTCTCTCATAGTATGCCTTGCTATTTTCCCTCTTCCGCTATGCTTTGGACAGGGTCGGTCCAACTCCTGCTCCCAGCCCGGATCTCCTCCGCCGGTTTGGAGAGTAGAATTTGCCGGATTACCCTGAAAACCGCCTTGAACTTGAGTATTAGCCACAAAATCAGAACTATTTTCTGCCTTCCGTTTACCCAAAAAGCTTGAAGTAACCGGATTAACCGGCGCCGATTTACCAGACTTGCTGGCCTTCCCCGTTTTATCTCCTTCTGCTTCCGGATACTTGGTATTATCTGAGTCTCCGTATTTCACCAGGACGCTCATTAAAGTCCCCATGTCATTGCAGTCCCGTTTAAGCCGTCCGAGCTTTAACTTTAAAGACTCAAACCGGCAATTGTTTTCCAACGTCACTATTGCCGTACTAGGATTAATACCATTCGAAGAGTGTAAGATCTCTGCCACTCTGCGTACCCAAGCTGCTGTAGACTCCTGCTCGCCTTGCACACAGGCTGCTAAATCTATCACCGACATCGGTTGCTTGCATGTATCCTTGAAGTTTTTGATGAACTGACTGCGCAGTTCCCCCCATGATCCAATAGAATTCAGGGGCAGCGCCTTTAGCCAGGTCCGGGCCGTGCCCTCAAGCATCATAGTGAAATATTTGGCACAAGCCGATTCATCCACATCCAGCATTTCCATGGCCATCTCATAACTTTCCACCCAAGCTTCGGGTGGTAAATCGGCTGTGTAATTAGGTACCTTGCGAGGTCCTTTGAAATCCTTGGGCAACTTAACACTCCGTAGGGCAGGGACAAGACATTGTATCCCAAACCCGCTTGCTGTAGCTCCTGCCCCTGTAGTGGCTGTGTGAACCGATGTCGACTGACAAATTTCCTCTCTGGCCTCCGATCTAGGCCGGTTTAGGTCTGGGGCTGGCATCTCCGCCCTTGCCGGATTATCCTGCCTGCGCTGATGTCTCCTGCGCTCACTGCTAGACACTTCTGGCTCCTCCCAATGTCTAGAATAACTTCGGTTGGGACGTGGTGTTGAATGTAACCTTTCCCTGCTATGAGAGTACGCTTGCTGCTGTATTAACGCCGTGTTAAGTAGCTTCTGGGCCCTGCGCGCCTCTATCGCCACCGGAGACGTTTCTTCTACGGGTAAAGCGGCCAACCGCGCCGCCGCTGCAGCAATATTATCCAAGGGGTTCGAATAGTGTCCTGGAGGGACAGGAACATAAGGCGCCGAAGTAATCCTACGCTCCCGTTCTGCGGCGGGCTACTGAACCGACTCATCCCGAGCCGGGGGGCTTCTCCGGTTTAAGGCCGGATTATTACTGGCCCCAGCCCCAGGTGTTCTGAACAAATTCGCAGATTCGTAACCCGGCGGTAGGCGGGACCGATACTTCCGCCCCCTTACTCCTTCCACAGAAGCCTGCTCCATCCTCAAATGAAAGGCTTGATCATCCAACTCTGCTTGTCTTATGGCTAACATTTCTCCTTCCGCCTTTAAATCCTCCTTTAACTGATCGATCCGGGCTTTCAACTGAAGAAGCGCTGCATCATGTTGCGCCTTGTCTGCTGGAGCTACGACCTCCACTGCCTTAGCTGTGAACTCCTCGATCAAGGTGGATAGAACTTCAGTAAGGGAGGGATTTGAACCACTTCCCCCTGCACCAGCCTCTGCTGTCGTTCCGTTCGTCGGGGGTTGTGAACCGGCCATGAAGACCGCCACCCGGTTTGGCGGGTCAAAGGGGTCTGGAATACTGTTTCCATCGGACTCGCCCTCAGACCGGCCGTCCCGCAACTGATACAGAGATTCAGTTTCCCCGGATGAAGATTCGTCATCTGAGTAGACAACGGTTGCACCATCAGATTCCGATCCGTCCTCGGCTCGGCCTCCGTGAATTGCTCCAACGAACACATGCTTCATGGCAGGCTGAATCCGGGCCGATCTCGTACGCTGAGCCGGCTCGACGATGTTGGGGAGGGTGTCCGGCTCAGGTCCCGGTTCACCAATTCTGCCGATGAAGACTTGGATGCTGCCGAAGGGGACCCGGTACCCGTATTCGATCGAATCGGCCTCCGGTCCCCAACCCGCGTCGTCGATGTAGATCCGGCCACGACGACTCTTGGTCATCCGGCCGACTGCGTAACCCTTTAACCCTTCGAAGCCGCCTTTCAAGAACTCGAAACCATCGTGCGCAGGACCCACGGTGGGCGCCAACTGTCGTGGAAATAACACGGCAGATGCCCGGTTTAACGGACTTGATGATGGAACCATCGCATGGGTTAGCTTGAAAGGATTCATGGCACACAAAGGACACAAAGGATTTATACTAGTTCGGCCCCTTCGGAGAAGGTAAAAGCCTACGTCTAGTTGGTTTGGTATTGCCTGGGCGTCGGTTTACAGGGAGCGGATTCGCTTTGCCTGTGTCTCGACGGATTGTTTGTTGCTTGTCCTTGAACCGTCGCCGGGTCGTCCCTTTATATAGAGGTGACGCCTGGTCCGGTTTACAGAGTCCCGAGGCCGGCTCATAATCGTGTCCGCCCCGGTCTCTGTCTTTCTTTCTTATCTCTCAAGTTACATCTCTTGGCGGTTTACAAACCATACTTCTATACATGGGCCTTAAAATCTCATGGGCCGTAGTCCCTACTAAAATATTAAACCAAGTATAATATAACCAAGCCGGTTTACAATAGCCGGTTTATACATGCTAACCATATCCCTGACAAAGGGTATGATCATCTTGCCTGAGATCCCGCAAGGAAGAAGAACGTATCCATGAAGAAGAGGAAGAAGAAGCCTTGAAGAAGAACCATGGGTAGACGAACGAATCCTCATGATCGCAACGGAACAAGCACTAACGAGAAGAAGCAAGCAATACGGTAAACACACAAACACAAGAACACGACAATATGCTCAAACAAGTATGATGCAAAACAAGTCTACATATGATGCACAGCAAGTATATACAGGAAGCAAAACATGGCAAGGTAGGAAGCACAGCAAAACAACACAAGTCTACATATATGATTCAATACATGGCAAGGTATGATGCATGGCAAGTCTATACAGGAAGCACAGCAAGTCTATACAGGAAGCATAACATGGCAAGGTAGGAAGCACAGGAAACAACACAAGTCTATATAATGCAATACATGGCAAGGTATGATGCATGACAAATATATGCAGGAAGCAATACATGGCAAGGTATGATGCATGACAAATCTACATAGGAAGCACAGCAAGTCTATACAGGAAGCATTACATGGCAAGGTAGGAAGCATAATATGGCAACGGTGCAAGATGCACCCAAACATCAACCAAACTCACTCCAATCATGTTAACAAGATGATATTATGACTCTACATGCAAAATCACACAAGTTTCATATAAGGAACACCCCAAACGGAGCAACGGGCTACAAGATACACATGAAACAAGATATAACAACAAGCTGAAATTAACAGCCACATAGCAACTTGGAAGCAAGAAATATATGCTACATCACTCAAACATGGTGAAAAGAAGCATGGACATGAAGTAGACATATCCTACAGCAAACAACTCCATTGGAGCATCTCCATAGGAGGCATGGATCAATAGCAACAAGCTACAACATTTTGATCATGACAATAAAAACCTGACAGCAATATTTTATAGCAACTTGGGAGCAAGAATTAAATAAGCTACAGCAAGGCAAATGAGCAAGTGAAGGCATGAATGGATAGACAACAATATATACAACAAGGAATGATCAATGGCCACCCCAAAACTAACATGGATTTGCCTAGAACAACAAGCAAACATAGCATCAGGATATTACAGATTCCAGACTTAGTGAAATTTCACTAAGTCTTAAAACAGTAACAGCAACATGGCAAGTTTGCAAGCATGGTTAAGTCAACAAAAGGCATATCATGGAAAGTTAAGTGCACCACATCAAAGAACACATCATGGAGATTCTAAAACATCTAGGCATGTGACAAGGGGACAAACACAACAATAGCAACGAGCTCCTCAACTTGGCATCTCGTAACAAGTTACAAAACCTAACAGCCACATGCACTTTTGCAACATAAATAAACATGGCAATATGAACTCAAACAAACATGCTATAGCAACCAACATGTAGAGCATCTCATGATAAAAATTTTGACATATCATTTGCATCATTTGGATAAACATGCACCAAGTTATCACATCTCAAACATGGCATGAAAATAACAAGTAGCAGCAGTTTATAACAAGTAGCACCCTTGCAACAGAGATTAGAGCATCTAGATGAACTCAAATGAGCATGGCACAATGGAACAAAGTGTAGAGCACATCACCACGATCATTTTGACATATCATACACTCAATTTGGATCACCACACAAAAAGTTATCACTATGCAAAGTAGCAACATTATATGCATCAGGAAAAGGACTTAGCAGAAATTACTAGACTGAAAAAAAAAACAGGGCGCAATATAGCTAAGTGACGCTCAGGCGGGATATAGGGTTCTCACCCATGGGCTTGGCCCAGTACGTGAGGAGGAGGCAGCAGGCCCGACGGGTCGGGCCGGACGCGGGGCCCACCTGGCCGGCGCGCTGGGCCGGGATGTCGGCCTCGGAGTTGGGCCGCGCTTCGGCCTGGGAAGGAGAGGCCCGGCGTGGGCGCTGGATCGGGGCTCGGCCCACACGCGGGTGCAGCCCACCGAGGCGAGCGGAGGTCCTCCCGATCCACCAGGTCGGTGGATCGAGGAAGAGCGGGGTGGCTGGCAACTCCGGCGATGAGGGGAGATCGCCGGAGGTGGCGGAGGGCACGGGATCCAGCTGATCTGGATGAGGGCGTGGACGGGGACCCGTCTCCGGCGACGGAGCATCGACGGTGAGCTCCTCCGGCGGCGTCTGCAGGACACTATGGGTGGAGGCGGCGGCGAGATCGGAGGGAGCCGGGGCTCGAGCGTGGAGCAGAGCGCTACGGGAGGTCGTGGAGGGACCTGCGGGAGCGGTGGCCAATGGGCCCGAGCGGGCTTCCGCGGCGGCGGACGGGCCAAGGGCGGGCCCGATCTGGGTTCTTCGGTGGCTGGTGGGAGGAGGGAGGTGGCTGGTTGGGGCGCACGGAAAACGCGGAGGCTAGGGTTAGGGGGCCTAAAATGGCAGGTTGGGGGCGTTTATATAGGCATAGGGCTAGGTTTAGGGGGGTTTTGGACCGTTCCGGAGCCATCGGATCACGATCCAACGGCAAAGGAGCGAAGGGGAATAGGCTGGGCCTAGTGGGCTGTGTAGACGTGGTTTCGGGCTACGAGGAGAGAAGGGAAAAGAGGCCCGCGGGGTTTTCGGAGACCGAAAACGTCCGACGAATAAACCGGCGACTAGTGCCGCTATATAAATCCGTTGGGCTATTAAACGAGCTCCGAATGAGACGAAATTTGGCAGGCGGCCTGTCTACACTATAATAAGACCACACGCCAAGTTTCAACCCATTTCGAGAACGTTTTTCGGCCACTCACAAAATAAATATTCGGAGGCACCGCGGGCGCGTGCAAGTGTGTCTGGGCTCAGAACGGACAACGGAAAGGACGAGGGAACTCGGACGGATGCAAGTTTTGAAAACATGCTGATGCAAGCACACGATGACATGGCAAGATGCAACACGCAAGCAGATGACATGGCACTGACAACGAATAAGTGGCTCACACCTGGCGCACCGGTCTCGGGGTGTCACAGCTCTGAAGCCCAATATCACCTTTCTCGTGCATCTAAGGTGCGATCGTCTGAATGGACGTGCAACACGTTCTTCAGGGATGCAAGAATTCTCGATAAATTTTATCACTTGGTGAACAACGCCGGCATCATCCCTTTCCTCGAAGATAAGTGTGATCAGTACCTTCTCCTCACAAATACTTTCGTGCAAGTTTTTCACTTCCCCTCCAGGAAAGAGCCACGCATTGTTACATTCAACTTATATGAAGTTCCTAGAGAGATGCTGCTTGATGAGTTTTGTAAGGGTTTCTTTGTTCCCTCCGAGGGTAGCCCTGTAGAGCCACATCCTCATGACATTGTGGATTTTATATCCGAAGTCACTGTGGGGGGGTGAGAGGAGCTTTTGAGGCTAGGGTTGCTAGTTTACATTTTCCATTTTGAATTATTATTCCATATTTGTCGGGAGATGTTTGATTGAACGGTGGGAGCGTGTATCACTCAGCTTGCCTGACCATGCTATTTTGTTACATGCTCTTTACAGCGGTAGAACTTTTAGTTTGGGTGCTATGATTACTCGACGGTTGCATACTAACCGCTCGAAGGGAGTCATTTATGGTGGCATTTATGCTTCTCGCCTCACTAGACGTTTTGAGATTCCTATTATGCACAATGAGGCTAATGATAAGCTTTTACCTGTTAGACACCTTGACTACACTAGTATGGTTGGGCATGACTTTATTGACGGTGGCAGGCCATGATTTCGATATAACTTGGTGTTCAGTCAGGGCACTTGTGAGACCATTACCCTTCCCGCACCTTCTTTGTTCAATCTTTCTTTAGGCAGGTACGCTATTATGCACGCGGAAATTTACGCTTATTGGGGCTTGGTGCCCACCCAAGTGGACAAGCCTGAGTTGGCACCTAAGTCAAAGGCGACCGCACATATAGTTTACGTGTGGGATCCTCAGGATCTCGTTTATTAGTTGGACCTACAGGAGCCTATGCACTATCCTCGAGAGGGATGCTTGGATCTGTAGCCGTAGACCAACTTCGGCCGAAAGGCTATGCTTAGGGAGTATGTATTTCTCACCGACTTCACATTCATGTACCACACATTTCATTCCAGTTGTCGGTGTTCATCCTTTTTCTTGTATATCCATGTTAGTTTAATTTTCACTTCCTTCTTATGGTTTGAAGAACTTTGAAAATCCAAAAATATTTATTTGTTCTTTTCAGTTTTTATTTCTTGTTAAGTATGTAGAATTAAAAAGAAAACCCACAAATATTTCTTATTTCTTCTTTTGTTTGTTGGGAGCTTTCCGGTGTAAATAGTTCTTCTCGTTTGTTGTTTTTATCCTTTGTTAATTTGTTTTCTTCAGAAAAAATAAAAACTCCAAAAATATTTTAGTGTGTTTGTGTGAAATTATTTTCTTTTCTTTGAGTTGTCGTAAGGAGTAGACCGCGATGAACATGTTGAGTGGCTCTCATATGCATTATTGTTGATCTAACAAAGATCCCATATTGCCTTGTCTTCTCCTTTGAATAAAATGTTTGTAGATTCTAGCTTAGTCTATGACACACTTGCACTATTATTATTTTCATATCATTCGGCCGTGCAAGTGAAAGGCACTAATGGCAATTATTTGATGAAGTGATTGAGGTGAAGAAAAGCTGGTATGAAATCCTCTTGTTTTTATATTTGAAAATATGTTTAGCTCATCGTTCTTGATTCAGTATTATTAGGAGTAAACATGTTTGTGATGACAATTAGAGATTATAGTTGCTCATGCCATGTTTAAATAGCAAGGAGTGGATAATGGTTTATCTTGAGTGTCAACATGCATTAAAATAGTTATGATGTAGTATGATAGTATGATATCTCCCTCTGAATGATTCGAGTGGCTTGACTTGGCACTTGTTCACACATATAGTTGATTCAAAACCAGCATAGCCTCTATGATATTTATGTTCGTGGTGTTTGATATCCTACTCATGCTCGTATTCAATGTTAATTATTCTCAATGCATGTATATGATCATTGAAAGATCATGGATGTCGCCTAGAGGGGGTGAATAGGCGTTTCAAAATAATTACGGTTTAGGCTTGAACAAATGCGGAATAAAACTAGCATTTAATTTGTCAAGCACAAAACCTAAATCGACAGGCTCATCTATGTGCACCAACAACTTATGGTAAGTGCTACCTCTTGAGCTTGCGTTGTATTCCCTCAAAGAGGAAAGGGAGATGCAGCACAGTAGCGTAAGTATTTCCTTTAGTTTTTTAGAACCAAGGTATCAATCCAGTAGGAGACCACGCGCCAGTCCCTCGCACTTGCACAAACAAATAAGAACTTCGCAGCCAACGCGATAAGGGGTTGTCAATCCCTTTACGGTCATTTAGGAGAGTGAGATCTGATAGAGATGATAATTATATTTTTGGTATTTTTGGTTTAATAAAACAGCAAATAAAAGCAAGAAAAGTAAAGTAGATGTAGATTGATATGTTGAGAATAGACCCGGGGGCCATAGTTTTCTCTAGTGGCTTCTCTCATGATAGCGATATTCTATGGCGGGTAAACAAATTACTGTCGAGCAATTGATAGAAGAGCGAATAATTATGAGACTATCTAGGCATGATCATTGTATATAGGCATCACGTCCGAGACAAGTAGACCGAAACGATTCTGCATCAACTACTTTTACTCCACACATCGACCGCTATCCAGCATGCATCTAGTGTATTGAGTTCATACGAACAGAGTAACGCCTTAAGCAAGAAGACATGATGTAGAGGGATAAACTCAAGCAATATGATGACAACCCCATCTTTTTATCCTCGATGGCAACAATACAATACGTGCCTTGCTGCCTCTACTGTCACTGGGAAAGGACACCGCAAGATTGAACCCAAAGCCAAGCACTTCTCCCATTGCAAGAACTATAGATCTAGTAGGCCAAACCAAACCAATAATTCGAAGAGACTTGCAAGGATATTATGAGCACACATAAAAAGTTCAGAGAAGAACCAAATATCTTTCATAGATAACCTTGATCATAAACTCACAATTCATCGGATCTTCACAAACACACCGCAAAAAGAGATTACATCGAATAGATCTCCTCGAAGACCAAGGAGAACTTTGTATTGAGATCCAGAGAGAGAGAAGAAGCCATCTAAATACTAGCTATGGACCCGAAGGTCTGTGGTAAACTACTCACAACTCATGGTGAGGGCGATGATGATGATGATGAAGAAGGCCTCCGTGATGGATCCCCCTCCCGGAACAGGCTCCAAGATGGGATCTCCACGGGAACATCAGCTACGGCGGTGGAATTAGGGTTTTCTCTCTGTGTATGGAGTTTCTGGGGTACGTAGGTATATATAGGAAGAAGGAGGGCACTGGGGGCCATGTGGGCCAGCCTCGAGGCAGGGGGTGCGCACCCCGCCCTCGAGGGCTGGCCCCTTGCCCCCTGACTTGGTCCTAACATTTCCCGAGCGTGATTTCCTCCAAAAATATCTCTCGCGGAGGTTTCACTCCGTTTGGACTCCGTTTGATATTCCTTTTCTGCAAAACCCTGAAATAGGAAAAAAAACAGCAATCTGGACTGGGCCTTTGGGTTAGTAGGTTAGTCCCAAAAATGATATAAAAGTGAATGATAAAGCCCATTAAACATCCAAGACTTCATAAATAATAGCATGGAACAATCAAAAAATTATAGATACGTTGGAGACGTATCAGTAAGCATGATAAAAACTAAGTGATAGTACGAAATATAACATGAAACATTATGGATATCACAAAGTAAAGTGCATAAGTAAAGGGCTCGGGTAAGAGATAACTGAGGGACGTGGAGATGACGATGTATCCCAAAGTTCACACCCTTGTGGATGCTAATCTCTGTTTGGAGCGGTGTGGAGGCACAATGCTCCCCAGAATGCCACCAGGTCCACCGTAATATCCTCGTGCCCTCGCACAATGCAAGATGCCATGATTCCACAAAGGGACCCTTGAGGGCGGTCACCAAACCCTTACATTTGGCAACCCTTGAGGGCACTCACCAAACCCGTACACATTGGCCACCTTGGGGGCGGTCACCAGAACCTGTACAAATCACTCGGGCAATCTCCATAACTTAATCTGAGACCCCGAAGCTTGTCTAGGAGCTTTCCACCACAATGATTGAGCTCCACGACACCAAACGTCTAGGGCACCAAAGCACCCAGGAGGAACAAGATCTAGGGTGCCCAAACACCACAGACTAATAAGCTTCTTACTTTCACTTCCACATATCATCATGGAGAACTCAAACCTATGCACCAAATGCAATGGCAAGGGCGCACAGAGTGCCCAAGTCCCTCACTCTCAAATCCCACCAAAGCAACGAAAGCTATGGAGGAATATGAGAGGAAGAACTAGAAAGATAACACCAAGACCTCTGAGATCTAGATCCAAGGAGTTCCCTCACATAGAGGAGAAAGTGATTGGTGGAAATGTGGATATAGATCTCCTCTCTCTTTTCCCTCAAGAACTAGCAAGAATCATTGGAGGGATTGAGAGTTAGCAAGCTAAAAACAAGAGTTGGTGCAAACAAAATCCGTTTTCGATGAACTTGAGCTTGTCATGAAGATGACCATAAGCTCAAAAACTAACACAGATAAAAACTAAAAACAAGAATCAAGAAAGATGATGCCAAAGATGCAATGGTTTGAGCTCTCTACGAACGATACGGTCAAGCTACTCACTTGAGAGCCCCCTTGATAGTAAGGCCATCTATCTTATAACCCGGTCTCCCAACTAATACCACGAGACCGACAAAATAGAAAACATATCAAGATTAAACCTTTGCCTTGTGCATAATCAACTTGAGCTAGATGATGACGACCTTGACCTCCTCAAGTTGGACCACCTTTCTTGATTGCGCTGGCTCGATGAAGACTAGTATATTGCTCTCCATACTCCACTATTGGTGAGCAACGCCTCGGCACATCTCCATAAGTCCATTATCACCACAATGGACGGCAAGCTTCAAGCATGATCTCTTCGTGATGCTCCCCTTGAACTTGCATGCCCCAACCTTGATGATGATCACTACTTGATGTCATCCTCCATGGGTTATATGATATCTTCCTTTTGATGCATACCCATGGAAATATACCTAACCCCACAAAGAACTCTCAAGTACACCATCGGTTAGTACACAAAGCGTAATGGACAATGCTTACGATACCATGGGATCACTTGATCCCTCTCAGTAGATCGTCTACGCCTTGTGTGTTGATCAACTTGATTCACTCTTTGACTTAGTCATGATCAACCTTGTATCATGTCTTCTCTATGACAAATCTTTGGATAATTCCTTGAATAACACATTGGTCAACACATAAACTCATTTAAACCAACAAATGGACTTCAAGAAATGCCTATGGACAAATCCTATGAATATAACTCAAGGCAACCATTAGTCCAGAGAGAGTGTCATCAATTACCAAAACCACACATGGAGGCACCATGCTATTTCAACCATTTTTGCTCTATCGCTGGTCGCTTCTCAATCTATTTGCTAGCCTTCCCCTGTACTAAGTGGGAAAACTGAATGTGCATCCAAATCCCTAAAGCAAAGTTGTTCTAGATAACTCCACTATACCTACCTATATGCGGTATTACTCTGTCATTCCGAGTAAAATTTGTATGTGACGCCTGTAATCCTTCAAATAAGCATCTGTTTTGTGTGTCTGTACCGCTCATGGAGCGATAGGGGGTGGTCAATATCTTCCATGCTAAGTAGGTTATTCTCATGGTGAGTGTTTATTCACTTGTCCTTACATGAAAGGGTTGGTATTCGGGATGCCTGGTCCCATGATCAAATTATAGAATAATGAAATAAAGTCCCCCGGAAAGTTGTTGGTATGGAGGGCACCCGAGGATTCGGCTAGCTATGGCTTGTGTTTGTTGGCTGAGGGGGAGTAAATTTTACCTTTCCGCTTCGGAACCCCCGCTAATTTATTTAGCATGGAAGATATTTAAAACTCTTGAACGTGACGTTGACAGGAAAGGCACACCTCCCAAAATTATATTCATCTCTATTTTAAGCTTTGAGCTCTGGCACCTCTGCAAATCCATGCTTCCTTCTACGAAGGGCTTGTCCATTTACTTTCATGTTATTTTACTTTTATTGTTGAGTCATCACCATCTCACTTAAGCACCAGTTGGAGAGCACTATTGTCATTTTTATGCATTCGGTATAGTTAATGTTGAGTGTGACATGACTGGATCTCTTCTACCTTGAATTACAAAGTTTAGTCGTTGCTTGAACTTCATAGGTGCTCTACATTTATGTTTTGCGGTCTCAAAAAGGGCAAGCGAAATACCATGTTATCATATTATATCATGATTGTTTTGACAAATTGTTGGCATATGAGATATCTTATCATTGCTCGTTAGTTGGCTATGTCATTGGTATGAGTAATGTGAGACCTAAATGTTATCATGAACATGGATAGTTCATAATTTTTTGCTGAAAACTTGATCATTAGTTAAGCATATTCACAATAACAGAACAAAAAGAGTTTGTAAAAGTTTTTCTTTATCACTTTCAGTTTGTCAACTGAATTGCTTGAGGACAAGCCATGAGTTAAGCTTGGGGGAGTTGATACGTACCAAATGTATCTACTTTTCCAAACACTTTTGCTCTTGTTTTGGACTCTAATTTACATGATTTGAATGGAACTAACCCAGACTAACGATGTTTTCAGCAGAATTGCCATGGTGTTGCTTTCGTGCAGAAATAAAAGTTCTTGGATTGAGCTGGAAATTTACGCAGAATATTTTCAGAATATGTAAAAATACTCGCAAAGAGAAATACTAGAGGGGGCCACCAGGGCAACACAAGCACAGGGCCCGCCCACCCCCAGGTTCAAAGTCCTTGGTATATAAAGCTTTTCGTCACGGTTTCTATTGGCTGGCGGCTCGTGCTGATGCTGAAGACTTGGTCAAAAAGTGTGATGCATGTCAAAAATTCTCAAGGCGTGCTCATGTACCAGCTCAAGAATTAAGGATGATTCCAATCACTTGGCGGTTTGCAAGTTGGGGGCTAGATATGGTTGGGCCCTTTAAGAGATCTCAGGATAAGAAAACCCACCTTCTGGTGGTGGTTGATAAGTTCACCAAGTGGGTGGAAGCGGAGCCAGTCAGCAAGTATGATGCAGCAACGGCGGTTCAGTTCATCAAAAAGGTGATTTTCCGGTTTGGCTTTCCACATAGCATTATAACTGATAATGGGACTAATTTTTCCAAGGGTGCTATGAAAGAGTTTTGTCAACGTGAGCACATCCGGCTTGATGTATCATCAGTGGCTCATCCTCAATCTAATGGTCAAGCTGAGAGAGCCAGACAAGAGATCCTGAGAAGCATCAAACCCCAGCTTATGGTTCCCTTATAGAGGACGCCGGGTTGTTGGGTGGAGGAGTTACCTTACGTGTTATGGAGCATCAATACCACGCCTAACAGATCTACGGGTTACACGCCTTTTTTCATGGTTTACGAAGCAGAGGTAGTTCTCCCTAGTGACATCCATCACGACTCACCTCGTGTGGCGGCTTATGTTGAAGATGACAATGAGAAGGCACGACAAGAAGCACTGGACCGGTTAGACGAGGAATGTGACATTGCAGCAGCTCGGTCGGCGATTTACCAGCAAGATCTGCGTCGATATCACAGCCACCGGGTTAGAACTAGAACTTTTCCAGAAGGCGATCTGGTGCTCCAGCTCATCCAGGACCAGACTGATATGCACAAGTTATCCCTGCCTTGGGAAGGACCCTTTGTGGTCAGCAAGAATCTGCACAACGGGTCATATTACCTTATCGACGTTTGAGAACACAAGGACTCACGCACATCGGAGGAGAAGACCCAACGGTCGTGGAACATTGCTCATCTTCGGCCCAACTACACCTGAGCCATAGGCTCCTCTTATGTATATATTTTTTGCAATGTATATATTATGATCAATATAATAAACAGGCATCCCTGCTAAAGCGGGGCCTCTGCTGTTTTTTTCATAAGAGTTTGTCACATGGGGGCTTCTGTTTATAAAACGGATTTCTCACTACCCTCTTGAACCGGCTATCAAGCCAATATTATCATAAGAGCACAGCTCTGGTTACTTCAGTAATCCGGCTATCAAGCCAATATTATCATAAGGGGCAAAAGAGAGTTTGATGCACAGCACAACTCAAACATAGGCACTGCTACTTCTCGAGCTTGCGTTGTATTCCTCGAAGAGGAAAGGGTGATGCAGCATAGTAGCGTAAGTGATTCCCTTAGTTTTTGAGAACCAATGTATCAATCCAGTAGGAGACCATGCTTGAGTCCCTCGCACCTGCACAAACAAATAAGAACTTCGCAGCCAACGCGATAAGGGGTTGTCAATCCCTTTACGGTCACTTACGAAAGTGAGATCTGGTAGAGATGATAGTTTGATATTTTTGGTATTTTTGTTTATAAGAACATAAAGTAAAAGCGGAAAAGTAAAGTAGATTGTAGATTGAGAATAGACCTAGCGGGGCGGGTAAGCAAATTAATGTCGACCAATTGATAGAAAAGCGAATAATTATGAGACTATCTAGGCATGATCATTATATATAGGCATCACGTCCGAGACAAGTAGACCGAAATGATTCTGCATCTACTTCTATTACTCCACACATCGACCGCTATCCAGCATGCATCTAGTGTATTGAGTTCATAAGAACAGAGTAACACCTTAAGCAAGATGGCATGATGTAGAGGGATAAACTCAAACTTAGTGATATAAACCCCATCTTTTTATCCTCAATGGCAACAATACAATATGTGCCTTGCTGCCCATACTGTCACTGGGAAAGGTAACCGCAAGATTGAACCCAAAGCCAAGCACTTCTCCCATTGCAAGAACTATAGATCTAGTAGGCCAAACCAAATCAATAATTCGAAGACACTTGCAAGGATATTATAATCGTACATAAAGAGTTCAGAGAAGAACCAAATATTTCTCATAGATAATCTTGATCATAAACCCACAATTCATTGGATCTCGACAAACACGCCACAAAAAGAGATTACATTGAATAGATCTCCTCGAAGACCGAGGAGAACTTTGTATTGAGATCCAAAGAGAGAGAAGAAGCCATCTAGATACTAGCTATGGACCCGAAGGTCTGTGGTAAACTACTCACAACTCATGTTGAGGTGATGATGATGATGTAGAAGCACTCCGTGGTAGATCCCCCCTCCGGCGGAGCTCCGGAACAGGCCCCAAGATGGGATCTCACGGGAACAGAAGGTTACGGCGGTGGAACTAGGGTTTTCTCTCCTATTCTGATGGTTTCGGGGTACGTAGGTATATATAGAAGGAAGGAGGGCACTGGGGGCCAAACGTGGGGCCCACGAGGCAGGAGGCGCACCCTATAGGGGGGGCGCGCCCCCCACCCTCATGGGCGCCACGTGTGCCCTACTCCATGGTTCTCAAGTCTCCCGTGCGTGATTTTCTCCGAAAATATCTCTCCCGAAGGTTTCATTCCGTTTGGACTCCGTTTGATATTCCTTTTATGTAAAACCCTAAAACTGGCAAAAAACAGCAATCTGGATTGGGCCTTTGGGTTAGTAGGTTAGTCCCAAAAATAATATAAAAGTGTATGACAAAGCCCATTAAACATCCAAAACATCATAAATAATAGCATGGAACAATAAAAAATTATAGATACGTTGGAGACGTATCAAGCATCCCCAAGCTTAATTCCTGCTCGTCCTCCAGTAGGTAAATGATAAAAACAGAATTTGTTATGTGGAATGCTAACCAACATCATTTTTCAATGTAATACTCTTAATTGTGGCATGAATGTTCAGATAAAAGATTCAAGACAAAAGTCTATATTGACATAAGAAATAATAATACTTCAAGCATACTAACAGAGCAATCATGTCTTCTCAAAATACTATGGCTAAAGAAAGTTATCCCTACAAAATCATATAGTCTGGCTATGCTCCCTCTTCATCACACAAAATATTCATATCATGCACAACCCCGATTTCAGCAAATCACTTGTTTTCATACTCTATTCTTTCAAACCTTTCAACTTTCACGCAATACATGAACGTGAGCCATGGACATAGCACTATGGGTGGAATAGAGAGGTGGTTGTGGAGAAGACAGAAAGGAGGGAGATAGTCTAACATCGACTCGATGTATCAACGGGCTATGGAGATGCCCATCAATAGATATCAATGTGAGTGAGTAGGGATTGCCATGCAACGGATGCACTAGAGCTAAAAATGTATGAAAGCTCAACAAAAGAAACTAGTGGGTGTGCATCCAACTTGCTTGCTCATGAAGACCTAGAGCATTTGAGGAAGCCCATCGTTGGAATATACAAGCCAAGTTCTATAATGAAAATTCCCACTAGTATATGAAAGTGACTAAACATTAGACTCTCTATCATGAAGAACATGGTGCTACTTTGAAGCACAAGTGTGGAAAAAGATAGTAGCAATTGTCCCTTTTTCTTCTTCTTTTTTCCTTTTTTTCTTTTTTTGGGCCTTTCTTTTTTTGGCCTTTCTTTTTTTCTTTTTTTTTTCTTTTTTTGGAGGGGCTTTATTGATTTAGCCTTTCCTCACATGGGACAATGCTCTAATAATTATGATCATCAAACTTTCATTACAACTCGATATTACAACTCGATACTAGAACAAAGTATGACTCTATATGAATGCCTCCGGCGGTGTACCGGGATGTGCAATGAATCAAGAGTGACATGTATGAAAAATTATGCATGGTGGCTTTGCCACAAATACGATGTCAACTACATGACCATGCATGGTAATATGACAATATGAAGCGTGTCATATGAACGGAACGGTGGAAAGTTGCATGGCAATATATCTCAGAATGGTTATGGAAATACCATGATAGGTAGTGTTGGATGTTTTGAGGAATATATATGGTGGCTATTTTGAGGAAGGATATATAGTGGGTGTATGGTACTGGCGAAAGTTGTGTGGTACAAGAGAGGCTAGCAATGGTGGAAGGGTGAGAGTGCGTATAATCCATGGACTCAACATTAGGCATAAAGAACTCATATACTTATTGAAAAAATCTACGAGTCATCAAAACAAAGCTATCAATGCATGCTCCTAGGGGGGAGGTTGGTAGGAGTTAACCATCGCACGCCCCTGACCTCCACACAAAGGTTGACACTTTACAAATACCTCATGCTCTAACTTCGTCACATAGCGGTTCACCATACGTGCATGCTATGGGAATCACTAACCTTAACACAAGCATTTCTCAATTTCATAATAACTCCACTAGCATGACTCTAATGTCACTATCCTCATATCTCAAAACAATTATCAAGCATCCAACTTCTCATCATATTCAATGCACTAAGTGTGAAAGTTTTTACTACATTGATATTAGATGTCTATCATGTGAAGACTAGTTTCATAGCCTAAGCACATTACCATGATGTTTTAATATACTCTCAAAAGGACATAAGTGAAGCATGAGAGATCAACAATTTCTACAAAATATTATCACCATCGTGCTCTAAAAGATATAAGTGAAGCACTAGAGCAAAACTATTCAACTCAAAAGATATAAGTGAAGCACATAGAGTGTTCTATCAATTCCTAGGCCATATTTAACTCTCTCAAATAGGTGTGTCATGCAAGGATAATTGTGTCAAACTAAAAAGCAAAGACTCAAATTATACAAGATGCACCAAGTAAAAAACATATCATGTGGTGAATAAATATATAGCTCCGAGTATAGTTACCGATGGATGACGACGAAAGAGGGGATGCCTTCCCGGGGCATCCCCAAGCTTAGGCTTTTGGTTGTCCTTGAATTTTACCTTGTGGTTCCATGGGCATCCCCAAGCTTAGGCTCTTGCCACTCTTTGTTCCATATTCCATCAAAGCAATACTCAAAACTTAAAACTTCACAACACAAAACTTAGACAAAAATCTCGTGAGCTCCGTTAGTATAAGAAAGCAAACCACCACTCAAAGGTACTGCAATGAATTCATTCTTTGTGTATATTTGTGTTAAACCTACTGTATTCCAACTTCTCTATGATTCATACTTCCCAATACTACTCATAGATGCATTGAAATAAGCAAACAACACATGAAAAACAGAATCTGTCAAAAACATAACAGTGTGTAGTAATCTGCAGTTTTCGCATACTTCTGTAACTCCAAAAAATACAAACTAAATTGGTAAACGTGAGTAATTTGTCTATTAATCATCTTAAAAAAGAATCAACTAAATAGCATGCTCCATTAAAATCTGGTGACCATTCTAGCGAGCACTAACGATTCTGTTTTTCACAGCAAGATCATATAAACTTTACACAAGTCTTCCCAAAGGTTCTACTTGGCACAAACACTAAACAAAACACAAAACCACATATAAACAGAAGCTAGATGCAATATTTATTCCTAAACAGAAGCAAAAACAAAAAATATAAAATTGGGTTGCCTCCCAACAAGCTCTTTCTTTATAGCCATTAAGATAGGCTTGATAATTTTAATGATGCTCACATGAAAGACAACACTTGAAGCACAAATTAAAAAGCATCATAGAACTTGTGACAAACACATCTAAGTCTAACATACTTCCTATGCATAGGCATTTTATAGGAAAACAAATTAGCAAGACAAGTAAAATCTAGCATACGCAAGGAAGAAGAAAGAAACAAGATCAATCTCAACACGAAGAGAGGTAATTTAGTAACATGAAAATTTCTACGACCATATTTTCCTCTCTCGTAATAATTGCATGTAGGATCATAAGCAAATTCAACAAAATAGCTATCACATAACATATTCTCAACACGTTCCATATGCATGCAAAGTTGACACTCTTCCAAAATAGTGGGATCAATATTAACTAAAGTCATGACCTCTCCAAACCCACTTTTATCAAAAAATTCATAAGATTGAATATTCTCCAAATATGTGGGATCTAAAGTTGACACTCTTCCAAATCCACTTTAAATATTATTTCAAACACTATTATCAATCTCATATTCATCATGGGGCTTAAATAAATTTCCAAGATCATAAGAAGAATCACCCCAATCATGATCATTGCAACAAGTAGTGGGCATAGCAATACTAGCATCCCCAAGCTTAGGGTTTTGCATATCATTAGCACAATTGACATTAATAGAATTTATAATAACATCATTGCAATCATGCTTTTCATTCAAGGAGCTATCATGAATCACTTTTTCTTTTAACAATTCCTCACAATTTTTAGATTCATAAATTTCAAGCAAAACCCCATAAAGGTAATCTAGTGCACACAACTCAATAGGAATTGGTTCAACATAATTGAATCTGTTAAAGAGATTAGCAAGTGGATGAGGAACCATAATTTAGCAAGCAAAGATGCAAGCTAATAGAGGGCACATAGCAACACAAGCAAACAAGAGGCAAGCGAACGGTAACACACGGCAAAAAGAAGGGCAAATAAAACGACAAGGGTGAAGTGGGGGAGAGGAAAACGAGAGGCAAAAAATGTAATGTGAAGGATAAGGGTTTGTGATAGGTAATTGGTATGTAATGTGAAGGATAAGGGTTTGTGAGAGGCAAAAAATGTAATGTGAAGGATAAGGGTTTGTGTA
>LR738709.1:171181596-171272983 GCA_902687465.1 Secale cereale
TAAGCCCCCCCCCCCCCTCGGCAACGGCGCCAGAAATTCTTCTTGCTACTTCTCGAGCTTGCGTTGTATTCCCTCGAAGAGGAAAGGGTGATGCAGCACAGTAGCATAAGTATTTCCCTCAGTTTTTGAGAACCAAGGTATCAATCCAGTAGGAGACCACGCGTGAGTCCCTCGCACCTGCACAAACAAATAAGAACTTCACAGCCAACGTGATAAGGGGTTGTCAATCCCTTTACGGTCACTTACGAAAGTGAGATCTGATAGAGATGATAGTTTGATAGTTTTGGTATTTTTGTTTATAAGAATAGAAAGTAAAAGCGGAAAAGTAAAGTAGATTGTAGATTGAGAATAGACCCGGGGGCCATAGTGTTCTCTGGTGGCTTCTCTCATGATAGCAATATTCTACGGCGGGTAAACAAATTATTGTCGAGCAATTGATAGAAAAGCGAATAATTATGAGACTATCTAGGCATGATCATTATATATAGGCATCACGTCCGAGATAAGTAGACTAAAACGATTATGCATCTACTACTATTACTCCACACATCGACTGCTATCCAGCATGCATCTAGTCTATTGAGTTCATAAGAACAGAGTAACGCCTTAAGCAACATGACATGATGTAGAGGGATAAACTCAAACTTAGTGATATAAACCCCTTCTTTTTATCCTCGATGGCAACAATACAATACGTGCCTTGTTGCCCCTACTATCACTGGGAAAGGACACCGCAAGATTGAACCCAAAGCCAAGCACTTCTCCCATTGCAAGAACTATAGATCTAGTAGGCCAGACCAAACCAATAATTCGAAGAGACTTGCAAGGATATTATAATCATAAATAAAGAGTTCAGAGAAGAACCAAATATTTCTCATAGATAATCTTGATCATAAACCCACAATTCATCGGATCTCGACAAACACACCACAAAAAGAGATTACATCGAATAGTTCTCCTCGAAGACCGAGGAGAACTTTGTATTGAGATCCAAAGAGAGAGAAGAAGCCATCTAGATACTAGCTATGGACCTGAAGGTCTATGGTAAACTACTCACAACTCATGGTGAGGTGATGATGATGATGTAGAAGCACTCCGTGGTAGATCCCCCCTCCAGTGGAGCTCCGGAATAGGCCCCAAGATGGGATCTCACGAGAATAGAAGGTTACGGCGGTGGAACTAGGGTTTTCTCTCCTCTTCTGATGGTTTCGGTGTACGTAGGTATATATAGGAGGAAGGAGGGCACCGGGGGCCAAACATGGGGCCCACGAGGCAGGGGGAGCGCCCTATAGGAGGGCGCCCCCCACCCACGTGGGCGCCACGTGTGCCCTACTCCGTGGTTCTCAAGTCTTCCGTGCATGATTTTCTCCAAAAATATCTCTCCCGAAGGTTTCATTCCGTTTGGACTCCGTTTAAGATTCCTTTTCTGTAAAACCCTGAAACAGGCAAAAAAACAGCAATCTGGACTGGGCCTTTGGGTTAGTAGGTTAGTCCCAAAAATAATATAAAATTGTATGAAAAATCCCATTAAACATCGAAAACATCATAAATAATAGCATGGAACAATCAAAAATTATAGATACGTTGGAGACGTATCAGGCATCCACTGAGCATAGCTCAAAATGTTACCTGGGGGCTCTTGTTGCACAGCAACAAAGAGTTGATAAGACCCTTGTAATAGGCTATCAAGCCAGGCTTGGAAGCCAGGTGTATTCACCTAAAACCCTGGGTTAACCTGCCTTCATCAAGTAAGTCACTCCGTCCAGGTAATCCTGGTATGACCCGCCGAACGTTCGACAAGTCAATCTTATACAGACCCTGAACTTGTCAACGTTAAAACGACGATTGGTTAATGTGAGGTCCATCTGAAAAGTCTTTGCGAAATGGTTTAACTTAGTGGCCTAGCAGCCCATGAAAAGCCTCGATTTTTGGCATGGCAACCCATAAAAAGCCTCGCATGATTTTTGTTTGACAAGTTTTTCACTTTGTTGAGATTTACAACACTTTTTATGTTAAATCGATATTTATTGACTCGGCCTAGTTGTTGACTATAAGTCATCACTATCAAATAATCCAGTGTTTATTAACCCGGTCTGGTTTTGATTACAAATCGCCAGCGTCATATAAAGATAATCATGTGTTTATCACAACCCGGTATGGTTTTATCATAAACCAGCGAAATATTGCAGGAGTCATCAATACTTAAGATTGGGGTTATCGCCCTTATTACAATAGTTGGTACAACCAACAGTGTGATTCAATATCACAGGTATGATATATTTCATATTTAATTATTTCAAAATACAGCCTTGGTTATAAACCCGTGTCATGTATTGGGCATTATGACCCTTCCAGCGATAAACCGACAGGACACTTCAAACTTGTTTTATGCAGAAACAGGTTGAATAAAAGCTGCTCGGAAGGATAAGTAGACATACTATAATGATGGCGGATTAAACAGCGTGACGCAAAATGAATATGCACGATGGCATAACAGACAAAGTATTTCAACTAGCCCTATTACAAGGCGCTTTGATGCCCAAAAGAATAACAGTTTTCACCAAGTATTGTGATATGCAGAAGATTACACCGGCTCCCGGTTCATGATTCCTCGCCGGGCCGGCTTGACGATTGTGTGTCATCATGCATCATTTCCTCCTCCTTGTCTCCTCCCAGTGGCGGGAAGTCAATGGTTGCCCAATTGATCCCAGTTAGGGCTTGGAAAACATCTTCATCGCTTATAAGTGCGGAGGGTTCAACATCAGGGGCATAAGTGTGCTTACGGACGAGCGGGATGAGATTTTCCACATAATGAGTTGGCGCACTAACCCGTTTGTTGTCATCATCTTAAACCGACTAATAGTGGGAATGATGAGCTTCTTCAGTCAACTTGCTAGCCAAGGCGCGCATTTCCTTTGTCAAAGCTCAAAGATCATCATTATCAAAGTCTGAATCGTCCTCCTTTAAGCTTGGATAGCCATTTCCCACATCAGCCGGGTCAAGATCAGGTACCCATGCTTTTGCCCGGGTTAATGCAGTCAAAGCACCTGCCCTTGCAGCTGATCTCTTTAGTTCTTCAAACCGGGTGGGCAACATTGACAACTTCTCTAAAGTTTCCTTGATCAAAGTTGGGGGCGGCTTGTTATGAGCCGCAGTACAAATGATTCGCTGCGCGTCGGTATAAAGTTGCTCTATAAGAGTATATGCAGCCTTCAACTTCTTCTGCATGTCAGAGCCCAAATGGGCAGTGCGTTTTCCTGCATCATTACAAACATTGTTAAACCGACAATCTATGGGATAATACGTGTTGAGAGTATATAATAAGGATACTTACCAAACACAGCAGTGGTCATGGCATTTATCTGCCGCTTCAAGCTAGTTAGCTCTTTTGTCACCAGTTTAAGGGCGTCTTCTGCATCATCAGCCCTCTTCTGCAAAGCGGACTTCTCCATATCCCAATCCGCCTGCTCCTTCTTGAAATCTTCTTTCAGTTTTTCCATAGTTGCTAAAGCGCTGGTTAGTTCATCCTTGGCTTTGGAGGCTGCAGTATGCTGGAACTTGAGGTTTTCTTGAAGATCGGCGGTTTGAGTTTCCTTTTGGCTCACATCAGCCTGTAAGAGATATACATATCATAAATTGGCGGAACATATTGGAAGTCCCAAGCACATAACAAAGTTATACACTTAGCACTTGGGGGCTAATGCCTATTTGCTGTTATCGGAAGTTTTTACAAGTCCCAAGATCAATACAAGTATTGTTCCTGGCACTTGGGGGCTAATGCATATTTGCTCAAAGTAAAGTTACAGGACAAAGTCCCAGTTCATCTTGAAAAGATAAACCGGCCCTTGGGGGCTACAATGGCGAAAGTTGCAAAGTTTGATATTCTACAAGTCCCGGTTCATCTTGAAAAGATAAACCGGTCCTTGGGGGCTACACTGGCGAAAGTTGCAAAGTTTGATATTCTACAAGTCCCAGTTCATCTTGAAAAGATAAATCGGCCCTTGGGGGCTACACTGGAGTTGATACAAGAAATTTGACAAAGGGAGAAACAGTATTGCAGAAGTTACGCAACATTTACCTCATATCATTCCTTCATCAGTCTCACTAAACCAGCTTCATAGTCACGGCTTGTGTACAGATGATTCAAGAAACCATAATGAAGGTCCTGGGCGCTGAGATTAGCATAGATCGATAAATCGGCATTCCATTTGCCTTTGTCCATAGCATAAATTTCCTCCTTGGCGCTATGCTTTGACAAAGCGACAGGATCGCCAGGAGTGGTGCGGCCAAAACCGGTGATCATAACATCTTCTGTTGTATCATCAGCAGCCTTAACCGGGCTTGTCGGTTTGTCATTGGCACGAACTGGGCTGGTTGGTTTATCAACGTGGCCCGTTGGTTCAACTTCTTTTTCAATGAAAAGTTCATGATCTAGTGCGGGTGGATCATCAAGCATGGCATCAGCATTTGCCTCTGCCGGCTCTAGAGTTCTTTCCGGTTCAGGGACCACATTATCGTCAACCGGTTTACTTATTTTGGCCTTTTTGCTGGGTCTAGGCCTACCACTGGGAAGGATAAATGGAAAAGTCAATACATTGAGTAAGTATAAAGGGTTAACAGTAAGTTAAAACTCACCCAGGAACTGTCTTGAGGGCTGGAAGCTGTGTGGCCGTCGACTCGCCAGATGATGAATGAGGGGTTTCCTGATAGTTCGAATCAGATGAATTAAGAGGCTGTCGGAAATGACCCGCTTTGGGATAAGAAACATCAGGAATATATAAGACCTCTGATCGACATTTCTAGACCGGAGTATTTGGTAAACCGATGGAAGTAATCGCTTGGCCGCTATGCCGGGTTGTGCGGCGAGCTTCATGTTGTTGTTTCTTCAAATGAAAGTTTGTGTCCAAGTGAGCTAGGGGGTGAGAAAATCGTACTTTCCGGTTTGCTTGACAGATTTTCTGGGTTGGCAGAGGGTTTGAACCGTAGGAAGGATAATTACCTCTACGTCATCAGCAAGGCTGCCTTCAGCCTTATCCTGATAATAATTATTGTCAATGAGGTGTATGAAAAGGGAACCGAGAGAGTCAAGTTCTACCTCTGATTCCGGTTTATCCAGATCATCATCAATGTTCACTTCGGAGGACTCAGCAGTTCTCTTCTTGGTAGGCTTCTTGATAACGTTAGTCTTGGGGCGAGACACCTTTGCCGGTTTATCTTGCGCTTTCTTCTTCCAGAACGGCTCCTTGCCCTGTTAGAGATTGATGAATGTTAGAAAGGATACTTAAAGGGTTGAAATAAAGCAACAAGTTATAGGATCCTTACAGCTCGCGGTTTATTGGATACACAGAAGGGAGCCAGCCCTGTTTTGCTACAAACAGCCACCGATTCATTCAGTATCCTCTTAACAGACTCAGTAGTTTCATTTTCTGACAACTGATCCTCACTGTGTCGTTGAGGATCTTTCGAGTCCCCGGTATACTCGCACATTAAACCGGAGCGTTGGCTTAGAGGCAGAATGCTCTAGGAGATCCAGCAGTGAACGAAATCGACGCTCGTTAAGCCATTTGCAACGAAATCTGAAATAACTAGGTGATGCAAAAACATGTTTCACATATCAGCATGATATTACAGATCTACAGCGTATCAATAAACTCAGGTATATTGAGACCTAAGTTAAACAGGTTCTTAAGTAGTTCATCAGACCTGGATGGGAATTACTCTAAAGAAAGGGTGCGCTAATGGCAAGAAAGGAGGATTATCGTTACAACCGCGTAGGAAAACATCAGATCTACACTCGCCATTGAGGCCATGAAAAAGAACAGGGAAGAACAGCATGACCGCTTCGATGAACTTGCGGCCAAGCCCTAATGAGATCTATGGGAGGAGCAAAGGAAGGACTTACCAGGGCTGATGGGCACAGAGGCGCGTCGGTGGAACTCTGGTCAAAACAGGTTGATGCAGTGGCCTTTGTCGGAGCAGACGCGAAGGTCGACGGTGGCGGCGGCGCTCGAGCACTGAGGAGGCGCAAGGTAGAAGAAAGGCGAAGAGGCAAGGGAAGAAAAAGAAAGGGACCCTTGGCCCTATTTATAAGCCGAAGGGATAAACGACAGGCGCGGGAATCAAGGAACCCAAAAATGGATATGGGCCAGAGTTGTCACCTTAGTCTTCGGAGGCTTGTTAATAAATGTTAAATATATATGGGTTTTTAATGAACAAGTGATGTCATGGCGGTTTATTATGATCCTGGAAGATGATGTCATGGTGGTTTACAAGATCAATCGAAGGCGCTGAAGAAGAAGTTTTCCTAAGTGTTGAAGATTGACATGAACAGTTTCAAATCAATCTGGGGCCTAATGTTGGGGATATAACTATTAGGTATAAACCTCCCAGGTGGGGCTGGGTTATACCTGTACTGAATTACCCCTAATGAAGCCCATGAAGACAAGGAGTATGGTGTGTTACTATAGAGAGCTAAAAGGCCCAGGGCCCAAAGGCGGATTAGGGCCAATAGACGTAAACCGCCATATGATGTGTAACTTATGTTGTAAGATATGAAAGGTAGAAACCGAGCAGGACTCGTTTATGAGCTGGCCTCGGGATTCTGTAAACCGGCTAGGCATCATCCTGTGTATATAAAGGGACGACCCGGCGGCGATTCCGGGACAACAAACAACAGCTCGAGACACAGGCAAAGCGGATTCGCTCCCTGGCCATCGAAATCCTAGCAATACCACAACAACTAGAATAGGGTTTTACCTTCATCGTAAGGGGCCGAACTAGTATAAAATCACGTGCATCCTTTGTCCGCTTTAACCCCTTTAAGCTAACCCGTCGCGATGGCTCCACGACTTAGTCCTTATGCTAGGACATCTGCCGTGACAAAACCAAGACACCACGCTTGGCACGCTTGTGGGCCCCTGACAGCTCCGGCAACCCTAACTCCAACTCAATAAGTACCTAATCATCCTGAGAAATATCAGAGAGAATGAATCATCGCGTTTTATGATACGGACCCACCGCCACCTCATGTTCTTCATCGGGAGGGCTAATCTGGAGTCCGTTCGGGGCTCCGGAGAGGGGGGTTTGACGCCGTCGTCACCATCAACCATCCTCCATACCAATTTCATGATGCTCACCACCAGGAGTGAGTAATTCCTTCGTAGGCTTGCTGGACGATGATGGGTTGGATGATATTTACCATGTAATCGAGTTAGTTTTGTTAAGGCTTGATCCCTAGTATCCACTATGTTCTAAGATTGATGTTGCTATGACTTTGTTATGCTTAATCCTTGTAACTAGGGCCCGAGTGCCATGATTTGAGAGTGAACCCTTTATGTTTTCATGAATATATTTGTGTTCTTAATCCTATCTTGCAAGTTGTATGCACCTATTATGTGTTATGATCCGCATACCCCAAGGTGACAATAATTGGATTCTTTTCGATGATTACCGTAGTTTGCGGAGTTCGTGTATTCACTATGTGCTAATGCCTTGCTTCAGTTCCCTATTAAAAGGAGGCCTTAATATCCCTTAGACTTCCTTATGGACCCCGCTGCCATGGGAGAGTAGAACAAAAGATGCCATGCAAGTTCCTATTATAAGCACGTATGACTATATACGGAATACATGCCTACATTGCATTGATGAATTTGAGCAAGTTTTCTGTCGCTCTAGGTTATGATTGTTACATGATGAATGTCATCCAACATAATTATACATAATTGGTCCAATGCCTATGACTTTCGCATATTTATCTTTTCTAAGTTACTTTCGTTGATGATGTTGTTACAATCACTATAAAACTGCTACTATTACTGCTATGGTTACTATTGCTACTGTTAACACTGTTATCAAACTATCATACTATTGTGCTACTGATCACTATATTGCAGACATTTAGTTCTCCATGTGTGGTTGAATTGAGAACTCAACTACTAATACTTGCAAATATTCTTTGTCTCCCCTTGTGCCGAGTCAATAAATTTGGGTTGAATACTCTACACTCGAAAACTATTGCGACCCCATATACTTATGGGTTATCACCCCATCTCCCCACCCCCCCACCCCCGTTACTCCTCCTACACATTTCATGGGCGTTTGGCGAAGCTCTGCCGAAATTCCACCACCACCACCACGTCATCATGTTGGTTCAGGTCTCTTCTACCTCCTCTCCCTTACTTGCTGGATCAAGAAGGAGAGGACGACGCCGAGCCGTGCGTGTGCTAACCTCGGAGGTGTCATCCGTTCGGCACTAGATCGGATAGGATCGCGATTGGGTAATGAAGAGTATGACTACACCAACCGTGTAACATGCTAACGCTTTTGGTCTACAAGGGTATGTAGACACACTCCCCTCTCGTTGCCTTGCATCTCCTAGATTGGATCTTGGGTTTTCGTAGGATTTTTTCATGCAACATTCCCCATCATCTCGGTAGGGCGCCTTCAATGCGGTCAACGAACGACAACCATCTAAGAAGGATTGTACATGGAGAGGCTGACAGCTGGGACCCATGAGGTATGTGGTCGCAAGCAAGGAAGTGCCTCCTTATTACGTGAAAAAAGTTTCCTCCGCCTGATAGCTAGGACCCACTAGATACATCTTCGCACGCAAGGAATTTCCTCCTTATTACGCACAAAAAAATGATTGCCCCCTGACAGCTAGGACCCACCAGCTATATCTTTGCACGCAAGGAAGTGCCTCCTTACCCCCTGACAGTTGGGACCCACCAGATCGAAGCGTACATTGCGTTATCTATCTGGTCACAAACATGTACGTAAATACTTGTTGATCGGTCTCTCTACCAAGATGAATTGTTCCTGAGTAAGAGGCGGTAGCAGTTCAGGCAGTCCCACCAAAATTGTGTACACATAATTACAACCATGATGCATAAAAATATGACTACGTACGTACATACGTACTGGAGGGGTCTCAAACACGTACATCATTGATGTCCTATTCATTAGGAGCCATCCGGCCTGGTCGGAAATGAGAAAACGACGTCGTGTTCATCGGGAGCCAAGCGACTGGGTCGGAATGCATCATGTTCATTGGGAACCAACTGGCATGGATGGAACAGCCAAAACGGGGTCCTATTCGTCGACCCTCCCACATAGGCTCGGGGTCTGGCATACTACAAAATGGACGAAACAAAGTTCTCTTTGACTGCCTACTGCCGAAACGAGGTCCTCTTCATCAAGAGGGGCCTGGCGTACTGCAAAACGGAGGAAAGGGACTTATGTTCAACCACCTATAGTCAAAACGGGGTCCTATAGATCAGGAGGGGTCTAGGTGGCATACCGTAAAACGGACAAAACATAGTTCTCTTTGACTGCCTACGGTCGAAATGGGGTCCTATTCATCGGGAGGGGTCTGGCGTACCGCAAAATGGAGGAAAGGGACTTTGGCTCAACCACTTATGGTCGAAACGGGGTCCTATTGATCGGGAGGTGTCTGGCGTACCGCAAACGGAGGAAACAGACTTCTCTCCAACCGCCTATGGTTGAAATGGGGTCATGTTCATCAGGAGGGGTGTGGCGTACCACAAAAAAGGACTCCATGGGATACTGTTTAGCATTATCTAGGGCCTCCAGCCTCCACCGACTACAATTCATCCACTGTCGACTTCCTCCAGCCCCCACGGGGTCCTGTTCATCCACCCCAACTGGCTGGGATGTGGCGTATCGCGGCACGGCCTCCTTAGTGTACTGTTCATTCAGCGGCAACTGACTACTACCACGGGGTCTTGTTCATCCAACCTCCACCGACTGGGGTGGGGCGTAGGAGCGGGCGGCAACAACAGGAACTGTTCATCCACGGTCAAGCAACAACTTGATCGATGCGTCTCGACTCATGTCTACGTGTATCGCATGCGTGATAGTGATACGTCTCCAACGTATCTATAATTTTTTATTGTTCCATGCTATTATTTATGATGTTTTGGATGTTTAATGGGCTTTGTTATACACTTTTATATTATTTTTGGGACTAACCTATTAACCCAGAGCCCAGTGCCAGTTTCTGTTTTTCTCCTGTTTTAGGGTTTCGCGGAAAAGGAATATCAAGCGGAGCCCAATTGATCTGAAATTTAATGGAGGAAGTTTTTGGACCTAAAGAAGCCCAGGAAGTGCCGGAGGGGGACGAGAAGACCCACGGGCTGCCCACGAGGGTGGGGGCGTGTGCCCTCCCCCCCCTAGGGTGCGCCCCCCTGCCTCGTGGACAGCCTGTAGACCCCCTTTGCTTGGCCCCAACTCCAACACCTCCTATATATACTGAAACCTCCGGAAAGTAACCTAGATCGGGAGTTCCATCGCCGAAAGCTTTTGTTGCCACTGAAAACCAATCTAGACCCGTTCTGGCACCCTGCCGAAGGGGGGAATCCCTCTTCGGTGTCTATCTTCATCATCCCGGCGCTCTCCATGACGAGGAGGGAGTGGTCCACCCTCGGGGCTGAGGGTATGTACCAGTAGCTATGTGTTTGATCTCTCTCTCTCTCTCACGTGTTCTTGAGATGGCATGATCTTGATGTATCGTGAGCTTTGCTACTATAGTTGGTTCTTATGATGTTTCTCCCCCTCTACTCTCTTGTAATGGATTGAGTTTTCCCTTTGAAGTTATCTTATCGGATAGAGTCTTTAAGGATTTGAGAACACTTGATGTATGTCTTGCGTGGGATACCCGTGGTGACAATGGGGAATTCTATTGATTCACTTGATGTATGTTTTGGTGATCAACATGCGGGTTCCGTGACCTTGGGAATCTATGCATAGGGGTTGGCACACGTTTTCGTCTTGACTCTCCGGTAGAAACTTTGGGGCACTCTTTGAAGTTCTTTATGTTGGTTGAATAGATGAATCTGAGATTGATTGATGCATATCGTATAATCGTGCCCACGGATACTTGAGGTGACAATGGAGTATCTAGGTGACATTAGGGTTTTGGTTGATTTGCATCTTAAGGTGTTATTCTAGTACGAACTCTATGATAGATCGAACGAAAAGAATAGCTTTGTGTTATTTTACTACAGACTCTTGAATAGATCGATCAGAAAGAATAACTTTGAGGTGGTTTCGTACCCTACCATAATCTTTTCGTTTGTTCTCCACTATTAGTGACTTTGGAGTGACTCTTTGTTGCATGTTGAGGGCTAGTAATATGATCCAATTATGTTATCCTTGTTGAGAAAACCTGCACTAGTGGAAGTATGAACCCTAGGCCTTGTTTCCTATCATTGCACTACCGTTTATGCTCATGTTTACCACTTGCTACCTTGCTGTTTTTATATTTTCTTATTACAAAAACCTATATCTACCATCCATATTGCACTTGTATCACCATATCTTCGCCGAACAAGTGCACCTATACAATTTACCATTGTATTAGGTGTGTTGGGGACACAAGAGACTCTTTGTTATTTGGTTGTAGGGTTGTTTGAGAGAGACCATCTTCATCCTACGCCTCCCACAGATTGATAAGCCTTAGGTCATCCAATTGAGGGAAATTTGCTACTGTCCTACAAACCTCTGCACTTGGAGGTCCAACAACGTCTACAAGAAGAAGGTTGTGTAGTAGACATCAAGCTCTTTTCTGGCGCCGTTGCCGGGGAGATGAGTGCTTGAAGGTATATCTTTAGATCTTGCAATCGAATCTTTTAGTTTCTTGTTTTATCACCAGTTTAGTATCTAAAAGAAAATGCAAAAAATGGAATTAAGGTTACCTCATATGCTTCATCTTTTTAATATGTTTCATGAAAATGATGGGAAGGGAAATTGTGCTCAAGTACCAGAAGAAGAATTACATAGAATGCTTGGCATAAAATACTTGAATGATGAGCATGATTGCAATGTTGTTAGTGTGAATCCTTTGAATATCCATGATGCTAATGATATGTAAAGCCATATGCTTGGGGAAGTTATGTTTGATGAAGATGATACTTTTTGTCCCCCAAGTTTTGATGAGCAAATTTATTATGATGAAATCATGCCTCCTATTTATGATGATTATTGTGATGACACGTATGCTATAAAGAATAAAGATAACCATGAAACTTGCCATCATGATTTTAATTTTCAATTGGTGCAAGTAGATCATGAAAAGAATGCTTTATGTGCTTGTTATATTGTTGAATTCATTCATGATGCTACTTAAAATTATTATGAGAGAGGAACATATGTTTCTACCTATTGCAATAATATCAAGTTTCCTCTCTATGTGCTTAATATCTTGAAGTTATGCTCGTTTTTCCTTCCTATGCTAGTTGATTATTGCTCCCATAAGTTTTTTTGCTCACAAAATCCCTATGCATAGGAAGTGGGTTAGACTTAAATGTGCTAGTTAAATTCTTCATGATGCTCTCTTTATGTTTCAATTCTTATCTTTTATACAAGCATCATTGAAATCATTGTGCCTAGCTAGGGGCGTTAAACGATATAGCTTGTTGGGAGGCAACCCAATTTTATTTTTGTTCTTTGCTTTTTGCTTCTGTTTAGGAATAAATATTGCATCTAGCTTCTGTTTAGATGTGGTTTTGTGTTTTAATTAGTGTTTGTGCCAAGTAGAACCTTTGGGAAGACTTGTGTGAAGTTTATATGATCATGATGTAAAAACCAGAAACGTTAGCGCTCACGAGAATAGTCACCAGATTTTACTGGAGAGTGCTATTTAGTTGATTCTTTTTGAAGATGATTAATAGACAAATTTCTCATGTTTACCAATTTATTTTAGAATTTTTAGAGTTGCAGAAGTATTCGAAAGTTACAGATTGCTACAGACTGTTCTGTTTTTGACAAATTTTGTTTTCTATGTGTTGTTTGCTTATTTTGATGAATCTATGAGTAGTATCGGAGGGTATGAACCATAGAGAAGTTGGAATACAGTAGATATCACACCAATATGAATTTAGAATGAGTTCATAACAGTACCTAAGTGGTGGTTTTATTTTCTTATACTAACGGAGCTTACGGATTTTCTGTTGAGTTTTGTGTTGTGAAGTTTTCAAGTTTTGGGTAAAGATTCGATGTACTATGGAATAAGGAATGGAAAGAGACTAAGCTTGGGGATGCCCAAGGCACCCCAAGGTAAAATTCAAGGATAACCAAAAGCCTAAGCCTGGGCATGCCCCGGGAAGGCATCCCCTCTTTCGTCTTCGTTCATCGATAACTTTACTTGAGGCTATATTTTTATTCACCACATGATATGTGTTTTGCTTGGAGCGTCAATTTGTTTTATTTGGTTTTGCTTGCTGTTTGAATAATATCCCAAGATCTGAAATTCTCAAATGTTAGAGAGTCTTCACATAGTTACATAATTATTCAACTACTCACTGATCTTCACTTATATCTTTTGGAGTAGTTTGTTATTTGCTCTAGTGCTTCACTTATATCTTTTAGAGCACGGCGGTGGTTTTATTTTGAAGAAATAGATGAACTCTCAGGCTTCACTTATATTATTTTTAAAGTCTTTTAGAACAGCATGGTAATGTGATTTGGTTATAAAACTAGCCTTAACATGATAGGCATCCAAGAGGAATGTAGTAAAAACGTGCATATAAAGTGCATTGAATATGATGAGAAGTTGGATGCTTGATAATTGTTTTGAGATATGAGGATGGTGATATTAGAGTCATGCTAGTGGAGTAATTGTGAATTTGAGAAATACTTGTGTTAAAGTTTGTGATTCCCGTAGCATGCACGTATGGTGAACCGCTATGTGACGAAGTTAGAGCATGAGGTATTTGTAGATTCTCATCCTTTGTGTGGAGGTCGGGAGCGCGCGATGGTTAACTCCTACCAACCTCCTCCCTAGGAGCATGCGTTGATTTCTTTGTTTTGATGACTCATAAATGTTTCCAATAAGTATATGAGTTCTTTATGACTAATGTTGAGTCCATGGATTATACGCACTCTCACCTTTCCACCATTGCTAGCCTCTCTTGTACCGCGCAACTTTCGTCGGTACCTTACACCCACTATATACCTTCCTCAAAACAGCCACCATATACCTTCCTCAAAACGGCCACCATACCTACCTATCATAGCATTTCCATAGCCATTCAAAGATATATTGCCATGCAACTTTCCACCGTTCCGTTCATATGACACGCTTCATATTGTCATATTGCCATGCATGATCATGTAGTTGACATCGTATTTCTGGAAAAGACACCATGCATAATTTTTCATACATGTCACTCTTGATTCATTGCACATCTCGGTACACCACCGGAGGCATTCATATAGAGTCATACTTTGTTCTAGTATCGAGTTGTAATATCGAGTTGTAAATCAAAGTGTGATGATCATCATTATTAGAGCATTGTCCCATGTGAGGAAAGGCTAAATAAAGAAAGCCCCTCCAAAAAAAGAGAAGGAAAGGCCAAAGAAAAAAAGAAAGGCCCAAAAAAAGAAAAAGAAAAAGAAAAGGGACAATGCTACTATCCTTTTCCACACTTGTGCTTCAAAGTAGCACCATGTTCTTCATGATAGAGAGTCTCATGTTTTGTCACTTTCATATACTAGTGGGAATTTTCATTATAGAACTTGGCTTGTATATTCCAACGATGGGCTTCCTCAAATGCCCTAGGTCTTCGTGAGCAAGCAAGTTGGATGCACACCCACTTAGTTTTTTTATGAGCTTTCACACATTTTTAGTTCTAGTGCATCCGTTGTATGGCAATCCCTACTCACTCACATTGATATCTATTGATGGGCATCTCCATAGCCCGTTGATACGCCTAGTCGATGTGAGACTATCTCCCTCCTTTTTGTCTTCTCCACAACCACCATTCTATTCCACATAGTGCAATATCCATGGCTCACGCTCATGTATTGCGTGAAAGTTGAAAGGTTTGAAAGAATAGAGTATGAAAATAAGTGCTTGGCTGAAACCGGGGTTGTGCATGATATGAATATTTTGTGTGATGAAGAGGGAGCATATCCAGATTATATGATTTTGTAGGGATAACTTTCTTTAGCCATATTATTTTGAGAAGACATGATTGCTTTGTTAGTATACTTGAAGTATTATTATTTCTTATGTCAATATAGACTTTTGTCTTGAATCTTTCAGATCTGAACATTCATGGCACAATTAAGAGAACTACATTGAAAACTATGTTGATTAGCATTCCACATCAAAAATTCTATTTTTATCATTTACCTACTCGAGGACGAGCAGGAATTAAGCTTGGGGATGCTGATACGTCTCCAATGTATCTACAATTTTTTATTGTTCCATGCTATTATTTATGATGTTTTGGATGTTTAATGGGCTTTGTTATACACTTTTATATTAATTTTGGGACTAACCTATTAACCCAGAGCCCCAGTGCCAGTTTCTGTTTTTCTCCTGTTTTAGGGTTTCGCAGAAAAGGAATATCAAACGGAGCCCAATTGACCTGAAATTTAACGGAGGATGTCTTTGGACCTAAAGAAGCCCAGGAAGTGTCGGAGGGGGACGAGAAGACCCACAGGCTGCCCACGAGGGTGGGGGCGCGTGCCCTCCCCCCCCCCCAAGGGCGCGCCCCCTGCCTCGTGGACAGTCTGTAGACCACCTTTGCTTGGCCCCGACTCCAACACCTCCTATATATACTGAAATCTCCGGAAAGTAACCTAGATCGAGAGTTCCGCCGCCGAAAGCCTCTGTTGCCACCAAAAACCAATCTAGACCCGTTCTGGCACCCTGCCGGAGGGGGGGAATCCCTCTCCGGTGGCTATCTCCATCATCCCGGCACTCTCCATGACGAGGAGGGAGTAGTCCACCCTCGGGGCTGAGGGTATGCACCAGTAGCTATGTGTTTGATCTCTCTCTCTCTCGTGTTCTTGAGATGGCACGGTCTTGATGTATCGCGAGCTTTGCTACTATAGTTGGTTCTTATGGTGTTTCTCCCCCTCTACTGTCTTGTAATGGATTGAGTTTTCCCTTTGAAGTTATCTTATTGGATTGAGTATTTAAGGATTTGAGAACACTTGATGTATGTCTTGCGTGGGATACCCGTGGTGACAATGGGGTATTATATTGATTCACTTGATGTATGATTTGGTGATCAACTTGCGGGTTCCGTGACCTTGGGAATCTATGCATAGGGGTTGGCACACGTTTTCGTCTTGACTCCCCGGTAGAAACTTTGGGGCACTCTTTGAAGTTCTTTGTGTTGGTTGAATAGATGAATCTGAGATTGTGTGATGCATATTGTATAATCATGCCCACGGATACTTTAGGTGACAATGGAGTATCTAGGTGACATTAGGGTTTTGGTTGATTTGCATCTTAAGGTGTTATTCTAGTACGAACTCTATGATAGATCGAACGGAAAGAATAGCTTTGTGTTATTTTACTACAGACTCTTGAATAGATCGATCAGAAAGAATAACTTTGAGGTGGTTTCGTACCCTACCATAATCTTTTCGTTTTTTCTCCGCTATTTGTGACTTTGGAGTGACTGTTTGTTGCATGTTGAGGGCTAGTAATATGATCCAATTATGTTATCCTTGTTGAGAAAACTTGCACTAGTGGAAGTATGAACCCTAGGCCTTGTTTCCTATCATTGCACTACCCATCTAAAATGGGTTGCAAATCAGCAACTGAACCACTCAAGATGGATATGCCTTTGGACACGGCTCATTTGCAACTAACCTTTTGTGTTTGTGTTCGCCGAGCACGCCCATTCGTCCCCAGGTTGTACCGCCTATTTAGCCAACCTTCCCGAGATACTTACATGTACGACTTTGTCTCAATCTGCGCACCGCACTCCCACAGACCCGGGTAAGCGTCTGAGATATTCCCACCAAAGATCGTTTGGGGTGAGCTTTTGTTTAGGGTTGGAAGCACTTTATTCAAACAAAATGTTTTCTGGGATACAAATAAAACCTGGCTTAACAGATAACCAGATGTGCCTCCCAAGATCCAAAGGAATAGCAGCTTCGGCCAAAACATGTGCTTCAACATTTAACTCGTGCTTCTGATGGACTAAATGCACCGCTTGAAAGCCTTGCATCTTCTTCTGGATTTCGCTTATAACCATTCCCGACATCCCTTTGTGATCTCCTTCTACATTCTTAACATTAGATGCACAATCTGTTGATAACACAACCTATCGGCAAGCTAAGTCAGCTGCTAAAGAAAAACCCTCTCTACAGGCGAGCGCTTCAAGGATCTCGGGGTCGGTTAAGTATGCAAAAGATACTACTGAAGATCTGAAAGTGCAACTAATCCCTAGGTGGTTTTGGTAATTCGTAACAACATATAGCTCATTGAACTAATATCCATTCAAGATAAATATTTCAGGGAGTTCAATGTTTGGCATGGCATGGATTAGAGATGTGGACCCCTCAAAATGATAAGGACAAAGATTGGCAAAAGATCAAGACTCTTCATTTATGTTTTAGTGATCCAAGATCACATTAAGTCCATAGGAAGGCCAATACTATTGAAAGGGGATGAGGTGTTTCTTAATGGATTACTTGCTCAAGCACTTAGTGATATTGCTCCAAAACCCTCAACCATGTTCTCCATCTAAATATCTCAAAACCCCAAACTCCAACTCGCCCACACCGATACTTCCAACCCGTACCCATCGAGTTCACTTGACATAGACGTTGCTAGAAACCCTAACAGTCCGGTCTGAGCGATACGGATCTTGGTCTCACCGAATGGCGTTGTCAGCACTCTGTGATCACTTGCATTTATTTCGGTCTCACCGAGGTCATGCAATCGGTCCCACCGAGTTGGCTTGACAGAGTCTTTGTGTACCCTTTGTTCACTTCGGTCTCACCGAGTTGATTCAGTCGGTCCCACTGAGATGAAGTTTTCCCTAAGCCCTCGCACATCGGTCTCACCGAGTTGTTCTAGTCAGTCCCACCGAGATTCCTAATGTTCACCTGTTTGAACCAATCGGTGCCACCGAGTTCATCTATCCGGTCTCACCGAGTTGGGTCAAATGTGTGTAACAGTTGGATCAGCCATCAGAACGTGCCTACACTTCCACCATTCATTTTCTGAGAAAGAACCACCTACTCATGTGTTGAGATCAAGATATTCCAATCCTACCACAAGAATTTTGATTTCTAGCCTTCTCCAAGTTAATTTCCACTCAAATCTTCTTTCCACCATATCCACATCTGTGAGAGAGAGTTGAGTGTTGGGGATACTATCATTTGAAGCACGAGAGCAAGGAGTTCATCACCGTATATTACCTTTTGTAGATTGGTGTCTCCTAGATTGGTTAGGTGTCGCTTGGGAGCCTCAGTCAAGAGATGTGGAGTTGAACCAAGAAGTTTGTAAGGGCAAGGAGATTGCTAACTTCAAGAAGATCTACTCGAGTGAGGCAAGTCCTTCATCGACGACGGCCATGGTGGGATAGACAAGGTTGCTTCTTTGTGGACCCTCCATGGGTGGAGCCCTCTGTGGACTCGCTCAACCGTTACCCTTCGTGGGTTGAAGTCTCCATCAACATGGACGTACGATAGCACCACCTATCAGAACAACGCCAAAAATCTTCGTTTCTCCATTGCATTTTCCTTCTTCAAACCCTTCATTTACCTTCATGTGCAATGTTCTAATTTCCACTGCTATACTCTTATAATTGCATGTGTAGGAAGATTGCTTGTCTTGTACAACTTGTTAAAATTTGTCCACATCTAAAATTGGGAAAAGACTAGATTTTTTTTGGTCAAGTACTCTAATCACCCCCCCCCTTAGACATACTTTCGATCCTACAAGATCCCAAGTATTCTCCAAGCTCACTTCGACACATAGCTACGATGGCTTCCTTGTCTCCATGCCTGCACACTTCTGCATCAATATGAATTTACACTAAACCCTGGCTTGGAGCAGTCCATTTACGAGCAACATTAGAAATTTGCTGCCGAACACCTATATCAGCTTGTAGTAGAACATGGTCCCTCTTGACAGAAATCTGGCCAAGATCAGACATGTATATCTGAATGAAGAAAAAAGTTGTGAGTGGACATTGAAAAACTTCTTCATGGATTGCCTTACACCTTGCCCACCAAATCAACCAAAGCGTGACGAGTGTTTTCACAAAAAAATCCCACCACATTGATTTCGGCAGCTCAATCAACCATAAACGAGCCTCACACAGTTTGCACGTAATCAGATGTTCGATGAGTTCTTCATCCACATGCGACCAGACGCATTTTGCCATATTGCATTCTACCAAAGCATGCTTCCAAGTATCTACCTCCGCACTACAAATCGGACAGACATCTATTTCAGACATGTTCCAATGATGGCGAAGCAATTCAGTTGGGATGGAGATTTTTAGCAAGTCGCCATGCGAAGGTTTTAAGTTTTGTCGGCACCTTCAGTTTCCGCAACCTCCTCCAATTCCGCTTAGCGCTCTCCAAATCTGAACCTCCCGCTCGATGCTCCAGCCAATCCAGTCTTCTCTGTTTAGTTTCCATAATCAAACAGTAAGCTGGTCGTACCGTGAAAGACCCAGACCGTTCATAATGCCAAGACCAAGAGTCTTCAAAACTATAAGAGCTTAGAGGTATATTAAGTATTGCTCTAACATCGATTGGCTGCAAATGATGCATCACAGCTTCCAAATCCCACCTTCGTTCTGCAGAGTTAATCAGATCAGCAACGTGCTCCGGTGGGTCGTGAGACATCGGATGTAATGTACGCAGTAAATTGTCCCTCGGAATCCAATTTTGATTCCAAATGTTTGTAGCCTCTCCATTTCCAATTCTTCTGACAAGCCCCTACTTAAGGATGGAAGTATCTTCATGTAAAGCCTGCCAGACTTGAGATGGGTGGTTTTCTAGCTCCACCTCCAATAGCTGGCCATCAGGAAAGTACGCCGCCTTCAAATTCTAGCACTCAAGGAGCTCGGATCTTGCAAAATTCACCAGGATTGTTTCGCTAGCATTGCTAGATTAAACATTTGTGTGTCCCTGAATCCCAAACCCCCAAGATATTTCGGCATTGTTGTGACTTCCCAAGAGACCCAAGATGTCTTCATCTCCCCGTTTTTATAGCCCCAATAAATTGTTTGCAACATCATGTCAATTTGTTAACAAAGACCACGAGGAAGAAGGAAACAAGACTTTGAAAAGGTGGGAATTGCTTGGGCTACTGATTTGATCAACACTTCCTTACTAGTCGAAGCAATGCACTTCTCCACCCAACCTTGGATTTTGAACCAAATTATGTCCTTAATGTATTTGAAGGAACCATTCTTAGGTCTCCCAATGTCCGACCGTAGTCTGAGCTACCGTTCAGCCAAAGATTCATTTGGAACCTCAAGAACACCCTTAATCAACGTTCTCCTACTATTTGGGAACCCCTTACCGAAAAAAATACTTGACTTGCATAAATTTACTCACTGACCTGAGGCATTGCAATATACTTGTATAGCATCTCGGATAATTCTGGCTAACCTATTCTTACTTGCTGCAGAGGGGTTGTCTTGTGTTCTGAAGGCAAGTATTATTAATGAGAATGTTAGAGGGATAATGGTTGCACCAACCGCACCTGTTGTAAATCACCTTTTGTTTGGGGATGATTATTTGGTGGTGAGCTTGGTGTGGGGTTAGTGATGGGCTTGGCTCGGAGTTAGTGCATTGAGGCCTGATAGACGCCCCCACGTACGCCTATGAAGCCCAGAACAAAAATATTTTGGAACCTACACAATCATGTACTGACACACGCCACCCACGCCACCACTAGGTTATATCCCTGGGCAAGGATAGATGGGCTAAGGGCAGAGCCGCACTGCAACTCAAGGTGTGGGATGCCACTGGCCCATTCGATCGTGGCCCAAGGAGTTAGTCCACCCCAGCAATGACCAGAAGCAGAGCCTCACACGAAAACCCTTGCAGGAGGCGCAGTCACCGCTGTTGTCGTCATCACCAGCTTGCGGCCCACCGGCGCCCCAGCCAGCGGTAGAGAAGCCAGGAGAAAGAAGATAATGATCTCGCTAAAATGTTAGCGCAAGAAATCTCCATCAAATTGGCAACCAAGCTTTTCCTTTCTCAGCTAAGATCCTATAACTGAAACCTCTGTTCATGAATGTAATATACCTACCTGAAAAGGTCCAAATGCAATCGCATGCCTTCTTTCCCTGATGATTTGCCATTAGCACTGATAAGGTGGATGATGATTCATTACTTTCACCAGCCAGTGGGTTATATATCTGCAAGGGTTCAAACATCCATGCGAGGTTAGTGGGTCTGAAGAGTGCAGCACCGAAGAAATGCATGCGTTGTTCAGATGACCTGTCTCTACAGTGGGTACTCAAAGTGTCCTTAATTTTGTTGATTGACTCTTAGTGTTGAAATAATCTCAAAATCCAAACTGGGTTAGTTGGGTGAAATGCCAAAAAATGCAAACATAATGTTTCAAGCACATTTATGTTGACTCACATTCCAGGATAATATTATGTTGCTACGCTCCAAATATATATATATGCCAACTTAGCTAATCAACCAGAAGCAACCTGAACTAAGAACATCCAAAGATCTCCAACCAAACTTGGCACCTATAAATAATCCTCATGATGGAATACTTTATCCCATCAGTTTCAGCACCAACAGCACATACTAAGAGTGCACAAATGCATTCCATTGTCCCCCTTTTCTCTCTACTGTCATTATTCTTGTGTTGTGTTCTTGCCAAGAAAGACATGAAAGTGGCCCCTTTGACAAATTGGGATGATCATAGAGGCCGATCTCTACAGTCAAATCATGTTTTTAGTGTGCTCAGATATGGGGATTACGGGGATGGACGCCACGATGACACAAAGGTATGTATAGTGCAAAACCAACTCAAAATACATAGCATGCTTAATTTCACGAGAGATAGAAATGCACACTGGAAGGTTTACCATGGGTTTCTTGTGCATCCACTTCTTGCAGGCATTGTCAAAGGTGTGGGCTACATCTTGCTCCTCTTTGAATCCTAGCAATGTGCTCATCCCCAAGGGCAAGAAATACCTAATGAATCATGTAACCTTCTTTGGCCCATGCAAATCCAGTATTGTGACACCCCGAGACCGGTGCGCCAGGTGTCAGTCAGTTATTCGTCGTCGTTGCCATGTCATATGCTTGCGTGTTGCATCTTGCCTTGTCATTGTGTGCATTGCATCATCATGTTTTCAAAACTTGCATCCGCCCGAGTCCGCTCGTCCTTTCCGTTGTCCGTTCTGAGCCCAGACAGGCAGACACACTCACACGCGCCCGCGGCGCCTCCGAATATTTAGTTTATGAGTGGCCGAAAAACGTTCTTGGAATGGGTTTAAACTTGGCGTGTGGTCTTATTATAGTGTAGACAGGCCGCCTGCCAAATTTCATCGCATTCAGAGTCCGTTTGATAGCCCAACGGATATATATAGCGGCACTAGTCGCCGATTTAAATGTCGAACGTTTTCGGTCTCCGAAAACCCCGCGGGCCTATTCTCTACTCTCCCCACAACCACTCCTACACAGCCCACTACCTAACCTAGGACCAGCCTACTCCACCTCCGCTCCAGTGCCGTCGGATCGCGATCGGAGGGCTCCATTTTGCTCCAAAACCCCCCTAAACCTAGCCCTATGCCTATATAAACACCCCCCCTTGCCATTTTGGGCACCCTAGTCCCTTCACCTACCTCTAGCCTCCCTCCACCTCAAACTCCGCGCAGCCAAACCCCCTCCTCCTCCAATTCGGTGCAGCCCAGCCCGAGCCTGCCACTTGGCGGCCTCCTATTGGCCAGCCGCCGCCACGCGGGCGCCCAGAGCCAATGGGACGGCGCCATCTGGCCCTCTCCATGTCGCCTGCGCCCCCTCAGCGCCTTCCTCCCGTAGCCAGCCCGCGCCGGGCCGAACCGGGCCTGACCGGGCCCAACCGTCGTTCCACACCACGCCCGAGCCGCAGTGCCTCGCGTCGTCCTCCCCGAGCCGCGAGCTCGTCGCCGCGTCTCCTCATGTGCGCAGCCCCGCCGCTGCTCCTCCGCGCCGGCGTGCGCCCCGCCGCCGGGACGACCCCGCCTCGCCGCCGGTCTCCAGGGACTCCGCCGCCAGTGCTCCGCCGCCCCGTTGTGCCGCCCGAGCCTCCCCTCGCCGGCCTCCTCCTTGCACGCCACCGCCGGCGTCCCTTCGCTCGCCGACGCGCCGCGGCGCCTCCGGCGTCCTTCCTCCTCGCGCCGTTCCTCAGCGCCGGCATCCGACCGAATCCGACGAGATTCGGCCCGATCCACCCTCGACGCCCGAACCGCTCCGTCTCTGGCTCTCTGCCAGTGGGACCCGCGCCTGCCGCCACCGACGGACACGTTCGTTTGGAGCCGGACGTGTCCGCCCCTCTCTCTGCCATGTGGGCCCAGTCTTCGGACATGTCCGAATCTGCCCGGACATGTCCATCCCGAGGTTGCCTGTTTTCTACTAAGTCACAGGAAATGCATATTTTGTTGCTATGTTCATGTGGCTGTAATTAATTGTGTGCTTATCCAAATTGAGTGTATGATATGTCAAAATGATCGTGGTGATAGGCTCTACACTTTGTTCCATTGTGCCATGCTCATTTGAGTTCATCTAGATGCCTTAATCACTGTTGTAAGAGTGCTACTTGTTATAAGCTGATGTTACTTGTTATTTTGTTGCCATGTTTGAGATATGATAACTTGGTGCATGTTTATCTAAATGATGCATATGATATGTCAAAATGTTCATTATGAAGTGTACTACATGATGGTTGCTGTAGCATGCTTGTTTGAGTCCATATTGCCATGTTAATCTCTGTTGCAAAAGTGCATGTGGCTGTTAAGTGCTGAAACTTGTTATGAGATGTTGATTTCACTTGCTAATTGCTATTGATGTGTTTGTCCTCATGCCACATGTCTAGATGTTTTAGAAGCACCATTATATGGTCTTTGCTGTGGTGCATTTAACTTTCCATGATATGCCTTGAGGTGACTTAAACATGCTTGTAAACATGCCATGTTGTTATTGCTGTTTTATACTTAGTGAAATTTCGGCTAAGTCTGTAATCTACTATAACCTGATGCCATGTTTGCTTGATGCCCTAGTCAAATCCATGCTTGTTTTGGAGTGGCCAATGATCATTCCTTGTTGTCCATGTTATTGTCTATCCATTCATGCCCTTACTTGCTCATATGACCTGTTGTAGCTTATTTATTTCTTGCTCTCAAGTTGCTATAAATTATAACTGTTAGGTTTTTATCATCATGTTCAATTTGGTGTAGCTTGTTGCTATTGATCCATGCCTCCTATGGAGTTGCTCCAATGGAGTTGTTTGATGTAGGATATGTCTACTTCATGTCCATGCTCTTTATATGCTTAATGCAGTTGATATGCTTGTTGTTTTGTGCCTCCGAAGGCAGCATTGTGATGATGTTTTTGCCTTCCCAGATTTTGGCTAAGTTTGGATAATTTTATTGTAACTTGCCATGCTTGTTTAAATGTGTTCCAGCAAGCTTTTGGGTGTGTTCTAAGTTCCTACTTGTTAAGTAACATGTCTACTTCAGATCCATGCTTCTTGTTATGATGTTTGGGTGATTTAGCTTATATTTACCTTGCTCCAAAGTTGCTATGTGGCTGTTAACTTCAGCTTGTTGTTATATCTTGTTTCATGTGTATCTTTTAGCCCGTTGCTCCGTTTTAAGTGTGCCCTGTATGAAACTTGTGTGATTTTGCATGTAGAATCATAATATCATATTGTTTTCATGTTTGGAGTGAGTTTGCATGATGTTTGGGTGCATCTTGCATCGTTGCCTTGATTGTCTTGTTTTTCTCATATCTTCTAGGCGGTAGCTCCGAACTAAACAAACTTTATAGGAGACTTGACTAGAATTTTGTGTAGATCATCATGGTGCATGTTAATTTGCTGTTTAACCACTTTAACTTAAGGTTTGTTCAGATCTGGACTAATTTCAAACTATGCATATGAGGACTTACCGGATTTGTTATATGTAGTTTCCGGCCTCATTTAAACTTGTCGACTTGTGTTGTTTTTGTGAGCTTCCTGCCTTGCCATGTTTTGCATCATATATAGACTTGTCTTGCATCCTACTTGGTTGAGCATATTGACATGTTCTTGTGTTGTTTTTGAGTGCTTCCTACCTTGCCATGTATTGCATCATATATAGACTTGTCTTGCATCATACTTGGTTGAGTATATTGTCATGTTCTTGTGTTGCGTGTTTACCGTATTGCTTGCTTCTTCTCGTTAGTGCTTGTCCTGTTGCGATCGTGACGATTCGTTCATCTACCCGTGGTTCTTCTTCAAGGCTTCTTCTTCGTCTTCTTCATGGACCCGTTCTTCTTCCTTGCGGGATCTCAGGCAAGATGACCATCACCTTGGATACCTTTACTATCATTGCCATGCTTAGTGTCTCGATGCTATCGTTACATGCCGCGCTACCCATCATTTTTGTCAGCCTCTCCTTGTTGCCATGAAACCTCTAACCTTTGAAACCTTCCTAGCAAAACCATTGTTTGGCTATGTTACCCGCTTGCTCAGCCCCTCTTATAGCGTTGTTAGTTATAGGTGAAGATGAAGATCGTTCCTCGTTGGAACTTGTTGTTGGAATATCACAATATGTCTTATATAAATTAACACACCTATATACTGGGCATGGGTGGAAGGCTTGGCCTTTTGTTCGGTGTTTTGTTCCACTCATGCCACCTTAGGCGCCGATAAACCGGCATTATGTTCCTTGATTTTGCGTTCCTTACACGGTTGGGTATATGGGGACCCCTTGACACTTCGTCTTTGAATAAAACTCCTCCAGCAAGGCCCAACATTGGTTTTAATTTTCTCATAATAACAACTTAATTAATTGCATAGGGAGTTAGCGCTACCCAAGATTCTTTCTACATAGCAGGGGGGGCAGAGCTGATGGTGTTGGTCCCAAACGGGGGTTATGCGGGGCCACCACGGGGAAACTCGAGGATTGGTTTTACTCGTAGGATCACCCATCCGGTCATGGCCTGAGACGAGATATGCGCGGCTACTATCAGGGTGTCGACACACCGGGAGGTCTTGCTGGACTTGTTTTACCATTGTCGAAATGTCTTGTGCACCGGGATGCCGAGCCTGATCGGATTTCCCTAAGATAAGGGGTAATAATTATTATTACTTCAGCTGATCGTGAGAGCTTGTGATGGGCTAAGTTGGGACACCCCTGCAGGGTTATGATCTTTCGAAAGTCGTGCCCGTGGTTATGTGGCAGATTGGAATTTGTTAATGTCCGGTTGTAGAAAACTTGACAGAGGATCCGAAGTAAAACACACAACTGTGTGAGTAACCGTGACTGTCTCTTTTCACTTTGAGAAGAGAACACGGTGGGGTTATGTATGACTCGTAGGTAGTTCAGGATCTTTAGCGATCATTACTAGTTTTGCGACCATTTGCGTAGATGCTCATCTTATTCTTGTACTCGTAAGTTAGCCACCATATATTTGCTTAGCCGCTGCTGCAACCTCACCACTTTACCTCTTCTTACCCATTAAGCTTTGATAGTCTTGTTACCCATGGTTATGGGATTGCTGAGTCCTCGTGGCTCACAGATACTACAACAACAGTTGCAGGTGCAGGCTTCCGATGTCTTGATGTGAGAGCGATGATCGTTGTGTTGGAGTTCTTTCTTCTTCTTCTTCTTCAGTCTTGGGTTAGGTTCCGGGTCGGCAGCCTGGGATAGCAGATGGATGTCGTTGTGCTTTTCATGTTTGCATCCGTAGTCGGATGCCTTGTATCGATGTTGTTGTATTCATGTGACTTGTATGTATTGTTGTATCCCCCATGTATGTATGTAATGGTACGATGTAATGATATCCATCTTGCTAAGCGCCCGAAATGCGGTTGTGCCCCAATCACGTAAGTGTCATGTGATTAGGATAGAATCGCATCTTGGGCCTGACAAGTTGGTATCAGAGCCTCGACCGACCATAGGAGCCCCTTTGATTGATCGTAGTCTGGCCGTTGTCGAGTCTAGCTGAAAACTTTTTTGGAATCTAGTTATATCGGAGAGTAGGAATTCTTTTTACTCCTCTGCCCCTTCGTCGCTCTGGTGAGGAATCTTGACGTGGGTGTTCTGAATTACTCCTCTTCCCCTTAAAAAATTTTTAGGATCACGTGGTTAGTTTTTCGTTTGTTGCGTTGTTAGTTGTTTCATCTGGTGCATCTCTCGTCAAGTGGATTCGACCCTCTTCTTCTTTGCAAGTTCAACCATCAGTTCTTTTCAACCGATGTTGTTTCCCCTCCCAAAGTTGTCTTTCTTTTTCCCACCCGCCCACCCTTTTCTTTTGGACCGAAGTCCGTAATCGAGTATCCATCCCACTCGTGTGAGTCTTTGCTTTCTTTCATCAATTGTTTCAACTGGTGAATTCTCGTCTAGTTCGTCCTTCTTCATCTCTTTTCTTTTCCGGTGGATTTTAGTTCAAGTTTTCGGTGTTCATCATATTCCTACCCTCGGCTAAAGTGATTCCAATTGCTCGTTCACCTCTCGCTATGTAATTATTCCGGAAATCCGAATACATCTCAGGATATGCGTCTGTCTTCCAATTAATTCGAGGTTGTCACCTCCTCTGTGTCTTTTAATCGTTTCGGTGCTTCATCTCCTTTTCTATCCTTTCAATGGTGTTTTCTTTTCGGTGGGCTCATAACCCACAGGTCTTCTCCCAGGATCTTACCTGACTCTTCTAATTTCCCGGAGTGTTTACAAATTCTTTTCAAATGTGACGTAAGTATGGATTCCATCAGTCACGTGCCTTCCGAAGTTCGTTTGCAATTCTTTTCATGTGTGGTTCAACCCTTCTTCTTTTCATTCATCCGATGTTATTCATGAATTCTTTTCATTGTGTTCCTCCGAAGGCCATCATTTCATAAGATTTCTTCATTCTCAGTTTTCAACTTCGTCCTCCAAATATTCTTCATTATTGCCTCTTCGTTCGTCTCACATACTTCCGGTGCTTGTTAAAGTATTCTTTAATCAGTTCACAATCTCTTCGTTCTCGTCGTTCATATTGTCCTCAAGTGCTTTATTCTTCCCGGAGATTCATTCTCTTGTGTTCACTCAATCTCAATTCTTCACGATGGCTTGTCCTCTTGCATCGTTCAAATTCATTCCTTACGGTGGTCATTCTCGTTCTTCACTCGATTTTAATTCTTCCCGGTGGTTCATTTCTTTTCTTCACTCGGCTTCAATTCTTACGGTGGTTCGCTCAAGAGTTCTTTTCCGGTGCTATCTTATCAATCCATTCATTTATTCCAATCCTACCGGTGTTTCATGAAGATTTTCGCAAGTTCGCGATATATCCCTCTTTATTCAATTTCAACGCGAATAAGTGGTATGTGAATCCATTGCTTTCATCAATTTAATTGGTGGAGGATAAGCATAACATAATCCTTATTATTTTCATCAAGTTGTTTAATTCCTTCCTTCGGAGTTTATTCTTGATGAATAAATTATAGTTCTAAGTCCTTTCATATGTTTTTCCGGAGTTCATAGTTTTCTCGGCCTTCTCTTCGGAACCCCGTCTAATCATCGCAAGGCTTTATTCGTACTCTTGAATCCTTCACTTATTTATCATCATCCTTTTTCGTTACCGGAGTTCTTCAGGGTGGTTCTCCATCATTTAAATCATTCTTCAAACGTTCATGTAATTCTTCTGGAGCAGCTCAAGCATACTTATTCTTTTGCCTCTTGAGTGCAGATAATTCTCCGTATTCTTTTGAAGTGGAGTTTTGCATTTCTTCCTTCATCTCAATTGTTTAATCTTTTCGTTGCGGCGGTAATTCACCTCAAGTTTTGAGATGTTTTCATAAGTCCACAACAAGCTTATTCTTTTGTTGTTGATTTTCTCAACAAGTCCGTTCGAGTCTTTCCTTCAAGATGCTCTTTCAAATTCAGTTGTGTTCAAAGTTGTCATCTTCTTCTCCATTCTCTTAATTCCATCATTTCAATTATTCTGGAGGCAGTGTCTTGTTCATCTCGTCATGTTTTCGTTTCATCTTCTCAGGGTCTTGTTCCATTCCATTCATGTTTAACCGGTGTGCTATTTCTTTCAGTTTCAGCCGGAGTGCTGCCCGAATTCCTTCATGGAGATTTCTTTCTATCTCTTTTAACCAGAGTGGTTTTGAATTCATTCTTGTTCCTTCAGCTCTTGTTTCGTGCCTTTCAACCTCCTTGATTCTCGTCGTATTCCTTGCTCCTCTTGTTTAACGAAGTGTTTGCAACTTCGTTCTTCTTCGTTGCATTCTTCTTTTAGAGTGGCTCAACCTCTCAATATTCTTTGGTTTCACTCTTTTGTCCTCGAAGAACTTTGTTCTTCCTTTTTCCCTTTCGTCTCGTTCCTATGATCTCGGGACGAGATCTTGTTAGTAGGGGAGTGTTGTGACACCCCGAGATCGGTGCGCTAAGTGTCAGTCAGTTATTCGTCGCCGTTGCCATGTCATCTGCTTGTATGTTGCATCTTGCCTTGTCATTGTGTGCATTGCATCATCATGTTTTCAAAACTTGCATCCGCCCGAGTCCGCTCGTCCTTTCTGTTGTCCGTTCTGAGCCGAGACACACTCACACGCGCCCGCGGCGCCTCCGAATATTTATTTTATGAGTGGCCGAAAAACGTTCTCAGAATGGGTTGAAACTTTGCGTGTGGTCTTATTATAGTGTAGACAGGCCGCCTGCCAAATTTCATCGCATTCGGAGTCCGTTTGATAGCCCAACGGATATATATAGCGGCACTAGTCGCCGGTTTAAATGTCGGACGTTTTCGGTCTCCGAAAACCCCGCGGGACTATTCTCTACTCTCCCCACAATCCCTCCTACACAGCCCACTACCTAACCTATGCCCAGCCTACTCCCCCTCCGCTCCAGTGCCGTTGGATCACGATCGGAGGGCTCCGTTTTGCTTTAAAACCCCCCTAAACCTAGCCCTATGCCTATATAAACACCCCCCCCCATTGCCATTTTGGGCACCCTAGTCCCTTCCCCTACCTCTAGCCTCCCTCCACCTAAAAATCCGCGTAGCCAAACCCCCTCCTCCTCTAATTCGGTGCAAACCAGCCCGAGCCTGCCACTTGGCGGCCTCCTATTGGCCAGCCGCCGCCACGCGGGCGCCCAGAGCCAATGGGACGGCGCCATCTGGCCCTCTCCACGTCGCCCGCGCCCCCTCAGCGCCTTTCTCCCGCAGCCAGCCCACACCAGGCCCGCACCGGGCCGAACCGGGCCCGACTGGGCCCAACCGTCGTTCCGCACCGCGCCCGAGCCGTAGTGCCTCGCGTCGTCCTCCCCGAGCCGCGAGCGAGCCGCCGCGTCTCCTCATGTGTGCAGCCCCGCCGCTGCTCCTCCGCGCCGGCGTGCGCCCCGCCGCCGGGACGACCCCGCCTCGCCGCCGGTCTCCAGGGACTCCGCTGCCAGTGCTCCGCCGCCCCATTGTGCCGCCCGAGCCTTCCCTCGCCGGCCTCCTGTAACGATCCGAACCCATGGGGTCCAAACCTTCTGAGCTTTCTGTGCTATCCCTGGATCAAAAGCTAGCACACCCAGTACAAATATGAATATCAAGCACAAACGTCATTTTATTACATCGAAGATCCAAAGTTCAATTTATTACAACTCTCTCAGCTGAAGGTTGAGTTACATAGCAGAAGCAAATATTATAAATATAATCCTGAGCCCATCAATCGCCACAAGGCTAGTTGAGTGTAGCTCCGTAGCCCTATCTCGTCACTCATCATCTGCACATGACACGTACAGGTAAGTACTTTGAATGTACTCGCAAGTTGCAACAAAGGTGATACCAAAATAGTCATGCTGGGTAGGTGTCTAGGGTTTATTTGCGAAAAGCCAATTTTCCCCTAGACTATAAAGAAAAGAAACCAAGTTTTGATAAGTATTTTTTTATAGGTTTAGAACATAGAGTTTAAGTGAATAACTTGGATATCCGCACCAAGGTTCACAAAAAAAATGTTTTTGACAGGTTGAAGTAAAACACCCCAATGTGTTTACTCCCGCCTAACCCTTTTTAAAATAGCTTTGAGAAAATAGAGGGGAGATTCTTCTTCAGTTCAAGTCTTCAGTTGCTCAAAATTGCCCGTAACTGGGGGCACGGCTAATCGATTAGGTTAAACCCTCTGCAGAGGTCGTACACGTTCCCCACATGACACAACCAACCCCTTTTACCATTACACACTTGGGTGTATGACTAGGAGAAGATTGTGACAAAGCCTTTCCGTAACAGCCCCCTATACCTGACCAAGCCGCCCGCAACTTAGGCAATGAAAGCCCCTCTCCGATGGCGGTCCTGAGGTAAGGGTTTCCCGTTAGTACTAAGCTAAGCCAGAGCCCATAATAGCATGTGGCTGTACTGGAAGCTACATCAAACTGTACTTGGAAGATCTTATTTTCCTGGACGGCAGTCCCCACCAAAACCGTGTGCACGTCCCCAATCGAGCGCATTCACTGCAAGACCTCGATGGGCGCAATCACTTGTAGACGCTCCCGTCCATCCGTTCCGCCCAGGAAGTAGAAGTGGAAAATAGTATAGTTTTATTTTTCAAAAGATTTTCTAAATCATTGTTCCAAAGGGAACAAGTTGGTATTTTCAAAATATTTGGTATTTGGTCCACCCCAACTACAAGCATGGCTAAGCGTATAGTCCAATAGCATTGGATCCTAGGGCTTTACTACTAGCAAAACCTTTACAAAAAAATAACATAAAAAAAACCCTACAGATGCATACTATTTGAAAATCAATGCAAGATAAAAACATGGGACAAATATGGTCAAGGTTGCAACTTGCCTTCTGACTCGCAGCAACACGGTTCTACCTCCTCGTAGAATTCGCCTTCGCATTCGTCGCAATCTAACGCAATAAAGTACTTAAGTAAGACACTCCACACATAAAATATTCACATAACACGTGCTCAAGCAAAACCATCCAACAAACAATTCATGCCAAACAACCCAAGCAAGTATTACCATATGATTCAAGTTTATGCAATTTGATCGGTTCCTATGTATGTCATATACTTCGTGTTAATAAACTAATTAATAATTTTCTAACTCTAAATTGTTATGATGACTACAACTAACCAGAGAAGTTTTCTACGGATCAATCTAATGGTTTAAACAATTAACAAATTTTAGTTTCACAAGTTTATTAATGGATGATCAAGAAGGTCGAAATTAAGGTATTGTGTTAAAACAGTAACTATACCTTACTGAAAAATTATTCTATGAGTCCTAGCAGATTGGTATGGTTCCAAGGACCAATTTTCATATGTAAAATATTTTCATATCAATTACAGAATAAAAGATATTGTAAAAATACCCAAATTCTCATTTAAATCAAAACTAAATTTTAATCTGTGCAAAAGTGAGATTTCTAATTTTTATAATAAACTAGAGGTCCGCAGCTACCCAGGGATATCTTATTTGTCAAATTTGGATAAGCGGTTTAAAAGATGTGATTTTTCGAAGTTGGGCTAAATTTCTGTAATAGAAACGGGAATAAGAAAAAGACTCGCCACGTGGCAGAATCTGGTAGGCTTGTACTATTCCGTTTTTTTTTTACAGAAAAGGAGGAGTGGCCTCACCGGAGATGGAGATGGCTGGTGGTGGTGACTCAGATGTGCAGCAACGCAGCGGTCTCCGGCAATGGTCGAGAAGTGAACGAGGATGAGGAAGTCGGGGCGAGTCTCCGGGACACGGCGCAGGCTCCTGGTTCGTCCTTAGGTGGCTGCTATATGTCGCCGGAGATTGGCGGAACTCCGGCCGGACGTGGACAACGTGAAGTTCGTGCTCCGGCTATGAATTTGGACAGAAAACCATATCTATAAGATGCGCAAGATCGAGATATGAAGGATAGAAAAGTTAGAAGGTCTGCTTCACCTTGGACTCGCCGGAATCTTCCACGAACAGCGGCAATGTCAAGCAACTCCGGCGAGCAATTCACGTCTATGGAGAGGGGTATAAGCTCCCGAAGGAAAGGGGTTCGGGCAAGGAGAGAGTTGTGAGGGGAGGGGGCCTTTTATAGGACGGAGGGGACGTCGGAACGACGCAAGGCGTCGTCGAAGTTATGGCGGCTGTTTCCGGTGATCTAATGGCCATTAAGGCACGATTTAGTGCGGGTAACGGACGGGAGGGAGTTAGGGAGGGCATGGGGGTTCCGTTCAGAGCGTTATTGGGGCAAGGGAGAGGAGGGGAGGGGTCGGGCGCGAGTGGTTGCGGTGCTGGCTCATCGCCTGAGTTCGTCCAGAGGATGAAGAAGAACGACCAGGTCGGGTCGTGAGGAAGGAGGAGATAAGAGAAAAAAAAATATGCTGGGCCATGCTGGGCCGTGCTGCATGTACGTAGTAAGGAGACGTAGTGCTTGCATGCATGATTAGAAGTAGGAATAGGCTTAGCCCGTGAGCTAAGTGGTTAGATGCATATAATACTAAGTTACTAAAGGCACAAAAGTTAAAGAAGAAAAAAAACGATTTGTATATAACATAATTAATATTTTGGAGTCTAGTAAAAATACACACTACACACTTAATAAATTAGTTCGCGTGCACCTACTTATTTTAAATGCCTAATTACTCAGAATGCAATACAGTGATAACATTCCTATTGTTCTGTTAATTACTATTATAAAAAATTACAATTTTGTATAGGCTGCCAGTATAATATTTTAATAATAAAATAAATGGAAAGCACTCATAAACGATAAAAAGAAAAATTCAAATGATGATCAAATTATGCAAAATGTTCATGCTCTAATACAACATTCCAAATTGAAAATTTGGGATGTTACAAACCTACCCCCCTTAAAAGAATCTCGACCCCGAGATTCAGCTAGCTAGAGAAAAGATGTGGATGATCCGCTCGCAAATCTGCTTCTCGCTCCCAAGTGGATTCTTTCTCGGTATGATGACTCCACTGAACCTTACATAACTTTATCGTCTTGTACGGGTGACTCGCTCTGCTGTATCAAGAATTTTGATAGGCTTCTCTTCATATGTGAGGTCCTTCTCCAGCTGAATTGCCTCCAAAGGAACCGTGTCATTCAAAGGAATATCTGCCAATTCTGCATGACACTTCTTCAACTGTGAGACGTGAAATACATCGTGAACTCATGACAGAGCTTCTGGTAGTTCTAGCTGATAAGCTACTTCTCCTCTACGTTCCAGAATCTTATAGGGTCCCACAAAACGTGGTGCTAACTTTCCTTTGATTCCAAACCTCTTAACTCCACGAAGTGGTGATACTCGAAGGTATGCTCTATCTCCAGGTGTATATTCCACATCCTTGCGCTTGGCATCAGCATAACTCTTTTGTCGAGACTGAGCGATCTTCAGTCGATCCTTGATCAACATGACCTTCTCTTCGGCATCTCGAACCAAGTCAGGCCCAAAGAGTTGACGTTCACCCACTTCACTCCACATCAATGGGGTTCTGCACTTCTTGCCATAGAGTGCCTCAAATGGTGCCATCTTTAGACTGGCTTGATAGCTGTTATTATAGGAGAACTCAGCATATGGCAAATTGTCATCCCAACTGGAACCATAGTCAAGTGCACATGCACATAACATGTCCTCCAAAATCTGATTAACCCTCTCGATTTGTCCATCCGTCTGCGGATGGAATGCCGTGCTGAACTCAAGCCTGGTTCCAAGTGACTCATGGAGCTGATGCCAGAATTTTGAGGTAAATTGAGTGCCTCGGTCTGACACGATCTTGCGGGGTACGCCATGCAAGCATACAATCCGTGTCATGTAAATCTTGGACAGCTTAGCACTGGTATAAGTCGTCTTCACGGGAATGAAGTGAGCAACCTTTGTCAAGCGGTCCACAATTACCCAAATAGAGTCATATCCAGATCGAGTACGTGGCAAACCGGTGATAAAGTCCATACCAATTTTGTCCCACTTCCAATCGGGTATCGGTAATGGTTGAAGCAACCCTGCAGGTTTCTGATGTTCGGCCTTGACTCGCTGACATACATCACAAATGGCAATATATTCTGCTATCTCTCGCTTCATACTTGGCCACCAAAATTGCTCTTTTAAATCAAGATACATCTTAGTGCTGCCTGGGTGAATAGAGTACGGCGAATCATGTGCCTCCTGTAGAATCATCTTCTTAATCTCTTCATTGTTGGGCACGCAAATACGTGACTCAAACCAAAGTGTTCCATGTTCATCCTCTGCGAAGTCCTCGGATTTTCCTTCATGAATTCGGTTACGAATCTTATCAAATTCCTTATCATCCTTCTGTGCTTCCTTGATTCTCTACAGTAATGTGGATTTGACCTCCAAGGTGGCTAAGAACCCTTTAGGCACAACTTCCATGTTCAACTGCCTAAATTCTCCAAGCAAGTGGGGTGAGACCACATGAGCGGTGAGGTAGTTGAGATGCCCCTTACGACTCAATGCATCTGCGACAACATTCGCCTTGCCTGGATGATAATTTATACTCAGGTCATAATCATGGATAAGTTCTAACCATCTCCTCTGCCTGAGATTAAGCTCCTTCTGAGTGAAGATATATTTCAAGCTCTTGTGATCTGTGAAAATGTCACAATGATTCCCAATAAGATAGTGTCTCCAAGTCTTGAGGGCGTGTACCACTGCAGCTAACTCCAGGTCATGAGTAGGATAGTTAAGCTCATGAGGCTTAAGCTATCGTGATGCATAAGCTACTACTTTGCCATCCTGCATAAGTATACCTCCAAGTCCTTGTCGTGAAGCATCGCAATAGACCTGGAATTCCTTGTGAATATCCGGTAAAATCAGCACTAGGGCTGTCACTAATTTCTCCTTGAGCTCCTGAAAGCTGGCTTCACATGCCTCGGTCCACTGGAACTTCTTCTCCTTCTTAAGCAACTCAGTCATAGGCCTGGCAATCTTGGAGAAATTCTCAATGAACCTACGGTAATATCCGGCAAGTCCAAGGAAACTGCGAATCTCAGCAACTAAAGTAGGTGACTTCCAATTGGTGACGGCCTCAACTTTAGCGGAATCAACTGCTACTCCATCTCCAGAGACAACGTGTCCTAGGAATCCCACTTCCTTCAACTAGAACTCACATTTACTGAACTTGGCATACAACTTATGCTCTCTTAGCTTTTCCAACACTTGGCGAAGATGTTCCTCATGCTCCTTCTCGTTCTTGGAAAAGACAAGAATATCATCGATGAATACAACTACAAACTTGTCTAGGAATTCCATGAATACCTTATTCATCATATGCATGAAGTATGCTGGGGCATTGGTCAGACCAAATGACATAACTGTGAACTCGTATAGCCCATATCTTGTGGGAAAAGCTGTCTTGGGTATATCCTGCTCTCTGATTTTCAACTGATGATAACCAGATCGCAAATCGATCTTTGAGAAGATCTTTGCCCATTGAAGCTGATCAAATAAATCATTGATCATGGGTAGAGGGTACTTATTCTTGATGGTGACCTCATTAAGAGAACGATAGTCCACACACATCCTGAAGCTACCATCCTTCTTCTTCACAAATAGGATTGGGGCTCCCCATGGTGAAGAACTTGGGCGAATAAACCCCTTTTCTTGCAACTCACGAATCTGCTTCTTAAGTTCAGCAAGCTCATGTGCGGGCAACCTATATGGTCTCTTGGACATAGGTGCTGTACCGGGAATCAAGTCAATTACAAACTCAATGTCCCTATCAGGTGGCATTCCAGGTAGATCCTCAGGAAATACATCTGGGTATTCTCGTACAACTGGGACTTGCTCCAAGTTGGACACTTCAAGAGAGTTGAGCATGGATGCCTTCGGCTTGCTCTTGCAAATGATCTTGAATCGTTTCCCTTCCAAGTTGGTGAGAGAGATAGACCTCTCGGCACAGTTGATACTTCCTTTATATGTATCTAACCAGTCCATGCCTAAGATCACGTCCAACCCTTCCGAGTTCAAGACAATAAGATTTGTGGGGAGTGTGGAACTTCCCAAGGTCAAGGATAGGTCAAAGCATCCCTTGCTACTTCTCATTTCTGCCCCCGGTGAAGAAACTATTAAGGGATTACTAAGAGTCCTAGTGGCTAACCCATGCTTATCCACAAATGCTTTTGAGATGAATGAATGTGATGCACCAGTATCAAATAACACAAGTGCGGGAATGGAATTAACTCGAAACGTACCGATCACTGCATCGGGTGAATCCTGAGCTTCCTCTGCAGAGATGTGATTCACCTTGGCCTTCACGAAAGGATTAGGCTTTGAGCCATTTCCATTACTGCTCGATTTCTTTTCTGTGCAGTCATTGGCATAATGTCCGGGTTTCTGGCACTTATAACAGGTAACTTGACTTAAGTCCTTCCTGGGCCTGTCATGGCTATGACCTCCATTGCCACTATGATGCTTGTGACCATCATGATGATTTTCCTTGTGATGATGCTGATGACTATGGTTAGAGCCACTATGGTTATGTGAGCGGTTGCCTTGATAGGAATTGCTGCTAGGCTTGGAAGAAGAACCATAGTGCCTTGGTGGGGATGAGGTGCGAAGCTTCTGAGATGAGTTGGAGTTGTGCTTATGAAAGTTGTTCTTCCTCTTGCAGCTTTCTATCTCCTTCTGTTTCCCCTCCAGGATAAGAGCCTTGTCAAAAAGAGCCTGACAACTGTTGAAGGTGAGAGCCATCAACTGTAAGGAGAACTCATCATTCAGCCCTTCCAGAAACTTCTCTTGCCTAGCTGCATCTGTCGCCACATCATCAGGTGCATAGCGTGCAAGCTGGTTGAACTCCTCCCAATACTCATTCACGGAAAGGGAACGCTGGCGAAATGCACGAAATTCCTTCTTCTTCAGAGCCACTGCGCCGGCTGGAACATGGGCATTGCGGAAGGCAGTCCTGAATTGCTCCCAAGTAATGGCATCAATATTGGGGTAGGTAATCAGATAGTTGTCCCACCAAGCAGCTGCGGGACCTTCCAGCTGATGTGCGGCAAAGCGCACCTTCTCAACCTCAGTGCATTGAGCAGTATCAAGCTTCCTGGCAATGGACCGGAGCCAATCATCCGCAACCATGGGTTCAGAGGAACTGGAGAATGTCGGAGGTCGCAGCCTCAAGAACCGGGTAAGTCTGTCTACGGGAGGTGGTGGAGGTGGTGGTGGCGGTCCTCCAGTGTTGTTGTTGTGGTTCTGCATGTTCTGAGTCAAATGCTGGTTAAGTTGCGTCTGCGCCTGTAGCAACTGCTCCATGCTAGGCGGTATGTGATTGTTGTTGTTGCCTCCGGATGGTTCACGTCTTGGCGGCATCTGTTTGACGAGGTTCCAAGATAAGGTAGAGGAATGGAAGAGAGAAATCTAAGAATATAGCTACCCTTATGTATGCACAAAAAAACAAAGGAATGCAACACAACACATCTCAAGCAATTCATGGCAATCACACATAGTTCACTTATTCAAACAAGCCTATGTACTGCCGTCCACAACCTCTGGTACGGTCAAGTACTCTACCGAAACACGTTTATTCAACATGGTGGTCAATTCTAATTCGGACCGATGCGTGATTCAGCTGCCATGGTCATAGTACCGTCCCATTCATTATCATTGCTGATGGAGAGACCATTTTCTCCCACTTTCTGAAGTTCCGCTCCTCTATCAAGGACTTCCTCATACTGGGTTTTCCAGTACTCCCTCTCTTTGCGGAGCTTATTAATCCTATCATCTGTCACCACTTCCTGTGCCTTCATCTTTCGCAGCTCTTCTCGCAACTCTAGGTTCTCCTTCTCCAGGGTTTTAACCCTTGCTCGTTGCTCATCTGCGTATTCACGTACTTGTTCCATCTCAAACTCCTGAGTCTCGAACTTGTACTCCATGTCATCGTGCGTGTCGATTTTCGCACGTTGTCGCTTGACCTTCTGGAGAGAATCCACCAGGCTTCCCTCCAAATTATGGATGTAACGCTCCAGGTTGAAAATGTATGTTGTCTGCAAGTCCACGTTTGTCCTATTAAGCATCTTCATGGGAACTCCATCGATGGCGCTTCGCTTTCCAAATGTCTGGACTCCTAACCGATGCAACTCTTCATGATATAGGTAGGTTAGTCTAGTCACCACCTCATGCATGGCTTTGCAGATTCCTTGTTTCTTTGTCGCGGCGATGTCCAAGATGGAGATGTCCTTAGTTTTTGGTTTCCTGCGTCCCGGAACATGGACGCTGAGGTTCCAGTAGCTTCCTCCCTCCTTGCACCACACTTTGACTTCGGGTATCGGCAACTTCAGCACCTCAAGCAGTGCCAAGAACAAAGAGCCAAAAAGGATACCCTGAAAGTCCTTAGCTTCACGTAAAACTTGGCGCTCCATCTACAAGTTTGAAATTAGGAAAGGTTCAGCAAAGAATAGAATAGAATACGAGAATCCAAATAACTAATATTGTTTTTCCTAGGTCTCCTATTCTACTCCATTTCTAGGGCCACGTCCTACAGTCAACGTAAGGCTCTGATACCATTTTGTAACGATCCGAACCCATGGGGTCCAAACCTTCTGAGCTTTCTGTGCTATCCCTGGATCAAAAGCTAGCACACCCAGTACAAATATGAATATCAAGCACAAACGTCATTTTATTACATCGAAGATCCAAAGTTCAATTTATTACAACTCTCTCAGGTGAAGGCTGAGTTACATAGCAGAAGCAAATAACATAAATATAATCCTGAGCCCATCAATCGCCACAAGGCTAGTTGAGTGTAGCTCCGTAGCCCTATCTTGTCACTCATCATCTGCACATGACACGTACAGGTAAGTACTTTGAATGTACTCGCAAGTTGCAACAAAGGTGATACCAAAATAGTCATGTTGGGTAGGTGTCTAGGGTTTATTTGCGAAAAGCCAATTTTCCCCTAGACTATAAAGAAAAGAAACCAAGTTTTGATAAGTATTTTTTTATAGGTTTAGAACATAGAGTTTAAGTGGATAACTTGGATATCCGCACCAAGGTTCACAAAAAAAATGTTTTTGACAGGTTGAAGTAAAACACCCCAATGTGTTTACTCCCGCCTAACCCTTTTTTAAATAGCTTTGAGAAAAGAGAGGGGAGATTCTTCTTCAGTTCAAGTCTTCAGTTGCTCAAAATTGCCCGTAACCGGGGGCACGGCTAATCGATTAGGTTAAACCCTCTGCAGAGGTCGTACACGTTCCCCACATGACACAACCAACCCCTTTTACCATTACACACTTGGGTGTATGACTAGGAGAAGATTGTGACAAAGCCTTTCCGTAACAGCCCCCTATACCTGACCAAGCCGCCCGCAACTTAGGCAATGAAAGCCCCTCTCTGATGGCGGTCCTGAGGTAAGGGTTTCCCGTTAGTACTAAGCTAAGCCAGAGCCCATAATAGCATGTGGCTGTACTGGAAGCTACATCAAACTGTACTTGGAAGATCTCATTTTCCTGGACGGCAGTCCCCACCAAAACCGTGTGCACGTCCCCAATCGAGCGCATTCACTGCAAGACCTCGATGGGCGCAATCACTTGTAGACGCTCCCGTCCATCCGTTCCGCCCAGGAAGTAGAAGTGGAAAATAGTATAGTTTTATTTTTCAAAAGATTTTCTAAATCATTGTTCCAAAGGGAACAAGTTGGTATTTTCAAAATATTTGGTATTTGGTCCACCCCAACTACAAGCATGGCTAAGCGTATAGTCCAATAGCATTGGATCCTAGGGCTTTACTACTATCAAAACCTTTACAACAAAATTAACATAAAAAAAGCCCTACACATGCATACTATTTGAAAATCAATGCAAGATAAAAACATGGGATAAATATGGTCAAGGTTGCAACTTGCCTTCTGACTCGCAGCAACACGGTTCTACCTCCTCGTAGAATTCGCCTTCGCACTCGTCGCAATCTAACGCAATAAAGTACTTAAGTAAGACACTCCACACATAAAATATTCACATAACACGTGCTCAAGCAAAACCATCCAACAAACAATTCATGCCAAACAACCCTAGCAAGTATTACCATATGATTCAAGTTTATGCAATTTGATCGGTTCCTATGTATGTCATATACTTCGTGTTAATAAACTAATTAATAATTTTCTAACTCTAAATTGTTATGATGACTACAACTAACCAGAGAAGTTTTCTACGGATCAATCTAATGGTTTAAACAATTAACAAATTTTAGTTTCACAAGTTTATTAATGGATGATCAAGAAGGTCGAAATTAAGGTATTGTGTTAAAACAGTAACTAAACCTTACTGAAAAATTATTCTATGAGTCCTAGCAGATTGGTATGGTTCCAAGGACCAATTTTCATATGTAAAATATTTTCATATCAATTACAGAATAAAAGATATTGTAAAAATACTCAAATTCTCATTTAAATCAAAACTATATTTTAATCTGCGCAAAAGTGAGATTTCTAATTTTTATAATAAACTAGAGGTCCAGAGCTACCCAGGGATATCTTATTTGTCAAATTTGGATAAGCGGTTTAAAAGATGTGATTTTTCGAAGTTGGGCTAAATTTTTGTAATAGAAACGGGAATAAGAAAAAGACTCGCCACGTGGCAGAATCTGGTAGGCTTGTACTGTTCCGTTTTTTTTTTACAGAAAAGGAGGAGTGGCCTCACCGGAGATGGAGATGGCTGGTGGTCGTGACTCTGATGTGCAGCAACGCAGCGGTCTCCGGCAATGGTCGAGAAGTGAACGAGGATGAGGAAGTCGGGGCGAATCTCCGGGACACGGCGCAGGCTCCTGGTTCGTCCTTAGGTGGCTGCTATATGTCGCCGGAGATGGGCGGAACTCCGGCCGGACGTGGACAACGTGAAGTTCGTGCTCCGGCTATGAATTTGGACAGAAAATCATATCTATAAGATGCGCAAGATCGAGATATGAAGGATAGAAAAGTTAGAAGGTCTGCTTCACCTTGGACTCGCCGGAATCTTCCACGAACAGCGGCAATGTCAAGCAACTCCGGCGGGCAATTCACGTCTATGGAGAGGGGTATAAGCTCCCGAAGGAGAGGGGTTCGGGCAAGGAGAGAGTTGTGAGGGGAGGGGGCCTTTTATAGGACGGAGGGGACGTCGGAACGACGCAGGGCGTCGTCGAAGTTATAGCGGCTGTTTCCGGTGATCTAATGGCCATTAAGGCACGATTTAGTGCGGGTAACGGACGGGAGGGAGTTAGGGAGGGCATGGGGGTTCCGTTCAGAGTGTTATTGGGGCAAGGGATAGGAGGGGAGGGGTCGGGCGTGAGTGGTTGCGGTGCTGGCTCATCGCCTGAGTTCGTCCAGAGGATGAAGACGAACGACCAGGTCGGGTCGTGAGGAAGGAGGAGATAAGAGAAAAAAAAATATGCTGGGCCATGCTGGGCCGTGCTGCATGTACGTAGTAAGGAGACGTGGTGCTTGCATGCATGATTAGAAGTAGGAATAGGCTTAGCCCGTGAGCTAAGTGGTTAGATGCATATAATACTAAGTTACTAAAGGCACAAAAGTTAAAGAAGAAAAAAAACGATTTGTATATAACATAATTAATATTTGGAGTCTAGTAAAAATACAGACTACACACTTAATAAATTAGTTCGCGTGCACCTACTTATTTTAAATGCCTAATTACTCAGAATGCATTACAGTGATAACATTCCTATTGTTCTGTTAATTACTATTATAAAAAAATTACAATTTTGTATAGGCTGCCAGTATAATATTTTAATAATAAAAAAAATAAATGGAAAGCACTCATAAACGATAAAAATAAAAATTCAAATGATGATCAAATTATGCAAAATGTTCATGCTCTAATACAACATTCCAAATTGAAAATTTGGGATGTTACAAACCTACCCCCCTTAAAAGAATCTCGACCCCGAGATTCAGCTAGCTAGAGAAAAGATGTGGATGATCCGCTCGCAAATCTGCTTCTCGCTCCCAAGTGGATTCTTCCTCGGTATGATGACTCCACTGAACCTTACATAACTTTATCGTCTTGGTACGGGTGACTCGCTCTGCTGTATCAAGAATTTTGATAGGCTTCTCTTCATATGTGAGGTCCTTCTCCAGCTGAATTGCCTCCAAAGGAACCGTGTCATTCAAAGGAATATCTGCCAATTCTGCATGACACTTCTTCAACTTTGAGACGTGAAATACATCGTGAACTCCTGACAGAGCTTCTGGTAGTTCTAGCTGATAAGCTACTTCTCCTCTACGTTCCAGAATCTTATAGGGTCCCACAAAACGTGGTGCTAACTTTCCTTTGATTCCAAACCTCTTAACTCCACGAAGTGGTGATACTCGAAGGTATGCTCTATCTCCAGGTGTATATTCCACATCCTTGCGCTTGGCATCAGCATAACTCTTTTGTCGAGACTGAGCGATCTTCAGTCGATCCTTGATCAACATGACCTTCTCTTCGGCATCTCGAACCAAGTCAGGCCCAAAGAGTTGACGTTCACCCACTTCACTCCACATCAATGGGGTTCTGCACTTCCTGCCATAGAGTGCCTCAAATGGTGCCATCTTTAGACTGGCTTGATAGCTGTTATTATAGGAGAACTCATCATGTGGCAAATTGTCATCCCAACTGGAACCATAGTCAAGTGCACATGCACGTAACATGTCCTCCAAAATCTGATTAACCCTATCGGTTTGTCCATCCGTCTGCGGATGGAATGCCGTGCTGAACTCAAGCCTGGTTCCAAGTGACTCATGGAGCTGATGCCAGAATTTTGAGGTAAATTGAGTGCCTCGGTCTGACACGATCTTGCGGGGTACGCCATGCAAGCATACAATCCGTGTCATGTAAATCTTGGCCAGCTTAGCACTGGTATAAGTCGTCTTCACGGGAATGAAGTGAGCAACCTTTGTCAAGCGGTCCACAATTACCCAAATAGTGTCATATCCAGATCGAGTACGTGGCAAACCGGTGATAAAGTCCATACCAATTTTGTCCCACTTCCAATCGGGTATCGGTAATGGTTGAAGCAACCCTGCAGGTTTCTGATGTTCCGCCTTGACTCGCTGACATACATCACAAATGGCAATATATTCTGCTATCTCTCGCTTCATACTTGGCCACCAAAATTGCTCTTTTAAATCAAGATACATCTTAGTGCTGCCTGGGTGAATAGAGTACGGCGAATCATGTGCCTCCTGTAGAATCATCTTCTTAATCTCTTCATTGTTGGGCACGCAAATACGTGACTCAAACCAAAGTGTTCCATGTTCATCCTCTGCGAAGTCATCGGATTTTCCTTCATGGATTCGGTTACGAATCTTATCAAATTCCTTATCATCCTTCTGTGCTTCCTTGATTCTCTCCAGTAATGTGGATTTGACCTCCAAGGTGGCTAAGAACCCTTTAGGCACAACTTCCATGTTAAACTGCCTAAATTCTCCAAGCAAGTGGGGTGAGACCACATGAGCGGTGAGGTAGTTGAGATGCCCCTTACGACTCAATGCATCTGCGACAACATTCGCCTTGCCTGGATGATAATTTATACTCAGGTCATAATCATGGATAAGTTCTAACCATCTCCTCTGCCTGAGATTAAGCTCCTTCTGAGTGAAGATATATTTCAAGCTCTTGTGATCTGTGAAAATGTCACAATGATTCCCAATAAGATAGTGTCTCCAAGTCTTGAGGGCGTGTACCACTGCAGCTAACTCCAGGTCATGAGTAGGATAGTTAAGCTCATGAGGCTTAAGTTGTCGTGATGCATAAGCTACTACTTTGCCATCCTGCATAAGTACACCTCAAAGTCCTTGTATCGCAATAGACCTGGAATTCCTTGTGAATATCCGGTAAAATCAGCACTAGGGCTGTCACTAATTTCTCCTTGAGCTCCTGAAAGCTGGCTTCACATGCCTCGGTCCACTGGAACTTCTTCTCCTTCTTAAGCAACTCAGTCATAGGCCTGGCAATCTTGGAGAAATTCTCAATGAACCTACGGTAATATCCGGCAAGTCCAAGGAAACTGCGAATCTCAGCAACTGAAGTAGGTGACTTCCAATTGGTGACGGCCTCAACTTTAGCGGAATCAACTGCTACTCCATCTCCAGAGACAACGTGTCCTAGGAATCCCACTTCCTTCAACCAGAACTCACATTTACTAAACTTGGCATACAACTTATGCTCTCTTAGCTTTTCCAACACTTGGCGAAGATATTCCTCATGCTCCTTCTCGTTCTTGGAAAAGACAAGAATATCATCGATGAATACAACTACAAACTTGTCTAGGAATTCCATGAATACCTTATTCATCATATGCATGAAGTATGCTGGGGCATTGGTCAGACCAAATGACATAACTGTGAACTCGTATAGCCCATATCTTGTGGGAAAAGCTGTCTTGGGTATATCCTGCTCTCTGATTTTCAACTGATGATAACCAGATCGCAAATCGATCTTTGAGAAGATCTTTGCCCCTTGAATCTGATCAAATAAATCATTGATCATGGGTAGAGGGTACCTATTCTTGATGGTGACCTCATTAAGAGAACGATAGTCCACACACATCCTGAAGCTACCATCCTTCTTCTTCACAAATAGGATTGGGGCTCCCCATGGTGAAGAACTTGGGCGAATAAACCCCTTTTCTTGCAACTCACGAATCTGCTTCTTAAGTTCAGCAAGCTCATGTGCGGGCAACCTATATGGTCTCTTGGACATAGGTGCTGTACCGGGAATCAAGTCAATTACAAACTCAATGTCCCTATCAGGTGGCATTCCAGGTAGATCCTCAGGAAATACATCTGGGTATTCTCGTACAACTGGGACTTGCTCCAAGTTGGACACTTCAAGAGAGTTGAGCATGGATGCCTTCGGCTTGCTCTTGCAAATGATCTTGAATCGTTTCCCTTCCAAGTTGGTGAGAGAGATAGACCTCTCAGCACAGTTGATACTTCCTTTATATGTGACTAACCAGTCCATGCCTAAGATCACGTCCAACCCTTCCGAGTTCAAGACAATAAGATTTGTGGGGAGTGTGGAACTTCCCAAGGTCAAGGATAGGTCAAAGCATCCCTTGCTACTTCTCATTTCTGCCCCCGGTGAAGAAACTATTAAGGGATTACTAAGAGTCTTGGTGGCTAAACCATGCTTATCCACAAATGCTTTTGAGATGAATGAATGTGATGCACCAGTATCAAATAACACAAGTGCGGGAATGGAATTAACTCGAAACGTACCGATCACTACATCGGGTGAATCCTGAGCTTCCTCTGCAGAGATGTGATTCACCTTGGCCTTCACGAAAGGATTAGGCTTTGAGCCATTTCCATTACTGCTCGATTTCTTTTCTGTGCAGTCATTGGCATAATGTCCGGGTTTCTGGCACTTATAACAGGTAACTTGACTTAAGTCCTTCCTGGGCCTGTCATGGCTATGACCTCCATTGCCACTATGATGCTTGTGACCATCATGATGATTTTCCTTGTGATGATGCTGATGACTATGGTTAGAGCCACTATGGTTATGTGAGCGGTTGCCTTGATAGGAATTGCTGCTAGGCTTGGAAGAAGAACCATAGTGCCTTGGTGGGGATGTGGTGCGAAGCTTCTGAGATGAGTTGGAGTTGCGCTTATGAAAGTTGTTCTTACTCTTGCGGCTTTCTATCTCCTTCTGTTTCCCCTCCAGGATAAGAGCCTTGTCAAAAAGAGCCTGACAACTGTTGAAGGTGAGAGCCATCAACTGTAAGGAGAACTCATCATTCAGCCCTTCCAGAAACTTCTCTTGCCTAGCTGCATCTGTCGCCACATCATCAGGTGCATAGCGTGCAAGCTGGTTGAACTCCTCCCAATACTCATTCACGGAAAGGGAACGCTGGCGAAATGCACGAAATTCCTTCTTCTTCAGAGCCACTGCGCCGGCTGGAACATGGGCATTGCGGAAGGCAGTCCTGAATTGCTCCCAAGTAATGGCATCAATATTGGGGTAGGTAATCAGATAGTTGTTCCAACAAGCAGCTGCGGGGCCTTCCAGCTGATGTGCGGCAAATCGCACCTTCTCAACCTCAGTGCATTGAGCAGTATCAAGCTTCCTGGCAATGGACCGGAGCCAATCATCCACAACCATGGGTTCAGAGGAACTAGAGAATGTCGGAGGTCGCAGCCTCAAGAACCGGGTAAGTCTGTCTACGGGAGGTGGTGGAGGTGATGGTGGCGGTCCTCCAGTGTTGTTGTTGTGGTTCTGCATGTTCTGAGTCAAAAGCTGGTTAAGTTGCGTCTGCGCCTGCAGCAACTGCTCCATGCTAGGCGGTATGTCATTGTTGTTGTTGCCTCCGGATGCTTCACGTCTTGGCGGCATCTGTTTGACGAGGTTCCAAGATAAGGTAGAGGAATGGAAGAGAGAAATCTAAGAATATAGCTACCCTTATGTATGCACAAAAAAAACAAAGGAATGCAACACAACACATCTCAAGCAATTCATGGCAATCACACATAGTTCACTTATTCAAACAAGCCTATGTACTGCCATCCACAACCTCTGGTACGGTCAAGTACTCTACCGAAACACGTTTATTCAACATGGTGGTCAATTCTAATTCGGACCGATGCGTGATTCAGCTGCCATGGTCATAGTACCGTCCCATTCATTATCATTGCTGATGGAGGGACCATTTTCTCCCACTTTCTGAAGTTCCGCTCCTCTATCAAGGACTTCCTCATACTGGGTTTTCCAGTACTCCCTCTCTTTGCGGATCTTATTAATCATATCATCTGTCACCACTTCTCGTGCCTTCATCTTTCGCAGCTCTTCTCGCAACTCTAGGTTCTCCTTCTCCAGGGTTTTAACCCTTGCTCGTTGCTCATCTGCGTATTCACGTACTTGTTCCATCTCAAACTCCTGAGTCTCGAACTTGTACTCCATGTCATCGTGCGTGTCGATTTTCGCACGTTGTCGCTTGACCTTCTGGAGAGAATCCACCAGGCTTCCCTCCAAATTGTGGATGTAACGCTCCAGGTTGAAAATGTATGTTGTCTGCAAGTCCACGTTTGTCCTATTAAGCATCTTCCTGGGAACTCCATCGATGGCGCTTCGCTTTCCAAATGCCTGGACTCCTAACCGATGCAACTCTTCCTGATATAGGTAGGTTAGTCTAGTCACCACCTCATGCATGGCTTTGCAGATTGCTTGTTTCTTCGTCGCGGCGATGTCCAAGATGGAGATGTCCTTAGTTTTTGGTTTCCTGCGTCCCGGAACATGGACGCGGAGGTTCCAGTAGCTTCCTCCCTCCTTGCACCACACGTTGACTTCGGGTATCGGCAACTTCAGCACCTCAAGCAGTGCCAAGAACAAAGAGCCAAAAAGGATACCCTGAAAGTCCTTAGCTTCACGTAAAACTTGGCGCTCCATCTACAAGTTTGAAATTAGGAGAGGTTCAGCAAAGAATAGAATAGAATACGAGAATCCAAATAACTAATATTGTTTTTCCTAGGTCTCCTATTCTACTCCATTTCTAGGGCCACGTCCTACAGTCAACGTAAGGCTCTGATACCATTTTGTAACGAGCCGAACCCATGGGGTCCAAACCTTCTGAGCTTTCTGTGCTATCCCTGGATCAAAAGCTAGCACACCCAGTACAAATATGAATATCAAGCACAAACGTCATTTTATTACATCGAAGATCCAAAGTTCAATTTATTACCACTCTCTCAGCTGAAGGCTGAGTTACATAGCAGAAGCAAATAACATAAATATAATCCTGAGCCCATCAATCGCCACAAGGCTAGTTGAGTGTAGCTCCGTAGCCCTATCTCGTCACTCATCATCTGCACATGACACGTACAGGTAAGTACTTTGAATGTACTCGCAAGTTGCAACAAAGGTGATACCAAAATAGTCATGCTGGGTAGGTGTCTAGGGTTTATTTGCGAAAAGCCAATTTTCCCGTAGACTATAAAGAAAAGAAACCAAGTTTTGATAAGTATTTTTTTATAGGTTTAGAACATAGAGTTTAAGTGAATAACTTGGATATCCGCACCAAGGTTCACAAAAAAAATGTTTTTGACAGGTTGAAGTAAAACACCCCAATGTGTTTACTCCCGCCTAACCCTTTTTAAAATAGCTTTGAGAAAAGAGAGGGGAGATTCTTCTTCAGTTCAAGTCTTCAGTTGCTCAAAATTGCCCGTAACCGGGGGCACGGCTAATCGATTAGGTTAAACCCTCTGCAGAGGTCGTACACGTTCCCCACATGACACAACCAACCCCTTTTACCATTACACACTTGGGTGTATGACTAGGAGAAGATTGTAACAAAGCCTTTCCGTAACAGCCCCCTATACCTGACCAAGCCGCCCGCAACTTAGGCAATGAAAGCCCCTCTCCGATGGCGGTCCTGAGGTAAGGGTTTCCCGTTAGTACTAAGCTAAGCCAGAGCCCATAATAGCATGTGGCTGTACTGGAAGCTACATCAAACTGTACTTGGAAGATCTCATTTTCCTGGACGGCAGTCCCCACCAAAACCGTGTGCACGTCCCCAATCGAGCGCATTCACTGCAAGACCTCGATGGGCGCAATCACTTGTGGACGCTCCCGTCCATCCGTTCCGCCCAGGAAGTAGAAGTGGAAAATAGTATAGTTTTATTTTTCAAAAGATTTTCTAAATCATTGTTCCAAAGGGAACAAGTTGGTATTTTCAAAATATTTGGTATTTGGTCCACCCCAACTACAAGCATGGCTAAGCGTATAGTCCAATAGCATTGGATCCTAGGGCTTTACTACTAGCAAAACCTTTACAAAAAAAATAACATAAAAAAAACCCTACACATGCATACTATTTGAAAATCAATGCAAGATAAAAACATGGGATAAATATGGTCAAGGTTGCAACTTGCCTTCTGACTCGCAGCAACACGGTTCTACCTCCTCGTAGAATTCGCCTTCGCACTCGTCGCAATCTAACGCAATAAAGTACTTAAGTAAGACACTCCACACATAAAATATTCACATAACACGTGCTCAAGCAAAACCATCCAACAAACAATTCATGCCAAACAACCCTAGCAAGTATTACCATATGATTCAAGTTTATGCAATTTGATCGGTTCCTATGTATGTCATATACTTCGTGTTAATAAACTAATTAATAATTTTCTAACTCTAAATTGTTATGATGACTACAACTAACCAGAGAAGTTTTCTACGGATCAATCTAATGGTTTAAACAATTAACAAATTTTAGTTTCACAAGTTTATTAATGGATGATCAAGAAGGTTGAAATTAAGGTATTGGGTTAAAACAGTAACTAAACCTTACTGAAAAATTATTCTATGAGTCCTAGCAGATTGGTATGGTTCCAAGGACCAATTTTCATATGTAAAATATTTTCATATATATTACAGAATAAAAGATATTGTAAAAATACTCAAATTCTCATTTAAATCCAAACTAAATTTTAATCTGTGCAAACGTGAGATTTCTAATTTTTATAATAAACTAGAGGTCCGCAGCTACACAGGGATATCTTATTTGTCAAATTTGGATAAGCGGTTTAAAAGATGTGATTTTTCGAAGTTGGGCTAAATTTCTGTAATAGAAACGGGAATAAGAAAAAGACTCGCCACGTGGCAGAATCTGGTAGGCTTGTACTGTTCCGTTTTTTTTACAGAAAAGGAGGAGTGGCCTCACCGGAGATGGAGATGGCTGGTGGTGGTGACTCAGATGTGCAGCAACGCAGCGGTCTCTGGCAATTGTCGAGAACTGAACGAGGATGAGGAAGTCGGGGCGAGTCTCCGGGACACGGCGTAGGCTCCTGGTTCGTCCTTAGGTGGCTGCTATATGTCGCCGGAGATGGGCGGAACTCCGGCCGGACGTGGACAACGTGAAGTTCGTGCTCCGGCTATGAATTTGGACAGAAAACCATATCTATAAGATGCGCAAGATCGAGATATGAAGGATAGAAAAGTTAGAAGGTCTGCTTCACCTTGGACTCGCCGGAATCTTCCACGAACAACAGCAATGTCAAGCAACTCCGGCGAGCAATTCACATCTATGGAGAGGGGTATAAGCTCCCGAAGGAGAGGGGTTCGGGCAAGGAGAGAGTTGAGAGGGGAGGGGGCCTTTTATAGAACAGAGGGGACGTCGGAACGACGCAGGGCGTCGTCGAAGTTATGGCGGCTGTTTCCGGTGATCTAATGGCCATTAAGGCACGATTTAGTGCGGGTAACGGACGGGAGGGAGTTAGGGAGGGCATGGGGGTTCCGTTCAGAGCGTTATTGGGTCAAGGGAGAGGAGGGGAGGGGTCGGGCGCGAGTGGTTGCGGTGTTGGCTCATCGCCTGAGTTCGTCCAGAGGATGAAGACGAACGACCAGGTCGGGTCGTGAGGAAGGAGGAGATAAGAGAAAAAAAATATGCTGGGCCATGCTGGGCCGTGCTGCATGTACGTAGTAAGGAGACGTAGTGCTTGCATGCATGATTAGAAGTAGGAATAGGCTTAGCCCGTGAGCTAAGTGGTTAGATGCATATAATACTAAGTTACTAAAGGCACAAAAGTTAAAGAAGAAAAAAAACAATTTGTATATAACATAATTAATATTTGGAGTCTAGTAAAAATACAGACTACACACTTAATAAATTAGTTCGCGTGCACCTACTTATTTTAAATGCCTAATTACTCAGAATGCAATACAGTGATAAGATTCCTATTGTTCTGTTAATTACTATTATAAAAAAATTACAATTTTGTATAGGCTGCCAGTATAATATTTTAATAATAAAAAAATAAATCGAAAGCACTCATAAACGATAAAAAGAAAAATTCAAATGATGATCAAATTATGCAAAATGTTCATGCTCTAATACAACATTCCAAATTAAAAATTTGGGATGTTACACCTCCTCCCTGCACGCCACCGCCGGCGTCCCTTCGCTCGCCGACGTGCCGTGGCGCCTCCGGCGTCCTTCCTCCTCGTGCCGTTCCTCAGCGCCGGGATCCGGCTGGATCCGGCGAGATCCGTCCCGATCCACCCTCGGCGCCTGAACCGCTCCGTCTCTGGCTCTCTGTCAGTGGGACCCGCGCCTGCCGCCATCGACGGACACGTCTATTTGGAGCCGGACGTGTTCGCCCCTCTCTCTGCCATGTGGGCCCAGTCTTCGGACATGTCCGAATCTGCCCGGACATGTCCATCCCGAGCTTGCCTTTTTTTCCACTAAGTCCCAGGAAATGCATATTTTGTTGCTATGTTCATGTGGTTGTAATTAATTGTGTGCTTATCCAAATTGAGTGTATGATATGTCAAAATGATCGTGGTGATAGGCTCTACACTTTGTTCCATTGTGCCATGCTCATTTGCGTTCATCTAGATTCCTTAATCACTGTTGCAAGAGTGCTACTTGTTATAAGCTGCTGTTACTTGTTATTTTGTTGCCATGTTTGAGATATGATAACTTGGTGCATGTTTATCCAAATGATGCATATGATATGTCAAAATGTTCATTATGAAGTGTACTACATGATGGTTGTTGTAGCATGCTTGTTTGAGTCCATATTGCCATGTTAATCTCTGTTGCAAAAGTGCATGTAGCTGTTAAGTGCTAAAACTTGTTATGAGATGCTGATTTCACTTGCTAATTGCTATTGATGTGTTTGTCCTCATGCCACATGTCTAGATGTTTTAGAAGCACCATTATATGGTCTTTGTTGTGGTGTATTTAACTTTCCATGATATGCCTTGAGGTGACTTAAACATGCTTGTAAACATGCCATGTTGTTATTGCTGTTTTATACTTCGTGAAATTTCTGCTAAGTCTGGAATCTGTTATAACCTGATGCCATGTTTGCTTGATGCCCTAGTCAAATCCATGCTTGTTTTGGAGTGGCCAATGATCATTCCTTGTTGTCCATGTTATTGTCTATCCATTGATGCCCTTACTTGCTCATATGACCTACTGTAGCTTATTTATTTCTTGCTCTCAAGTTGCTATAAATTATAACTGTCAGGTTTTTATCATCATGTTCAATTTGGTGTAGCTTGTTGCAATTGATCCATGCCTCCTATGGAGTTGCTCCAATGGAGTTGTTTGTTGTAGGATATGTCTACTTCATGTCCATGCTCTTTATATGCTTAATGGAGTTGATATTCTTGTTGTTTTGTGCCTCCGAAGGCATCATCGTGATGATGTTTTTGCCTTCCTAGATTTTGGCTAAGTCTGGATAATTTTATTGTAACTTGCCATGCTTGTTTAAATGTGTTCCAGCAAGCTTTTGGGTGTGTTCTAACTTCCTACTTGTTAAGTAACATGTCTATTTCAGATCCATTCTTCTTGTTATGATGTTTGGGTGATTTAGCTTATATTTACCTTGCTCCAAAGTTGCTATGTGGCTGTTAACTTCAGCTTGTTGTTATATCTTGTTTCATGTGTATCTTTTAGCCCGTTGCTCCGTTTTAAGTGTTCCCTGTATGAAACTTGTGTGATTTTGCATGTAGAATCATAATATCATATTGTTTTCATGTTTGGAGTGAGTTTGCTTGATGTTTGGGTGCATCTTGCATCGTTGCCTTGCTTGTCTTGTTTTGCTCATATCTTCTAGGCCGTAGCTCCGAATTAAACAAACTTTATAGAAGACTTGACTAGAATTTCGTGTAGATCATCATGGTGCATGTTAATCTGCTTTTTAACCACTTTGACTTAAGGTTTGTTCAGATCTGGACTAATTTCAAACTATGCATATGAGGACTTACCGGATTTGTTATATGTAGTTTCCGGTCTCATTTAAACTTGTTGACTTGTGTTGTTTTTGTGAGCTTCCTGCCTTGCCATGTTTTGCATCATATATAGATTTGTCTTGCATCCTACTTGGTTGAGCATATTGACATGTTCTTGTGTTGTTTTTGAGTGCTTCCTACCTTGCCACGTATTGCATCATATATAGACTTGTCTTGCATCACACTTGGTTGAGCATATTGTCATGTTCTTGTGTTGCGTGTTTACTGTATTGCTTGCTTCTTCTTGTTAGTGCTTGTTCTGTTGCGATCATGAGGATTCGTTCATCTACCCGTGGTTCTTCTTCAAGGCTTTTTCTTCGTCTTCTTCATGGACCCTTTCTTCTTCCTTGCGGGATCTCAGGCAAGATGACCATCACCATGGATACCTTTACTATCATTGCCATGCTTAGTGTCTCGATGCTATCGTTACATGCCGCGCTACCCATCATTTTTGTCAGCCTCTCCTTGTTGCCATGAAACCTCTAGCCTTTGAAACCTTCCTAGCAAAACCATTGTTTGGCTATGTTACCCGCTTGCTCAGCCCCTCTTATAGCGTTGTTAGTTGCAGGTGAAGATGAAGATCGTTCCTTGTTGGAACTTGTTGTTGGAATATCACAATATGTCTTATATAAATTAACACACCTATATACTGGGCATGGGTGGAAGGCTTGGCCTTTTGCTCGGTGTTTTGTTCCACTCATGCCACCTTAGGCGCCGATAAACCGGCATTATGTTCCTTGATTTTGCGTTCCTTACACGGTTGGGTATATGGGGACCCCTTGACACTTCATCTTTGAATAAAACTCCTCCAGCAAGGCCCAACATTGGTTTTAATTTTCTCATAATAACAACTTAATTAATTGCATAGGGAGTTAGCGCTACCCGAGATTCTTTCTACATAGCAGGGGGGGCCAATGCTGATGGTGTTGGTCCCAAACGGGGGTTATGCGGGGCCACCACGGGGAAACTCGAGGATTGGTTTTACTCGTAGGATCACCCATCCGGTCGTGGCCTGAGACGAGATACGCGGGGCTACTATCAGGGTGTCGACACACCGGGAGGTCTTGTTGGACTTGTTTTACCATTGTCGAAATGTCTTGTGCACCGGGATGCCGAGCCTGATCGGATTTCCCTAAGATAAGGGGTAATAATTATTATTACTTCAGCTGATCGTGAGAGCTTGTGATGGGCTAAGTTGGGACACCCGTGCAGGGTTATGATCTTTCGAAAGTTGTGCCCGTGGTTATGTGGCAGATTGGAATTTGTTAATGTCCGGTTGTAGAAAACTTGACAGAGGATCCGAAGTAAAACACACAATTGTGTGAGTAACCGTGACTGTCTCTTTTCACTTTGAGAAGAGAACACGGTGGGGTTATGTATGACTCGTAGGTAGTTCAGGATCTTTAGCGATCATTATTAGTTTTGCGACCGTTTGCGTAGATGCTCATATTATTCTTGTACTCGTAAGTTAGCCACCATATATTTGCTTAGCCGCTGCTGCAACCTCACCACTTTACCTCTCCTTACCCATTAAGCTTTGATAGTCTTGTTACCCATGGTTATGGGATTGCTGAGTCCTCGTGGCTCACAGATACTATAACAATAGTTGCAGGTGCATGTTTCCGATGTCTTGACGTGAGAGCGATGATCGTTGTGTTGGAGTTCTTTCTTATTCTTCTTCTTCAGTCTTGGGTTAGGTTCCGGGTCGCCGCCTGGGATAGCAGATGGATATCGTTGTACTTTTCATGTTTGCATCCGTAGTCGGATGCCTTGTATTGATGTTGTTGTATTCATGTGACTTGTATGTATTGTTGTATCCCCCATGTATGTATGTAATGGTACGATGTAATGATATCCATCTTGCTAAGCGCCCGAAATGCGGTTGTGCCCCAATCACGTAAGTGTCACGTGATCGGGATAGAATCGCATCTTGGGCCTGACAAGTATCAACTTAATGGTGAGATAGATGAATAACAATAACATGCATACATTATTGTCTTCCATCAACTTTACAAATAAAGATGACATGTTCTACCAAATTCCATATTGAAGGTACTTTGGTAGCTCCTCCAAAGAGATCATACTAGATAGAGGATACCATTAGGCACTGGATTTTGTTCAAATCTGTGAGAGGTCTTACTGTCACTGGTGGTGGGACCATTAATGGAAATAGAAAGATTTGGTGGCAGAACTCCTGCAAAGTAAACACAAAACTCTAAGTATATTGTACTTCTAAGTTGCGCATTAATGAAAAACACTAGGAAAATGTAATGTTTCACTGTCAACTTTAAAGTTTTAACTATTACAGCTTTCAATTTTTTTTCCTAAAAGCTTTCTAATATGAATTGTTCTTTTCTTTGATAGCCTTGCAAGCAAGCTCCGACGGTGAGTGCATCTTCCAATCATCTTATTTGGCATATTCCAGTCGAGTAGCCTTGTTTTTCTTGATTACATATTGGCTATCTTTTTCACTTTCCGGGATTTGACTTCTATTCTTGTACAAATATGAAAGTGAATAATTTTGAAGTGTTGAATAGCCAACAATTTCACATATCAGTGGAGCATTGCAGCGATGTAAGGATATGTCACGCCTATCAATCACAGCACCCGGCACTAGCCCCAACGCCGACGGCATCCATATTGCCCATACTAAGGATGTGAAAGTCATGGACTGTGCAATCAAGACTGGGGACGACTGCATGCCAATCGATGATGGGACTGAGAATCTACATGTCAAGAACATCGTGTGTGGACCAGGAAATGAAATAAGCATGGGGAGCTTAGGTGATCACAACTCTCATGCTCAAGTGCAAACATCACTAATGACGGGGTGCGATTGCATGGCACGTCGAATGGTTCTCGTATCAAGACATGGCAGGGCAGGCGGGGTTATGCAAAGAATATCGTGTTCTAGAACATGATAATGGATAATGTACGGAACCCGATCACTATCGACCAGAACTACTACGAGTTGGCTACACCAGGTAATAAACAGGTGAAAGAACATGACGACCATGATGGATTTATTCATTTGATTATGTACATTGATTTTGTTGGTTGATTGTTTTCTGAGATAGCAACCCGCTCATACCAAGAAGTTTATATATATATACATAGATATAACCTAGTGTGTTCTCCTTTTGTATAGAAAGCGGCTGTGGAGGTGAGAAATGTGTTGTTTAAGAACATTAGGGGGACAAGTGCCTCAAGAGAGTCTAGAGCACATAACGCAGGCGCCGCCTCCTCCTCCTCCTCCTAAAAAAGAAAAACTAGGGCTCGTGCCTCTCGTTGGTGCTGCCTGTGACGCCCCGAGACCGATGCGCCAGGTGTCAGCTGGTTATTCGTCATCATTGCCATGTCATTTGCTTGCGTGTTGCACTTTGTCATGTCATCATGTGCATTTCATTAGCATGTTTTCAAAACTTGCCTCCGTCCGAGTTGCCATGTCCTCTCCGTTGTCCGTTCTGAACCCAGACACACTCGCACGCGCCCGCGGCACCTCCGAATATTTATTTTATAAGTGGCCGGAAAATGTTCTCGGAATGGGTTGCAACTTGGCGTGTGGTCTTATTATAGCGTAGGTAGACCGCCTATCAAATTTCGTCGCATTCGGAGTTCGTTTGATAGGCAAACCCTTAAACATATAGCGGCACTATAGCCGGATAAACGTCAGACGTTTCAGTGCTCTGAGACATGTTGCCGGGCTGCCATCTCTCTCTCTCTCTCTCTCTCTCTCTTCTCAGCCTCACATTATACACAGCCTTTTTTTACACCTCGACTGCACGCCCGAAGCTGCCCAGAACCCGACCCGGGTTTTCGTTACAGATGTGTCCGGAACATCCCTAGACAACCCTAGAACATCTTCGTTTTCTCTTTTGGACTCCCATAGATTTTATTCCCGACCGTCTGATTTTGATCGGATGGACCGAATGATCCCTACCTAACCCCTTGATATATATAGCAGGCAACCCTAGTTTGTAGGCCTCCTGTTCCATCCATTCCTTCGTCGCCGCCACTCTTTCGCATCTTCATCGGGATCCTCCCAGATCCCTTTTCCCTCCAACCAACGTTCGAGCCTCCACCTCTCGGTCCCCATCGATCGAACTGCCAATCGCCACCGCAGCCTCCGACCAACTCCCGTGCTTTCTGCACCGTCCAAATTGCTGCAGCCAGTTCCCTCCTTCCTAATTTTCGGCGCCGCCCAATCGCCGCAGTCATCCATCCAACCGATCTAGGCGCAGCTCACCTCGAGGTCCCCTCGATCCCGTCATGCATCGAGCAGGAGGTCCTGCTCCCACGACCTCCCGCATGGCTCTGCTCGCTTGCCTCCTCGAGCCGAGGCTCACTGCCACCGGCGACGACAACGCCAACCTCGTCGCCCCCCCCCCCCACCTCTCCTTCCATGCGCCCCGGTGAGGCCCGCGACGCCGCTCCTTCCCTTCCTTCCTCTGTCTCTCTCCGCTCACCATGCTCCTCTCTCTCCCTCTTTCGAATGCAGCCATGGCCGCCCGCCCATGGAGCTCCGCCTTTGAGCGAGCAATATGCAGCCATGCCCGCTCGCCGACTCCGCCGTCGTGGAGTGCCGCATGCCGTCGCCCGCCTCAAGCCACCTTCACCGGCATCGTATTCGTGCCGCCGCTCCCCTGCAACTCCAGCCATGTCGCTGCATCCCCTGCTCGATGCAACCTCAGTCGCGCGCCTGCATCGATGCGGGTCACCCCGTCCCGCAGCCTGACGAACCTCCCTGCTATCGCCGTTGCTCCCCGTCGAACAGAGGACGAGCGCCTCGCTCGACCGGGTCGTACCCGCGTTGACCACGCCCGATCGCCTGATCGCCCGGCCCAAGCTGCGTTCGGTGCCAGGCCGGCCAGGCCCAGTTCACCTCTGCCCCGCCTACGGGCTTCTTCCGCGTCCGGCCCAGCCAGATCTGGCCGCTAGGTGAGCAGCCCAGATCCAGCGCTCTCCAGTTTCGGCCCGATGGGTTTTTTTTTTCCTGTTGCAATTTTAGTGTTTATCCAATGTTTTGCTGTTTTGCAGAAAAGCCCTCATGTTCTATGCATATAATAACTTTCAAACCGTGCATCGGATCAAAACGTTGTAAATATGTAAAATGCTTAGAATTTTATGTAGATTAATAATATACCTCTTTCACCCCTGTTAAAAATGTTTAACTTGTTGTTTGCATTAATTTGTGTAAATAACTTGCTAAAATGGTTTATTTCATAACTAAATAACCGTAGCTCGGTTTTTAATAAACTTTATATGTAAATGGGGTGGAAAAATGTGTAGAATAACATGATGCACTTTGTTTTGCTGTTTAACAACATTAAAATGGTGTAATAGGCCGAACAGTACCAAATTCATAATATGCATAGGGGGATTTTCCGGATTTGTTGTTGTAGTTTCCGGCCTCATTTAAACATGTTGCTTGTGTTGTATTTCTGTGCTTCCTACCTTGCCATGTATTGCTTCCTGTATAGACTTGTCATGCATCATACCTTGCCATGTATTGCATCATATATAGACTTGTGTTGTTTTACTGTGGTTCCTACATTTCCATGTTGTGCTTCCTGTATGGACTTGTAGTGCATCCTATGTAGAACTGTCTTGCAACATACTTGGTTGAGCATATTGTCATGTCTCGTGTGGTGTGTTTATCGTATTGCTTGCTTCTTATCGTTAGTGCTTGTTCCGTTGCGATCGTGAGGATTCGTTCGTCTACACGTGGTTCTTCAAGGCTTCTTCTTCGTCCTCTTCATGGACTTGTTCTTCTTCCTTGCGGGATCTCAGGCAAGATGACCATACCCTTGGATACCTTTACTACCATTGCCATGCTTAGTTGTCTCGATGCTATCGTTACATGTCACACTACCCATCTTTTATGTCAGCCTCTCCTTGTTGCCATGAAACCTCTAACCTTTGACACCTTCCTAGCAAAACCATTGTTTGGCTATGTTACCCGCTTGCTCAGCCCCTCTTATAGCGTTGTTAGTTGCAGGTGAAGATGAAGATCGTTCCAGGTGGGAACTTTTTGTTGGAATATCACAATATCTATTATTATTATTATTAACACACCTATATACTGGGCATGGGTGGAAGGCTTGGCCTTTTGCTCGGTGTTTTGTTCCACTCATGCCACCTTAGGCGCCGATAAACCGGCATTATGTTCCTTGATTTTGCGTTCCTTACACGTTGGGTATATGGGGACCCCTTGACACTTCGACTTTGAATAAAACTCCTCGAGCAAGGCCCAACATTGGTTTTAATTTGCCTCATAATAACAACTTAATTAATTAATTAAATTTGCATAGGGGGTCGCGCCCTCAGGATTTTTTTTTCTACATAGCAGGGGGGCCAGTGCCGATGGTGTTGGTCCCAAACGGGGAGCCTGCAGGGCCACCTTGGGGAAACCCGAGGGCTGGTTTTACCTGTAGCTTCACCCATCCGGACGTGGCCTGAGACGAGATACGCGCGGCTACTATCAGGGTGTCGGCACGCCTGGAGGTCTTGCTGGACTCGTTTTACCATTGTCGAAATGTCTTGTGCAACGGGATGCCGAGCCTGGTCGGATTTCCCTAAGACAAGGGGTGGTGATATTATATTTATCACTTCAGCTGATCGTGAGAGCTTGTGATGGGCTAATTTGGGGCACCCCTGCAGGGTTATGATCTTTCGAAAGCCGTGCCCGCGGTTATGTGGCAGATTTGAATTTGTTAATGTCCGGTTGTAGAAAACTTGTCAGAGGATCCGAAGTAAAACACACAACTGTGTGAGTAACCGTGACTGTCTCTTTTCACTTTGAGAAGAGAACACGGTGGGGTTATGTTTGACTCGTAGGTAGTTCAGGATCTTTAGTGATCATTACTAGTTTGCGACCCGTTGCATAGATGCTCATCTTATTCTTGTACTCGTAAGCTAGCCACCATATTATGCTTAGCCGCTGCTGCAACCTCACCACTTTACCTATTCCTACCCATAAAGCTTTGCTAGTCTTGATACCCATGGTTATGGGATTGGTGAGTCCTCATGGCTCATAGATACTACAACACCAGATGCAGGTTCAGCCGAGATTGATGCAGGAGCTGGTTCAAGTACTTCGCTGGGAGCTCGATGAAGAGAGTGGCCGTATGCTTGTGACGTTTTCGACGATCAGTAATGGTTTCTACTAGGGGCGATTCGGACATGTGGCTTTATGTATTTGGTATCTTTCTTTTGGATCCTCGCCCGTAGTCGGGTTGTGATGTTTTGGATGATGTTTTGCTTATGTATTGTATTGTGTGACGTGGCGAGTGTAAGCCAACTATCCTTTTGCAATTTCATCCCTATTTTTACATGAGTCGTGCAAAGATACCAAACTTGAGATCATTCCAGAATGGGCTTATACCTTTAAGTCGTGCCTCGACACGTAGGAGGTATAGTCCCATCCTGGGCATTACAAGTTGGTATTCAGAGCCTTCTCCGACCTAGAAGCCCCCACTGATTGATCGAATCGTTGACGGTTGAGTCTAGGCACACACATGAAAATGTTTTGAGTCCTATAGATATATCGGAGAGTAGGATTTCTTTTTACTCCTCATCTCTTTTCACTCTGGTGAGGACTCCTGACGATTACTTATCTCTTCTACTCTCAAAAATTCACCAATTTTTTTTAGGTTCACGCGGGTATTGTTTGGATTGTTCCGATGTCTTTGTGATGAGAACATTGTTCTCGATGCCTCCTGTCATTTAGGGGTTGTGGCAGTGTCCCGGGGAGTTGAGCTCCGAGGTGTTGTTGTCATAAAGATATCGCAGCAGTTCTGGAATACTTAAGACGGCCGACATCGAAAACTCTCCTATGCGGTTAGTGGCAAGATAACCCCGACATCACCCAGTACTGGGGAGGTAGTTCGTGAGTATTGCCATAGCTTGTATAGTAGATGTGTATCGAAGGTCCGAGGTAAACGGTTTCCGGAAATTACTGGTTATGTGTTGAAGGATGGATACAGCTGGATGTAGGATTAGAGTTGAGTGCGCGGTGCTTCCCATGTATCCCCAACACCTGATCGCATAACTGGAAACTTTCATAAATTAATAGGTGGGTTCATCTAGTAGTTCGTAGGCATTCTTCCAATGAATGCATGATATGGAGTTCGGGGTTCTACATTGAGTGAAGTAGTTTTATGGGCTTGTTCCGATCGGGAGTTGCATCTTAAAGGGTCCTTGGCTATGCCGATCCGGGGATTGCAAAACCCTTTTGTAACACGTTCCATGAGCTTTCAGCACGAATATGTGGAATGAAGCTTATATCTTGTATTTGTTCTATCTGCTCCTTGTTGCTTTTATTTACCTTTTGTTATCCCAAGTGGCTTCTCGACAAGCTGATGTACCTACGGAATTCATTCGTTCATTTCTCTGTTCGAATGATATTGTGAAGATTATGTTGCAACATATCTATCCTTTGTTTTTGTTTTGATTCTGGTATTCGAGTTGCTTCGATGTCAAGTGTTGATTCCATACCTTTCCTAATCGGTGTTCTCATATCTCCATGGGAGTGCTAATTCTTCTTGACCATCGAGAGTTTCATGTTAATCCTTTTCAACCGGTGTGCCTTCTCTTCAAGTTATTCCATACGGACGCCGTTAAGAAATCTGACGATTTGTCTATTTCATTCATCCCAAGTTGTCTTTGTTTTTCCCCACCCTCCCACCCTTCTTCTTCTCGGAGTCAGAAATTCTAAATGAAGTATCCATTTTATTCATGTGATATTTCTTCATTCTTTTCCTTCAATGTTCTTATCCGGTGCTTTATCGTGAAGATGCTCAAGAGTTTCAAGTTCATCATTCTTAATTCCAATATTCTTCTCCGGTGGACTAAATTCAAGCTTCGGTCATGATCATATCTCTTCCTTTTGTTTCACATGTTTTCCCATGTTGAAAATTATTATCCGAAGGCTCTCTTATTCATTCAACTCTCTCTAATTCATATCCGGAGTGTTGAAGATATATCAGAAGATTCGCATGTCCATTCTCAATTTGTTCTAGTTATGTTGTGGTTGTTACCTCATTCAAGCCATTTAATTCAACCGGTGTAATATCTCTTAAGCAATCTTTTCCAACCGTGATTTCTTTAGTGGGCCCTAACCCACAGGTCTTTTCCCAGGATCTTACCTGACTCTTTTTTTCGGAGAATTCTTTTCAAATGTGACGTAAGAATGGATTACATCAGTCATATACCTTCTCCAAGATCGCGTTCAATTCTTTTCACCATTGTTTCAACCTTTTTAATTCTTCATTCCGGAGTGCTCAACAATTCTTATGGCATTTCTCGTCTTCATTCTCAACATTTGAAGACCAGAGAAGAGTTTCTCTTAAATCTTGGCCGTCCTCTTGAAGATTTGTGGTTCTAGCTTCATACCATCCTCATAAGTGTTCCGATTGTGAGGAATTATTTTTATACCCAACCGAAGCATTTCTTGAATTATTTCCATTGTGATCCTCCGAAGGCCATCATTTCAGAAGATTTCTTCGTTCTCAGTTTTCTACTTCGTCCTCCAAATATTCTTAATTGATGCCTCTTCGTTCGTCTCCATATTTTTACGGTGGTTCATTCAAGATTACTCTTCTGTTGTTATCGTATTAATTCGTTCTTTCTGAAATCCTACCGGTGATTCGTTGAATACTTTCTCAAGTTTGTCCGAGATCTCTCTTTAATTCTTTCCAACGAGAATAAGTAGTATGCCAAATCCTTTGGTTGTCATCAATTTAAATTGGTGAAGGATAAGCATGACATAATTCTTATTCTTGTTTCCTCAAGGTTATTAATTCCTTCTTCTGAAGTTTGTTCACGAGGAATAAACTCTTGGTTCGAAATGATCCATCCTTCTTTTCCGAAGGTCCAAGCTATATTACTTATCTCGTCGCGAAGCTCCATCTAATCATTTCGAGGCTCAAATCTTAATCTTTTCATCATGCACTTCTCATCCTTTTATTACCGGAGTTCTCTTGGTGGTTCTTCATGATTTAATTCATCCTCGAAGTCTTCATCAAGATTCTTGTTGGAACTCAAGCATTCTTCTTCTTACATTTCGAAGTACAATTCTGTCTACTTAATCTTTTGAGGTGGTGTTATGTCATTCTTGACAATTTCCCTTCGTGCTTCATGATTCTCAAGTTATCAAGAATGAGACATGTAAACCCATCATTTTCTCTCCGTTCAAGAGATCTTTCAACACTTCTGTGACGCCCCCGATTTGACCGTACACTAATCATGCACGCAAATGTGTATGACCAAGATTAGGGACTCACGGGAAGATATCACAACACAACTCTAGACACAAATTAAAATAATACAAGCTTCATATTACAAGCCAGGGGCCTCGAGGGCTCGAATACAGAAGCTCGAAAGCAACAGAGTTAGCGGAAGCAACAATATCTGAGTATAGACATAAGTTAAACAAGATTAGCCTTAAGAAGGCTAACACAAACATCAACGATCGAAGAGGCAAGGCCTCCTGCCTGGGACCTCCTAACTACTCCTGGTCGTCAGTTGTCTCCACGTAGTAGTAGGCTCCGTCGGGGTAGTAGTAGTAGCCGACTGGGGTGGCATCTGGCTCCTGGGATCCGCCATCTGGTTGCAACAACCAGAAAGAAGAAGAAGGGGAAAAAGGGGGAGCAAAGCAACCGTGAGTACTCATCCAAAGTACTCGCAAGCATCAGATCTATACTAAGTATGCATCAGTATCAAAGGAAAAGCTGTATATGTGGACTGAACTGTAGAATGCCAGAAGAGGAGGGGAAAAGCCTAGCCTATCGAAGACTAGCATCTTCAAGCATCTTCTGGAAACACCATCTTGCAGCAGTAGAGGGAAATACACAATATCAGTTTACAATTAACAAGCATGTTGTAGTATTACCGGCCTAGAGATCCTTCCTCGACTCCCTGCGAGAAAGTAATCTCGCAGCCACATATCCATCACATATCTCAAGTATCCATTTCTAGTTATAATAGATCAGAATATAAGACTGAACGTCCGTTACCGTGGACACGGCTATTCGAATAGTTAACTTCCCTGCAGGGGTGCACCACGTTACCCTCACGCTCGATCATCTCCGACCGGACACACTTTGTTGGGTCAATGTCCGGCCTCGGAAGATCAACACGTCGCAGCCCTACCTAGGCTCAGCAGAGAGGTCCCCGCCGGTCTACATCCTAAGCGCTCCGGGGTCATGGGCCATCGCCCGTTGCACTCCGGATCGTTGCGCGCAGGGCGATCCAGGCCACCTCCACTGGGGCGCCGACCAGGCCGTGCCGCAATGCTGAACTGGACGTCTGACAAAGCTTCGGCTGATACCACGACGCCGAGGCCCATAACTATTCTCGCGTGGCGGTTAGTGCGTAAAGGCCAGAGGCCAACTCAGAACAAATACCCAAATCTGTTAGTGCATTATTGACAGAAGTGACGGCTGTCGGGACAAGTCCGGAGCTATCACCTCTCCTAGGTGATACCGCTAAACAGCCAGCCGCCACCGTAAGAACTCCCGCGGGTGCTCTCCGGGCATGTCCGCCTTTCACAAAGGTATCAAGTAAAGTCCATGTAACTGTGTGTCCAAAACATCAAGGTGGAAAACCCGAGGAATCACCCTCGGCGAATTCCACTCGATGTGTCCGTCAAGGTGAACTATGAGGAATCACCCCCGAGGTTCACACTTGAGGGGTTGCACGAAAGAGCCGTATCAGAAATGGAGAAAGAGGAATCACCCTCGATGACCACGACCGAATAGCTACACTACAGAGTTATCATCATGAGTGCGTTACGAGGCTTCACCCTCGACACTCGATAGTACCTCTGCAGAGTCGAGCAACAAAGGGGTGTGATGTGATGTGAAGTGTCGGGCTCCGGTCTTCGATCACGTTGCTTGAGTCGTCGATGATGAAGCAGGGGTAACAAGGACAAGGTGGGGTCACTGATGGATCACTAGCCAACCTGTACTAAGCAGTTTAGCATAGCATGTAGGTAACAATAGCAGGTACAAAAGCAGGCTATGCATCAGAATAGGATCAAACAATAATAGTAGCAAAATTCTAATGCAAGCATAAGAGAGAATGGAATGGGTGATATCGGGATGATCAAAGGGGGGGCTTGCCTGGAAGCTCTGTTGAAACGGAAGTAGGGTCGTCGTCGACGTAGACAATCGCAGGTGCATCAGCAGCGGTCTCGGGGTCTACCGGAGAGAAGAGGGGGGATGAAACAATAAATACATAGCACACAGATGCAATACAGATGCACGACATGGTAATAAGCGGTGCTAGGGGTGTTCTAACGCAGTACTACACGATACCGAGGAAGGGGGAAAACACCTGGGAAAGCATTCCCGGTGTTAGGCATTTTCGGACAAGCGAACCGGAGGGGGGTTGTTCCATGTTCGGTATGCTAGGGATGTGTGGTGGACGAGCGGACCGCGTATTCGGATTCGTCTTGAAATTCTGAGCAACTTTCATATATAAAACTTTTTCATCCGAGTTACGGATTATTTTATATGATTTTTCAAAGTTTTATTAATATTCTGAAATTATTATTAATTCGAAATTAATTAATAAATTGCTATGGGTACCCAGCTCTGTGTACACAGAAGTGCACACATGATACGTCCAAAACGTATCTATAATTTCTGCTTGCTCCATGCCACTTTTGGATGATATTGCTATGATATTCATACACTTCCATACACTTTTGATCATATTTGGACTAACTTACTAATCAAGTGCACCCCAGTGCCAGTTTCTGTTTTCGGCTGTTTTTGTATTTCAGGTTTTCACGTTTCGAGAACTGCCCAGAAAAATCCAGAAAAAATATATAAAAAATCAGCGATACGGAAACAACACTGCGTCCGAAGGGCAGCCTGGGGGGGCACAGGGGCTCCAGGCGCCCTGTGGGCGCCCCCCCCCCCCCCTGGGCCGCGCCAGGGGAGCGCCTGGGCCCCCCGAGGCTCCCCCGGTGCCCTACTTTGGCATATATTTAAAGGACTCTCCGAAACCCTCAGAACAGGACTTCTTTTCGCAATCCCATCTCTGTTCCGCCGCCGCCGCCGCTTCCAAGATCGGGAGCACCAGGAGAACTCTTCCCGGCACCCTGCCGGAGGGGAGGATCACCACCGGGAGCTTCTCCGCCACCATGGACGCCTCCCGGATGACTCGTGAGTAGTCTCCCTTGGACCATGAGTCCATGACCAGTAGCTATGTGATGTTCTCCTCCCGTTCTTGTGCTTCACTAATTAGTCCTCGTGAGCTGCCCTACATGATCGAGGCACCTATGTAATCCTTATGTTGTTGCTATGTTGAGTTTGTTGGGATCCGATGGATTATGAGATTATGTTCAGATTGATCTTGAGTAATATATTTGATTCACCTCTTTTATATTTTAGTTCATAAGTAATTCTTGCATGTTCTCCGTTGTTATTTATTGCTTTGGCCGAGTAATAGGTAGTGACTCCAAGAGGGAACGTTATGCTCGATTGTGGGTTCATGCCCCTCGATGACTAGCTTGAGTGACAGAAACATGAGTCTAGGGGATGTGCTGTTGCCACAAGGGGGAAAACAACGGTGCTTGTGCCCGCGGGTGCAAGGATTGTTTACTTTATGCAAAGTTCTTTTAATGCAGTTGTCTGTTGCATTGAGTTTACACTATGGGTGGGACTCGCAACTTAATACCAGCGAGATGTTCTGGATAGATATCTCAAGGTGGATGATTAGTAGTAGATATTGATGGATTTCGGTCTACTTACTTTGGCGTACCGCCCATGCTTTGAACCTCAACCTTTCTTGCAATGTAGTCAGCATTGGTTTGCGTTCGTGGTCCTGTCAATTGCCCAGCTGTAATTTGTTTACCTCACATAGCTATTTTATCGTCTTTTGGGAGAGAGACATCACTAGTGAACATCATGAGACTCCGGTCCATATTACCATCATTGATCACATCCACTATTTACTTTTCGCTATTTATTTACTATTGCAAAACACTATCTATCACTACTATCATATTGCTTTTAACCCTTTGTGAACTACAAGGCCGGAGAGATTGACAACCTCTCTGTACTCGTTGGGAGCAAAGTTATTTGTATCTGTGTGCAGGTCCACGTTGATTGCTAATTGTGCCGTTAGCAATTGACACCTACTTGTTGAAACTAGGAGTCTCTGGGGATTCGATCCTTGGCATCTTTGCTAGGGGAAAACACTTCTACTTACTGCATCTTACACCTTCCACTTGGGGTAACCAACGAGGGGTTCGAGGCCCATCAAGGAGTATTTTCTGGCGCCGTTGCCAGGGACTCCACTCTTCAGGATAGGGGAGTTGCATGCTATCTTTTACCTTTGCTTTTTAGTCTTGTTAGTTTACCTTTCATTTTTGCTTTAGTTCCTTTTTATCGAAAATCACAAAAATAGTTATCTTGTTCTTTAGTTATCATTATGTCGGGTCCTTTTGTCTTTGACGAGGCAGAAGTTCTCACCTTTAAACAAAGAGGTGGGGAAAGTTTGAAAGATGCTTGGTATAGAATTAATGATTCACAAAAAAGAGCCACCAAGAAGCAGCCCACTACTATCTTACTTATAAATTTTTATGTTGGAATTACTTCTTGGAATAGGTTTATTCTAGATACTCCTATCAATGGAAATTTCCTAGAGGCCCCAGTTTGGGAGTCTCTTAGTATTATTGAAAATCTTGTTGGGAGTCCCCCTGTTGTTAGCATTCGAGAGGACATCACCCTAGCTCACGTTATGAAAAAACTTGAAAAAATAGAGCTAGAGATGCCAAGCACTAATAAGGTGAATGAGTTGGATCGAAAGATCCAAGGGAATTTGAATAGACTTGATAGCTCCATGCATAAAATTTTCAAAATTTTGGAGACCGTCAAATTCCATGGTTCTGACTCTTCTAGGATGAACAAGATTGAGGAAATATTTGATACCTTAGGAACTACTTTCTCCTCGATCAAAACCGAAAAGGTAGAAACTCCGGCAAAGAGGGAGCCTAAGTTCGTTCACGTTCCAAAGGCTCCCCGTTCTAAAAGCAATCCACCTATTGCCAAAGGGTTTGAAACTGTAAAGACTTTGGAAGAAACACCTATCGTTGATGAATTTATAAATGAACCTTCCCTTGACTTTTATCCTTTTGGTCTTCTACCTAGAAGTATCTCTATGAGGCCTTTATTTGAGAGTCCTCTTAAGACTAGTTGTATTATTGAAAAGCTTTTTGATGATCTTGATGATGGTTCAATTGATACAACTTGATCTACGCATTATGCCTAGCTTAAAGGCATAAAAGAAAGCGCTTTTGGGAGGCAGCCCACATGAATAAAAAAATTTCTTTTGTTGTGTCTTGATGTTGTTTTCTGTTGTAGCATCATCATTGTATCTTTGCTTTTCATATTTGTGCCAAGTATAGCCTCTGATTGCTAGAAACTTCAAAAGTTGTGAGGTGCTGTCCAGGAAACAGATTCTGTCCTTGGATAGAAAAATTCGTATAAAATCACCAGATCATCTTTTTGGTCTGAATTTTTTCGACAGCGTTCTCTATATAATTGTATTTCGTGCGTCAGTTCTGAGTTTTTTATTTGAGTTGCAGAAGTACCCCGAACAGGTCAATTACTGCTTGCTGTTCTGTTTTTCACAAATTCTGTCCTGTTTTGCCTTACCTTCACTTTGCAAATTAAGAACTTGCTTTTTCTTTGCAAAAACCTTTTTGCAATCTTGAGAAACAGTAGAAATTCAAGAATATCCTTATTTCCAGCAAGGTATAATTATTTTATTAAGGGTACTAACCTCGCTAATCAGATTATGATGAGTTGTGTATGAAGGGAGTTTTCAAGTGTGCGAGGGAAGATGATAAAAAGATTCAGGAGTGTCAAGCGCTCAAGCTTGGGGATGCCCCCGTGCACCCCCAAGAAATATTCAAGGAGACTCAAGCGTCTAAGCTTGGGGATGCCCCCGTGCATCCCCTTCTCCATCAACACTATCAGTTCGTCTTTCGTTCCGCTATATTTTTATCACTTCATGTGTTATGTGCTATGCTTGGAGCGTCTTGCTTTTAGTTTTCTTTTTAGTTTTTCATAACGAGTCGGAACCCAGCATTCCTTTATGTGGGAGAGAAACACGCTCCACCTCTACCTAGGACATTACATATAATTTTCATGTCTATCTATGCTGTGTGTGTTCTTTGTCTTTTAATAGCTACTATCGTGCTCTGCTATTAGTATTCATGCTTATCTTTTCAAGAGCTTTTATTTAGTTGGTTGCTTGAACTCTCTTTAATTACCATGCTCACCTTATTAAGAGAGTTTGCTTCCGTTGTGTTGGTTAATGTGTCTATGATAAAGATGCTACTTTCATGATGGTGCTTAGTAGTTCAAGTTTTCTTTTGGTTAATCTCAGATAGCTGGGGGGTTCCCAATGTGTTATTGGAATACCAACTTGGTTTGTTTGCCTATGATATGGTATGGTTTAGTAATATCTTCCTTCGAGAATTTATTTTGATTGACTTGGCGTATGCTCACGCATATTCAAGACTGTAAAGAAAGTCTGTCAAGCCTTGATGATCTTTTGTTTCTGAGTAGCGATATAACTACCATGCCTGATTCAATATTGCTTTGTCGCTCTGCATGATTATGACCGTCATTGCTCTCTTAGTTGGTCGCTCCCAGTCTTTTGCTAACCTCCACCTGCACTAAGCAAACTAACCATGCAATACATAGCTCATGGGAAAGTAGCCTAAAAACTATTGTGGTAAAGAATATGTTGCTTATGTATCTTATTTCTTATAAGTTGCTTGCTGAGCGGTAACCATGATTCTGGGGACGCCATCAACTATCACATTTTTGTTGAATATCATGTGAGTTGCTATGCATGTTCGTCTTGTCTGAAGTAAGGGTGATTTACCGTGGGTTGAATTAATATGCATATTGTTAGAGAAGAACATTGGGCCGCCAACCAAAGCCATGCATCATGGTGGAAGTTTTAGCTTGGACCTTAATCCTCAATCTCTCATGAGAATATGCTTATGCATTAAAGAGGAGTCCATCATCTATTTTCTATGTTGTCCCGGTATGGATGTCCTCAAGTTGAGATCTATCAAAAACGAGAAATCAAATGCGATCTATCTCCTTGGAACTTTGTACAGGTGGCATAGAGGTACCCCTTTGTGACACTTGGTTAAAACGTATGCAATGCAATGATAACCCATGGGAACCCGAGCTAATTAGGACAAGGAGCGAGCACTATTGGTATTCGATGCATGAGGCTTGCAACTTATAAGATGTTTTATGCATGACACATATGAAGTACTACTACTGTTGACACAATTGCTTCCATGTTTCCAAAATAAAAAAGCTCTAGCACTTCAAGCACCAACTACTGAGAGCATGATTGTCATTCTGAGTGTAATGTGCATTGTCCCAAAGTAGCATTGTCTTTAGCATGATTGTGATATCGTTTATTCTGAAATGATTGTATCTAGTCATCACTTAAACCTTGAAGGTGCCCTTGCATTTATGTTTTGCATCACTAAAGGGGGCAAACTAGATATCACTTTATCATATTTGCACATCATGTTCATTGCAAATCTTTTTAATGTTTCAGTTTCATGTTGTAAAACTTTCAGTCATTTGTGATTTTCTCTTGAGACAACTTAATTACTTTAGAATCATTGTCTCAGTAAGCTTTTGTCATATGACTATGAGAAAGTCCTATATGGTTAATAGCATTTCACCACAGAAATTATTCTTGTTATCATTTACCTACTCGAGGACGAGCAGGAATTAAGCTTGGGGATGTTGATACGTCCAAAACGTATCTATAATTTCTGCTTGCTCCATGCCACTTTTGGGTGATATTGCTATGATATTCATACACTTCCATACACTTTTGATCATATTTGGACTAACTTACTAATCCAGTGCACCCCAGTGCCAGTTTCTGTTTTCGGATGTTTTTGTATTTCAGGTTTTCACGTTTCGAGAACTGCCCAGAAAAATCCAGAAAAAATATATAAAAAATCAGCGATACGGAAACAACACTGCGTCCGAAGGGCAGCCTGGGGGGAGCCACAGGGGCTCCAGGCGCCCTATGGGCGCGCCTCCCCTGGGCCGCGCCGGGGGGGGCGCCTGGGCCCCCCGAGGCTCCCCCGGTGCCCTACTTTGGCATATATTTAAAGGACTCTCCGAAACCCTCAGAACAGGACTTCTTTTCGCGATCCCATCTCTGTTCCGCCGCCGCCGCCGCCGCTTCCAAGATCGGGAGCACCAGGAGAACTCTTCCCGGCACCCTGCCGGAGGGGAGGATCACCACCGGGAGCTTCTCCACCACCATGGACGCCTCCCGGATGACTCGTGAGTAGTCTCCCTTGGACCATGAGTCCATGACCAGTAGCTATGTAATGTTCTCCTCCCGTTCTTGTGCTTCACTAATTAGTCCTCGTGAGCTGCCCTACATGATCGAGGCACCTATGTAATCCTTATGCTGTTGCTATGTTGAGTTTGCTGGGATCCGATGGATTATGAGATTATGTTCAGATTGATCTTGAATAATATATTTGATTCACCTCTTTTATATTTTAGTTCATAAGTAATTCTTGCATGTTCTCCATTGTTATTTATTGCTTTGGCCGAGTAATAGGTAGTGACTCCAAGAGGGAACGTTATGCTCGATTGTGGGTTCATGCCCCTCGATGACTAGCTTGAGTGACAGAAACATGAGTCTAGGGGATGTGCTGTTGCCACAAGGGGGAAAACAACGGTGCTTGTGCCCGCGGGTGCAAGGATTGTTTACTTTACGCAAAGTTCTTTTAATGCAGTTGTCTGTTGCATTGAGTTTACACTATGGGTGGGACTCGCAACTTAATACCAGCGAGATGTTCTGGATAGATATCTCAAGGTGGATGATTAGTAGTAGATATTGATGGATTTCGGTCTACTTACTTTGGCGTACCGCCCATGCTTTGAACCTCAACCTTTCTTGCAATGTAGTCAGCATTGGTTTGCGTTCGTGGTCCTGTCAATTGCCCAGCTGTAATTTGTTTACCTCACATAGCTGTTTTATCGTCTTTTGGGAGAGAGACATCACTAGTGAACATCATGAGACTCCGGTCCATATTACCATCATTGATCACATCCACTATTTACTTTTCGCTATTTATTTACTATTGCAAAACACTATCTATCACTACTATCATATTGCTTTTAACCCTTTGTGAACTACAAGGCCGGAGAGATTGACAACCTCTTTGTACTCGTTGGGAGAAAAGTTATTTGTATCTGTGTGCAGGTCCACGTTGATTGATAATTGCGCCGTTAGCAATGGACACCTACTTGTTGAACCTAGGAGTCTCTGGGGATTCGATCCTTGGCATCTTTGCTAGGGGAAAACACTTCTACTTACTGCATCTTACACCTTCCACTTGGGGTAACCAACGAGGGGTTCGAGGCCCATCAACACAGAGGATGACATGTGGGCCAGGGGGTCCCTGTTGACCAGTCAACGTTTGACTGGTCAACAGGGGGTGGGCCTCCCTGTCATTGAGACATCTAACTAATTACTAATTAGTTAGGTTAACTAATTAATTAGTTTAACTAAAACAACTAAATTAAGTTAATTAATCAATTAATTAATAAATTTTATAATAAATTTTTTAAATCTTTTTTAATTCTACTTTTTTTAAAGGGGGGCTGGGGCCCCAATGTCAGTGGCCCAGAGGGCTTTGACGGGGCGGGTTATTGGGCACGGGCGCCCGGGCGGTGAAGCAGGGCGACGCCCGTGGAGGCCGCAGCCTGCCTGAGGCGAGGTGAGGTCGGCGGGGCGCCGGACGGCGAGGTAGGGGGGAGGGCCGGCCAGCGCCGGCGAGCGACGGGGCCAGGCCGGCCACACGACAGGGGAAGAGGCCCCGGGCGCGGCCATGGCCAGGCCGGCGCGACCGGGGGGGCAAGCCGGCGCGGGAAGGCTGGAGGGCTGCAGCGGGGCGCCGGCCAGGGGGAAACGGGGCCACAGCCGGGGGTACGTCCGCGCATGGGGGGGCGACGGCGGCTGCAGGCGGTGCGAGGGGAAGCGGGACGCGGTGAGTGGAGCAGCGAGCTGCGCGGCGTGACGGACGGCGGCGATGCACGGGACCGGCGGTCCCGGTGACCAAATGGACGGGCGCGGCCTCCTATTGGACGAGCACGACGAGGGGCGTCTTCCGGTGCACGCAGCACAAGCAGGGATGGCCGGAGCAGTCGACGTTGTCGACTTCCACGGCGGCGTAGCCACAGCTCGACAAAGAAGGCAGCGAGAGGACGAAATCGACGGTGATAGCAAAGTTGAAATGTTGGGGAGCTTACGTAGGAGCGCACTGTGGCTCGTTGGAAGGCTAGAAGCGGCGGAGGCGACCGGATTTGGCGACGGACGCTGGCGACAGTAGAGGAGGGGATCGACTCGATCTGGCGACGTGGGGCACTCCTGCTCGATGTGCTCCTCTAGGATGATGTAGTGGATGATGACGGAGCGGGCGGGCGCAGTCCTAGACCGCGGGGAGCTCAGTGGGGTCGTGCATGACAGAGGCTGTGGTGGCGATGGCTCGGGTTTGCGCGAGGGAGGAAGAGATCGAGATGGGGAAGGGGATATGAGGGTTAGGATTCGATGCGCCGGGGTTGGCGTTATAGGCGTCGGGGTTCACCGGGGGGTCGCCGGATGGCTGCCACGGCAACGGCCGGCGCCGTGGCAGGCATCGGCGCTGCTCACGACCCCCCGTGTGAACAGGGAGGGGGAGGCAGTGCGCTTGGGCCGGTCTGCTAGGTAGATGGGCCGGGTGGCCCAAGGGGGAGGGTTTTGTTTTGGTTTTTTTGTCTTTTATTGATTATGTTTATTTGTTTTATTTTATTTTCACATTATTTTAGTTTAATGAAAATATGAGACCAACACCTAAATTAGTGTTTTAATTTATCCTTCTGCCACAGAAAGTTTTACTCCCAAATAAAATAGTTTGATATTTTATAAATTAGAAAAGGCATTTAATTATTTGTTAATGCCAATATTTTAATAATATTAGTGCAATTAAACCTTTTATAAAAATGGGGTTTCTTCACGAATATTTAGTATGAATTATTTGCCACAGTCCGAACACTTTAGTTTCAACATTTCAAGAACTTAAAATTTTTACTTTAATTTAGATTTGAATTTGAACAGATTTGAATCAACTAAGACTAGCAACAGTAACAGTGCTAAAAAGGCACCATTAACGAGGGATTACTGTAGCTTAATTATCCGGGCGTTACAAATCTCCTCCACTACAAGAAATCTCGTCCCGAGATTATAGGAGGTAGAAGGAAACAAAACAGGGTATTTGTCACGAAGACGATCCTCGAGTTCCCAAGTGGCTTCATCTTCAGAAGGATTTGACCCCATAATTTATAGAAATTTGATAGTTCTCTGTCGGTGTGACGTTCAGCTTGATCGAAAACGCAAACCGGACAGGTTCTTCGGACTTTGAGGTAGCGTTTTCAATTCTCACAAAAGGAGAAGCGTTGCACGCCTTCAAGGGTTAAATTCGTGCTTCGGCATTTTGAACAAGATGAGCATGGTAGCTTACTATCTCATTTGAAGGATGCAGCAAATGGACGGTCTTAGTGGCGCAAATGATAGTAGCAGTATGTGTTTTCAACCATTCCATTCCCAGAATGAGGTCAATATTGGATGACTTCAAGACAATGGGAGAAACATGGAATTCCAACCCTTCAATTTCAACGATGACGTTGTGACTAACCATGGTGGTTCGACATTGGCCCGCAGGGGTGTGTACCACGAGCGGATTGTCCATCTCTTCGAACTTAATGCCATGCATGAATGCAAAATCTTCTGATATGAAAGAATGTGATGCTCCTGAATCGAATAAAACAGAAGCTAGTATTGAGTGAACAAGAAGAGTACCCAACACGGTAGCAGGCTGGCCTTGAGCTTCATTCAGATCAATGTGATTAGCCTGACCACGACCATAAGGCATGGCATTGTTGTTGCGGGGCTGATTGTCAGCACGGCCAGTTGGAGGAAGCGCAAGCTGGTTCTGATTCTGGTAGCAATCTCTAGCACGGTGACCTGGTTGGCCACACTTGAAGCATAGCCCATCATTTGGATGAGGAGCAGGAGCTTGGGGTGGTGCATCTTGAAGTCTCGGCTGCCCAGGTGGTGGAGGTGGCAGGTGAGGTGCAGCATGGGACTGCCTTTGTGCAGTTGCGGTTGGGTGGTACATGCTATTGGGGATCCAGATCCTATGCTTCTGTGATGAAGGTCCTGAAGATGAACTAGTGTCACGGTTGCGTCTGAGAGATCCCTGGTGTTCCTTCAGACCAGTTTCGACATGAATGGCCTTGTTCACCAAGGTGGCGAAGTCGGCAAAGTCATGTGCAAGGAGTGCGAGCTTGATATCGGCTTGAAGTCCATCACGGAACTTTTCATGTCTACGTGCATTAGTGGCAACGTCTTCTTCAGCATAGCGGGACAAGTCAAGGAACTCCTGCTGATAAGCATCTACAGTCTTGTTGCCTTGGTTGAGGTTACGGAACTCGCGCTTCTTCCTGTCCATAATTCCCTGAGGAATGAAGCGGGCACGGAAGGCAGCTTGGAAACCCGGCCAAGTGATGATTGTCCCAGCAGGTAGTGAACGCCTGTGGCTGTCCCACCATTGAGCAGCGGGACCTTTCAGGTAATATGCCGCGAAGGTGACATAGCTGGCAGGGGCTACACCAGCAGACTCTAGCTCGAAAGTGATATCACGGAGCCAGTCATCAGCATCAAGTGGCTGAGTTGAGCTGCGGTAGATGCTTGGGTTGAGATGTGCAAAGTCGTTCAGGGTCACAGTTGCTGGCTGCTGGTTCAAGTTGGGGCGAGGAAACTGAGCCATCATTCCTTCCATGAACTGGCGGTTCAGCTCAAGCTGTTGGATCATACCAGCCATGTACTCAGGCGGTGGCGGGGCATTGCCACCACGACCACGACCAGCGGGTCTAACCATCCTGCTAAGATACAACAGGGGTAGTTCAGCATTTGAGAAATTTGCAAAGACAAGAATTATTCACTATCTATCTTGTAGAATGAACGAGGTATGACGGGTACCACATAGTAGTCAACAGGATATAGTGTGCACTATTCAAAATTGTTGTACTAAGGAAAACTATGGCTATATCCATCTTTAGGGTGAATGTGATCACGGGATCCTAATGTTTGAGTTAATAAATTCGTTTAACCCGAATAGAAGAGAGTTCAGAGTCCCGGAGTAAAGATCAAGGAGTAAAAGATCCTAATACCACCCAATTGGCGACGTGGGCCCGTAAGCCACACAGCCATGTTAGTAAAACAGTTTTCCAAAGACTAGACTCAACTTCGGCCAAGGAGTTGGAAAGGGGGATTCCTACAGGCAGTCGGCTCTGATACCAACTTGTGACGCCCCCGATTTGACCGTACACTAATCATGCACGCAAATGTGTATGACCAAGATCAGGGACTCACGGGAAGATATCACAACACAACTCTAGACACAAATTAAAATAATACAAGCTTCATATTACAAGCCAGGGGCCTCGAGGGCTCGAATACAGAAGCTCGAAAGCAACAGAGTTAGCGGAAGCAACAATATCTGAGTACAGACATAAGTTAAACAAGATTATCCTTAAGAAGGCTAGCACAAACATCAACGATCGAAGATGCAAGGCCTCCTGCCTGGGACCTCCTAACTACTCCTGGTCGTCAGTTGTCTCCACGTAGTAGTAGGCTCCGTCGGGGTAGTAGTAGTAGCCGACTGGGGTGGCATCTGGCTCCTGGGATCCGCCATCTGGTTGCAACAACCAGAAAGAAGAAGAAGGGGGAAAAGGGGGAGCAAAGCAACCGTGAGTACTCATCCAAAGTACTCGCAAGCATCAGATCTATACTAAGTATGCATCAGTATCAAAGGAAAAGTTGTATATGTGGACTGAACTGCAGAATGCCAGAAGAGGAGGGAAAAAGCCTAGCCTATCGAAGACTAGCATCTTCAAGCATCTTCTGGAAACACCATCTTGCAGCAGTAGAGGGAAATACAGAATAACATTTTATAATTAACAAGCATGTCGTAGTATTATCGGCCTAGAGATCCTTCCTCGATTCCCTGCGAGAAAGTAATCTCGCAGCCACATATCCATCACATATCTCAAGTATCCATTTCTAGTTATAATAGATCAGGATATAAGACTGAACGTCCGTTACCGTGGACACGGCTATTCGAATAGTTAACTTCCCTGCAGGGGTGCACCACGTTACCCTCACGCTCGATCATCTCCGACCGGACACACTTTGTTGGGTCAATGTCCGGCCTCGGAAGATCAACACGTCGCAGCCCTACCTAGGCTCAGCAGAGAGGTCCCCGCCGGTCTACATCCTAAGCGCTCCGGGGTCATGGGCCATCGCCCGTTGCACTCCGGATCGTTGCGCGCAGGGCGATCCAGGCCACCTCCACTGGGGCGCCGACCAGGCCGTGCCGCAATGCTGAACTGTACGTCTGAGAAAGCTTCAGCTGATACCACAATGCCGAGGCCCATAACTATTCTCGTGTGGCGGTTAGTGCATAAAGGCCAGAGGCCAACTCAGAACAAATACCCAAATCTGTTAGTGCATTATTGACAGAAGTGACGGCTGTCGGGACAAGTCCGGAGCTATCACCTCTCCTGGGTGATACCGCTAAACAGCCAGCCGCCACCGTAAGAACTCCCGCGGGTGCTCTCCGGGCCCGCCCGCCTTTCACAAAGGTATCAAGTAAAGTCCATGTAACTGTGTGTCCAAAACATCAAGGTGGAAAACCCGAGGAATCACCCTCGGCGAATTCCACTCGATGTGTCCGTCAAGGCGAACTATGAGGAATCACCCCCGAGGTTCACACTTGAGGGGTTGCACGACAGAGTCGTATCGGGAATGGAGAAAGAGGAATCACCCTCGATGACCACGACCGAATAGCTACACTACAGAGTTATCATCATGAGTGCATTGCAAGGCTTCACCCTCGACACCCGATAGTACCTCTGCAGAGTCGAGCAACAAAGGGGTGTGATGTGATGTGAAGTGTCGGGCTCCGGTCTTCGATCACGTTGCTCGAGTCGTCGATGATGAAGCAGGGGTAACAAGGACAAGGTAGGGTCACTGATGGATCACTAGCCAACCTATACTAAGCAGTTTAGCATAGCATGTAGGTAACAATAGCAGGTACAAAAGCAGGCTATGCATCAGAATAGGATCAAACAATAATAGTGGCAAAATTCTAATGCAAGCATAAGAGAGAATGGAATGGGTGATATCGGCATGATCAAAGGGGGGGCTTGCCTGGAAGCTCTGTTGAAACGGAAGTAGGGTCGTCGTCGACGTAGACAATCGCAGGTGCATCAGCAGCGGTCTCGGGGTCTACCGGAGAGAAGAGGGGGGAAGAAACAATAAATACATAGCACACAGATGCAATACAGATGCACGACATGGTAATAAGCGGTGCTAGGGGTGTTCTAACGCAGTACTACACGATACCGATGAAGGGGAAAACACCCGGGAAAGCATTCCCGGTGTTAGGCATTTTCGGACAAGCGAACCGGAGGGGGATTGTTCCATGTTCGGTATGCTAGGGATGTGTGGTGGACTAGCGGACCGCGTATTCGGATTTGTCTCGAAATTCTGAGCAACTTTCATATATAAAACTTTTTCATCCGAGTTACGGATTATTTTCTATGATTTTTCAAAGTTTTATTAATATTCTGAAATTATTATTAATTCGAAATTAATTAATAAATTGCTATGGGTACCCAGCTCTGTGTACACAGAAGTGCACACAGAGGATGACATGTGGGCCAGGGGGTCCGTGCTGACCAGTCAACATTTGACTGGTCAACAGGGGGTGGGCCTCCCTGTCATTGAGACATCTAACTAATTACTAATTAGTTAGGTTAACTAATTAATTAGTTTAACTAAAACAACTAAATTAAGTTAATTAATCAATTAATTATTTATTTTTATAATTATTTTTAAAAATCTTTTTTTTAATTCTACTTTTTTTAAAGGGGTCTGGGGCCCCAACGTCAGTGGCCCAGAGGGCTTTGACGGGGCGGGTTATTGGGCCCGGGCGCCCGAGCGGTGAAGCAGGGCGACGCCCGTGGAGGCCGCGGCCTGCCTCAGGCGAGGTGAGGTCGGCGGGGCGCCGGACGGCGAGGTAGGGGGGAGGGCCGGCCAGCGCCGGCCAGCGACGGGGCCAGGCCAGCCACGCGACAGGGGAAGAGGCCCCGGGCGCGGCCATGGCCAGGCCGGCGCGACCGGGGGGGCAAGCCGGCGCGGGAAGGCCGGAGGGCTGCAGCGGGGCGCCGGCCAGGGGGAAACGGGGCCATAGCCGGGGGCACGTCCGCGCATGGGGGGGAGCGACGGCGGCTGCAGGCGGTGCGAGGGGAAGCGGGACGCGGAGCGGAGCGGCGAGCTGCGCGGCGGGACGGACGGCGGCGATGCACGGGACCGGCGGTCCCGGTGACCAAATGGACGGGCGCGACCTCCTATTGGACGAGCACGACGAGGGGCGTCTTCCGGTGCACGCAGCACAAGCAGGGATGGCCGGAGCAGTCGACGTTGTCGACTTCCACGGCGGTGTAGCCACAGCTCGACAGAGAAGGCGGCGAGAGGACGAAATCGACGGTGATAGCAAAGTTGAAATGTTGGGGAGCTTACGTAGGAGCGCACTGTGGCTCGTTGGAAGGCTAGAAGCGGCAGAGGCGACCGGATTTGGCGACGGACGCCGGCGACAGTAGAGGAGGGGATCGACTCAATCTGGCGACGTGCGGCTCTCCTGCTCGATGTGCTCCTCTAGGATGATGTAGTGGATGATGACGGAGCGGGCGGGCGCAGTCCTAGACCGCAGGGAGCTCAGTGGGGCCGTGCATGACAGAGGCCGTGGTGGCGATGGCTCGGGTTTGCGCGAGGGAGGAAGAGATCGAGATGGGGAAGGGGATATGAGGGTTAGGGTTCGATGCGCCGGGGTTGGCGTTATAGGCGTCGGGGTTCACCGGGGGGTCGCCGGATGGCTGCCACGGCAACGGCCGGCGCCGTGGCAGGCATCGGCGCTGCCCACGACCCCCCGTGTGAACAGGGAGGGGGCGGCGGTGCGCTTGGGCCGGCCTGCTAGGTAGATGGGCCGGGTGGCCCAAGGGGGAGGGTTTTGTTTTGGTTTTTTTTGTCTTTTATTGATTATGTTTATTTGTTTTATTTTATTTTCACATTATTTTAGTTTAATGAAAATATGAGACCAACACCTAAATTAGTGTTTTAATTTATCCGTCTGCCACAGAAAGTTTTACTCCCAAATAAAATAGTTTGATATTTTATAAATTAGAAAAGGCATTTAATTATTTGTTAATGCCAATATTTTAATAATATTAGTGCAATTAAACCTTTTATAAAAATGGGGTTTCTTCACGAATATTTAGTATGAATTATTTGCCACAGTCCGAACACTTTAGTTTCAACATTTCAAGAACTTAAAAGTTTTACTTTAATTTAGATTTGAATTTGAACGGATTTGAATCAACTAAGACTAGCAACAGTAACAGTGCTAAAAAGGCACCATTAACGAGGGATTACTGTAGCTTAATTATCCGGGCGTTACAACTTCAATCTCTATGTTGGAGTGATTTGGGTTATATCTCACGAAAAGCTTTCCTTAAGGATTGTTGCTATTTATGGTGCTTATAAATGACCCAGTTTCTTCATTTATCCTCCTGCAGAAACAAGTTTTCATCTTGTCGTTGATGTCAATCCAATCAATTGTTTTCCATTAGTGGCTGGTTGTCACCTCATAACCTTGAGATGTTTTCCATAAGGCCACAACAAGCTTATTCTTTTGTTGTTGATTATTTTCAACAACTCCGTTCAACCCTTCTTTGTAAGGATGATTTTCATATTCATTTGTCGGATAAGTTGTCTTTTTCTTCTCCGTTCTTTTCTTTCCAACGATCTAGCATATATTCTTTCATTTCGGAGGCATTGTGATATTGCCCTCTTTGTCCCATAATCTCGTTTTGTCAAGATAATGTTCTTTTCCTTGTTTATCCATTTAACTGGAGTGTTGTGCCAACGTTCGAGTTCTCTCATCTTATTAAAGATTTTCCTCTCTTTTCAACTGGAGTGCTGTCTGAAATCTTTGTTACCCCTCGTGCCATTCTTTCAATTGTTTCGGAGGCAATGTGCTGTTGATTTCATCAAGTATCATCTCCTCAAGCTCATGTTAATTCCTTCCATTTTTCAGACGGAGTGCTGTCCAAATTTTGTCATCCTTATTCCTTGGCTATACCATTGCAGTTTCTTATTCTTTTGCTTCGTAAGCTATTGTTTCATGTCTTTCAACCTACAAGGTTCTCGAATGTTCCTTGTTCCTCATTTTACCGGAGTGATTTTAACTTCGTTCGTCTCCGTTGTATTCCTTCCTTCAAGATTGTTCAACCTCTCAAGGTTCATTGGTTTCACTCGCTTGTCAAAGAAGCAACTTGTTTTTACCTCTTCCTTTTCCGTTTTATCCGGTGCCATCTCCAGGATCTCGGGTCGAGATCCTCTGTTAGTGTGGGAGAGTTGTGACGCCCCGAGACCGATGCGCCAGGTGTCAGCCGGTTATTCGTCATCATTGCCATGTCATTTTCTTGCGTGTTGCACTTTGTCATGTCATCATGTGCCTTCCATTAGCATGTTTTCAAAACTTGCCTCCGTCCGAGTTGCCTTGTCCTCTCTGTTGTCCGTTCTGAACCCAGACACACTCGCACGCGCACGCGGCACCTCCGAATATTTATTTTATAAGTGGCCGTAAAATGTTCTCAGAATGGGTTGCAACTTGGCGTGTGGTCTTATTATAGCGTAGGTAGACCGCCTGTCAAATTTCGTCGCATTCGGAGTTCGTTTGATAGCCCAACCGTTAAACATATAGCGGCACTATAGCCGGATAAACGTCGGGCGTTTCAGTGCTCTGAGACATGTTGCCGGGCTGCCATCTCTCTCTCTCTCTCTTCTCAGCCTCACATTCTACACAGCCTTTTTTTACACCTCGACTGCACGCCCGAAGCTGCCCAGAACCCGACCCGGGTTTTCGTTACCGATGTGTCCGGATCATCCCCAGACAACCCTAAAACATCTTCGTTTTCTCTTTTGGACTCCCATAGATTTTATTCCCGACCGTCTGATTTCGATCGGATGGACCGAATGATCCCTACCTAACCCCTTGATATATATAGCAGGCAACCCTAGTTTGTAGGCCTCCTGTTCCATCCATTCCTCCGCCGCCGCCACTCTTTCGCATCTTCATCGGGATCCTCCCAGATCCCTTTTCCCTCCAACCAACGTTCGAGCCTCCACCTCTCGATCCCCATCGATCGAACTGCCAATCACCACCGCAACCTCCGACCAACTCCCGTGCTTTCCGCACCGTCCAAATTGCTGCAGCCAGTTCCCTCCTTCCTAATTTTCGGCGCCGCCCAATCGCCGCAGTCATCCATCCAACCGATCTAGGCGCAGCTCACCTCGAGGTCCCCTGGATCCCGTCGTGCATCGAGCAGGAGGTCCTGCTCCCACGACCTCCCGCATGGTTGTGCTCGCTTGCCTCCTCGAGCCGAGGCTCACTGCCACCGGCGACGACAACACCAACCTCGTCGCCCCCCACCTCTCCTTCCGTGCGCCCCGGTGAGGCCCGCGACGCCGCTCCTTCCCTTCCTTCCTCTGTCTCTCTCCGCTCACCATGCTCCTCTCTCTCCCTCTTTCGAATGCAGCCATGGCCACCCGCCCATGGAGCTCCGCCTTTGAGAGAGCAATATGCAGCCATGCCTGCTCGCCGACTCCGCCGTCGTGGAGTGCCGCATGCCGTCGCCCGCCTCAAGCCGCCTTCACTGGCATCGTATTCGCGCCGCCGCTCCCCTGCAACTCCAGCCATGTCGCTGCATCCCCTGCTCGATGCGACCTCAGTCGCGCGCCTGCATCGATGCGGGTCACCCCGTCCCGCAGCCTGACGAACCTCCCTGCTGTCGCCATTGCTCCCTATCGAACAAAGGACGAGCGCCTCGCTCGACCGGGTCGTACCCGCGTTGACCACGCCCGATCGCCCGGCCCAAGCTGCGTTCGGTGCCAGGCGGGCCAGGCCCAGTTCACCTCTGCCCCGCCTACGGGCTTCTTCCGCGTCCGGCCCAGCCAGATCTGGCTGCTAGGTGAGTAGCCCAGATCCAGCGCTCTCCAGCTTCGGCCCGATGGGTTTTTTTCCCTGTTGCGATTTTAGTCTTTATCCAATGTTTTACTGTTTTGCAGAAAAGCCCTCATATTCTATGCATATAATAACTTTCAAACCATGCATCGGATCAAAATGTTGTAAATATGTAAAATGCTTAGAATTTTATGTAGATTAATAATATGCCTCTTTCACCCCTGTTAAAAATGTTTAACTTGTTGTTTGCATTAATTTGTGTAAATAACTTGCTAAAATGGTTTATTTCATAACTAAATAACTGTAGCTCGGTTTTTAATAAATTTTATATGTAAATGGGGTGGAAAAATGTGTAGAATAACATGATGCACTTTGTTTTGCTGCTTAACAACATTAAAATGGTGTAATAGTCAGAACAGTACCAAATTCATAATATGCACATGGGGATTTTCTGGAATTGTTGTTGTAGTTTCCGGCCTCATTTAAACATGTTGCTTGTGTTGTATTTCTGTGCTTCCTACCTTGCCATGTATTGCTTCCTGTATAGACTTGTCATGCATCATACCTTGCCATGTATTGCATCATATATAGACTTGTGTTGTTTTACTGTGCTTCCTACCTTGCCATGTTGTGCTTCCTGTATGGACTTGTAGTGCATCCTATGTAGAACTGTCTTGCAACATACTTGGTTGAGCATATTGTCATGTCTCGTGTGGTGTGTTTACCGTATTGCTTGCTTCTTCCCGTTAGTGCTTATTCCGTAGCGATCGTGAGGATTCGTTCGTCTACCCGTGGTTCTTCAAGGCTTCTTCTTCGTCCTCTTCATGGACTTGTTCTTCTTCCTTGCGGGATCTCAGGCAAGATGACCATACCCTTGGATACCTTTACTACCATTGCCATGCTTAGTTGTCTCGATGCTATCATTACATGTCGCGCTACCCATCTTTTATGTCAGCCTCTCCTTGTTGCCATGAAACCTCTAACCTTTGATACCTTCCTAGCAAAACCATTGTTTGGCTATGTTACCCGCTTGCTCAGCCCCTCTTATAGCGTTGTTAGTTGCAGATGAAGATGAAGATCGTTCCAGGTGGGAACTTTTTGTTGGAATATCACAATATCTATTATTATTATTATTAACACCTATATACTGGGCATGGGTGGAAGGCTTGGCCTTTTGCTCGGTGTTTTGTTCCACTCATGCCACCTTAGGCGCCGATAAACCGGCATTATGTTCCTTGATTTTGCGTTCCTTACACGTTGGGTATATGGGGACCCCTTGATACTTCGACTTTGAATAAAACTCCTCCAGCAAGGCCCAACATCGGTTTTAATTTGCCTCATAATAACAACTTAATTAATTAATTAAATTTGCATAGGGGGTTGCGCCCTCGGGATTTTTTTCTACATAGCAGGGGGGCCAGTGCTGATGGTGTTGGTCCCAAACGGGGAGCCTGCAGGGCCACCTTGCGGAAACCCGAGGGCTGGTTTTACCTGTAGCTTCACCCATCCGTACGTGGCCTGAGACGAGATACGCGCGGCTACTATCAGGGTGTCGGCACGCCGGGAGGTCTTGCTGGACTCGTTTTACCATTGTCGAAATGTCTTGTGCACCGGGATGCCGAGCCTGATCGGATTTCCCTAAGATAAGGGGTGATGATATTATATTTATCACTTCAGCTGATCGTGAGAGCTTGTGATGGGCTAAGTTGGGACACCCCTGCAGGGTTATGATCTTTCGAAAGCCGTGCCCGCGGTTATGTGGCAGATTGGAATTTGTTAATGTCCCGTTGTAGAAAACTTGTCAGAGGATCCGAAGTAAAACACACAACTGTGTGAGTAACCGTGACTGTCTCTTTTCACTTTGAGAAGAGAACACGGTGGGGTTATGTTTGACTCGTAGGTAGTTCAGGATCTTTAGCGATCATTACTAGTTTGCGACCGCTTGCGTAGATGCTCATCTTATTTTTGTACTCGTAAGCTAGCCACCATATTATGCTTAGCCGCTGTTGCAACCTCACCACTTTACCTCTTCCTACCCATAAAGCTTTGCTAGTCTTGATACCCATGGTTATGGGATTGTTGAGTCCTCATGGCTCACAGATACTACAACACCAGATGCAGGTTCAGCCGAGATTGATGCAGGAGCTGGTTCAAGTACTTCGTTGGGAGCTCGATGAAGAGAGTGGCCGTATGCTTGTGACGTTTTCGACGATCAGTAGTGGTTTCTACTAGGGGCGATTCGGACCTATGGCTTTATGTATTTGGTATCTTTCTTTTGGATCCTCGCCCGTAGTCGGGTTGTGATGTTTTGGATGATGTTTTGCTTATGTATTGTATTGTGTGATGTGGCGAGTGTAAGCCAACTATCCTTTTGCAATTTCATCCCTATTTTTACATGAGTCGTGCAAAGATACCAAACTTGAGATCATTCCAGAATGGGCTTATACCTTTAAGTCGTGCCTCGACACGTAGGAGGTATAGTCCCATCCTGGGCATTACACTGCCACAGGTTGACCTCGCCTCCGGTGGCCCTAGGGCCATGGGGGCATGGTGTCTCTTGAAAAGGGCCGGCGGGAGGGCTCTGCTCTTAGTCGTTATTTTGATTTTTGTTAGGGTTTGTGTTCTGATCAGAAAGGCGAGATGGAAGCGGCTCCCTGAAGTTGAAATGAAGGTCTCCGCGCCTAGCCCCCGTTCTGATGGTGCGTCTAGCATCATTGATGGGTGTGTGGAGGTGTGTCTCTAGTGGATCTATCCTCGATGGATTTGCTCGGATCTGGTTATTGTTCGTCTATGTTCGTGTGTCTTTGGGGTGGATCCTTTCAATCTACGTTATTCTTCATCGACGGCGGTTGCTGTTCTGGTGCGCTGGTCTTATGGGGCCTTAGCATGACGACTTCCCAACTATCTACTACAACATGGTGTGCCCGACTCCGGCGAGGAAGGGGCGATGATGGCAGCGCGCCTTCGGCTCGCTTCAGTGCTTGTAGTCGTCGCTAGGTGGTCTGTGGATCAAGATGTAATTTTTATGTTTTCTGATGTTCGTAGTGTTCATGACTTTTACCACCCCTAGAATGATGTAGTACAACACTACTGCTTCTGCCAAGTACAAGGAAAAGTTGATACGATATATTTATTTATTTTTCGAAAAGGAGGTTATCCCCCAGCCTCTGCATCAGAAAGATGCATGCGGCCAATTTATTAACAAGCAAACAGTTTAAACAAAGTCTTCAAGTCTCGACAAGCAAACGGGCTCACAAAGAGATAAAAAATGAATAAAAATGGGATAGCCACAACCGGCGGAATAAAGATAGATAGGAAACTAAACACCTATCCTATTACATGACTGCCATCCAAACCGGTTGAAGATAGCCCGCGCTACCGTCTCCCATCGGATAGATCCAGTAAAGGTGCGCTCCCTGACATCCATCGAAGTTAGTAGCGACCACATACTGATCAATGTAGTGGCCCGGAAAATAACCTGCAAGAAATGAATATGTGTTGTTCTGTTAAAAACCAAATTGTTCCTACAGTTCCATATTGCCCACAAAAGAGCACATACTCCGGCACGAATATGTTTTGCCATTTCTGTCTCAAATCCATTTAGCAACGTACCAAATAACGTGTGGATGCTATTTAAAGGAATAATGGTAAATGCCATATGAACAGAATGCCATAAAAATTTGGCCAAAGGGCAATCAAGAAAGAGGTGTTTGGTAGATTCATCACGATCATAGAAACTACATCATCGAGATCCTGTCCAGTTACGTTTTGCCAAATTGTCTTTAGTGAGAATGACTTGTTTGTGGACAAACCACATGAACACTTTAATTTTTATAGGCACTTCGACTTTCCTAATATGAACAGATCGAGGGATAGAGGCGGAGTTGATAATATACAAATACAGGCATTTAACCGAAAACACTCCATTCTTGGTTAGTTTCTAGTGCAACTGATCTGGCTGTTAAGAAAGGGTAACATCCATCAATCTTCGTGCAAGATGGAGCCACGCTTCCCAACGGTTACCCGCTAAAGTCCTTCTGTATTGAATATTGAAAGGATTGGACTGTAATATTGTTGCAACGTAAGCATCTCTATGTTGAACAATATTATAGAGAGAAGGATATTGGATAGCTAGAGGTGTCTCCCCTAGCCACGTATCCTCCCAGAATCTCGTGGAAGTACCATTTCCAACTATAAATTTTGTCCTATAGAAGAAGGCTGATTTCACTCCCATTAGTCCTTTCCAAAACGGCGAATCGGTTGGTCTAACCATCACCTGGGATAAGATTTTAGAATGAAGGTACTTATTACGCAGAATCTGGGCCCATGTGGCATCGGTCTCTATAGATAGTTTGTACAGCCACTTGCTGAGCAGGCATCTGTTCTTCACCTCTAAATTTTCAATGCCAAGACCACCTTGGTCTTTTGGCCTACAAATAATATCCCATTTGGCAAGTCTGTATTTTCATTTTAACTCATCACTGTGCTAGAAAAAAAACGTGATCGATAGAAGTCCAGCCTTTTCTGAAACCCTACTGGTACCTCGAAAAAGGACAAGAGAAACATTGGCATACTCGTGAGCACCGAATTGAGGAGAATTAGTCGGCCTCCATATGACATAAGTTTGCCCTTCCAGCAACTTAGTTTCTTTTCAAATCGATCTTCAATGCACTTCCATTCTTTGTTCGAGAGCTTGCGATGGTGAATCGGTATGCCCAAATATGTAAAAAGCAATGAACCCACCCCACATTCAAACAGTTGTTTTTAAGCTTCTTGTTCATCCTTAGCTCTCCCAAAGCAGAACAACTCACTTTTATGGAAGTTAATCTTTAATCCCGACAACTGCTCGAATAAGAATAACACAAGCTTCATATTTCTTGCTTTTGCTAGATCATGCTCCATGAAAATGATAGTATCATCGGCGTACTGTAGAGCGGACACTCCACCATCCACTAGATGCAGGACGAGATCGCCTGCTTGGCCATTTTCTTTAGCTCTTCCTATCAGAATTGTCAACATGTCCACTACTACGTTGAACAAGATAGGTGACATCGGATCTCCCTGTCTTAGACCCTTGTGTGTCTGGAAATAACGACCTATGTCATAATTCACTTTGATTCCGACACTGCCTTTTTGTGGGAAAGAGTCTACCTGCTTTATCCAGGCCTAATCGAATCCTTTCATCCACAAGGCCTGATGAAGAAAAGGTCACTTAACCTTATCGTACGCTTTCTCAAAATCTACCTTAAAAACCACGCCATCAAGTTTTTTTGTGTGGATTCCATGGAGCTATTCATGTAGGACCACAACCCCTTCGAGGATGTTTCTGTCCGGCATGAAGGTCGTTTGAGATGGGTGAACCACACTATGCGCAATCTGCGTCAACCTGTTAGTCCCTACCTTTGTGGAAATTTTAAAACTGGCATTAAGAAGACATATCGGTCGGAACTACTCAATCCATACCGCCTTTGTCTTCTTAGGGAGCAAAATTATCGTTCGGAAAATCAAGTGAAATAACTGCAAATGCCTAGAAAACAAATCATGGAATATTGGAAGCAAATCACCCATAATAATATGCCAACATTTTGTATAAAACTCAGCCGGAAAGCCATCCGGCCCAGGAGCTTTATTATTCTTCATCTGTGAAATCGCTTCAAACACCTCTTTCTCCGAAAACGGGGCGGTCAAGATGTCATTATCATCCGTTGCAAGTTGAGGGATATCCCCAACCCTTGACTCGCATAAGGACACAATACTATCCTCAGGAGATCCAAACAGTTGCTTGTAGTAATTGGTGATGTACAATTTTAGGTTCTCCTAAACCAAAATCGTCCCCTCAACTTGCTCTAGCTGGAAATATTTCTTCTTTCGATGCTTGCCATTCGCAATAATATGATGGAATTGTGTGTTATGTCCCCTTGGATGACTTTTCTCACCTTAGCTCTTAGCGCCCACTTCATTCCTTCCTCTCGAAGCAATTCTTTCAGTTGCAACTCCTCCTCCACTTTAGTCTCCCGCTCTGTGGTATCTAAAATGACGGACTCGTCTTTTAAATCTAAGGCATTTATAAGGTTAAGGAGCCTTTACTTTTCAACCTTATAAACACCACTCAAATGTTTTTCCCAACCGCGTAGGAACTGTCTTAAGTGTCTAATCTTATTCTGTCATCTTTCTACATTCGATCTCCCTCGTGAATCCTTTGCCCACTCATGTGCTATTAGATCCAAGAAACCTTCTCTCTCAAACCATGCTAATTCAAAAGAGAAAATATTTTTATTTCCCAGTTGCCTCCCCCGAGTCAACAAGTAGTGGGGTATGATCAGAGATCGCTCGCGATAACGCTTGGACCGTCACCCAAGGAAACTTCTGCTCCCATTCCACACTGGTGAGAACACGATCCAGCTTCTCATATGTTGGATTTGGTAATGTGTTAGCCCAAGTAAATTTACTACCAGAAAGTTCGATCTCCCTGAGATCCAGGCTTTCGATGATTGTGTTAAGCATAAATGACCATCTGCCGTCAAAATTATCATTATTCTTTTCATCTCTCCTTCTTATAATGTTCAAATCACCCCGAACCACAATTGGGAGCCGTTCATCTCCGCAAATACGAGCGAGGTCAGCCAGGAAATCTGTTTTTAGCCCAGGCTGCGTGGCTCCATACACTGCCACACGTGCCCATTGGAAACCATCAACCTTCGATCTTACACGAAACTTAACCGCAAAATCTCCCAAAACAACATTCCAAACCTCCAAGATTTCGCACTTCATCCCAAGTAAAATCCCACCGGATCTTCCTCTTGGGGGTGAGCAATGCCAATCAAAATCTAGTCCTCCCGATAGGGTGCAAAGAAACTGAGATGTAAACTTGTCTCGGCTAGTTTCAGAGAGGGCAATGAAATCTAGCTTGTGTTGTACAGATGCATCCACCAAAAACCTTTGTTTAGCCAAGTCTGTCAGACCTCTGCTTTGCCAAAAGATTCCTTTCATTTATCATCATGGAATTTTTTAGCAGTCCGGATCTAGTACTCCTACGCACAACCGAGGCCGTATAGATCTTCCATTTCCACTTGCGCTTAGGCTTGTTTTGCTCATCAACTCGGTCCATACCACCGAGCTCAGTGAGCTCACATGCCTTTGGATCGACGTGAGTTGAACCCCTATGATAATCGAAACCCTCATCCTCCTCCCATGTAGGCCCACTTGGGGTAAGGCCTCATGCCCGACCCCCAACTAGACCTAACTCCACCGAGCCAGTCGGGCTACGGCTGCTTGCCATCAGCCCAACCAGAGAAGCCGCACACTCCTCCCCGGGTGCGGGAGCTGGAGACCCCCTCTGGGTCGAACTCGGGCTGCCAACGGGAGTCCTCAGCCGACGCACACCCACGTCAGACGAAAGGCCTCCAGGTAAGGCCACCCTCCTTGCAGAAGTCATCCCCCCTTCTAACGCCCGCCCCCAATGGCCGGTGAAGATGAGTGGGGCGCAGAGGAGTTGGCACCACCACCAAAAATAGAGAACGAAAGGGACCGCAAATCCGCCTGCTC
>LR738709.1:171274773-171289533 GCA_902687465.1 Secale cereale
GGCAGACGCCCCCCCCCCCTCTCCCGCCGCGGAAACGATGTCCCCCCCCCCTGTACCGATTGTTGGGGCCGGCGACCCCTTCCACGAAGTTCCCGAACGGTCCTTGGAACCCTCGTCCCGGTCCGCCGCTCTTGTACCAACCGTAACCGCATCCACCGGCAGAGGACGACGAACCACGATGTTGTCCCTCTCCGTAGACGTCGTATCCGTCATCGCCCCACTGCCCATACCGGTTATAGTGGTAGTCATCTCCATTGAAATCCCGACCGCCATCGCCATATCTGTCGCGACCAGGCGCACCATCCCGGCCGCGGCTGGCAGTTTGGTTAGGTGCAGCCTGCTGCCTTATATCCCTCGGCCTCATACCGAGCGCGTGGCTTGGGCCTTTAACTGGGCCTCATACCCAGTTCGGCAGGAACCCACGACCAACGCGTTATCGGACCCCCTCTCGTGGCCCAACAAAGATCTCAAGCATGCCCATCTGGCCACTCGAACATCGTTGGCAGCTGCGGCGGCGGCAGCTGCGGCGGCAGCTGCGGCGGCGGCTGCGGCGGCGGCCTCGACGGCCAACCCTTCTTCCCATTCTTCTTCTTGGTCACGAAAGTCCATGATTCCGGGATGAAACCAGATAAAGTAACATGAGCACGAGGTACCTTCGGGATCGGTCCAATCCAAGGTTTGACGAACGGCAATGGCGTCTTCTGAACCTCAGCCTTCCGAACGGGAACAGGATCAGGACCTGATCCCACCGCCTTCATCTCCACCACGTTTGCTACGAGAATGTCTAAGCCGGCATGCTCAACCTCCTTCACCTCATCATCATCACTATCTGCGAGAACCCAGAATCGTCCTCCAAATCATGGCTCCGATCTCCTGTCCTCTAGCGTCTTCGTCAAGTCGACCAGATCAACCGCCTCCTCAAGAACGTCCTGCATGCAACAGAATCCTAAAACCTACCGCGATCCGAACGTCGACGTCTAAGTAGTCTCCGGCAAGGATGTCGTTGTCCATATCTCGAAGCGCCGCCCACCGGGACACACCGGAGAGTCCGAGAGGCGACCCTCAATCCATCCGCCGGAGTCACGAATGTCGATGAAATGGACATGCCACTGCACCCGGGTAGTCCCCTCCACCTGCGCCCTCTCCTGGATCTCCTCCGCCTCGATGGATCCCCCGAGATCCGAGTCCAAAGGCCGCGCCAATCCCTCCACGTCCCCCGGCGGCGCCGCGACATGTGAACTTCTGGGCTGGCATTTTCCTTCCGTGAGAGAAAAACAGTAATCCTGACAACATCTGATGCGTACGTGAACCCCCTCTATACAGGAAAACTGAAGATTCTCCTGAGCTGATTACAGTGGGGCAAAAAAATACTTAAGATTCTCCTGAGCTGATTACAGTGGGGCAAAAAAAAAATGAGTCGGACAAAGAAACAGATGCTTTCTAAGGAGGGCTAGCTTGCAGCTTCTGCAGGTTTCTCCTGGGAGCTCGAGCTATCAAGGACATCCCCAACTCCGACAGGTGGACCAATGCTGCAGCGATCGGTGTTGTGAACGGCAATGGCATCCTTCAGCTTCTGAAACTGTAAAGGAGAGACTTGATTTAATGAGAGCATACGGAACTTGGACAAAACTTACAAAGTATTTATCGGTGCCTATCTTCTAAACCCATAGTTGAACAACAAAACAATAAGTGAAAACACTTGCAAAAGAAGCCTCTCTAGAACAATATCATGTGTCTGGAGTTTCCGACAATCTGATACAGTACATTATGAGTTGTAACTAAAGATTACCTATCGTACAAGGTGACCTATGAAGGGGGTGATGTGTGGTTTACCTTAGCTAAGGAACATGAGAACGCCTCCAGTTGCCCATCGGCTCCGCGATAAAAATGGAAGAAAGGGAGGACCTTCACATTCAGTCGTTTACACATAGGTTTGTTTTCATCGAAATTTACTTTTAGGAACACGATATTAGGATTATCCGTGGCTGTCCTGCACAGCTGCATTGTGATTTGAGATGCCATTAGACATTAGTTTCAGAACAGTATTTTATGAAGACGCCAAAACATACATGTTAGGGAGATGCTATCAGATGGCAATCATAAACCACTTATGTTTTAAAGAACGTAAGTAGCAGAAGGTAAAAAAAAATGAACCTATGAGACCAATCAATCGACTCGGTATGGAGTTTATAAAAAGTGATTGCCACAAAAATGTCAAACAAAAAGTCTGTCATGATAAGATCCATAAAGCATCCATTAGTTCTTCAAAGTACCAATCATAAACTGGAAAGTCCTTGCTAAGCTAGATGCTAAGTCGCTAATAAGTTGGCAGTAAGAGCTCGTATTGTCACGGAGATGAGGTGGCCACCAAAACACATGACCTGAGCAAAGGTGAGCCGCCTCGTAATTGCAAGCACGCGGCCTTTTTAAAGCAAGGGCAATCTCAGTCATGGTATTGACCTATGCAGCCAAGTCACTCAAGAACCATCAACCAAGCAAGATCTGCAACACTAACATAATGCCCAAAGCAAACCAATCAGCCAGCCATTGGCGATGATCTATGCGCAACAGCTGCATGCCTATTAAACATAATGCAGCTACAGAAGGAACCAAATTGAGGGGCTGAGAAAAGAGCCACAAGGAGATGGTAAGACAATGAGTTTAGGATGGACAGTTCAGCAGGTAATAACTTATGCACATAAATTCAGTAGATTCTGGAATCCAGGCCTTGTTACAGCCTCCAAAAGGCCATAAGCTTCTATGTACGAAACAACAGGTGTGTATAACTTGAAAAAAGTGAGAATCTTCAGAGGCATCAATATAGGGAGTCCTACTCAGGGATATGTCTACTTTGCAGCTTAGCATCTCCTTTTTCTTGTGAACTGTTAACTACTACTGGTAATGCTTTCTACTCCCTCCTTCCCGAAATATAACACGCTTCACTCTTTCTGGTCTTCGGTGTATAGCTTTGATTATGATTTTTACTTATAGCATGTCTAGAGAATTAGTACATAGATAAATGAAATAAAACTATTTTGCAAGACAAATACGATGATACCACTTATACATGCTAGATTCGTACTCCCTCCGTTTTTATTTACTCTGCATATTAGGTTTGACTGAAGTCAAACTTTGTAAAGTTTGACCAAGTTTATAGAAAATTATATAAACATTTACCATAACAAATCTATATGATGTGAAAGTACATTTAATAATGAATCTAATGGTATTTATATATTATTGTATATGTTAATATCTTTGTTTATAAACTTTGTCAAAGTTTACAAAGCTTGACTTTGACCAAAGCTAATACGCGAACTAAATAAAAACGGAGGGAGTATAATTTTGGTATTAGTGGTCAAAGTTGTGCATTAAAGATCATGCAAAGTCAAGCGCGCCATATATTTTGGGAAGGAGAGAGTACCAGCTAAATGCTAAACTGGCACACTCTTGTGATGATTGTCAAATCCTAAGTATGCTTAATAAATGTTCAAAAAAAGAATACTTATTAAATTAGCACTCTCTATCGTGACTAGAATGCAGAAAAGGTGACCTGTGTGTTGCTTGATTGTGACTTCTTATAGCAGGTTTGGCATAAAAATTCCAGCGTTTGTTGTGCTGGTTCTGTGACACTTCAGAACAGATTTGACTGTGAACCTTGCAGGCGAGCAGAATGGTGGCAAGAACCAAGAAGATCTCTGCCCAAACAGCAAAGAACTCAAATGGAGTTATCTTTACCCTTGGTGGAATCTCTTGGTGGACCAGGACCACGGAATTTTCAGCAACACACTATCAGGCATGACCTCGTGGTCAACTTGATCCAGGAAGATTTCAGCAAAGGAATTGGCCTTAACTCAACACTATATGTCCATACCCTCTAAGCATCTTCAAGGCACCATAGTATTCAGCTATCCAGCGATCAATCAATCAATCAATAATTCCCTTCTATTTTAGAGAACAGTAACATCTGACGACTCACCAAAAACCTATTAAGATCTCATCACGATGATGGATTGCTAAAGGAGTTATGACCATGGTATCCATGGTGCTAATGTCTTGTGAATAAGATAGATACTACTCCCTCCGTCCCAAAATAACTGTCTTGAGCTTAGTACAAATTTACACTAGAGTTAGTACAAAGTTGAGACACTTATTTCGGGACGAAGGGAGTATGTAGTATGTGTGTCTATGCATAAATTTTCAAGAGGGAGGGGAGATAAATGACGGCGAATGAGAAAAAAAAAGTATTCATTCTACATTCAAGCCTTATATTTTGGAACAAGATTGCAGAAACTATAATCCTTACATTTTGAAAAGCGAGAATACTGCTTTAGATTTAGCCCTAGTCTTGTAAAGATTGTCAACACCAATCTACCAGATATAAATGGAAAGGAAAATGTTTCCCTGTTTCTGTACAAGGTCATTGGCAACTCGGGAACAAGATCAAGAAACAAACAGTACTACACTATTACACAAGCAGCATACCTTCTAAATGACATCTATCCACACAACTATGTGAAGTCATAACTACACTTGTGAGAAAGAAAATTTGAAAGAAAAGGCAATCAAGGCATGAAAAAAATCAAACGGTACATAGTTGCATATATACCAGTACGAATTAATGGTAATTACCCTTGGGAAGAGTGCCCGGCAAGAACCACACCAAGTTCCATAAAACTCTACAATAACAAGCCTGTCGGCTGCATCCCTTAGTGCATCCAAAAACTCCTGTGTGGAGTGTATGTCAATCATATTTGCACCAGCATTCTTTTCCCACCATTTTGGTTGCTCACCAGTCTCTGAACGCACTGCGGCATTGGCCTGGCACAAGAACAATGGAAAGTCCAAAGACATCAAACACTCTCAGCACTCAGTTGCATAAATTAAGCAGTAACCCTATCCATGTCCCAAGCATGTCCTTTTCAAAGAAAAAAAAATGTCCCAAGCATGTAAATGCAAGAAGCCTTTCTAGTTTCAGCACATCATAAAGAACTTCAACCAAGGATGAAGTAACATAGTCTGAAGTATATTCACAACTTCTAATATCCGCGTGTACAATTCTCAGGGAGAGGTGAGGTGATGGTGAATCTAAATGTGATTCATATGGCCCAAATCAAGCAAATAGTGTGTAAATGTCATCGATTAGACTCATTCCAACATCACAAATTAATCTACGGTAATGATAACTCCCGAACGTTCGGGATTTAAGCATGGCAACCCGAACGTTTTAGATGGCAAAGTTTAGTTTGCGTGAGATTAGGGAAACATGGCAATTTTCTGACAAAAAAACGAAAAAGGACAAAGTTGCCATCCCCTATGAACTAAAGTTGCCATCCCCTATGAACTAAAGTTGCCATGTAAAAATGTTCGGGACGAAATGCTCAAAATTCAAACGTTCGGGAGTTATTGGATTCCTTAATCTATGGCTTGCAGGTGCATCTGTTTTGCTTGCATAACGACAAACTCTCCGCATGAATCAGCAAATCAGGACACTCTCCCTATTGTGTATGTAATATACAGAACGAAACCCCAATTAAACGATCAGAAGACTTCTGCAATCCCGCGTTCCCAAAACCTCCAAAACCTACATAGACTTGGAACTTCCCTCATCACAACAGCGCGGAAACCCTTAACAGCGCATAAATTCTCTCCGAGGAAGACACAGGAGAAAAAGGGCACCGACGCACCATGAGCCGGCGTGGCCGCCCAGGCGGGGCGGCAGCCGCCAAGCGCGTGACCCGCAGGTCGGCGCGCGGGGCGGGTGAGAGGACCCCGTGGGAGGACGGCGACGAGGAGGCGGTGGTGGAACCACCGAAACGGCGGGGGAGGTGGTGGAGGAGGGCCTCGGCCATGTGCTCTGCGTCGCTCTGGGACGAGGCCAACGACTCCGGCGAGCACGCTTAGACCGCCGCCGCAACCACCAAACTATTTGGTGTCGGAGACGGGAGCATCCGAGGAGGCGTCGCTGCAAGCGGGCTGTATGCGGCACTGGTCGGCTCCTGCCGTCTCCACCGCCTCCTTCCTTGGTTGCGATGGGGGGAGGAGCGAGGGTCAGAGATTGTGGCCGTGTGGTGGAGATGGTAGCGGCTGGCTCTTTCGCGTGGATGGGGAGCTGAGTGCCACCAATAAGAGCAACTCTAGAAGACCCCACCTCCCGCCCCAGCCCGCATAATAACCGTCAAATTGTGGGTCGGGGCTGAAAAACCTGCACGATCAGATCCCGCATCCCATCCCGATCCGCATAAATTTTTGTGGGGCGCGGTAAATCTTCTCCCCAACCTCCATCTTCACGGGCTGGGAGGCCGACCCAAGCGCAACCCCTATCCGCAGCGAGATTTGGCGGGAGGGACATTTCTGCTTGCCTTTCCCCACTCCCCCACCATTGCCGCGCCTCCGCACGCTCCGGTGCTTCCTCTTCGGCCATCCCTCGCCGCCATGGACGACCCCATGATGTCCCCCGTCACCGGCGAGGTCGCGCAAACTCCTTTCCCTCGGGCAGATCTCGTCGCCGGCCATGTCGGACCCGCCGCCGCGGCCCAAGCAAACGTTGCGCTTGTCCGCAAGCGGCAGGTCAACGTGGTTGTGCAGGGCGGGAATCCGGATGCCCCCGCCGCGATGGCCCGCGCCTCGGGCGCCAACGCCACAGCACGATCCCGGCCGGCGACGAAGAAGGTCGGCAAGGTCACGGGCGTAAAGCGGAGGAAGGTTCCGACTTCAAAGAGGCTACCTTCTTCATCATCTCGCTCCATCCCCCCGCAAGGAGTTGCTTCGGAGTTGCCGTTAAACAGTGCATGTAGCGACCACGATCCGAATGGACCGAAATCTCTGTGTTCTGGGTCATCCCTGGATCGGTAATGCTGACACACACAGTATTTGAAGGATTCATAACAGAGTGGCAATCACACACTTATTACATTGAATGTCTCAACAGAGAACTTATTACAAAAGTCTATGGCTTAAAGCCATCTAACAAAATAATAGCGAAAGGCTTGTAAGATAAGTGAGTCCATCAACTCCAACAGCATAGCTGAATGCATGACAAACGGCCTAGCACGTCTTACTCCTCGTCTGAAAAGTCTGCAACGTAACAGGTTGCAGCCCGAAATGGGTCAGCACATGAAATATGCTGGCAAGATAACACAGTAGAGCAAGTAACAGAATAAAGGCTAACACTATATGCATATTTGGCTGGAGGAGGCTCTAAGGTTAAAGTTTTTGCATAAAGCCAATTTTTTTCTACAACAAAGGAATAAATTTATTTTAACTATCATGGTAGTTGAAACATCATTGAGAAGGTACCTCCAACTCAATCCCAATTAAAGTAATCATCATTAATCCAACAAATTAATTTTAGAGTGATGAGATCAACCAATAATTCAAGTACCAGACACTCAAAATTGTCCATAACCGGGGACACGGCTAATCATGATCAGTTTGTACACTCTGCAGAGGTTTGTGCACTTTTCCCCACAAGACTCGATCTCCTCCGTTGGATTTCTCGCACTGCACGGTGTTTGAGAAACGGACGACCGAGACATAGTCTTTCAGAAGCATTCACTCTTTACCCCGGGTGGACCGGTACACCTACTTTCCCCTACATCTGCTAGTCCACCACTGAAAGAGCTCACACAACTTACTCATACTATGCCAGAGCCCATAATGGCATTGTGGCTGCACACGAAAGTTTTCTAGCATGAATAGTTTTATGATCCCTTTGATCCTGGGTGGCATTCCATAGGAAAAATCACACGGAACCCCGGGATTTCCTAGGACAACACTGGATTCTCCAGGTGCCCTGCAACCAATCCACCCAGATATGTATTCAAGTAGCCACCTTAAGTTAAACCATTAATTATCAACTCACATCTGTCATGGATTTTACTCAAACCCAAACCACGTCTACGAGCATAGCATGGCAACCTAAGCATACCGTAGATGTAACTCCCAAGGGTTTGAAAATAATGCAGGTAATAGGTTCTACCTCAATCTACTTCCCAGACCCACAAGTTAAGATCCTACTCATGCAATGTGTGAGGGTTTGATCTAATGCATAAAAACTGCGTAATAAAGGGGTATGATCAAAGTGTTACTTGCCTTGCTGATGATTCGCAAAACCTAGAGACTCGTAGTAGCACGCTTCGTAGTCCGGGTATTCTATCGCAAGAAAACAATAGCATACATAAGCAATCAAGCAAAGATGCACAAACCGAACTCCAAATAAGACGATCTAACTAGAAAGTTCAACTTAAGAATTTCGGTTTGCAAAAAGAATCCAATCAAACGGAGCAACGAAACTCAAACTATGAAAAAAACAAGATCCGTTTACTAGATTGATCTAAAGTCAAAATTTTACAGTAGAAAAACCTTGTTCAAGTTGGTTAAACGGAAAAAGGCGTCGAGACGAAGATCTGGGATTTTGAATCACCTAATTCCGACTCTCGAGCGAAAAGAAAAACAAAAAACAAGATCAGGGCAGAAATCACGATCGAAATTAATCGCGGATAAAAGCCCTGAAAAAGAAAACTGACGAACAGGCTAACGAACGAGCGTTCGCTGTCTGTAACTAACGGGCGAACAACGTTCGTTAAACGAACGTACGGACGAACGTCCGCTATTTAACTAAACCGAAAAAACGAACCGATCTATTTAGAAAAACAGATCTAGGGTTCCGGAAAAAAACCAATCGGTTTAAAAAAACCGACGGCGACGAGATCGGCGGCGGCGGCTACCTCGGCGGGCGGGTCCGGCTGCGGCGGCGGCTCAGGTGGCGGCTAGGGTTTCGGCGGCGGGGTCGGGCTGGCGAGGTGGACTGGCGGCTCGGGCCGGCCTTATAAGAGGCCGGCTAGGAGGAGTCCTAGTCGGGTACGGCCCGAAGTCGGTTCCCCTTTTTTTAAAGAGTCCCGACGCACTAAAACGGACGAAAAAAAATACTAAATAGACTCCAAAAATTCCGAAATAAATTTTCACCGTCCTCTAATAATATTTATGACAAAGTGAACATTATTCCGAGACCTAAATGCAATTTTGAAAAACGCGCATTTTTCCTATGCAAATAAAATCGCAAATAAATCTGAATAAAATTCCAAAAATGATTTTAATATTTTCCCTCCAATATTTCTTTTATTTTGGAGAAGTCATATTATCTCCGCTCGTATATTTTGTCAAGAAATATTTTTAGGAAGAGAAAATAATTAAAACCAACGTGATCCCCGTACCGGTATTCGAGAAAACTCAAATACGGAAACGGTAGAATTCCCAACTCTCTCCGTAGATCCTTGAGTTGCTTAGACTTTTCGAGGATCGCCACGCACAAGATGCAATAAAATATGCAATGCAGTATGATCTATGTATAACATGCCAAATTGAAAATTTGGGATGTTACAAACCTACCCCCCTTAGAATGAATCTCGCCCTCGAGATTCGGCTAGGCTAGAGAACAGGTGTGGGTGGTCCTTGCGTAGATCATCTTCTCGTTCCCAGGTGGCTTCTTCCTCGGTGTGGTGATTCCACTGAACTTTGCAAAACTTGATAATCTTACTGCGTGTGACTCTGCTCGAAAACTCGGGAATCTTGACGGGTTTCTCCTCGTAAGTCAGATCACTATCCAAATGGCTCTGATTTCGTGGCCAATACCCAAGTTCAAGGGAGTTTTCAGCGCAACAAGGGTAAACCGCCTTCACAAAATGGCGGGGAGTTCGTTAATTGGGAGCGACAATTGAACGAACCTTGCCCGAGACATGGAACAAAGGAACGTCCAGCTAAACATACTTGGGGAGAATGTCGGATCATGATGGAGGCCGTGAACCGGGCCCGATCGAACAACGGACCACCAGGCGGCGGATCAGGCCCCGGGTTTCACGGTCCGGGTCATCAGGATAATGGCTCCGGATCAGGATATCATGGCAACCACAATGGCTACAATAACCAAGGCAACCATCAGTATGGTCAGGGCGGTTACAATAACCAAGGCAACCATCAGTATGGTCAGGGCGGTTACAATAGCCAAAATAACCAGCAGCAGGGCCAGGGTAATCACAGCGGTCAAGGCAATTAGCAGCGTCAACAGCAGCAGCAATCCGGATATCAAAATAATCCAAAGGAGCTGAGCAGCGGACAGTATCATGTGTTCACTACGAGTTTGTGCAAACGGGATCAAAAAGTCTTAAAGCGGGCGGTCCACACGGTTGAACCGGCAACCCCACAATTCCTGCGCTGGTCAAAGCAACCTATTGTGTGTAGCAGAGAGGATCACCCGCCGTGAGTTGATAATCCAGGCCAATTAGCCTTAGTAGTAGCACCACAGGTGGGTGGCTACAAATTCACCAAGGTTCTCATGGACGGCGGCAGCAGCATCAATATCTTGTATTATGAGACTTTCCGTCGCATGGGGCTGACAGATAAGAAGCTAAGGCAGTCAAACACGGTATTTCATGGAGTAGTGTCAGGTAAATCAGCTTACCCGGTTGGGAAAATTGACCTAGAAGTTACCTTTGGAGATGAACGGGATTCCAGGTCGGAGATGATAACCTTTGAAGTTGTCAAGATCCGGAGCCCATATCATGCCCTGTTTGGAAGACCGGTTTACGCCAAGTTTATGGCTAGGTCATGCTATGTTTATCTACAGCTCAAGATGCCGGGTCACAAAGGAACCATCACGGTTCATGGAAGTCGCAAGATTGCATTGGAGTGCGAAGAAGGAGACGCTGCTTATGCGGAGGCAGTATGTGCTACGAAGGAGTTGAAGTTTTACAAAGACAATGTTGATCCAGCAGATATGTCCCCGCTAAAGAAGCCAACTACAGAGCATGATCCGGCGTTGAAGTTCAAATCTACAGATGAAACCAAGCAAGTTGACTTTGTGCCAGGCGATTCATCCAAACAGTTCACTATCAGCGCTAACCTTGATCCTAAATAGGAAAGCGCGCTCATCGAGTTCATCCGTGAGAATCGGGATATCTTTGCATGGAAACCTTCTGACATGCCAGGTATACCGAGGGAACTCGCTGAGCACAGTCTTAACATTGATCCGAAGTTTAAACCGGTCAAGCAATATCTACGCCACTTCAACGAAGAAAGGCGCAAGGCTATATGGGAAAAAGTGGTCAGGCTGTTGGCCGCAGGGTTCATAGTTGAAGTGTTCCACCCGGAGTGGTTGGCTAATCCGATACTGGTGCTCAAGAAAAATGGAAAGTGGAGAATGTGTGTGGATTACACAAACCTAAACAAAGCTTGTCCAACCGATCCTTTTGCTCTCCCCCGTATTGATCAGATCATTGATGCTACGGCAGGATGTGAGCGGCTAAGCTTTTTGGATGCGTATTCAGGATATCATCAGATCAAGATGGCAGTTAAAGATCAGGAGAAGACAGCCTTCATAACTCCTTTTGGTGCTTTTTGCTATGTATCTATGCCTTTTGGGCTCAAGAGTGCCCAAGCCACGTGCCAACGTTGTGTACAGAATTGTCTGAAGGGGTAGATAGGGAGAAATGTTCATGCCTATGTGGATGATATCATGGTGAAATCAAGGAAGGAGGAGACACTGATAGAGGACCTCAAGGAGACCTTTGAAAACCTTCGGGCCTATAAAATGATGCTTAATCCGGAGAAGTGTGCTTTTGGTGTTCCGGCTGGCAAGCTCCTTGGATTCTTGGTGTCCAACAGAGGAATAGAAGCCAATCCGGAGAAGATCAAGGCAATCACGTCCCTAACTAAACCGGCTTGTATCAATGATGTTCAGCGTATCGCTGGCCGGATTACAGCGTTGAGCCGGTTCATCAGCCGTGTGGGAGAGAAGGCAATTCCGCTTTATCAGATGCTGAAAAAGACAGACCGGTTTATATGGAGTGATGAGGCAAAAGTTGCGTTTGAGGATTTGAAACGGCAACTGGCAGAGCCGCCGGTCCTTGCTGCCCTTGTTGACAATGAGCCATTGCTATTATACATCGCCGCCAATGCACGGGCAGTCAGCGTGGCAATCGTGGTCGAACGCAAGGAAGCAGGAAAGGAGTATCCGGTTCAACGTCCAGTTTATTATGTCAGTGAAGTTCTCATTGAACCCAAGCAAAGGTACCCGCATTGGCAGAAACTGGTATACGGCGTGTTCATGGCAAACCGGAAATTGAAGCATTATTTCTAAGGCCACCCAATAACTGTTGTTAGTTCAGCTCCATTGGGGGATATAATCCAGAACAGGGAAGCCACTGGCTGAGTGGAGAAGTGGGCTATTGAGCTTAGCCCACACAGATTGAAATATGTGCCACACACCGCAATTAAGTCCCAGGCATTGGTAGATTTCATCAATGATTGGACTGAATTGCAAGCACCAGAGGAGAAGCCGGATCTTACATACTGGACTATTCACTTTGACGGTTCAAGGCAATTAGAAGGCTCGGGGGCTGGAGTTGTGTTAACTTCCCCGCGAGGTGATAAGTTTTGTTATGTCCTCCGTCTAATGTTCCCTTGTACTAATAATGCAGCAGAATATGAGGCATTGCTTCATGGCCTGCGGATGGCTAAGGAGATGAACTTGAGCCGGGTCAAGTGTTTTGGTGATTCAGATTTAGTGGCACAGCAAGTATCCGGCAAGTGGGATTCCAAAGACCCTCTCATGGCAGCTTACATGCGAGAAGTTGAAGCAGTCGTAGGATATTTCAAAGGGTATTAGGTGGATCACATAGACCGGCGGAGAAATGAAGCGGCCGATGCTCTAAGCCGGCTGGGTTCTCAACGTAAACCGGTGCCACCAAATACTTTTTTAGATGAGCTGCACAGTCCATCAGTTCAGGTCCCGTCGGAGAAGGATTTGGCTGTTCCTGATCCGGAGGAACAGTTGGTTGTGGCACTTCATGTTATTCCGGATTGGACGCTCCCGTACTTGGCATATATAAGCCGTGGAGAGTTGCCAGATGATGAGATTGAAGCAAGACAGATAACCCGACGATCCAAATCCATGACAATTGTAAACGGAGAACTTCACCATCGCAGTGTTTCTGGAGCATTTCAGCGGTGTGTATCATCTGAGGAAGGTTGTGACATCCTCCGAGAGATTCATGAAGGAGATTGTGGTCATCACGCCGGTTCAAAATCCTTGGTGGCTAAAGCATTTCGACATGGGTTCTATTGGCTGACAGCCCATGCTGATGCGGAGGATTTAGTCCGGAGGTGCGGTGCTTGTCAGAAATTTTCACGGCGTGCTCTTGTTCCGGCGCAGGAACTGCGGATGATACCCATTACTTGGCCGTTTGCGACTTGGGGGCTTGATATGGTTGGGCCTTTTAAGCGATCCCAAGATAAAAAAACTCATTTGCTGGTTGCCGTGGATAAGTTTACAAAGTGGATTGAGGCAGAGCCTGTGAGCAAGTGTGATGCGGCAACATCGGTTAAATTCATCAAAAAGGTAATTTTCCGGTTTGGCTTTCCACACAGCATCATCACAGACAACGGCACCAATTTATCTAAAGGAGAGATGGAAGAGTTTTGTCAATGGGAGCATATTCGCCTAGATGTGTCTTCTGTAGCTCACCCTCAATCCAACGGTCAACCTGAAAGGGCTAATCAGGAGATTTTGTGAGGTATCAAGCCCCGACTTATGACTCCCTTGCAAAGAACACCAGGGTGTTGGGTTGAGGAGTTACCTTCTGTCCTCTGGAGCATCAATACTACGCCGAACCGGTCCACAGGTTATACACCTTTCTTCATGGTGTACGGGGCTGAAGCAGTTCTTCCAAGCGATATCCGCCATGATTCACCACGGGTAACAGCTTATGTTGAAGCGGCCAATGAGCAGGCAAGACAGGATAATTTGGACCGGCTAGATGAAGAGCGTGACATAGCAGCAGCACGATCCGCGATTTATCAACGGGACTTGCGCAGATATCACAGCCGCCGGGTCAAAACCAAAACGTTCCAGGAGGGGGATTTGGTACTCCGGCTCATCCAAGACCAAACAGATATGCACAAGCTATCCCCGCCTTGGGAAGGGCCCTTTGTGGTCAGCAAGAATCTACACAACGGTTCGTATTACCTGGTGGACGTTCGAGAGCATAAGGACTCACGGACATTAGAAGAAGAGACAAAGAGGCCGTGGAACATCGCTCTCCTGCGGCCCTACTATGCCTGAGCCATGAACTCTGCTGTATCCTATGTATATATTATGATTAATGAATAAACCGGCACCCTCGATAAACCGGGGGAACAGCCCCTTTTTTCCAATATAAGTATCTTATGGTGATATCCATCTAAAATTTATTTCTCTTGATATATATCATTTTCATTAAAAAAAATAAGATGCTTTGATCAGTCTATCTGGCTATGCAGGACAATTCTATAAGGGACCAAAGAGGGTTTTTCCGCAAAGCGCAACTCCCATATAGGTACCCTGCCTCTATGGTCATTTGGGGGCTTCCTATTCAAACATAGGTCGTATTCGAACCAAAGAGAACATATCCAAATTCATTTGGGGGCTTCCTGTTCAAACATAGGTCGTATTCGAACCAAAGAGAACATAGCCAAATTCATTTGGGGGCTTCCTGTTCAAACATAGGTCGTATTCGAACCAAAGAGAACATATCCATTACTGTTCAAACATAGGTCGTATTCGAACCAAAGAGAACATAGCCATTACTGTTCAAACATAGGTCGTATTCGAACCAAAGAGAACATAGCCATTACTGTTCAAACATAGGTCGTATTCGAACCAAAGAGAACATAGCCATTCCTGTTCAAACATAGGTTGTATTCGAACCAAAGAGAACATAGGTA
>LR738709.1:171289543-171326965 GCA_902687465.1 Secale cereale
CTTCCTGTTCAAACATAGGTCGTATTCGAACCAAAGAGAACATATCCATTACTGTTCAAACATAGGTCGTATTCGAACCAAAGAGAACATAGCCATTACTGTTCAAACATAGGTCGTATTCGAACCAAAGAGAACATAGCCATTACTGTTCAAACATAGGTCGTATTCGAACCAAAGAGAACATAGCCATTACTGTTCAAACATAGGTCGTATTCGAACCAAAGAGAACATAGCCATTCCTGTTCAAACATAGGTTGTATTCGAACCAAAGAGAACATAGGTAAACTCATTAGGGGGCTATGGATCGTATTCGAATCCTAACTTAGCCCGTGGTGATCCGGTTTACTGATCGTATTCGAATCAGAAGCCTCGATTTGGAGCCTGGCAGCTCGTAAAAAGCCTCGACTACATGGTCTTATTTGCAAACATGTGTTTTTTGTGTTTGTGCTCTCATGTGTTTCTATGGTTCTTTGATCCGGAGTGAGACAACTTCAAAGTTGACCATATATCTTCAAAAGTCTGGACACAGAGCTCCAGCATTATTTAAACCGGTAGTTCTTGTAAACCCAGAATAATTGGGTACGCCCCAACGAAGCCAAGAGATTCCTCAGAAACAACAATGTTCGCCGGATTAAGGATATCAAGTATACTTAATCACAGGTATGAAGTTATTTCTGGTATAAACAGACACTTGTTTGTTATATTTATGAGAGCGTTTTAATCAGTCTGGCGATAAACCGCTAGGACATCTTTTAAGTATTATCTATGCAGAAACAGATAGTATGCAAGATAAACCATATCAGACAAAGGATTCAAATTGGTAGACGCCAAAGCAAAGTTGGGACATCCGGATCAAAAACGGATAATATTTCCAGCTATCCTATTACAAGGCACAGCAAGCCTTAACGAATTAAAGTTTTTTTGGCAAAATAATACCGCAGCTACAAAGATAAACTGTGTGGCCTATGCTTCCTCCTGCTGCGACGGCTGAGGATCTACTTGTTCCGGAGCTTCTTCATCTTCCTGAAGCGGCTGAAAGTCAGGAACGCGCCAATCGATCTTTGATAAAGCACGGAAGTACATCTCTTCAGTAATCAGATCAGACGGATCAACATCTGGGGCGAAAGTGTGGGGGCGCACTGGTGGGATTAGATTTTCGGTATCATAAACCGACCGATCCACCCGCTCATTCTTTAAATCGTACGCCGGATGATACCTGGTCAAGTCTGATTCAACGACAAGTTTGCTGGCAAGAGGACGCATCTCCTTAGTCAAAGCATGAAGGTCTTTGCCAGTAAAAGCCGATCCATCTTCTTTGGTGCTAGGATACCCGTTCATGGCTTCTTCCGGATCAAAGTCTGGAACCCACGCTTTGGCTCTGGTGAGCGCTACAAGAGAACTGGCTCGAGCGGCAGACTTCTTCACCTCTTCCAAGCGTATTGGCAAGATAGACAGCTTCTCCAGAGTACCTTGAATAGTGGTAGGGGCCGGTTTATTAAAAGACATCACACTTATAATCCTTTGAGCGCCGGAATACAGCTACTCAACCAGAGTATAAGAGGCCTTGAGTTTCTTCCGGAGGTCATCCCCAAGATGGGTGACGCATCGCCCTGCATATGGTTATCACAATTAAGCCGGAACGTATTAAAGGTTGCAGAGATGGAAACACGTGCAAGTTAAGTATTTACCAAAGACGGCAGAAGTCATAAGTTCTATTTGTTGCTTTAAACTGGTCAACTCTTCTGTCACCGGATTAAGAGCTTCCTCGGCATCCTTTGCTCTTTTTTCCAGAGCATTCTTTTGCACTTCCCAAGTTGTCCGTTCCTCTTCAAAATATTTCTTCAATTGTTCAGCAGTGGTTAAGCTCAGCGCCAATTCTTTTTTGGCCTTAGCAGCAACAGATTCAGTTTTAGCAAGTCTGTTCCGGAGTTCAGTTATTTCTTCAGCCCTCCGGGTCAAGTCAGCCTGGAAAGAGTCAAGAGGAATAAATTGCAGTTCAGACAAGTCTCAAGCACATAACCAAGTTATGCACTTGACACTTGGGGGCTAATGGACAGTTGAAGTATTGAAAGAAAGATTCAGACAAGTCCCAGGCACATAAACCGAGTTATGCCCCTGGCACTTGGGGGCTAATGTAAGATCATTTGCTCACATTTGAAAGTACCGGTTCACCTTTCAACAAAGCTAAACTGGAACTTGGGGGCTACCATGATATAGACGGAAATACAAAGAAGGCAAAAGTAAAAGACAAGTAAGATACCTCGTATTTATCCTTCATCAGATTGACCAAGCCCGCTTCATAATCCCGACTGGTATGCAGCCGGTTCAAATACCCGGAATAAAGCTCCTGGGCACTCAGCTCGGCATAACTGGACAAGTCTGTACTCCACTTGCCCTTCTCTTGCTGGATTTTGTCCGCTTTAGCAGTATGCTTGGCTAAAACGACAGGCTCAGCAGGAGCGGTAAAACTGGTACCGGTTATTTGAATATCCGGAGAAGAGGCAGCGGCCGGTGGTGGAGTAGCAGTATGAACCGGACTAGCGGGAGCCGGGCTAGTCCGAGGAGGGTTGGCCCGGACAGGACTTGTCGGTTCATGAACATCTTCAGCGTTGGGATTTTCAGGAGCAGTAGCATAATCATGATCCATGGGAGCAGGATCGTCAAGATGAACTGTAGGCTCATTTTCTGGAGGGATGACTGTATCCGGATCAGCCGCCGGATCATCAGTGGCAGTCTCAGCGGCCGTTTTGCCAGCCTTGGCCCTTTTGCTAGGCTTAGGTTTGCTGAAGGGAATTGAAAAAGAAATCAGAGTCACAAAAGCAAATACAAAGGTAAACCAGATGGGATAAAGGACTTACCCAGGGACAGTCTTCAGAGTTGGGACCTGTGTGGCGGTTGATTCGCCGGAAGATGATAAAGGTGTCTCCTGGTAATTAGGATCAGACGGTTTAAGTGGTTTGCGTATAAGTCCGGCCTTGGGATGAAGAAGAGTTGGAGAAAGTAAAACCTCAGAGCGGCGCCTCCGAGCCGGAGTAAGAGATATTCCGGAAGACTCGACTACATGGCCACTATGGCGTGTAGTCCGGCCGGCTTCATGTTGCTGCTTCTTCAAAAGAAAATTGGGGTCCAGTTGAGCGTAGGGATGAGAAAAAGGATATTTCCGAGATGCCTTACGAATCTTGGGCACCGACGGTTCAAAATCTGAAGAAAGAGTAATTACCTCAGTTCCGGCCGCTTTATCAGCTTCAGCCAAATCCTGTGAAAAGATATTGTTAACATAAATCGGAATAAAGGTGAACAAATCATATCCGGATTAACTCATACCTCAGAATCCGGATCATCTTCTTCGGCATGTGAACCGGAGCCAGCAGCTGCCTTTTTCTTCTTAACAGCGAAGGTTTTCCGGCGCGGCTGTTTTCTTGACTTATCCTGAGGTTTTCTTTTCCAGAAAGGACCGTGGGCCTGTGTAGAAGATGAGAGATAAATGGAAGATAATTTAAATGGACGGATTAGAAACAGACAGAAGAGATTAAGGCTTACCGCTGGCAGTTTGTTCTTCTTATAATATGGAGCCAATCCGGTTTTGCTACATTCCTCCAAAGAGATGTTGAGCATTTTCTTGGCAGATTCAATAACTTCCTTTTCAGGAAGTACTACGTCGGTAAACCGCTGAGGGTCATCCGGCTTTCTGGTATACTGATACATCAAACTGGAGCGCCGGCTCAGAGGGAGGATACTCCAGGAAAGCCAGCAACACATAAAATCAACTCCAGTCAATCTGTTGGCCATAAAGGCTTTGAGTTTGGCGAGTTGAGAGGCAAACCGGGACCGTTCTGAGGAGCTAAGACGCTGCGGCAGTGGATGATCTTCAGGAAGACGGTGTTCGCGGTAACCCGGCAGTGGGCTCTCTCCTTCAGGTGAAGTATCGTGGCAATAGAACCAAGATTTGTTCCAATCCTTGGGTTGTGTATGGAGAGCGGCGTGAGGAAAGACCGCGTCTCTTCTCTTTTGAATGCTAACCCCACCCAGTTCTTGATGAGGTCTGCCAGTAAACCCAGTTCGCCGGTTCAAATGGAAAAAATCCCGGAACAAGTCGACTGATGGCTCCTCTTGAAGATACACCTCGGAGAAAACTTGGAAATCGCAGATGTTTGATATGGAATTTGGACCTATGTCCTGAGGATGAAGCTGAAAAGCGGCAAGCACGTCCCGGAAGAACTTTGAACCGGGAGGACTAAAGCCCCGGGCCATATGATCAAAGAAGACAATAACTTCTCCTTCTTTGGGAGTAGGAGGGCATTCATTTCCTGGGGCCCGCCATTTCAGAACTGCTTGAGGGCCCAGAGTGCCGATTGCAGCAGCATTAGTTAGGTCTTCTTCCGTAATGACGGAAGGAACCCAGTCGCAAGAAACAAACTGCTTGGCAGACATATTAGCAGAAGGAAAGTGATGAAAAGGTGAAGTATAAAATCCGGATTATTCAAGTACAAATGTATAAACCGGATCACATATGCAAAATCACAACGACGGTTTAGACAATGGACTAATGGCATTGACAATCCGGAAGAAAGCGAGAAACGAGCTGCTACCGGTTTATGACAACAAAAAAGAAAGAAGCTAAACCGTCGGTTCATGGTTGATATGTTGCAGAAACAATGCATGATTGACTAAACCGGCGAGTATCTTACAGATCTATGAGGATGAAGAAACAGGTTTCTACAAAAAGCTAAGGTAAAAAAGATCTGAGCAGTAAGAAAAAGGAGAAATTTACGCAGGTTTATCACAAAAGAACTGCGGAGGTCTTCTACAGAGCAAATGAATCTAAGGATGAACTGAGAAATATAGATCTAAGCATAAAGTTACGGAGTAGGAGCAAGTTTCGAGGATAAATCTAAGGTTGAATCTACTACGAGCATGGCATATAGGACGAACAGCCGAAGCTTTGAGGTCTAATGGCGGAAACATGGAAGAACCCTAGATTACGGATCTACGACGAGAGAAGAGGAGTACCTGAGGAAGAAGGAAACGACGGCGGAGTGGCTCTGGACGCGATTCAGGTTGATGCAGCGGCCTAGTCGACGACGGCGATGAGCTCGAGCGCAGCGGAGAAGCTTCGGGCGACGGAGGAGGAAGATGAGCGGAAGGAAGAAAGGTAAGGGTGCGGCCGTATTTATAAAGGTGGAGAGACGAAACGGCAAGCGCGGGATTTGAGGAAGAAAGAGATTGGATAAAGATTCCTCTGTCGCCTCGATTTTCGGGATGACCTTTAAACAAAGGTAACAAACAGCTGCGCGCAATAAATGCAGAAGTGATGTCACGATCAAATCAAGTGATTTCCAGGGATGACGTCATAGCCGGTTTACAAAAACCAAGAAGATACAAGAAATAAGGTTATGCAAGGTTTAGAAGACTGACATGAACAAGTTCAAATCATTCTGGGGCCTAATGTCAGGGATATTATTAGCAGGTGTAAACCGGCTAGGGTAAACTGGATTATGGTGATATAATTGTATAATTGTAAAGCTCAGTAGAGATTACGGCCCATGAAGGCTTAGGGCCCATGTGTAGAGTTACTGTTTGTAAACCGTCTTATCATGTAACTTGAGAGACAAGGAAGAAAGAGCAGAGACCGAGGCGGACACAAATATGAGCCGGCCTCGGGACTCTGTAAACCGGACCAGGCGTCACCTCTATATAAAGGGACGACCCGGCGACGGTTCAAGGACAAGAAACAACCCGTCGAGACACAGGCAAGAAATCCGCTCCCTGTTCATCGACGCCCAAGCAATACCAAACCAAACTAGACGTAGGCTTTTACCTTCATCGAAGGGGCCGAACTAGTATAAACCCTCTGTGTCCTTTGTGTGCTTTTAACCCCTTCAAGCTAACCCGTGCGATGGTTCCTCAACTAAGTCCGTTAAACCGGACATCTGCCGTGCTAATTCCACGACAGGTACCGTGTCTCTTAAAGGAATACCGGCCATCTCTGCATGACACTTCTTAAGCTGAGAAACGTGAAACACATCGTTCACTCCTGACAATCCTTCGGGTAACTCCAATTTGTAGGCAATCTCTCCCATGCGTTCCAAAACACGGTGCGGTCCCAAAAACCTCGGGGCTAACTTTCCTTTAACTCCAAAACGTTTAACTCCTCACAGAGGCGACACTCTTAGGTGTGCTCTGTCTCCAATATCATAGACTACTTCCATGCATTTCGAGTCTACATAACTCTTCTGCCTGGACTGAGCTACCTTCAGTCTATCCCGAATCAGTTTAACCTTCTCTTCTGACTCTTTGATCAGATCTGGTCCAAATAACTGACGGTTTTCGACTTCATCCCACATCAACGGCGTTCGGCACCTCCTTCCGTACAACGCTTCGAACAGTGCCATCTTCAAACTGGCCTGGTAACTGTTGTTGTACGAGAACTCCGCGTAGGGCAAGTTGTCATCCCAACTAGATCCATAATCCAGCGCACAAGCTCTCAACATGTCCTCCAGAATCTGATTGACTCTCTTGGTCTATCCATCTGTCTGCAGATGGAAAGCTGTACTGAATTCCAGCCTCGTTCCCAAAGTTTGGTGTAACTGATGCCAAAACTTTGAGGTAAACTGTGTTCCTCTATCTGATACAATGGTCCTCGGAACTCCGTGCAGACATACGATCCTGGTCATGTATATCTTGGCCAACTTAGCATTGGTATACGTGGTTTTCACGGGGATAAAGTGGGCTACTTTGGTCAAGCGATCCACTACTACCCAGATTGAGTCATATCCTAATTTGGTCCTGGGCAATCCAGTGATAAAGTCCATGCCAAGCTTATCCCACTTCCATTCGGGTATCGGCATAGGCTATAGCAATCTTGCTAGCTTCTGATGCTATGCCTTCACTCTCTGGCATACATCACATACGGCTACATACTCGGCAATATCCTTCTTCATTCCCGTCCACCAGAAACGTTCCTTCAAATCCAAATACATCTTGATGTTTCCGAGGTGTATCGAGTATGGCGAATCATGTGCTTCCTGCAGTATCAACTTCCTGATCTCCGGGTTGTTGGGCACATAGATTCGATCCTCAAACCACAAGGTGTCGTGTTCGTCCTCACGAAAACCCTTGGCTTTTCCTTCGCTCATCTTCTCCTTTATATCGGCAATCTCTTTGTCATCCTTCTGGGCTTCTCGTATCCTTCCCAGCAATGTTGACTGAACCTCCAATGTTGCAACAAAACCTCTAGGAACTATCTCCAAAAGAAGCTCCCTGAGATCTTCTTCCAACTCATGTGGCAATCCCCCCTTTACTAGGGTATTTGCATAACTCTTCCGGCTCAAAGCATCTGCAACGACATTGGCCTTTCCTGGGTGATAATGCAGCTTCATATCGTAATCCTTTATAAGCTCCAACCATCTCCTTTGTCTGAGGTTCAGCTCCTTCTGAGTGAAAATGTACTTCAAACTCTTGTGATCCGTGTACACATCACAACGATTTCCAATAAGGAAATGTCTCCAAGTTTTGAGCACATGCACAACTGCTGCTAGCTCCAAATCATGAGTAGCATAATTCAACTCGTGCGGTCGCAGTTGACGAGATGCATAAGAAACAACTCTTACGTCCTGCATGAGTACTCCTCCAAGTCCTAAGCGTGAAGCATCGCAGTACACTTGGAAATCCTTACGTATATCTGGCAAGATCAGCACTGGGGCTGTCGTCAACCGTTTCTTCAACTCCTGGAAACTTTCTTCGCACTCTTCAGTCCATTGGAACTTTGTCTCTTTCTTCAACAATGTTGTCATTGGCTTTGCAATCTTGGAGAAATTTTCTATGTATCTCCAGCAATATCCCGTGAGTCTAAGAAAACTGCGGATCTCTCCAACTGAAGTGGGTGCCAACCACTTAGTGACCGCCTGCACTTTGACGGGGTCCACTGCTATACCTTCCCTCGATATAACATGCCCTAAGAATCCAACTTCCTTCAACCAAAATTCACATTTGCTAAACGTGGCGTACAACTGATGTTCTTTGAGCTTCTCCAGTACCATACGCAAATGCTCCGCGTGTTCCTCTTCATTCTTCGAGTGCACTAAAATATCATCAATGAATACCACGACAAACTTATCCAAGAACTCAATGAATACCTTATTCATCATACTCATGAAATAGGCAGGGGTGTTAGTCAATCCAAATGACATAACCGTATACTCATATAGCCCGTACCTTGTGGTGAAGGCTGTCTTAGGTATATCCTTCTCTCGGATCTTCAACTGGTGGTATCCTGATCGTAGATCGATCTTGGAGAATACTTTCGCTCCCTGGAGTTGGTCGAACAAATCATTGATCATCGACAGCAGGTACTTATTCTTAATCGTCACTTCATTCAGTGCACGATAATCAACGACCATCCTTAAAGATCCATCCTTCTTCTCGACCAAAAGCACTGGGGCTCCCCAGGGTGACGAACTCCGGCGAATAAATCCTTTCTCCAATAACTCCTTAATCTGTTTCTTGATTTCCTCTAGATCATTTGCCAGCATTCGATACGGTCTCTTCGATATTGGTCCGGTGCTAGGCAATAGCTCAATCAAAAACTCAATATCTCTATCCGGCGGCATGCCTAGTAGCTCCTCTGGAAATACATCCGGGTAATCCTTTACTACAGGCACTTCCTCCTGAACAACTCCCGTGAGAGAATGTACTTGTGTCCTCCTAGGCGAATGCCTAGATACATACTTGATCCTTTTTCCCTCCGGGGTGGTAAGCAAAATGGACTTGCTGGCACAATCGATGTTCCCTCCATACATCGATAGCCAATCCATACCTAGTATCACATCCAATCCTTGTGACTCCAAAACTATCAGGTCTGAGGGGAAAACATGGCGTCCTATGACCAATGGCGTCTGAAAACATCCTTGATGTGCCATATACTCCGCTCCTGGAGAACTTACTAACATGGGGGTCTTAAGAACTTGGGTGGGCAACTTATGTCTATTAACGAATCCCCTTGAAATGTATGAATGCGATGCACCAGTATCGAAAAGAACTACTGCGGTAAATGACTTAACCAGAAACTTACCGACAACAACATCTGGTTGCTCTTCAACTTCCTCCACGGTCACGTGGTTCGCTTGTACTTTGTTGAACGGGTTGGGCTTCTTTCCAGTGCTTCCATTGTCGTTCCCATTCTTAGCTTCAGGGCACTCCGTGGCATAGTGTCCATTCTTCCCGCACTTGAAACATGTGGCGTGGCTCATATCCCTCTTGGCGGGTGTGGATGGAGTAGAGCGGTTCTGATTATTGTTTGCTCCATTACCATTCCCATTCTTGGATCCATTGTGGTTGTGAGCACTTCCTCCATTATGGGTGTGGCTTCCATGGTTATGGTTGTATCCTCCCGAGTTCGGGGTGAATCGGGGCTTCTGCTGGGCTCCAGAATTATTCCTTCCTTGTCCATACTTCCTCTTGCGGCTCTCAATCTGCTTCTGCTTCCCTTCAATCATAAGAGCCTTATCTACCAACTCCTGGTAGTTGTTGAAGGTTGCCACCATCAACTGTACGCTCATCTCATCATTCAGCCAGTCCATAAACCTCTCCTACTTTGCGGCATCTGTGGCCACATCATCTAGGGCATAACGAGATAGGGTACTAAACTCATCTACGTACCGAGCCACAGTACGATTTCCTTGGCGCAAGTTGCAAAACTCCCGCTTCTTCATGCTCATAGCTCTAGTTGAGACATGGGTAGTGCGAAAAGCTTGCTGAAACTGATCCCAAGTGACATTGGCTACTGGGAAAGTGGCTGTGTAATTCTCCCACCATGCTGCTGCTGGTCCAGACAACTGATGTGCGGCAAATTGCACTTTCTCAGCATCCGTGCAATTGGCGGTGGTCAAATCCCTTCCAATCTTGCGCAGCCAGTCATCAGCAACTATTGGTTCAATGCTGCTAGCAAACACCGGTGGTTGCAACCTTAAGAAACGTGTCAGGTTGTCCACTGGTGGTGGTGGTGGAGGGTTGTTGTTGTTGTTCTGGTTGTTCTGAGTGTTCTGTACAAAAAGTTGCATCAAAGTGTTCTGCTGCTGGATCAACTGAGTGAGCTCAGGGGGAAATTGAAATCCGGGCTCACGTCTCAGAGGCATCTGATGGGTGTAGAGGGAAGAGGTTAGAATAGAATTGAGGTCTAAGGGAAAATTCACTACCCATATGCACATGAGACAAACACAATCATATCACACCAATCAATTTCAAACAAGGTCTTACAAAGATCTAACTAACGTTACAAAAGTGCTCTAAATTCTTCTTTATGGAGGAAAAGCTACTAGTCATATGGTGGTCATCTAGAAATTTTGATCGGCGGAAGATTCCACGATATCTGCTCCAGCTTCATCTTCGTAGTCTTCGTCATCACTATCATCGGGGTCTATCCATGTCGTCAATGATGATGTAGTCTTCAGAACGAATCTCCTTGGGTTCTTCTTCCTCTTCTTCTCCTCCTGGTGCTGGATCTCCCATGAATACTCCTAGCTTCCTTGTCAAATCATCATTCTTCTCCACAAGTATCATCATCTCCTCCTCGTATCTATCACGTGTAGACTTGAGTTCCTCCTCTAGCTCCAAGTTCCTGGTTAGTGCCTTCTTCAAATCTATCATCCCTGCGCACATCTGGTGCTCCCGTCGACGAATGTGCTGGTTTAACTCCTGGATGAACGCCGCAATGGACCTGTCCTTCCGGGTACTGATCATATCCCATCACTCATCTCGGCGTCCACAAATCTAGTAGATAGTGTCCTTCAGCTCCTGCTTGTAGACTTCTCCAATCCGTCCCATAGTGATGTGGGCTGCCATACTCTTGCCTAGGCTCCAGGTTGGTGCATCAAAAGAAAACTCTATTGACTTAGTGGATGGTGCGAAGGTCCTCCCGGGAATTTGAACTTGAATACTCCATCGCTCCTATTCTGGTAAAGTGGCGGTGTAGGTACCGGTGAAACTTGGTATTCCTATGTCCAGGTACCTAGTAACTTCCTTCAAGTGTCGTCCAAACGGTGTGTCTTCATCTGGTTGAGTGAACTTGTTCCTTGGGTCCACCATCCTAAAAGAGTAGAAAATGGAGAGAAGTCAAAAATGGGTAGAGAAGAGTGACCTAGGGTTTATCTTAGTGGTCGTGTCCTACAGTCACCGTGTGCTCTGATACCATCTTGTAGCGACCATGATCCGGATGGACCGAAGTCTTTGTGTTATGTGTCATCCCTGGATCGGTAATGCTGACACACATAGTACTTGAATGATTTATAACAGAGTGGAAATCACGCACTTATTATATCGAATGTCTCAACAGAGAACTTACTACAAAAGTCTATGGCTTAAAGCCATCTAACAGAATAATAGCGGAAGGCTTGGAAGATAAGTGAGTCCATCAACTCCAATGACATAGCTGAGTGCATGAAAAATGACCTAGCACGCCTTACTCCTCATCTGAAAAGTCTGCAACGTAACATGTTGCAGCCCGAAACGGGTCAGCACATGGAATATGCTGGCAAGATAACACAGTAGAGCAAGTAACAGAATAAAGGCTAACACTATATGCATATTTGGCTGGTGGAGGCTCTAAGGTTAAAGTTTTTGCATAAAGCCAATTTTTCCCTACAACAAAGGAATAAATTTATTTTAACTATCATGGTAGTTGAAACATCATTGAGAAGGTACCTCCAACTCAATCCCAATTAAAGTAATCATCATTAACCCAACAAATTAATTTTAGAGTGATGAGATCAACCAATAATTCAAGTACCAGATACTCAAAATTGTCCATAACCGGGGACACGGCTAATCATGATCAGTTTATACACACTGCAGAGGTTTGTGAACTTTTCCCCACAAGACTCGATCTCTTCCGTTGGATTTCTAGCACTACACGGTGTTTGAGAAACGGATGACCGAGACACAGTCTTTTAGAAGCATTCACTCTTTATCCCGAGTGGACCGGTACACCTACTTTCCCCTACATCTGCTAGTCCACCACTGAAAGAGCTCACACAACTTACTCATACTATGCCAGAGCCCACAATGGCATTGTGGCTGCACATGGAAGTTTCTAGCATGAATAGTTTTATGATCCCTTTGAGCCTAGGTGGCATTCCATAGGAAAAATCACACGGAACCCCGGGATTTCCTAGGACAACACTGGATTCTCTAGGTGCCCTGCAACCAATCCACCCAGATGTGTATTCAAGTAGCCACCTTAAGTTGAACCATTAACTATCAACTCATATCTGTCATGGATTTCACTCAAACCCAAACCACGTCTACGAGCATAGCATGGCAACCTAAGCATAACGTAGATGTAACTCCCAAGGGTTTGAAAATAATGCAGGTAATAGGTTCTACCTCAATCTACTTCCCAGACCCACAAGTTAATATCCTACTCATGCAATGTGTGAGGGTTTGATCTAATGCATAAAAGCTGGGTAATAAAGGGGTATGATCAAAGTGTTACTTGCCTTGCTGATGATTCGCAAAACCTAGAGACTCGTAGTAGCACGCTTCGAAGTCCGGGTATTCTATCGCAAGCAAACAATAACATACATAAGCAATCAGGCAAAGATGCACAAACCGAACTCCAAATAAGACGATCTAACTAGAAAGTTCAACTTAAGAACTCCGGTTTGCAAAAAGAATCAAATCAAACGGAGCAACGAAACTCAAACTGCTAAAGAAACAAGATCCGTTTACTAGATTGATCTAAAGTCAAAATTTTATAGTAGAAAAACCTTGTTCAAGTTGGTTAAACGTAAAGAGGGCGTCGAGACGAAGATCTGGGATTTTGAATCACCTGATTCCGACTCTCGAGCGAAAATAAAAACGAAAAACAAGATCAGGGCAGAAATCGCGATCGAAAATAATCGCGGATAAAAGCCTCGAAAAAGAAAACTGACGAACAGGCTAACGAACGAACGTTCGCTGTCTGTAACTAATGGGCGAACAACGTTCGTTAAAATGAACGTACGTACGAACGTCCGCTATATAACTAAACCGAAAAAACCGAACAGATCTATCTAGAAAAACAGATCTAGGGTTCTAAAAAAACCGACGACGACGAGATCGGCGGCGGCTACCTCGGCGGGCGGGTCCGGCGACGGCGGCGGGCGGCGGCGCGAGGCTGCGGCGGTGGCGGCGGATCGGGTGGCGGCTAGGGTTTTGGCGGCGGGCTCGGGCTGGCGAGGTGGGCTTGCGGCTCGGGCGGGCCTTATAAGAGGCCGGCTAGGAGGAGTCCTAGTCGGGTATGACCCGAAGTCGGTTCCCCTTTTTTTTAAAGAGTCCTGACACACTAAAACGGACGGAAAAAATATTAAACGGACTCCAAAAATTCCGAAATAAATTTTCACCGTCCTCTAATAATATTTAGGACAAAGTGAACATTTTTCCTGGACCTAAATGCAATTTTAAAAACGCGCATTTTTCCTATGCAAATAAAATCGCAAATAAATCTGAATAAAATTCGAAAAATGATTTTAATATTTTTCCTCCAATATTTCTTTTATTTTGGAGAAGTCATATTATCACCGCTCGTATATTTTGTCAAGAAATATTTTTAGGAAGAGAAAATAATTAAAACCAACATGATCCCCGTACCGGTATTCGAGAAAACTCAAATACGGAAATGGTAGAATTCTCAACTCTCTCCGTAGGTCCTTGAGTTGCTTAGAATTTTCGAGGATCGCCACGCAGAAGATGCAATAAAATATGCAATGCAGCATGATCTATGTATAACATTCCAAATTGAAATTTTAGGATGTTACAGTGACGCTCCGCCCGCAAGCGAGGTGTTCTACGAAATAGCCAAGAGGTATGTTTCTTCGGTCGTGGCGATTTACTTTCATTTTCGCCGTTGTCCTCGATAGCTCGTGACTTGTTATTGTTTATTATAGCGGTGGCTCAAACAATGCAACTACCGAGTTCGTGAACTTGTTGGACACGAACGCGGTTGATATTGATCAAGCCCCGTTCGCCGCATTCGACTATAATGAAACGGAAGGCGGCGTGGATGATCGTGGTTGTGCGGATGAATTGGAGGAGATCGAAGCGGAAGCGTATGAGCAATCGCAAACAAAAGCTGGAAAAAGCATAAGATCGAAGAACTACACGATGGCTTGGAGTAAAGATTGACCAATATGATGCCGGACATGGGCGCAAACTTTTGCAGGGCCCTCTTTTGCGTTTGCCGTAATGAACTTGGCTTTTATTTTGCACGTAAAATTGTGTCATGTCGTTTGAATATGAACTTGTTTATGAAACCCTATGTCAAATGCTTGATTTTGCAGTTTTTCGAGTTTTGCGGGTCGTTGCGGTAGTGCCCGAGTAGAACCCGCAGAAGCCGACCCGCGTAAAAGCATATTCTGCGAATATGCTTTTATGCGGGTCTGTTTGAGGGGTCTGCATCTGTGGTTGTCCGCGCCGGCCCGCAAAAGCGTTTTTGCACGAACTGCAAATGCGTTTTGTGGGCCGGCGGCATGCGGGGTCTGCTAGAGTTGCTCTATGTGGGGCCCGGATGACTGATAGTAGCATGTCCCATTCGAAATTTAGAATTCGAAATGGCCTCGCTCGACGAAGATCTGGGTTCTTGCTGCGATCGTGCGATCTAGCATCCTCAGCCATTAGATGTAAAACATGTGGTACAGGTAGATTGGCGTAGGATTCCATATACTTTGATGTTACATTTTGCACTTACACCCGGAACAAAATCCACTTTGAAGAAACCCCCCTCCCCCTCTAGCACTTCCTTCCCCCGTTCTATGATCCATCCCGGTGGAGGCGGTGGCGTTGCCCCAGCTAGCTCTTCCCCATCGACATAGGTGTCATTGTCCAACAAACTCTTTCTGCCTCCAATGTAAGTTGGAAGCATTCCTACTCCCTCGTAAGGGAGCCGCGTTGGGTTTTATTGATCGAGACAGGAAGACCCTATCGTGGCTTACAAGTTTCCATCTATCATTAGGATGCGATGGTTTACAGGAGAGAGAAGACCAAACCAGATACGGGAGAGAGATAAGATAGAGATTGAGATTACATGAGTTTAAACAAGCTTCTATCTCTAAGTCTAACACCCTCCCTTAATCTCAACTGTCCTACATTGAGATTTCTCTTGAACTCCTCAAATGGTTTTCTTGGTAAAGCTTTAGTGAAACCATGCGCTACCTGATATTTGGAAGGAATAAACCTTATGTCCAACTTCTTCTCTGCAACTCTTTCTCGCACAAAGTGAAAATCAATTTCAATGTGTTTGGTTCTACCATGAAAAACTGGATTTGCAGAGAGATAGGTGGCTCCCAAGTTATCACACCATAAACATGACACACGATGTTTCTTGATTCACAGTTCATTAAGCAATGACTCCAACCAAATGATTTCAGCAGTGGCATTGGCCAGTGATTTATATTCAGCCTCGGTACTTGACCTTAACATTGTAGCTTGTTTCTTGGCACTACAAGAAATAAGATTAGAACCAAAGAATACTGCAAATCCTCCAGTTGACCTTCCTTCATCACTACATCCTGCCCAGTCAGCATCAGAGAAAGCACTGACAAGAGTGGAATTAGAGCATCTGAACTGAAGGCCTAAGCTTACAGTATGTTTTATATACCGTATAATTCTTTTAACAGATGTCCAGTGTACTGTAGTAGGTGCATGTAGGTACTCACAAACCTTATTAACAACAAAGGATATATCTGGTCTTGTCAATGTTAAATACTGCAAAGCCCCTACAGCAATTATGTACCTTGTGCTTTCTTCTTCCTTGAGTGGCTCTCCCTCAAAGGCTGACAGTTTTTCTGAAGAAGACAATGGTGTGGGTGAAGGTTTACAATCCTTCATCCCCATACGAATCAGAAGTTCAGTAGCATATTTCTCTTGATTAAGTACTATGCTGCTACTTCTCGAGCTTGCGTTGTATTCCCTCGAAGAGGAAAGGGTGATGCAGCACAGTAGCGTAAGTATTTCCCTCAGTTTTTGAGAACCAGGGTATCAATCCAGTAGGAGACCACGCGCGAGTCCCTCGCACCTGCACAAACAAATAAGAACTTCGCAGCCAACGCGATAAGGGGTTGTCAATCCCTTTACGGTCATTTACGAAAGTGAGATCTGATAGAGATGATAGTTTGATATTTTTGGTATTTTTGGATATAAGAACATGAAGTAAAAGCGTAAAAGTAAAGTAGATTGTAGGTTGATATGTTGAGAATAGACCCGGGGGGCATAGTTTTCTCTAGTGGCTTCTCTCATGATAGTGGTATTCTACGGCGGGTAAACAAATTACTGTCGAGCAATTGATAGAAAAGCGAATAATTATGAGACTATCTAGGCATGATAATTATATATAGGCATCACGTCCGAGACAAGTAGACCGAAACGATTCTGCATCTACTACTATTAGTCCACACATCGACCGCTATCCAGCATGCATCTAGAGTATTAAGTTCATAAGAATAGAGTAACGCCTTAAGCAAGATGACATGATGTAGAGGGATAAACCTAAACATACTAATATAAACCCCATCTTTTTATCTTCGATGGCAACAATACAATACGTGCCTTGCTGCCCCTACTGTCACCGGGAAAGGACACCGCAAGATTGAACCCAAAGCCAAGCACTTCTCCCATTGCAAGAAATATAGATCTAGTAGGCCAAACCAAACCAATAATTCAAAGAGACTTGCAAGGATATTATAATCATACATAAAGAGTTCAGAAAAGAACCAAATATTTCCATAGATAATCTTGATCATAAACCCACAATTCATCGGATCTCGACAAACACACCACAAAAAGAGATTACATCGAATAGATCTCCTCGAAGACCGAGGAGAACTTGGTATTGAGATCCAAAGAGAGAGAAGAAGCCATCTAGATACTAGCTATGGACCAGAAGGTCTGTGGTAAACTACTCACAACTCATGGTGAGGCGATGATGATGATGTAGAAGCACTCCGTGGAAGATCCCCTCTCCGGCGAAGCTTCGGAACAGGCCCCAAGATGGGATCTCACAGGAACAGAAGGTTGTGGCGGTGGAACTAGGGTTTTCTCTGTTGTTCTGATGGTTTCGGGGTACATAGATATATATAGGAAGAAGGAGGGCACCGGGGGCCAGACGTGGAGCCCACGAGGCACGGGGCGCGCCTTGTAGTGGGGCGCGCCCCCCACCCCCGTGGACACCACGTCAGCCCTACTCCGTGGTTCTCAAGTCTCCCGTGCGTATTTTTCTCCAAAAATATCTCTCCCGAAGGTTTCATTCCATTTGGACTCCGTTTGATATTCCTTTTCTTTAAAACCCTGAAATAGGCAAAAAGCAGCAATCTGGACTAGGCCTTTGGGTTAATAGGTTAGTCCCAAAAATAATATAAAAGTGTATAACAAAGCCCATTAAACATCCAAAACATCATAAATAATAGCATGGAAGAATAAAAAATTATAGATACGTTGGAGACGTATCAAGCATCACCAAGCTTAATTCCTGCTCGTCCTCGCTTAGGTAAATGATAAAAACAGAATTTTTGATGTGGAATGCTAACCTACATAATTTTCAATGTAGTTCTCTTAATTGTGGCATGAATGTTCAGATCTGAAAGATTCAAGACAAAAGTCTATATTGACATAAGAAATAATAATACTTCAAGCATACTAAAAAAGCAGTCATGTCTTCTCAAAATACTATGGCTAAAGAAAGTTATCCCTACGAAATCATATAGTCTCGCTATGCTCCCTCTTCATCACACAAAATGTTCATATAAGGCACAACCCCGGTTTCAGCCAAGTACTTGTTTTCATACTCTATCTTTTCAAACCTTTCAACTTTCACGCAATACATGAGCGTGAGCCATGGACATAGCACTATGGTGGAATAGAGTGGTGGTTGTGGAGGAGACAAAAAGGAGGGAGGTAGTCTCACATCAACTAGGCGTATTAACGGGCTATGGAGATGCCCACCAATAGATATCAATGTGAGTGAGTAGGGATTGCCATGCAACAGATGCACTAGAGCTAAGGATGTATGAAAGCTGAACAAAAGAAACTAAGTGGGTGTGCATCCAACTTGGTTGCTCACGAAGACCTATGGCATTTGAGGAAGCCCATCGTTGGAATATACAAGCCAAGTTCTATAATGAAAATTCCCACTAGTATATGAAAGTGACAAAACATGAGACTCTCTATCATGAAGAACATGGTGCTACTTTGAAGCACAAGTGTGGAAAAGGATAGTAGCATTGTCCCTTCTCTTTTTCTTTTTTTGGGCCTTTCTTTTTTTTCTTTGGCCTTTCCTTCTCTTTTTTTGGAGGGGCTTTCTTTATTTAGCCTTTCCTCACATGGGACAATGCTCTAATAATGATGATCATCACACTTATATTGATTTACAACTCGATATTACAACTCGATACTAGAACAAAGTATGATTCTATATGAATGCCTCCGACGGTGTACCGGGATGTGCAATGAATCAAGAGTGACATGTATGAAAACTTATGCATGGTGGCTTTGCCAGAAATACGATGTCAACTACATGATCATGCATGGCAATATGACAATATGAAGCGTGTCATATGAATGGAACGGTGGAAAGTAGAATGACAATATATCTCGGAATGGCTATGGAAATGCCATGATAGGTAGGTATGGTGGCTGTGTTGAGGAAGATATATGGTGGCTGTTTTGAGGAAGGATATATAGTTGGTGTATGGTACCGGCGAAAGTTGCGCGGTACAAGAGACGCTAGCAATGGTGGACGGGTGAGAGTGCGTATAATCCATGGACTCAACATTAGTCATAAGAACTCATATACTTATTGCAAAAATTTACGAGTCATAAAAACAAAGCAATAAATGCATGCTCCTAGGGGGGTGGTTGGTAGGAATTAACCACCGTGTGCCCCCGACCTCCACACAAAGGAGGACACTCTACAAATACCTCATGCTCTAACTTCGTCACATGGCGGTTCACCATACGTGCATGCTATGAGAATCACTAACCTTAACACAAGTATTTCTCAATTTCATAATAACTCTACTAGCATGACTCTAATATCACTATCCTCATATCTCAAAACAATCATCAAGCATCCAACTTCTCATCATATTCAATGCACTTAGTATGAAAGTTTTTACTACATTCATCTTGGATGCCTATCATGTGAAGGCTAGTTTTATAGCCAAAGCACATTGCCATGCTGTTTTAATAGACTCTCAAAAGGATATAAGTGAAGCATGAGAGATCAACAATTTCTAAAAAATATAACCACCACCGCGCTCTAAAAGATATAAGTGAAGCACTAGAGCAAAAACTATTCAACTCAAAAGATATAAGTGAAGCACATAGAGTGTTCTAACAATTCCTAGGCCATATTTAACTCTCTCAAATAGGTGTGTCCAGAAAGGATGATTGTGGCAAACTAACAAGAAAAGACTCAAATAATACACGACGCTCCAAGTAAAACACATATCATGTGGTGAATAAAAATATAGCTCCGAGTATAGTTACCAATAGATGAAGACGAAAGAGGGGATGCCTTCCCGGGGCATCCACAAGCTTAGGCTTTTGGTTCTCCTTGAATTTTACCTTGGGGTGACTTGGGCATCCCCAAGCTTAGGCTCTTGCCACTCTTTGTTCCATAGTCCATCAAAGCAATACTCAATACTTGAAAACTTCACAACACAAAACTTAGACAAAAATCTCGTGAGCTCCGTTAGTATAAGAAAACAAATCACTACTCAAAGGTACTGTAATGAATTCATTCTTTGTTTATATTGGTGTTAAACCTAATGTATTAAAACTTCTCTATGATTCATACTTCCCAATACTACTCATAGATTCATCAAAATAAGCAAACAACACACGAAAAACAGAATCTGTCAAAAACAGAACAGTCTGTAGTAATATGTAACTTTTGCATACTTCTGTAACTCCAAAAAAATTGAATTAAATTGGTAAACGTGAGGAATTTGTCTATTAATTATCTGCAAAAAGAATCAACTAAATAGCATGCTCCAGTAAAATCTGGTGACCATTCTAGCGAGCGCTAATGATTCTGTTTTCACAGCACGATCATATAAACTTCACACAAGTCTTCCCAAAGGTTCTACTTGGCACAAACACTAATTAAAACACAAAACCACATCTAAACAGAAGCTAGATGCAATATTTATTCCTAAACAGAAGGAAAAACAAAAAAAATATAAAATTGGGTTGCCTCCCAACAAGTGCTATCGTTTTACGCCCCTAGCTAGGCACGATACATGGATAGATTTAGGGAGTGCCATAATGATAAGATATGTCATGAAAACTCATCTCATATTGCCTACGCTCAGAAGCAAGTTTCCTTTGTGGCAAGCAAAAGTAATCAAAAGGGCTAAATTTAATGGGAAAAAAGTCCCCCATATCATGCTCAGGAGGAATAGGTTCCTCTTTTGGCCCTTTATAGTGTACAACCAATTCATCATTATAGGCATTCTTTTGGCAGAAGGTCATGAGCCTTCGCTCAAGGGAGAAGCCCAACCCATTGTTTGGAATAGCAAAATCATCGTTCAACTCAGAAATTCTATCAACCAAGACATCGGTAGGAACCTTTTTTCTAAGGTTTTCAATAAATGCAACATGATCAGGAGATCGCAACCACGTTATGTCTTCTTGATTAAATAAGATGGCCTCTATGGGAGGTTGACCAGCATCTACCCCATAATGAGCAAAGATTTCTTTGGACTCTTTCATGATAAATCTAAATTCATGAGCCTAATGAATAGTAGCTGCGCGCTTAACAGAAGAATGCTCAATATTGGAAAACTCCAGAAAGATTCTCTGAATACAGGGATGCATATGGATAAATTGCCTTTCAATTTCTACTATAAGCATAGATATGGCATCCGCAAGGTTACTAGTTCTGTGAAGAATAGAGACACCCACAGTGGGCAAAGCACCGGCACAAGTAAAGAAGTCTTGAAAAAATCCTTTCCCAATGATATTACCACTACCAACCCGGAACTTCTTAATATGTAAAGTAGTAGTTTCACCCGGGGGTCAACATAGACGTTGCCCTCAACATTACTACCCTTCTCGATAAGATCTCCCCCCATCTCAGACATGAGGGCAAGCGAACGGTAAACACACGGCAAAAGAAGGGCAAATAAAACGGCAAGGGTGAAGTGGGGGAGAGGAAAACGAGAGGAAAATAAATGTAATGCGAAGGATAAGGGTTTGTGATAGGTACTTGGTATATGACTTTTGCGTAAGCCTCCCCGACAACGGCGCCAGAAATTCTTCTTGCTACTTCTCGAGCTTGAGTTGTATTCCCTCAAAGAGGAAAGGGTGATGCAGCACAGTAGCGTAAGTATTTCCCTCGGTTTTTGAGAACCAAGGTATCAATCCAGTAGGAGACCACGCGCGAGTCTCTCGCACCTGCACAAACAAATAAGAACTTCGCAGCCAACGCGATAAGGGGTTGTGAATCCCTTTACGGTCACTTATGAAAGTGAGATCTGATAGAGATGATAGTTTGATATTTTTGGTATTTTTGGATATAAGAACAGAAAGTAAAAGCGGAAAAGTAAAGTAGATTGTAGATTGATATGTTGTGAATAAACCCGGGGCCATAGTTTTCTCTAGTGGCTTCTCTCATGATAGCGGTATTCTACGGCGGGTAAACAAATTACTGTCGAGCAATTGATAGAAAAGCGAATAATTATGAGACTATCTAGGCATGATCATTATATATAGGCATCACGTCCGAGACAAGTAGACCGAAACGATTCTGCATCTACTACTATTACTCCACACATCGACCACTATCCAGCACGCATCTAGAGTATTAAGTTCATAAGAACAGAGGAACGCCTTAAGCAAGATGACATGATGTAGAGGGATAAACTCAAACATAGTGATATAAACCCCATCTTTTTATCCTCGATGGCAATAATACAATACGTGGCTTGCTGCCCCTACTGTCACTGGGAAAGGACACCGCAAGATTGAACCCAAAGCCAAGCACTTCTCCCATTGCAAGAACTATAGATCTAGTAGGCCAAACCAAACCAATAATTCGGAGAGACTTGCAAGGATAGTATAATCATACATAAAGAGTTCCGAGAAGAACCAAATATTTCTCATAGATAATCTTGATCATAAAACCACAATTCATCGGATCTCGACAAACACACCGCAAAAAGAGATTACATCGAATAGATCTCCTCGAAGACCGAGGAGAACTTTGTATTGAGATCCAAAGACAGAGAAGAAGCCATCTAGATACTAGCTATGGACCCGAAGGTCTGTGGTAAACTACTCACAACTCACGGTGAGGTGATGATGATGATGTAGAAGCACTCCGTGGTAGATCCCCCCTCCGGCGGAGCTCCGGAATAGGCCCCAAGATGGGATCTCACGGGAACAGAAGGTTACGGCAGTGGAACTAGGGTTTTCTCTCCTCTTCTGATGGTTTCAGGGTACGTAGCTATATATAGGAGGAAGGAGGGCACCGGGGGCCAAACGTGGGGCCCATGAGGCAGGGGCGCGCCCTATAGGGGGGGCGCCCCCCACCCTCATGGGCGCCACGTGTGCCCTACTCCGTGGTTCTCAAGTCTCCCATGCATGATTTTCTCCAAAAAAATCTCCCCCGAAGGTTTCATTCCGTTTGGACTCCGTTTGATATTACTTTTATGTAAAACCCTGAAATAGGCAAAAAAACAGCAATCTGGACTGGGCCTTTGGGTTAGTAGGTTAGTCCCAAAAGTAATATAAAAGTGTATGACAAAGCCCATTAAACATCCAAAACATCATAAATAATAGCATGGAACAATAAAAAATTATAGATACATTGGAGATGTATCATATGCAATCTTGAATCTTCTTGACTTCAATTCCTAGAAAGAAGTGTAGATCACCAAGATCTTTCAAAGCAAACTCTGAACTTAGATCATGCAGGAGAGCATTAGTGGCACTTTGTGAAGAACTTGCAACTATAATATAATCAACATATATCAGTAAAAATATAACAATGTTTGCCTTGTTGTAAATGAAGAGAGACGTGTCAGCTTTTGATGCAGCAAAGCCAAGACGTCTTAACTAAGAGCTTAACCTTGAGTACCATGCTCTTGGTGATTGTTTCAGTCCATAAAGTGCCTTATCAAGTTTGCACACATAATGAGTTGCATTGTTTTCTGCATACCTAGGTGGTTGTCTCATATAAACCTCCTCTTCCAGAACACCATGTAAAAATGCATTCTGAACATCTAGCTATCTCAAGCTCCATCCCCTGGACACAGCAACAGATAATACAAGTCTAATAGTCGCGGCTTTAACAACAGGACTGAAGTATCTTCATAATCTAAGCTGTAACGTTGTTTAAAGCCTTTTGCAACTAAACGTGCTTTATACCTGTCAATTGAGCCATCTGCCTTCTTTTTGATTATGTAAACCCACTTACAATCAATAATATTTTTACCTCTTGGTTCTGGTACAAGGTGCCATGTCTTGTTCCTCATAAGTGTCATGTATTCATCATCCATCGCATTTTTCCATTTCTGATCCTTCAGTGCATCCTCTAACTTTTTTGGTTCTCCTACGACACACAACATTCCATATCGTATAGTGCCATCAGTCCAAACTTTTGGGTTTCTAATACCTTTTTGTAGCCCAGTCATAACACGTGAAGTTACTTGTGGTTGATGCCTTGTAACCCGCTGTATAGGAGGCGGTGTAGAAGACTCGGCCACAGAGGATCCTGGAGAGAATCTGGACCCGCTTTGCAAAGGAGATCCTGCAGCCTATGGTGTGGCGGAAGAAGTTACTGCATCGGCTATACCAGTCGCAGAGGATCCCATGGAATCACCCTACACATGCACATGCAGATGGGAATCGGCGCCGGACACGCTTCCTGCGGTTGGCGACGTGGTTTCCGGCGCCGATGTCGCTGTCGCGGGCCTACGTGTGGGACACGGGGTGGCATGCGATGACGCGACGCTCGCGCGCTGATGCAGAGCGTCTTTGCCTCGCACGTGATCCTGAGTGCATCTACGCACGCGATCCAATGAAGCCTGCATCACAGAAGTTCCAGGCGACACCAAATCTTCCTTGTGCTCCACCCCCGCTTCATCATCTTCTGGCACATGAAATATAGCTCCGTTTTCTGCAAAAAATTGATCATTTTCTGCACCATTTTCTGTTGCATCCTCTGCATGACCCTGCACATGAGTAGTACTAGTAGGATCATCAGTTGGGTTAGTACAATCGTCGCCCCTTGATCAAAATTTGGAGATTGGGTGGAAGAAGGAGAATTTCTTTCCTAAGAAATGCTCCGGCATTAGGATGAAGAGACTCAAAAGGATACACTAATTCACGGAACACAACACTCGAGAAATATATACCCTGCCGGTGGATACATCTTGGCATTTAACTCCTTTGTGAATTGGACTATATCCAAGAAATACACATTTCTTAGAACGGAAAGCAAGTTTTTGTGTATTGTATGGGTGAAGATTGGGCCAGCAAGCACAACCAAACACACGAAGAGATTTATAATCAGAAATAATGCTAAAGAGATGTGTGATGGGAGTTTCAAATTTCCTGACTTTGCTAGGAAGTAAATTTATGAGATACGTGGCAGTCAAGAATGCTTCATCCCAAAATTTTATTGGCATGGATGCATTTGCTAGCAGGGCTAACTCCACCTCAACAACATGACGATGTTTTCTCTCGGCAGAACCATTCTGTTGATGTGCATGGGGACACAAAACATGATGAGAGATGCCAAGTTGCTGAAAAAAGAGATTAAGCTTCTTGTATTCACCTCCCCAGTCGGTTTGCATGGTAATGATCTTGGTGTTTAGTTTTTATTCAACAAGATTCAGAAAATTCTTGAAAACTTGAAACACTTCGGATCGTTTCTTAAGAAGATATATCCAAGTAAATTTGCTATAATCATCAATGAAGCTTACATAATAGGAATGTCTACCAATAGAGGTAGGAGCTGGCCCCCAAACATCTGAGAATACAAGCTATAAGGGTGCAGTGGAACTGCTGACAGAAATAGGGTATGGCAACTGATGACTTTTAGCTTGTTGACATGGATCACAAACTGACTCAACGCTAGACTCATGAGAGTGGGGAAGTTTATTATTACTAAGAACAAGCTTAACAATAACTGATGAAGGATGACCTAATCTACTGTGCCACTTTGCTGAAGAAGGCTTGACAGCAACTAAAGCTTGTTTATTTGACGACGATGATGACGATATGATTGGGTAGAGACCTCCCATGCACTTGCCTCTAAGAAGAACCCTCCTCGTGTCCAAGTCCTTAACCAAAAAGAAATAAGGATAGAATTCAATGAGAACATGATTATCAAGGGTAAATCTATGAACAAAAAGAAGATTTTTTGATGTTTTGGGCACATATAGAATTCTTTTTAGATGGAAGTGTTTCACGGGGGTTTTGACAATTGAACTACCAACATGAGTAATATCCATACCAGAACCACTTGCAGTGTGAACTTGATCATGTCCTCGGTACTTGTCTCTGATTGTCAACTTGTCGAGCTCACCCATGATGTGATTTGTTGCACCGGTATCCGCGTACCAGTTTGTATCAACACCATAGGAGTCGGTTACGGCATTTGCCTCCTTCTCCTCGTACTCATCTTCTTCGTATCGATCCCAGCATGCATGAGCACCTCCTTGGTGATGCTTGAGACAAATTTGGCACTCTGGATAGTCCCGGTGCGGTGGGCGTTGCTGCTCTTGTTGTTGGGGATGCCCACCTCGATCCCTCATGTTGCCGCTGTTTGGGGGCGGACGGAGAGTGCCTCCCTCGGCCGCCCCCCTAGTTCCGCGAGCACGCCCCCTTGGCATGTACTAACCACGGCTCCTGTACGCCAGATTGGCTGAGGTGTTAAAGTCGGCCTCACCTCCATCTCCCAGCATCCCCATGCGATGCTCGAAGGCGGCGATCTGAGAAAAGAGCTCATCAACGTTGATGGAGGTCTTGACAGCGCCAATGGCCGCCACTACAGGGTCGTAGTCACGATCTAATCCAGCAAGTACGTAGTCCACCATCTCTGGATTGGAGACCGGACGCCCTGCCGCCGCGAGTTCATCCCCGAGGCTCCTCATCTTGGAGATGTAGGTGGTACTGGACATGGTGCCCTTCTTCGTCGTGGTGATGGCGATCCTCAAGTTCGTGGTGCGGGATTGAGACTGTGATGCAAACAGAGTAGTAATCCCGATCCACAAATCCTAGGTGTTTTCCTTACCGACGAACTGTGCCAGGACTTCCTTGGATAGGGAGTTCATCTGGTAGCTGAGGATCTATTGGTCCTTTGAGAGCCATGGTTCATAAAGTGGATTGGGTACCACTTCCATGGTCTTGTACGCCTTCTGCTGCTCCACCGTGGCTGGGGGCGCTGTGTCGGTTCCATCCAGGAGCCCTGTGACCTGCGCGCCTCACAGGCCGGGCATGACCTGGGCCTACCACAAGAGGTAGTTCCCCTTGGTGAGATTTTCGGCTGGCGGAGGTCTGAGGTTGAGGATGATCGGAGATGAGCTGGAAGACATGGCGATGGGGATTGCTTCTGGTAGCTCAATCGGGAAGAGAATAGCCTATGCATACCATGTAAGTTGGAGGCGTTCCTACTCCCTCGCAAGGGAGCCGCGTTGGGTTTTATAGATCGAGACAGGAAGCCCCTATCGTGGCTTCCAAGTTTCCATCTATCACTAGGATGCGATGGTTTATAGGAGAGAGAAGACCAAACCAGATACGTTAGAGAGATATGATAGAGATTGAGATTACATGAGTCTAAACAAGCTTCTATCTCTAAGTCTAACATCCAACACTGACCCACCTAATCCCGTCGTCGATTGCAATGGTGATGTGACCCCGTGTGTCGTCATGAATGATGATATTAATACATATAATCAAGGGAGAAAGGAGAGATATATAGTGCCTGCCCTGCGTCAGAAAAGAAAAGAACACATTGCTGTTCCTAGGAGCAACCAAGCAGTTTACGAGGCGAGCATGTTTTATCAAGCCAATGAGAAGTTGATAGATATTTTTATTGGTTCAAGTTCAGTGCAGATCACACCATTAGATAAAGTGCTCCCCACGTTCAGGACACCATGCACACAATTTTATGTGGGCAAAATTCTTCTTTCAGTACGAAATTGATCAGCCGTGTCAACCAATCTTTTTATTTTTGGAAGGATATATCTCATTAATTGAAGGTGTGCTATTCTGGTGGGTAGAGCACGTAGCGTGGAGTTTTTCAAGTCAAGTAAGGAAAGAAGCATGTGCGACATGTCCATTGCACCAGAATTAGTTGGTCTGTTTCCTTTTATTTAGTAAATCGTTTTTTCTCGTTCTTTTTCTTGTCTCCTGGATTTTGTTTCGTTGAGTCCAAGTCTGTTAGGAAATCAACTTAGGTATGAGTCGGTTTTGCCCTTGTAACGAAAGGAGGGTGCGCCTCATGTAATGGGGGGGGGGGGTTGGTTTTAGATTGTTTTTTGGATCCTCATGGACAGAGTCAAGTCGGGGTATCTTCCCTTGAACAGTTAATACTAGTTTATGAGTTGAATAGTTTGTGTGATCCAGCAAGGAGATTGGAGGCATCAACTTCTAATTTGCTGCTGATCTTTTGAATATCGTCCACATACTTCTTTTATCAGGTGTGCGTGTTATTTTTGTGGTGATTGCATCTCACTACTGCAGGTTGCTGCTAATGCGACACTACAATCAGAGACCCTTTGACGAAACTATGTGCGATGCATTAATCACAAACGGAAATGTAAGTAAAACCGTCAAAAAGGTGCAAAACGTTTGCAATGGAGGATTCATCAAACACGGTTCAGATTTTAGTTGCGTGTGTGATGCAGGGCACATGGTAAACCCCCTTGAACTATTTGTGATGAGGAAGAACAACAGAAACGGGCTGCCATATCAATGTGTGTGCGATATACGGCATACAGTTCGCTCCGATGAACCGTTTGCTATTAGGGTGTAATTCCCAGGATGCGACTATATCTCCTACGTGTCGAGGCACGAGTTAGAGACATAAGCGCATTCTGAAATGATCGCAAGCGTGGTATCTTTGCACAACTCATGTAAAGAACATGTATGAAAGAGTAAGTAGTTGGCTTACAATCGCCACGTGACACAATTAATTTAACATTCATACATACATCCAAATAAGACAGGGTCCTACTACGGACGAAAACAAACGAGAAAAGATACCACAACCACAAGTCCTGATCGCCCCTAGTAGGAACCACTACTGATCGTCGGGATACGTCACATACATACGACCACGTTCTTCATCGCACTCCCAGTGAAGTTCTTGTCCATCTCCTGCGTCGTGCTCAGTTGTACCTGCATCTGGTGTGTGTTGTAATCTGTGAGTCACAAGGAATCAGCAATCCCATTCCCGGGTATCAAAACAAACAAAGCCTTTAGGTGTGGAGAGGTTAAAAAGTGGCTGCCGCAAGCACTAAGCAACTAGCTTACGAGTTCAGAGCGAGATGAGGATATGTACCAACGGTCGTCAAATATGATCAATAAGTGATCCTAGCTACTCACGTTCAAGCATAACCCCACCGTTCACTTTCCGAAAACCACTTCGAAAAGAGACCATCATGGTTACTCACACAGGTAGTGTATTCTTAAGGATATGGTGTCAAGTTATCTACAACCGGATATTAACAAATTCCCATCTGCCACATAACCGCGGGCATGGCTTTCGAAAGATCATAACCCTGCAGGGGTGTTCCAACTTATCCCATCACAAGCTCACGATCTGCGGAGTCGCAACTCCAAGTTGGGAAGACCCGAGTATTCTCGGAATCCCGTGCTTAAGATATTTCGACAAAGGTAAAACTAATCCAGTAAGACCTCCCAGCGTGCCGACACCCTGATAGTAGCCGCGCGTATCTCGTCTCAGGCCACGGCCGGATGAGCACAGCGTACAGTGACCAAAGACCCAAGTTGCCAAGGGGGGTACCGCACACGACTCTGGGTTGGACCAACACTCATGAGGAGCACTGGCCCGGGTTGTAGATTAAGAACTCGGGTTAATTACTCCCTATGCAAGTTTTAGTTGTTAGGAAAATGGTAAAACCAAAGTTGGGCCTTGCTGGAAAAGCTTTAAGCAGTGCGAATTTTTGAGGGGGGCCCATAAACCCCAACCGTGTTAGGAACGCAAAATCAAGGAACATAACACCGGTTTATCGGGTCCTAAGGTGGCATGAGTGGAACAAAACACCAAGCAGAAGGCCAAGCCTTCCACCCATTACCAATATATATGTGCATTAATTTAATTAAGATATATTTGTGTTAACCCAATAAACAAGTCCAAACATGGAGCAATCTTCAAACATCACCTGCAACTAACAACGCTATAAGAGGGGCTGAGCAAAAGCATACTTAGCCAATCAATGGTTTGCTAGGAAGGCAGTTAGAGTGTTTCATGGCAACATAGGAGGCTGACAGACAAGAATAGGCATCGAGGCATAACTATAGAGCGAGACAACTAGCAAGGCAAAGATAGAGGTGATATCGGGGAACAGTCATCTTGCCTGGGATCCCGCTAGGAAGAAGAACGAGCCCATGAAGTAGCCGAACAAATCCTCACAACTCCGGAACGAAACCGAAGCTAACGAGAGAAGCATACTGGAAAGAAGCAAGCAACATGGTAAACACACATATCATAACCATGGCATATAATGCATAAACAAGTATGATGCATGTCCGGTTTAAATATGCATGGCATGACAAAGTGCAACAAACAACACTACAATTTAAGAGGAGCTCCATATGCAACGAGTTGCATATTGACAAAACACCACATCTAATTATTTAGTTTGATCTCGGTTATGAACCCAACAAGTTTAAATGTTTGTTTAAACATGGCAAGAGGTGAAGCATAAGTAAACTAGCTATCTAGGCATTTTAAATGAGGCCGGAAACAACGACAACAATTCCGGAAAATCCCCACGTGCATATTTCAATTTGGGGCTATTTTGCCTAAACCATATTTTAGAGTTATTAAACAACTAAATAAAGTGCACCAAGTTACCCTATGCATTTCTCTACCCCATTTACATATGAAGTTTGTTAAATTTGGAGCTACGGTTATTTACTTATGAAAATAAACAATTTCAACATGTTATTTAGCAAATTAATTCAAACAACGAGTTTAAACAGTTTAAACAAGGATGAAAGTTGGTTATTATGAATCTACCTGCAATTCTAAGCAATTTTCATATATAAAGCATTTTAAACCGATGCACGGTTATTGAGTTTTTACATGCATGAAGTTGAGGGTTTTTCCGTAAAACTGACAAAACTATGGAAATTAGAAAATTCGTCATGGCAGTAAAAAAACATCACATGCCAAAACTGCAGGGCGAACTGGGCCTCACCAGTGGGCTTGGCCCAGGTCGGTGGAGACATGCGAAGGAGGCCGCAGGGTTGTTGCTAGGCCGAGCGGCGCGGGAGAGCTGGGCTCGCGCGGTCAACGCGTATGACCGAATAGAGCCTTGCTCGATGCAACGGGCGCAGGGGAGGTGGCGGCGCGATGCCGAGGGAGCATAGCAGCAGGACTTGGCAGGTGGCGACAACGCGAAGCGGGGACTCGCGGCAGGCAGACGAAGAGGCACGATGGTGTCGGCACGGTAGGCGAGGGCGCTTGGGAGCTCTTCTCCCTGGAACACGACGACGTAAGAACTTGGGGAGGCGAGCCAAATCCGGATGCTGGTGAGGGAACCGCGGCGGCTTGATGGCAGGGAGGTGCAGAGGAGGCCCGGGACAGGCAGATCCGGCGGGGATAGGACTCCGTCGACGAGATGCACGCGGGTCTTGAGGGCCGGCGGCGCGATGCGGCATTGGGGCTCCTGAACTGAGAACGAGAGAGAGTTGAGAGGCAGGGAGCGAGAGAGACACCAGAAAAGGGAACGAGAGGAGAGGAAGAAGGAGCATGCGGGGGCGTGGCACTCATCTCCGGCAAAGGCGGTGCTCCAAACGACGGCGGTGGCGCTCGTGGCTCCGGCGTGGGACCTCGGGCTCCTCTCGAGCGAGCACGCAGCTGGCTGCTGGCGGTTGCGGGAGCTTAGGGGGCTCTCCTGGCCTTTGGATGCATGATCCGGCGGTCAGGATCGACAGGAGGGGTTGGACCTGGTTGGATCAGGAGCTAGGCAGGATCCCGAGGAAGAAGGTGGGGCTGGCGGCGGCGTGACAAGACAAGTGGGAGGATTTCTAGGGTTTGCTCAAAATGGACTAGGTGTGGACTGCTATAAATAGTAGGTGGTAGATAGGAGGAGTCTGGGGCTAATCTGAACCCTTCGATCGTAATTGGACGGTCCAGGAAAAATAGGTTAGAGAGTCCAAATAAGAAAATGAAGATATTTTAGGGATGTTTCGGGATGATCCGGACCCATCGGTAATGACTGCCCGAATCGGTTTCGGGTAAGTTTTTCGGACACGGGCGAGGGGTCTGTGTACTGTGCAAAGGGGTAATACGGTCGTAGTCAAGTGTGTGGTTGGAAAGTGAATGGTCAACGAAGCCAAGCGGAGTGACAACAAGCCACGAAGACAAGGAGAGAAGCGGCGACTCCGAACGACTACGGGTTTTATGAAAACATGCAGATGCAATGCTCATGATGCAATGATGAAATGCAACAAACAAAAAAATAAATCACACGACAACAACGAAGTACCTAGAAGTCTTCTAGGGCGTCGGTCTTGGGGCGTCACAACTCTCCCACACTAACAGAGGATCTCGATCCGAGATCCTAAGGATGGCACCGGATAAAACGGAAAAGGAAGAGGTAAAACAAAGTTGCTTCTTCGACAAATGAGTGAAACCATGAACTTTGAGAGGTTGAACAATCTTGAAAGAAAGAATACAATGGAGATGAACGAAGTTAAGAGCACTCCGGCAAAAAGGGGGAACAAGGGACACCAAGAGAATTTGAAGGTTACAAAGACATAAACGAAGAGCTCAAGGATCATGGAAGAATTTAAACCACTCCGGTTGAATAAAGCTAGAGAAGGAATAAGAACGAAATAATTTGGACATCATTCCGACTGTGAATGGCAGGAATTTAACATGAACTTGGAAGATTGGATGATACTTGATGAAATCAGCAACACACTGCCTCTGAAACTATTGAACAAATGGCAAAAGGGGTAAGAAAGGCTTCAGACAGCACTCCGGTTGAAAAGAGAGGAAAAACTTGATAGGATGAGAGAACTTGAATGGAGGACACCACACTCCTGTTAACTGGACCACAAAGGAAAATAACATGAACTTGATATGACAAGATGATGGTTCAAACAAAGCAATATCACAAACCTCTGGAACGAATAATGTAGTGAAAAGAACGAAGAAGAAGAACATCTTCTACTAGAAATGAATTTGGAAACATCCTTACGAAGAAGGGTTGAGCGGAGTTGTTGAAGAATCAACAATCAAATGATATACTCCTCATGGACATATAAAACCATCTCAAAACTAGAGGTGAAATTCTGCCACTAATTGAAACAATTGATTGGATTGAGGTCAACAAGGACACGAAAAGTTATTTCACCAGGAGGATAAATGAAGAATTTGGGTCATTTATAAGCACCACAATAGCAACAATCCTTAGGGAAAGCTTTAGGTGAATTATAACCCAAGTTAACTCCAACGAAGAGATTGAAGGGTCGAAAGATCTCCTCAAGAAAGAGAAAAGATGGTTTTAAATATCTCATTCTTGATAACTTGTGAATCATGAAACATGAAGGAAATTGTCAAGAATGACATAACACCACCTCAAAAGAAAAAGGTAGAAAGAATTGCACTTCGGAATGCAAGAATAATAATACTTGAGGTCCTCCAACAAGAATCTTGAAGAACACTTAGACGATGAATTAAATCATGATGAACCACCATGAAGAACTCCGATAACAAAAGGATGAGAATAATTTCATTGCAGCCTAGCAATGATTTAGATAGAGCTTCGTGACAAGATAATTGATTGAGTTTGGAACTGCGGAAAGAAAAGATGAACAACCAATAATTTGATATCATGAACGAACTCCAGACAAAGGAATTAAATTGGCTTGAAGGAATAAGAATAAGAATTATGTCATGCTTATCCTTCACCAATTTAAATTGACGACAACCAAAGGATTTGGCATACTACTTATTCTCGTTGCAAAGAATTAAAGAGAGATCTCGCACAAACTTGGGTAATCTTCAACGAACCACTGGTAGGATTATGAAAAGAACAAATTAATTGATACGATAACAACGGAAGAGTAATCTTGAATGAACCACCATAAGAATATGGAGACGAACGAAGAGGCATCAATTAAGAATAGTTGGAGGACGAAGTTGCAAACTAAGAACGAAGAAATTGTCTAAAATGATGGCCTTCGGAGGATCACAATGAAAAGAATTCATGAATGCTTCGGATGGGTAAGGAGAAGAATTTCTGACAAATGAAATAATTCAAGAGGATAACATGAATCTAGAACCACGAATCTCTGGAAGAACAGGTAAGGATTCAAGAGGAACTCTTCTTCGGTCTTCAAAACCTAAGAATGACGACGAGATACAACACCATGAATAGTGGAAACACTCTGGAAAGAATTAGAAGAGTTAGGTAAGATCCTGGGAAAAGACATGTGGGTTAAGGCCCACTCAAAAGAAACATTGTCGGAAAAGATTGCTAGAAGGAGAGATTGCACCGGTTGAATTAAATGGCTTGAATAAGATAACAACCTCAAAATAGCTTGAACGGATTAAGAATGGAAACACGAATTTACCGAGATACCTTGTACAGTCCGGAGAGAAATTAGAGAGAGTTGAATAAACAGGAGAGACTTCGGATAAGAAATCTCAACACGAGAAAACATGTGAAACAAAAGGAAGAGATATGATCATGACCTAAGCTTGAATTTAGTTCACCGGAGAAGAAAAAGAGAATGAAGAATGATGAACTTGAATCTTCCTGAGCATCTTCACGAGAAATCACCGGATGAAACATTAAAGAAGGTTGATGAAGAGGCATCACAAGAATATTAGGACACTTGATTAAGGATTCTGGCTCCATAAAGAAAAGGGTGGGAGGGTGGGGAAAAACAAAGACAACTTGGGATGAATGAAACAGACAAATCGTCAGGTATCTCAACGGTGTCCATATGGAATAACTTGAAGAGAAGGCACACCAGTTGAAAAGGAATTTAACATGACAATCTCGATGATCAAGAAGGATTAGCATTCCCATAGAAATATGAGAACATCGACTAGGAAGGGTATGGAATCAACACTTGACATCGAAGCAACTCGAATACCACAAACAAAACAAAAACAAAGGATAGATATGTTGCAACATAATCTTCACAATATCATTCGAACAGAGAATCGAACGAATGAATTCGATAAGCTTAATGGTACATCAACTTGTCGAGAAGCCACTTGGGAGAACAAAATGATAGAATAAAACAACAAGGTAACAGATGGAACAAATACATAATAGAGGTTTCGTCCCACATGTTCGTGCTGATGCCCCATGGCACATGTTACATAGGGCCTTGCAATCCCCGGATCAGCATAGCCAAGGATCCTTTAAGATGCAACCCCCTAGTGCAACAACGCCCATGATAGCCTCTCCACTAGATGTTGAACCCCAATCCATATCATGCACCCGTTGGAAGATTACCTAAGAGCTACTTGAATCCCACCTATTAATTCCCGAAGCTTTCCGGTTATCAAATCTGGTGTTGGGGATATAGGGGAAGAACAATATCTCACCCAACTAGCAATACCTACATCCAGCTGTATCCATCCGTCAACACGTAACCAGGCACCTTCGGACACTGTTTACCTCGAACCTTCGAAACGCATCCGCTATACTAGCTGTGGCAATACTCCCGAACTATCCCACCAGTACTGGGTGACGTCGGGGTTATCTCACCACCAGACATGCATAGAAGAGTTTTCGATGTCGGCCGCCTATGGTATTCTAGAACTGAAACGATACACAATGGGACGACAATACCTCAGAGCTCAACTCCCCGGGACTCATCCTAAACATACGGGAGGCACCAAGACAGAATTCTCGTCACAAAGATATCGGAACAATCCAAACAATACCCGCTTGATCCTAAAAAAAATTTGGTGAAAAATTGAGGATAGTGATGTTAAAACAACATCAATAATCCTCACCAGAGCGACGAAGGGGATGAGGAGTAAAAGGAAATCCTACTCTCTGATAGAATCCTGCAGGGGTGTCCCAACTTAGTCCATCACAAGCTCACGATCTGCGGAGTCGCAACTCCAAGTTGGGAAGACCCGAGTATTCTCGGAATCCCGTGCTCATGATATTTCGACGAAGGTAAAACTAATCCAGCAAGACCTCCCTGCGTGCCGACACAATGATAGTAGCCGCGCGTATCTCGTCTTAGGCCACGACTGGATGAGCACAGCGTACAGTGACCAAAGACCCAAGTTGCCAAGGGGGGGGGTACCGCACACGACTCTGGGTTGGACCAACACTAATGAGGAGCACTGGCCCGGGATGTAGATTAAGAACTCGGGTTAATTACTCCCTATGCAAGTTTTAGTTGTTAGGCAAATGGTAAAACCAAAGTTGGGCCTTGCTGGAAAAGCTTTAAGTAGTGCGAATTTTCGAGGGGGCCCCATAAACCCCAACCGTGTTAGGAACGCAAAATCAAGGAACATAACACCGGTTTATTGGGTCCTAAGGTGGCATGAGTGGAACAAAACACCAAGCAGAAGGCCAAGCCTTCCACCCATTACCAATATATATGTGCATTAATTTAATTAAGATATATTTGTGTTAACCCAATAAACAAGTCCAAACATGGAGCAATCTTCAAACTTCACCTGCAACTAACAACGCTATAAGAGGGGCTGAGCAAAAGTGTTCTTAGCCAATCAATGGTTTGCTAGGAAGGCGGTTAGAGTGTTTCATGGCAACATAGGAGGCTGACAGAAAAGAATAGGCATCGAGGCATAACTATAGAGCGAGACAACTAGCAAGACAAAGATAGAGGTGATATCGGGGAACAGTCATCTTGCATGGGATCCCGCTAGGAAGAAGAACGAGCCCATGAAGTAGCCGAACAAATCCTCACAACTCCGGAACGAAACCGAAGCTAACGAGAGAAGCATACTGGAAAGAAGCAAGCAACATGGTAAACACACATATCATAACCATGCATATGATGCACAAACAAGTATGATGCATGTCCGGTTTAAATATGCATGGCATGGCAAAGTGCAACAAACAACACTACAATTTAAGCGGAGCTCCATATGCAACGAGTTGCATATTGACGAAACACCATATCTAATTTTTTAGTTTGATCTCGGTTATGAACCCAACTAGTTTATTTTTTTTAAACATGGCAAGAGGTCAAGCATAAGTAAACTAGCTATCTAGGCATTTTAAATGAGGCTGAAAACAACGACAACAATTCCGGAAAATCCCCACATGCATATTTCAAATTTGGGGCTGTTTTGCCTAAACCATATTTTAGAGTTATTAAACAACAAAATAAAGTGCACCAAGTTACTCTATGCATTTCTCTACCCCATTTACATATGAAGTTTGTTAAATTTGGAGCTACGATTATTTACTTATGAAAATAAACAATTTCAACATGTTATTTAGAAAATTAATTCAAACAACAAGTTTAAACAGTTTAAACATGGATGAAAGTTGGTTATTATGAATCTACCTACAATTCTAAGCAATTTTCATGCATAAAGCATTTTAAACCGATGCACGGTTGTTGAGTTTTTACATGCATGAAGTTGAGGGTTTTTCGTGTAAAACCGATTAAACTCTGGAAATTAGAAAATTCGTCATGGCAGTAAAAAACATCATAGGCCAAAACTGCTGGGCGAACTGGGCCTCACCACTGGGATTGCCCCAGGTCGGTGGACACAGGCGAAGGAGGCCGCAGGGTTGTTGCTGGGCCGAGCGGCGCGGGAGAGCTAGGCTCACGCGGTCAACGCGCATGACCGAATCGAGCCTTGCTCGATGCAGTGGGCGCCGGGGAGGTGGCGGTGCGATGCAGAGGGAGCGCAGCACCAGGACTTGGCAGGTGGCGACGACGCGAAGCGGCGACTCGTGACCGGCAGACGAAGAGGCACGACGGCGCCGGTAGGGTAGGCGAGGGCGCTTGGGAGCTCTTCTCCCTGGAGCACGGCGACGGAAGAACTTGGGGAGGCGAGCCGAGTCTGGAGGCGGGCGAGGAGAGCCGCGGCGGCTTGACGGCAGGGAGGTGCAGAGGAGGCCCGGGACAGGCAGATCTGGTGGGGATAGGACTCCGTCAACGAGATCCACGCGGGTCTTGAGGGCCGGCGGCTCCATGGGGCATTGGGGCTCCTGAACAGAGAGAGAG
>LR738709.1:171327097-171516261 GCA_902687465.1 Secale cereale
AGAGAGAGAGAGAGAGAGAGAGAGAGAGAGAGAGAGAGTTGAGAGACAGGGAGCGAGAGAGACACCAAAAAAGGGAACGATAGGAGAGGAAGAAGGAGCATGGGGCGGCGGGGCACTCATCTCCGGCAGCGGCGGCGCTCCAAATGGCGGCGGTGGCGCTCGTGGCTCCGGCGTGGGGCCTCGGGCTCCTCTCGAGCGAGCACGCAGCTAGCTGCTGGCGGTTGCGGGAGCTCAGGGGGCTGTCCTGGCCGTTGGATGCATGATCCGGCGGTCAGGATCGACAGGAGGTGTTGGACCTGGTTGGATCGGGAGCTGGGCAGGATCCCGAGGAAGAAGGTGGTGCTGGCGGCGGCATGCCAAGACAAGTGGGAGGATTTCTAGGGTTTGCTCAAAATGGACTAGGTGTGGACTGCTATAAATAGTAGGTGCTAGATAGGAGGAGTCTGGGGCTAATCTGAACCCTTCGATCGTAATTGGACGGTCCAGGAAAAATAGGTTAGAGAGTCCAAATAAGAAAATGAAGATATTTTAGGGATGTTTCGGGATGATCCGGACCCATCGGTAATGACTGCCCAGATAGGTTTCGGGTAAGTTTTTCGGACATGGGCGAGGGGTCTGTGTACTATGCAAAGGGGTAAGATGGTCGCAGTCAAGTGTGTGGTTGGAAAGTGAATGGTCAACGAAGCCAAGCGGAGTGACAACAAGCCACAAAGACAAGGAGAGAAGCGGCGACTCCGAACGACTACGGGTTTTATGAAAACATGCAGATGCAATGCTCATGATGCGATGATGAAATGCAACAAACAAAAAAAATAAATCACACGACAACAACGAAGTATCTGGAAGTCTTCTAGGGCGTAGGTCTTAGGGCGTCACATAGGGAGTGGGACATAAACGGTTAGCTAGGTCAGGGTGTGTGTGATATAGGGCATACGGTTCACTCAGACGAATTGTTTTCGATTAGTGAACGCAACAGAAACAATTCAACTTAACAAGATGTGTGTGATACGTGGCAAACAGCCGACTCAGATGAACTGTTTGCGATGAGAATTTACAACACAGACGTTCGTGTGCGATTCTGTGTGTAAAAAAAACTTTGAAAAATGCAAACTAGTTGATTGCGGTGGCTAGGAGTATCGCACACGACGCCCCTGCGACTAATCGTGTGCGATGATTAGTAAGTTACACATGCATTTCCTTATGTTAACACTTGTGTGATAAATAACACGTGGCACCTAATACGGTATTCAGGTTGTGTGTGTGCTCCACTTAGTTTTCCCGCGCTCCAGCGACTACTTCCTGTGCTCCACATGGCTGAATTGTAAAATCCACGCCTATTCCCTCACTGGTTTCCCGCCACCAGCTAATGGCTTGCTGCATATAACCCAGGCGGTAACGCACCGCCGCAACACTCTGCGAAGATCTAGTCCTCACCCATCTACCATTTGTTATTCTAAGCATGCCAGGCAATGACCAAAGCTTTGACGTCGACGCCTACCTGCGTTACATCTTCGGCGAGGAGAACGAGCCGGAGCAGGTCGGGGAGCAAGAGCTTCATCGACTGGTGCAGGCACCATGGCCCATCGGCAGCGATACCGGCGTCACAGTACTTGGGAGCACAATCAACATATTGCAGAGGATGTGTGATGAGCAGTTTGCCATCCACCGTGCAAAAGATCCAGAGCTGCTCGGCGGCATGATCGACGACCCACCCGAAGAACCGCTGTCACCAGTGCTCATCGACAGAATTTGCTACCAGGTGATCGACAGAATTTGCTACTAGGCTAGAGACATGGAAATGGAGTGGTTCTGCGGAGTTGTCATACACGCGATTGCACGTTGTCAAGCTCTTCTGGAAGAGGTCTAGCAGCCCCAAGAGCCTCCCAGCGCCAGCAGCTCCGTAGGCGGAGGCGGGTCGGGACACTCAGAGTGAACGGTCGCAAGGGTGCTATGCTGATCATGGAGTCCGAGAAGACCATCGTCGGAAGGCCGCCAGCTCAGCCTTTTAGCTTATATTTTATTATAATTGTATGCATATGTAGGCCGTGAGTGTTTTGGGCCTTGCCGCATTAGGCATTTCAAAATTATCCTAAATATGTAAGACAATTATTAAGAATTATTAACCATTGCCATTGTAACTTTGCCTCAACGGCGAGCAGAGCATGCACAGGGACGCCAGAGCGGAGCGCGCCATGGCCGCCTCAACGGCTAGCAACCACGTGGTCAACCTTCTGCCATCAATAAATTTTGACCTTGTTTCTCGCCACATTGCTGATTACAACGCAATAAGTAATTGCAAATCTGTTCACACCTATCAAACTAATATGTTTTCACACTTACCACCGGGCTATAAAAACTACCCACTCGAAAATTACTTGAAGTTCCTCTCCTCATCACCCACAAAACTTATTTTTTATATGAAGTCATTCCGCCATGACCGGTAGGAGGAGTTTAGGGTGGACATATAACAGGGCAGCACATACCAAGGTCGTGGAAGCACTAGAGAGGTCCCGTCTCGAAGCCGCAGCCACAGCAGAGATGTCCCGATGCCTCGCGGAGCCCTCGAACGAGCTCTCATGGGCACGCGAGGGATCTCACAAGTGCATCCGCGCTGTCGGTCATCGCGACGAGCCGGCATTCCTGAAGACCTCCGCCGGCGACGACGACATTCTCGCTGGCTTCACTACGTAGCAGGAGCTGGTCGACGGCTAGATGAAGCTGCTCAAGATCAGCGATGCCTCGGTTGACAAGGCTACCGACCTCGTCGAGCAACTCATGGGTGACAATGCGAAGCTCCTCAAGTTGGTCGCCGAGAAGGAGGAGGAGGCCGCTGGCTGGAAGATGCTGCATGAGCAGAGCAATGCCTCGGAGATGACACTGAAAGCGGCCATCGAGGAACTGATGGGTGGCTTGAGGAAGCTTCGGATCGAGCGCAAGCAGGAGGTGGAGGAATCCATGGCTACTTTCAAGCGAAGTCGTGAGGAATTGAATAAGGATATGGAGGAATTCGCCGCCCGACGATCCATCAACGAGTAGAGACAGTAGCGACCCAGATCGTTGTCTACAATTTCCTTCTTCTATTGCCCCGGTGTCTTCCAGGCTTTGCCGCATGTGGCATTTTAAATTATCCGGAATATGTAAGACAATTATTATATGTGCCATTGTAAATTTGTCGTCGTATTATCCGTTGACATTTTATTTGTGGTCATATTATCCGTTGCCCTATGTGGCAATTTAAATTAGGGCGGAATACGAGTTGAAAACACAAACAAAGCAAATGCTGCCATGGGATCACAAGCAAACACACTCCGTACATGTGCTTTAATTAACCCATTAATGGAGAAGTTGTGAGTGCAGCGGGCGGCGGCTGGTGCATGGAGGTCAAAGAGCTCGCTTTCCGGTGAGCATGGGAGGCCTTGTTGCTCGCACGTGTACCGTCGAGCCTGGGAGGTGGACAAGATGCACTCGTCCCGTCGAGCCTGTGCGACGGACTGCTCGCACGCGTCCCGTCGAGCCTACACGACAGACTTCTCGCGCGCGTCCCGTCTAATCAAATAGCTGTACACACGCCACCGAGTATGGTTAAATTTCGACATGGTAAATATAATACAACTGTTTGCGATATTAACGTGCCAGCTTTTTGTTTCAAAAAGGACTTCGTTGGCTACTAATGTGTGCACCTCTTCTGAAACTGGACGATTTTTTCCCACGGCATATTCGTGCCATGTCATGAAACCATGCCAAGTTTCATGTTTTTGGGTGACTTTTTGATTTACTGGGATTTATAAACCGAGATTCTCATCGTTTTAGGACGACGACAAGTTTGTAATTCATTATCATTCCTTAAACGAGACCTAAACATGCACCCAATGACACATGTATGATTTCCCACCCATTTTGATTCATAGGAGCATGTGGTTGTAGTTCAAATTTGAATTATGGACTACATTAAATGCATAGAAAACTTAGTAATTAGTAATATATATACAATGGCCAAACGAACCCTGAATAGTTTCAAATTTCAGCCCGACACTCCTGTTATTCTATGTTTCCTATAGAAAACAAAGTTCAAGGTGAGAAGAGGCAGCGGTTATTGTTTCACCCACAAGAAATGCATGTTTCCCTACCGGAACCACGAGGGTTGCGACAGGCTCCGGTTTGTAAAAGGCTTGTAATATATCTTCGCCCAAATTGGACAATTATATGTACCATGTAGTGGCACCATGCCAAGTTTCATGATTTCCTGGTGAGTTTTGGATTTACAGACATTTAAAAACTGAGATTCACAATGTTCGTGGCCAAGCTAGGACAGTGAGACAGTTGAATTCGTTCCCATTCGTTCCATGGGACCTAAACATGCACCCCAAGGAAAAATGTATGTTTTTTCTAGCCATTTTGGTGCACTGGAGCATGTATTTGTAGTTCAGATTTTAATGATGGACATTAAATGCCTAGAAAACTGAATTAATGAATAGAAAAGGTCAAACGAACCCTGAATAATTTCAAAGTTCAGCGGAAATCTCCAGTTGTTCCGTGTCGTGTGTAGAAGAAAATACGAGGCTGGAAGAGGGAGTGATTATCGTTTGGCCCATAAGGGGACACGTTTCCCTATCGAAACCACGAGGGTTCTTGCGATAGGCTCCGGTTTGTAAGTGGTTTGTAACAAATCTTGGCCCCAATAGGCAATGTTTTTACCACGACATATATGCGCCATGACGTGACACCATGCCACCTTTGATGATTTTCTGGTGAGTTTAGGATTTATGGGGACTTAAAAACCGAGATTCGAAATGTTTGAGGATGAGCCAGGACACCGGTATGGTTGTAATTCATTCCCGTTCCTGGCATGAGACCTAAACATGCACCCAAGGACACATGTATAATTTTTCTAGCCATTTTGGTGAACTGGAGCATGTATTTGTAGTTCAGATTTGAATTATGGACATTAAATGCCTAGGAAACTCAATTAGTGTATAAGAAGGCCAAACGAATCCTGAATAATTTTAAATTTCAGCACTGATATCCTGTCGTTCCATGTTTCCCGTGGAAGAAAATACAAGGCGAAAAGAGGCAGTGATTACATTTCGCCCACAAGGGGAACACGTTTCCCTATCAGAACCACGAGGCTTCTTTGAGAGAAGCTCCAGTTTTTGTAAGAGGTTTGTAATAAAGCTTGGCCCAAATTGGACAATGTTTTTACCACGACATATATGCGCCATGACGTGACACCATGCCACCTTTGATGACTTTCTGGTGAGTTTAGGATTTATGGGGACTTAAAAACTGAGATTCAAAATGTTTGGGGACGAGCCATGACACCAGTACGGTTGTAATTCATTCCTATTCATGGCATGGTACCTAAACATGCACCCAATGACACATGTATAATTTTTCTAGACATTTTGGTGATCTGGAGCATGTATTTGTAGTTCAGATTTGAATTATGGACATTAAATGCCTAGGAAACTCAATTAGTGTATAAAAAGGCCAAACGATCCCTGAATAAGTTTAAATTTCAGCACAGATATCATGTCGTTCCATGTTGCCCGTAGAAGAAAATATAAGGCGAAAAGAGGCAGTGATTATGTTTTGCCCACAAGGGGGACACATTTCCCTATCGGAACCACAAGACTTCTTTGAGAGAAGCTCGGGTATGTAATAGGCTTGTAATAAAATTTGCGCCACAATGGACGAAAAAAATTCCTCGACATATAAGTGCCATGTCGTGACACCATGGCAGGTTTCACGATTTTTAGCTTTGTTTTGGATTTACGGGGATTTAAAAACCGAGATTCTTCCCACGAAATGTTTTCAAACAGCACACAATTCACTCACGAAAGTCGATATTCAATGAAAACTTCGTGGAAACTATATTTCAAAGTTTCATAAAAATATGAAAAAATGTGGGATGTTAAGAAGGTGATGTTTTATTGCGACACAAAATTTGAAGATGAAAAACATTATGAGATGTGAGCTATGAAAAAGACAAATTCCGCCCTGAATAGTGACATTACTATTCGTCACTATTCAACACTGGTTTTGTCTTTTTCATAGCTCACATCTCGTAATGTGTTTCAACTTGAAATTTTGCGTGGCAATAAAACATCATCCTCTTAACATCCCGCATTTTTTCTATTTTTTTAAACTTCAAAACATCATTTTCTCGTGGTTTTCACTGGTTTCCACAGAATGTTGGTTTCCATATGATGTTCCCCCCGCTACGCACGCGATCTGAGTCATGCGTTCTGAATGCCCAGAACCCAAACCCCACGGATCGTACATGTGCACTGTTGGATGCTCCCAGATCGAACGGCAACCCTGAGCCCTTTCGACAGCACATGCAGGACATGGGTAAGCACTATGCGCATGCGTCGTGTAGCTTATGCTTCCTTCTCTACTAGGTTTTCATTCAAAACAGGCTACCATTTCTCGCCACTCCTCTCATCAGTTTCCTGCCTCTTCTCCCAGATATGCGTGATGTAGATGTTCGTTTAATTCTTATAGTTCATCTCATCCAAAATCAATTAGTTTCATAAAAAAACTATTTTAAGATTCATGAAATTATCCATTTTAAATGTAAAAACAAAATGTGACAATTCATTTAAAAAAAGGTTTGGGCAATTAAGATATGGAAGATTCTAGAGAACAAAGGAGAAGTGCTTGTGTTTTGAGGTTTGTGCATTATGCTTAAGTTCAACCATGGAGTCTTCCAGATTGTATATGTGGCATAATCTGGTGGAATGTAGATGATATCCAACGGCCAGTAGTGCTCGGATTTGCCATCTCTGTACCGTTAGATTGGCTTCATCCAACGAGCAACATTCAAAGTTATTCGCACACTATATAGGTGTATAGATGTATATATATATATATATATATATATATATATATATATATATATATATATATATATATATATATATATATATATATATATATATATATATATATATATATATATATATATATATATTTGTCCCATGCTAGACAAAATAAAGTTTGAGCACATGTGTGGGACGACCGCCCACCCCCCCGCCGCCGCCACCTCAAAGATGGGAAACTGACATCATAGGTATTGAACCAGGCTTGGAGTGGGGTACGGTGTTCGGTTTGTAATGTAGTTGGCGTGGCCCATCGAAGTTGTGCATTTGGGATTTAAAGACATCATACACCATCGTACCCATACATATTTTTGGGCTGCATGCAGTGTATACGGGGTCTTCTGGTCGACCACGTCTCCCTTGTGCGGTTTCTTGTGACGACACGGATATCTGTGGGCTCCCCGAGTTTATATATATCATCCCTTTGACCGATAATGAGGGGTATGTGTTGGCCATGAATGGATTCTTCCTAGTTCATGCTAGGGCCGGTCACCATCAAATGTAGGTCAACCAAAGCTCAAGCTCATGCGTTGTCAGGATTCCCTCCCAGATGCTCGGATTGTTGGGTTCGATCTACATCAAACCCTGCGCACGTATCTCGTCCTTTAGTACCTTGCCTTCATGGTTGTTGTCTGTATCGAGAGGTAGGCACCACATCTAAATTGTGCATTGTTCTATATTGAAAACACACATCACCCCTTCCCAACATACCTCATTTTGGGCCGCATGTAAGAGGTGCTGGTTTTGTGGTCCCTCTCGTGCGATTTTTATGATGGTTCAATCTATTGGCCCAAGCGGTTTATAGACAACAACAACGGTCATTTGACCAAACGAAAGATTGATTGGTCCGTCTTATGGTAGGTCATGGCGACATGCATGTATGACCAAAGTATCGATCATTACATACATCCGCCCCGCTGACACGAAGTGGGAGGTGGTGGGCCAAGCATCCTAGCTAGGTACGCCATTATGTCATTATATATATCCTAGATAGGTGGTTGTTAGGGTGCTTTCGGGTTTGCGAGGCAGGTGCCACCAAAGTTATGCATTGTGTATTTAAAGTTTTAAACATCCCCAATATTCGTACATATATTTGGCGACTTCCAGGTGGTTGTTGATTTCTGGCCCCTCTCATCGATCTTCAACTACGCGCCCAACCGTGGGCCCGCGGGGTCAAAGTTGTGCATTGGAATTTTGAACATCACAACCACCCTTTTCACTCATATATATTTGGGCCACATGCTGGTGTGGCTGTCTTTTGACCCTCTCTAATGTTATTTTTTGCTGCAAAGACTCTGATGACCCTCAACGGACACGAGGTATAATATCTTAACCGTGTGCGATACAAGTGCGATGTGAATCACCATGACCGCGCAAGAGCGAGCAAATTTAGGTGGAGGTACTGGCTCAACCGTGTGCGATGCAAGTGCGCTGAAATCACCACGACTGCGCAAGCGCGAGCAATGGGTGGAGGTACTGGCTCAACCATGTGCGATGCAAGTGCGCCAAAATCACCACGATCGCGCAAGCACGAGCAAAGGGTGGAGGTACTGGCTTAACCGTGTGCGATGCAAGTGCGCTGTAAAACCACCACCTATGCAAGCTAAAGGCAGGTAAGTTCATTTGGAAATTAGGACGAACCGTGTGCGACAGACCAGCTAGCTAGAAATATAAAAAACAAACTACCCACCTTGAGCGTTGCAAAAATTGGCAGATCCGCGCCACTTTTCCTTATTATGATACACACATATTGTTATTGGACTGTGCGTGATCTTGGGCACTCCCGCCCCGCATAAATTCCTTTACCCAAATATTAGTAGACGCCGTACTTCAACCATCGCCCACACTCCTCCAACACTAACATTATTGTAAAATTGCAGTAGCCGAGGCATTTGAACCTTCACCCTCACTTGTCCACCACCATCTCCACCCACCACCATTACTAAAATTTTTAGTAGCCGTGGCGTATCCTCAAACACCACTCCCCCTTCCATAGTCCCCCACCCGCGCCCTCCCCCCTCGAACCCTAGCTCGCGGCCGCCGCCAGCGCCGCCACCAACCCTGCCGGTCCACCCGTTCCTCCTAGCTTAGATAATAAAGTTTAGGTTACCAGCGATTCCTATACCATCGCCCCACTCCCCTTAGTTTTTAGATGAGGCCTGGGGTGTCCCTCTCGGTCAGATCCACATCCCCTGCTCCAGAATGTCACAGCCTAAGCTCGACCACGTATCCCGGGGAGCCCGACGAGCGTTCGGCCAAGAAGAGGTTTATCATGGCCTCTCCGGCGGACGTTGGCGAGGTGGCCGCCGTTCGCCCCGACCTGTCGATCCCAGAGCAACACTTCATCGCAGAAGCCGGCAAAGACGTTGACTACGTTGCCATGCCGAAGGCTTCATGTCAGCAGGCTAGCGTATTACTGTATCTCGTGAGAGCTGGCTACGACATCAAGCTCGTCCACACTGACGGCTTCATGCGGGCCATGTCACGGGTTAAGTGGTCCATACCCAACCCCTCTGGTTCAACCGCCGTCGATCTCATCGACGGCCCTGTCGCTGATCTCCTCCGCCAAGCGGTCAAGGATTTGCGAGCTTTATACGCCATCGAGCCCATTTTGTCACTTCTGAAGGACACGTGATATGGCGGCGGCTTGGGATCCTCAATTGCCAAGTCAGATCTCATCGACAACGACCACGACCACGAGGAGGGCACCGGCGAAGGTTCTTCCAAGGTGAAACAACCCATCTGTGACATCGGAGAGCGCACCATGGGTCTGTGCTCTTCCAACTGGAAGGATCCCGTCCATGAAATGTGAGGCAACATTCTATCAGCAAATCTTACCTTTTCTAGCTTGCCAACCTGTACCCTTTGTTGTAGTAGCATTTACCGCGCGGTGCTTTAACTGTGTCGTGTTTAATTATTTTAGTTATGCAAAAATGTATGGTTCAATAGTTCTATGTGATGTTTAAGTATGAATTGCCCACTTTAGTTTCACAATGGCTATATTTGGTTGTTTATAGTGAGTAAATGACTTGTTCCTCTGTATCTGGTTGTTAGGTTGGTTGGAGTGAGCATTTTTCCAGTTATCGAGCAGATGCCTTGTTTATCTGTATTTGGTTCTTAGTTTGGTTGCGGTGAGTATTTGTCTAGTTATCAAGCAGATGCCTTGTTTATCTATATTTGGTTGTTAGGTTGCTTTTTTTAGCGTTTGTCCAGTTATCAAGCAGATGCCTTGTTTATCTTTATCTACTTGTTAGGTTGGTTGCAATGAGTATTTGTCCAGTTTTCAAGCATATGCCATGTTTATCTGTATTTGCTTGTTAGGTTGGTTGCAGTGAGACTCTGTCCAATTTTCAATGGCTATATTTGGTTGTTATATTGGTCATTTATTAATTTTTTATTTCAGTCATTAACAATGTGTTGTTCATTATGTGCAAGTCGGCACTGTGCCGCTCGACTACATCAATACCAGTTTGAACGGCTATATTTGGTTCTAGTTATTCCTGGTGTAGTTAACACTTGGCCTTTATTTCAATTTCACACAGTTATCCAGTATGATGTTTAAGCATTACCTACGTTCTATTCATTTTCAACAATACCAGTTTGAATTGCATATTTGATGGTTCTTAAGCCTGCTGTCGGTAACATTGCCTTCCATTTTATATCTGCTTTAACAGCATGCTGAAACCAACACATTCAAGCTATCATTTGGAGATGATGTTGTTTACCTTTGCTATATTTGTTTGATGTTAAGATTGATGTACTTATCATGCCTTTCCACTACTTATGCAGGACAACAACGGGAGTGTTCACCATTTTCCGCCAAGGTTAGCTTCATCCCTCGGCTTGTACTCCCCCCCGTCGTTCCATAATGTAGTGCATATAGATCCAGGCCTGGACACTAGTTAACTTCTAATATTGACTTGTTGCTTGTAGGTACATATGCCCTTGGCAAGGATCCACGCATTGACCCTTTTTGCGCATGGGGCAATGAGATATTGATGAACAAGCATCAAGTAAGGAAACTAATAAGGATTATTAGCAAAAAGATATGAATGGTGGCAAGCAAATTATTTTTTTAAGCTCTATCCAACCCAACAGTGAGCTGTAGGATGGTAACTACAAACTCTGCAGCCTTCTCTTTTTACTGCCCATAATGAGTTGTTAGACAACAATGTCTGAATCTTTTTCGTTCCCAATGGTTCCGGAAGCAGTTCACTCAAGATTACCTCGCAAAGTACATGATTGGTGGACACGCAATGAAGGTTAAAGTATTTCATCCAGACTACAATGAGCATCGAGAAGTCCTAATTAAGACAGTGAAGGATGGATGGGCAGCCGTCACAAGGGGTTGGCCTAGAGCCATGCACGCATTACGCATGGAGGAGAGCACAATATGGGCATTCTGCTTCACCTTCTCCAGCAACCAGAATGTCTTTCGCCTCTCTCTTTACAGTCTTTAGTACAACTGTGGTTCATCATTCTTTACTTGGTGCTTCTGTAGTTCTTCAGTATATGTACCTCTGCATCGAATTATGGATTCGTGGTTGAACCTATATTTGTAATAAACATGGTTGGATATGAAATAAGTGATTGCCTACTTTCAAATTCAAAACATGGGATTTTTAAATTAGGGATTAGTTGGATTAATTAGGGATTACACTGCACACGTTTTGCGAAAGCAAAATGTGTGCGATATACGTGGAGATCAGAAACGTTTCTAGGATCTACTACGTGTGCGATCAATCTCCACTGCACACACGACTTTCTCTTGAAAACTGTTTGCATTAGGCCACCTTGCTCAAACGTTTACCACATAAAAAGTGTGTCTGATGGACAACCTTTGCCACACAGTTTCTTCTATGCATCGTGTGTGATGCATTCAATAACGCAAACGATAAAATTATTAATATCGTGTGCAATGGCAACGCTATCATAAATGATTTAATGGGAAAAATTGTGTGTGATGTACCTGTGAACGGAAACGTTTTCCTTGGAGCGACTGTGTGGGATGTACATACGAACGGAAACGTTTAGTGGGGACTGACTATGTGGGATGTACTTGCGATCAGAAACAATTTGGCCGTATAATTGTATTTTTAGCTCTAATGTATGTATTTCCGTATTTGAGCGCTCGCCGGTCGCACATGACCTTATTTTGCCGAGCGTGTGTGCCAGGAGGGCATATCCCCGATGGTTTCTGGGTCGTGTGGGAAGGACCCCCCTATCTCCCACACTCACCTGGCGACGGTTCCAAATGCCGTCGCGGAAAGGGGTTAAAAAATGTTTGTTTAGGACTGACGTGTACCAGTGTCTACAAGATCGCGAGCGCCACGTCGTTTTAGGTGACACCGTACCATGAAAGTTTGGGGAATTTATTTCGCGCCATCATTTTTCTGTCGACGGTCGTATCAAATGGCTTTGTTCCAGCCAGCTCCAAACCCTAGACCATGAAATCCTTCCCCACATCCCACATATATTCGGCGAGTACCTGAGCAAACTGTAGCCCCATGCTTCTTGTCCTGGTGACATTGGGGGGCCAACGAGGGCATGGGGGCTCATCAGCGTGGTTCGTCAGCTCTGTTCAATATTTTATCGAACGCCACCTCGTCGGCTCCCCATCTGTTCAATATCTCATCCCCTTCCCTCATCTCTCCACCTTCCTATGTTATGTGTTCTGTTTCTTCAGTTCTCGCCCCTGTTTATGAACTTCTAATGTATATAGAGGTAGATTGTGCGTATTGCTGGAATTTTATCTATTTGTGGGCCAGCCCAATAACCATTTCAGAATTTCCTAATAAATCCTAGAGGCCCAGTTAGCCCATTCGTGCAAGGTAAGGGGCACTACTAAAGTTTAGTCACACGTTGCTAGTTTAGAGGGAGTTGTACCTCTTTATATGAGAGGATCTTTCCCCACATGTATGAGCATGACAACAAGAGGGACATCCACGCGCGCTCCTCCTTCGTCGCCCGCCTCGCCACGCCATGCCATGGCTTTTCACGACGCGTCGCGCCGGGTTGCGGGAATGAGCCAATGTCTAAATTTTTGCCATGCACAACGGGTAAACGAAAGGTCACGCGGGAGCTGAAACGTTTTTCTATAGTGGACACTGAATCCGAACGGCGCACCCCTTCGGCTGAAGTCTGTTCGCTTTGTCTCCCTCTTTTGCTTAACCTCCTATCGCTGGCCTCTCACCTCCTTCTCTTGCGCCTACAAAAGGGAGGTCACTCCTCTCGGAGAGACGCGCTAGAACTTCTTCTTCCTCTCGCCACCGGTTTCAGTCTCTAAGCTACTGCTACATTCTTCCCCATCCCGGCTTGCGGCGTGAACCGCAGGTCAGGCCAGTAGGCCTCCGAAACCGCACCGCTTTGAGTCCTATACAGGAGAAGGGTGATAAGGTTTTTGGGGATCACTTAGCGCGACTACTGACTTATTCATCACGGACACCCCGGACTCCGACGACTACTTCCCTGATGACGACGACTTATTTCCCGACATCGACAACCGCTTCGACGACATGGCTGGCGAGGATACCGGCCCCAAGACCGATGCATCTGCTGCTATTCAGTACATTCTCATACTCTTTCTGTTTAAGGTTCTGCTTCAGTTTCAGGTTCTAGAGTCTGCTCTAGATATGTTTGGTTCTAGTTCTTATATGCGGATGCTATTTACCTTCTCTCTGTCATATTTCATGACTTGTTTGATCTCTTCTTTATTAGTCATGTTTTATCTACTATTTCTGTTAATAAAATCATTTGGTAAATTTCTCATATTACCAACAATCCAAAAACCTTATTATAGGCAATTTACCCCAAGTGGTTTTGCTGCTTCCATGAGATCTCATATGTTTGAGGGTATCCATTATAAGAGGTGGCGCGTGAGAGCTAAAAGGATCGATACGGTCGAGTAGAGGGGGGGATGAATAGGAGAGTACAAATTTTAATCTTTCTTGTCAATTTTAAGGTTTAGCGGATAAATAGGGTTCACTAAGTGTGGAACTAGGTGAACACAACCTATATGACAAGCAAGCTTAAAGCAAAGTATGCTAGGCAACAATCTAATTAGCAAGCCAACAAGCATACAAGGCAAAGTAAAGTGTAGGAAAGGATTAACCACAAGTGAGGCGAGGACGCATATTTTATCCCAGAGTTCACTCTTCCTTGGGGAAGAGCTACACTCCGTTTAGAGCGGTGCCGGAGCCAAAGCTTGCGGAACGCCACCGAAGGCTCACTTTAATCTCTTTCGAGTCATCCCCAACGGATGAGCCTCGAATCACTCGAGGTTGGTCTTGAAGGCGACCACCACACCTTTACAAACTTCTCCGGATCACACCACAAGCAAGGTAGCTTTCGGAGGAACCTCTAACCGCATAGGAGCCGAACCTCCAAGAGTAACAAGTCAATGGGGGAAGAAATGTTGCAAGGAACGCGATTTGGTTTGGTAAAGATGTAGATCAGGTCTTGCTCTCCCAATCCCCAAAGTTTCAACTAGTTTGGGTGGAGGGATTGAGAGTATTGAGCAAAATGGAGTATAGCAATGGTGGAGCTCAACAAGACATTAGGGTTAAAGGTTGGAGGAGGAAGTAGGGGCTTTTTATAATGTTCTTGGCCCGATGGGGATTTCTGCCCATTGGACCCCGTGCGCACGAGCTAAGTCAGCCCTGTGCGCACGGGGTACTCACAGACTTTTGCACCACCCCGTGCGCACGGGGTACCCAGAGAGTTTATGCAGCACCCCGTGCGCACGGGGGTCAAAAGACCCCGTGCACACGGGGTACCCAGAGAGTTACGCAGTACCCCGTGCGCATGGGTGTCCAAAGACCCTGTGCGCACGGGGCACCCAGTAACTCCTGTTATAATCTCTCTGAGTACTACAAGCACACACACTTAGGATTTTAGGTGGTAGGAATGGAAGTGTATATGGTTTGGTAATGGCATTCCCACACAACTTTCATCCACACAAACCCCTCTTAATAGTGCGGTCTTTCCTACAACTCGAAACAAACCAAAGCTAAACCTTCTATTCACCAGAAGACCACGCCTTTGACCTTTTTGAATTGGGGGTTTGTACATCTCCATCACGAAGCACTTGGAACCAATATCATGAGATACACTCTAGTAATCGATATTAGTTCAACTAACCACATAGTCATCACACCAAAATATAGTATAAGTGCCACTTGCACTTTTAATCTCCCCCTTTTTGCTGCATTGATGACAACATGGTTAGAACATGGCATAGAAGATGTAAAATTTTGAAAAGCCATGAGACAAAGAATGATCATGGTAGATCCCCCTATATGTGTTCCCGGATAAGATGGATGCTTGAGAATGCATCAAGTACACATAGGAGGCTCCCCAAGATCATTATTGTCAAGACATGAGATCAACATAATAAACCTATAACAGTGCCTAGATCTCATGAATTGGTGTGGTGAGCAAATATCGTTAGACACATAATAAGCATGATATGATCATATCATTAGGTTCAATAATAAAGCTAGAGTCTCACAAGCATAAACGAGTAGCTCACACACGCGGAAAGCAAATAAGAGTATCTCAAGCCAGCTAAAAATAACCAACAAAGAGAAACACGAGGCTTGAGATCTCAACACACACTAAAAAATTAACACCAACCCGCCACTTCTCCCCCTTTGTCATCAAGACAAGAAAAAGGAGACAAATGGCGACACAAAGACCCACTAGACAATAGGAGGAGCACTCAAGGCATCATCATCATCATCAAACCGCCACCCTCCTAATGGAAAGGACCGAGCTGTGGCCTCACTGTCGAAGTCCTCTGACCCTGGAACAACCTCCTCACCAGTTGTAGCCCTGTGTGCCTTCATCTCACGCCGCAAGAGCTTGTCCTTGTTGACCTCCTTGATCTGACGGTGCTGAATGGACTGACACATCTTGAACATGTTGCTTAAGGTCTTGAACAAGGACTTCTTCTCTCCCTTGGAGAAAGAAGCCTCAGAAACTACCGTCTTGCCGTTACCACAAGGGATCCATGCAGTGGAGGACATACCTGGAGTATATGTGGCATGATCCTCAGGCCTAGGGTTGCGTCCCTTTTTGGTAGGCACATATGGAGCAGGAGCAGCTGGGGTCCAATTGGTGTTGCACTTGGGAATAGAAGTCTTGTACGAAGCAATAAACTTGGTTGGGCAGACAGTCTCAATCAACGCTTGAATGAACGGAGCATAGATCAAAGACTTGTCCTCGTGCACACACTGACGGAGCTCATAGAACATGAAGTGTAGAACATCCACCCTCTTCTTCTGATGCAAGTACACAAAGACATCCAACATGGAACTCCGAATGTTGTGGGAATCATCGGCCTTAGGAGTGAGTGTATACCTCAAGATATGGCGCATAGTGTCATAGAGAGGTAGAAGGTCTTTGATGGACCCGGTGACAAACGACTTCTCCTGCTTGTAAGCGAAAGCAATCTCATCCTCAGTGCGCTACCCACTTTCATGAACCCTGCCAAAATCACCAGAGGCCTCCTCTTCATCAATGGAAGGATACATAATGATCTCAGAAAACTTGCTCATAGGCGCAGAGCATTGATGAGTCCCACACATCCAAGTGAGGGTGTGAGCAGAGTCATTGGAGAAAAACAAGGTGGCAAAGAACTGCATCACCAGATCCTCATTGTATGGGTGGTTAAAAGTGACAAATGGAATGAGGACAACCTCCCAAGAGCAGAATACACACCGGGATAGATATGATCATTGTCGCGCAGACTCTCGGTGTTCACTTGCTTGTGCGGTGCAAACTTCTTTGACTTGGTCATGAGAATCTCATGATAAACTCTTTGCTGAAACTCATTCTTGAAACGGGGATCCATACCCAAAGCAGTGGAAGCCGCATAAGGATGACTCTGCCTCTCAACAAAAAGCTCTGGCTTGGTCCACTTGGCAAGGGGCAAGTTCCGGAGATCTCGCTCGCCCGGAATGGCTTGCTCAGGACTAGACCCCACTTCCTCCTCTTCATCCTCGTCAACACGATCATCCTATTCTTCTATCTCTGCATCATCATTGGGGTTGACATAGTGAGCATCTTCTTGCAAGTCATACTCTTCTTCAGAACCCTCGGAGGCCTCAATAACAGGCTACTTGGAGGCAGCACGGCGAACACGACCCTGGACAGGTCCTGACCCCTAACCAAGATTCTCAGAAGGCTGCCGCCGAGCAACCGTGAAATCCTTGGACCCTCCTTTAGGGCGCTTGCGACGAAGCTCGACCCTCTTGTCAGCGGAGTCTGAAACACACAAACACCCAACAACACAAAGCACACAAACCAAATGAGTACAAGTGCAAGATAGATGGCATAGGGATAGGTAGATAAGCAGGTGAAATACCACTAGATACCCCGTGCACCAGGGGGTGTGGGCCCCGTGGGCACGGGGGTCCCGTGCACACGGTACATGACTATGGACACGAGTGTTCCCAACGGCATCCACTTCCAGATCGAGATCTGAGAGTGAGTGTGGCAGGAAAACCCAGGAACATGCACCTGAGTACTACCTAGAGAGGAGGAAATTGTTGCATCTAATCTAAGAAACAAAAAACTTAGCACTAAGAGAGCTTGATAGGCAACCATGGAGGAAAAAAGGAAGAAGAGGAGGAAGGGACCAACCAACGGAAGACCCCATGCCGAAGAAGATCCAAGGAGGAAGAAGCCTGAAGGAGCCTAGAGAAGCCCCGACGAGCAGAGGCAACGGTGGCGGCGCTGGAGGACTCCAAGGGAGTGGAGTGGGCAACTGGGTGGGAATTAACCCAAGCCCCCGACGCCCTGCCTCTTCAGTGCCAGGAACCGCAGACCTCGTGCGCATGGGCTAAGTGAGCCCCGTGCGCACGGGTGCCTCGTGCGCACGGTTGAAAGTGCAATCTTGCTCTTAAGTGCATCATACTTGGAATTGTTAGGCCCACTTTCGTATTCTGCATTATTGCCTAAAATTGCTAAGTAATAATTAAAATTTGTAATTGTACCTATTCAACCCCCTTCTAGGTCCATCTCGATCCTTTCGATGGTACAAAGCCCGTGGGCATGGGGGCCCCGTGCGCACGGTACAGAGCTTGTGGGCATGGGGTATTAAGGAACTTCGACATGAGGGAATTTTTAAAGGGACGGCTGCGTGTGCACCCTTACCATGCCTTCGCAAACCACTCGGTCTATTTTTCTGAACACGTCGTGAGAGATGGCCTAACACTACGAGAAGGGAATATGTAGAGCACTTGTACCAAAAGAGAAATGAGAAACACACCCAAAAAACTTAGAGAGAAAAGACAAGAAAGCCAACACACCACACACACAAACCAAAAATGGACACAAACCTCAAGAGAGGGCAGTGGCTGAGGCCACCATGTTTGAGTTTATTCGGTATGGCACCGTGAAGATATGAACCTTGGGTCGAAGACCAATACTCATCTTTGAAGCACAAGTGCCACCTGAAGTGGCTAATGTGAAAGATTTGTTTGATTTATACACTTCTAGGATAAGATAACTCATGAGTTGAGCTAGCTCCCCTAGATATGTGCCTACATCTAAGCAAGATATTACGAGAGTATGTGTGTATGAGGAAGAATTTCATCCCAAGTTACTTATATCCACGATATTTAGCTCATGCCTTAACTCACGGAATCTTGCTTCTTCAAGTGGCTTGGTGAAGATGTCAGCTAGTTGATTCTCTGAGTTTACATGGAGTAGTTCAATGTTTCCCTTGGCCACATGATCCCTATTGGAATGATGACGAATCTCAATATGCTTGGTCTTGCTATGTGTCGGTGTACTAAGGTAGGGGTACCTCAGTACCCCAACTTGTGCACGGGCAGTAGCAGCTTCCCGCGGCAGGGCTCACCACGTGCTTGCCGGAGACCTTTCTGCTCCATATAAAGCCATTCAAAAACAAAGTATACAAGACAGAAGATCAAAACCCCGGCAAGTGGAGCTTGCCGGGAAGGCCGTCCCAGGCTCAAGATTACCTCACTAACACGAGACCCTGGCAAGTGGAGCTTGCCAGGAAGACTAGAAGATTACACTTCAGAAGACATGCCTCGGCACAGCATGCGCCCCGGCAGGGCCCGGGGAGCGACAAGCTTCAGAGCCCGGCAAGCTTCCGGGCCCGGCAAGGTCAAGGCCCCGGCAAGGTGCTTGCCGGGGAGAGTTGCAATGTGTGCCCGCGCTCCAGCTCATCGGTCCACGCGTCGCCCTGGGGCCACTCCAGGGACGCGTGGCGGATGGCTGTGCAGCCTGGGGGACACGGTGGCACTCCACGGTGATAAAGCCATCGCCGTGGCAAACGGAGACGCAAGGGCGGGCGCTTTTGGGGTCGACGGCGACGGGCATTAAATGCTCTTGTCCACCACTGTCACAGTAGGTGGTGACCACTGTTCATCCACTGTTGCTCCACTATTCCCGCACTGTTACAACTACCACCACTATCACATTTTTACCCCTTTTCCTACGTTGACACCTGTCGGTGACCCCTTGAGCTATAAAAGGAGGCCCATGCACAACGTAGAAAGGGGTTCGGAACCTAGATCGCTCATTCGCTCGGTGTAGCTAGTTCTTCAAGCTCCCGAGCTCCAACACTCAATAACAAACTAAGCAGGAGTAGGGTTTTACGCGTCCGTCGCGGCCCGAACCTGGGTAAACTGCCCGCGTGCTCTCTACGATCTGCTCTTCGTGCTCCCTCCGCTCCCTTGCCGTACGAACAAGGGGCTCCGGCCTCATAGGTGTTCGTGGTGGACAGTTTCCCCGACATCTTTGGCGCGCCTGGTAGGGGGCGTCGAGGTTGTGCGAACCTGATCCGGCGTTCACGCGGGCGCATTCTTCATCAACCTCTCAAGCTACATCAACTTCATCAGCAACAACAGCATGGCCCCGAAGAAGAAGGCTTCGGAGGTCGCAGGCCCGTCTGCGTCTGTTCCACCACCACCAGAACCAACAGTGGGTGGAGGAGACGCCGGCGGAAGAGTGGTCGCCGGTGAGGAAACTCATGGCACCGCTAAATCCAAGGACAAGGCGGACGGCCGGACCAACTCCAAGGCCTCGGTCTCCGTAGATGCGCCACGTCCATCTCAGCAAACAACAACCCAGCAGCGCCATGGCACAGGAGGTGGCATCCGCTTGCTGGGCCAAGGGCAAACCGGAGGCTCGCGGGATGCTCCGGGCCATCGTCCTGGCACGAGCAAGGCGCGGTCGCCGGGGCGGGACCCTGCTCTTTCTAACCCTGTTAGGAGTCCGAGCATATCCCGCTCCTCGCACCGCTCGCCCCCGCTCCCCTCCTCTCCAGCAGAAGCGCTCGCAAGGGCGCAACTGCTCCTCGATTTCCCTCCAGCGGCAGACAAGGCCGAAGACTGGAGGGCAACAATCCAAAGCCTCATCGCCTTCGCCAACAACGTCACGCCGCAGCAGCCGGCGACCTCGCGGCCACGGCAAGTCGAGAAGACGAAGGCCGACGGCGACAAGACCGTCGGGGGTGCAACCACCATGCACTCCCTGCCACGGAAGCAGAAGACGCCGCCCCGCCGGATCAACGTCGACGACGACTCCACGGCGTCGTCGGATCCGCGGGCTCGTCGGGACCAGCGCCAGGTCCTTGACGACCGGCGACAAGAAGACGCTCGAACGACGATCGAGCGCCGCCGAGAAGCTCGGCGACAATCAGATCAACGAGCTGGGAACGCTGTCGATACGCACGCGCCCGGTGAACTAGGCGACTTGCCGTACGCAGCAGGTTGCCCTGCGTTTACCCGTGAGCTGCGGCGCGTCCAGTGGCCCAGCATGAAGAACTTCAAGCCCGACGTACCGGAGAAGTACGACGGCAAGACGCACCCCTCGGAGTTTCTCAGCATCTACACCATTGCGGTGCAAGCTGCCGGGGGGCGCGACAAGAAGATACTGGCGAACTACTTCCCGCTGGTGCTTAAGCCGAACGTTCGTTCTTGGCTTATGCACTTGCCGGAAGGCTCCATTTCTTCTTGGGCAGATCTTTGCCACCAGTTTGTTGGCGCCTTCACGGGCGGCCACAAACCCCACGGCCAGGAGAGCGATCTCCACATCTTGGCCCAGAAGGAAGGAGAACCTCTGCGCAAGTACATCCAGCGCTTTAGCCGCGTGCAGCACAACATCCCCGACGTCCACCCTGCTGCGGTTATCAGTGCGTTTCACCAGAACGTACGTAACCGCCGCATGCGTGAGGAGATGGCCATGACCAAGATACGGGATGTCAGCGAGCTCTATGCTCTAGCTGATAAGTGCGCGCGCGCCGAGGAGGGAAGGAGACTCCCCGGAGAGGATGCTGGCGCAGGGGGAAGCGACAGCGAGGATGCCGCCCCGGCAAAGAAGAGCCGGCGGCGGAACAATAGAAGAAAGAACAAGAAGGAAGTGCTTGCCGTCGAGAAGTCTGGCAAGGAGGCTCCCGCCAAGCAAACACAGGCTGGTGGCTCCGGCAAGGAGCCTGCCCCTGTAGCGGCAGCCGACAAGCAGGACGGCTCCGACAAGCAATACTGCAAGATCCACCGCACCAAGGGCCACGACCTCTCCAACTGCAAACGCGTCGAGTACCTCGTCGAGCAGCATAAAGCTGAGTACGAGCGGCGCGACAAGGAGAAGGCCCAAGGTGGCGGAGGAGAACCAAGCAAGAAGCGGCCATTCAATGGCCGGGGAGGACGCCGCGGCAAGGCCAAGCAGCGGCAAGGTGACCGACCTCCCCGGGGCCGCGACAAGGATGAAGAAGACGACGACGATGACATGGAGGAAGAAGATAACAGCGAGCAGGAGTTCCAGAAGGCCACGGAAGTCCTGTGCGTCGACGGTGGCGCCTCTCTGCATACTTCCCACCGCCAACTCAAGCAGTGGGTGCGGGAAGTAAATGCAGTAGAGCCGCCCGTGGAGTCGCGCAGGCTCCTCAAGTGGTCCAGCACGCCCATCATTTTTGATCTTGAGGATCACCCTGACCGCACAACAGCGGTCGGGTGTTTGCCGATGTTGGTCTCACCAACCATCCGCAACCTCAAGGTCACCAAAATGTTGGTAGACGGCGTGGCAGGCCTGAACTTGATCTCCTCGGCTGTGATCAAGAAACTCCAAATCCCAGATGGCGAGCTCGAAGAGACCGGTTCGTTCCAAGGAATAAACCCGGGGAGGAGCAAGCCCAAGGGGAAGATAACTTTGCAGTGACCTTTGGCGGGGAGCTCAACTTCAGAACTGAGCGCATCACATTCGACGTCGCCGATATACCATTGCCATATAATGGAATACTCGGCCGTCCCGCCCTCGCCAAGTTCATGGCAGCTTCCCACTACGCCTATAATGTACTCAAGATGCCGGGGCCGATAAGCGTCATCTCTGTCCATGGCGACAAGAAGGACGCGCTTATCTGCGCCAACAAGATCTACCGGGACGCAGCAACCACGGCGGAGAGCAGTACACTTGCCGTTGAAGCTCCCAAGGGGAAGAAGACGAAGACCAAGTCCGGCAAGTGCTCTGGGGCCCACTCCGGCAACCGCACCTCTTCGGAGTGCTGCGCTGCCGTCGAGGACGTTCCATCGAGCTCCACCGGCAAGTGCAAGAAAGGGATGGCCGCTCCTCCGGCAACCAAGAAGGTGTCCGCCAACGAGGACGACACTCGTGGTACCTTCACCATTAGTGCCACGCTTGACAGCAAATAGGAAAGCGCGCTCGTTGCCTTCCTGCGGGCGAATGTTGATGTGTTTGCCTGGCAACCATCTGACATCCCCGGTGTTCCCAGGAAGGTAATTGAGCACAAGCTTGCTGTTTGTCCTCATGCACGGCCCGTCAAGCAGAAGGTCAGAAAGCAAGCCGTGGAGCGCCAAGAATTCATTGCCGAAGAGATCAAGAAGCTAGAAGTAGCAGGCCTGGTTAGAGGCGTGATCCATCCCACGTGGTTAGCAAATCCAGTTGTCGTGCGTAAGGCCAACGGGAAGTGGAGACTGTGTATAGACTTCACCGATGTGAATAAAGCATGTCCCAAGGATCCATTTCCCTTGCCGCGCATTGACCAGATTGTTGACTCCACCGCCGGATGTGAGCTGCTCTCTTTTCTCGATGCATATTCAGGCTACCATCAGATTTTTATGGCCAAAGAAGATGAAGAGAAGACTGCATTTATCACTCCATGTGGCACATATTGCTTCATACGCATGCCCTTCGGATTGAAGAATGCAGGCTCAACATTTGCAAGGGTAGTGCACACTGCTTTTGAGCCACAGATCCACAGAAATGTAGAGGCTTACATGGATGACATAGTGGTGAAGAGTAAGAGCAAGGATACCCTGATCCAAGATTTGGAAGAAACATTTCAGAACCTGCGCAAGATCCAGCTTAAGTTGAACCCCGAGAAGTGCGTCTTCGGAATCCCCTCCGGCAAGCTTCTCGGGTTCTTTGTGTCACAGAGGGGGATTGAAGCCAACCCCGATAAGATAAAAGCCATTGAGCAGATCGAAGCCCCGAAGCGCGTCAAGGATGTCAGGAGGCTTGCAGGTTGTGTGGCTGCCCTCAGTAGGTTCATTTCGAAGTCTGCAGAACGCGCCCTACCTTTCTTCAAAATTTTGAAGAAGGCAGGTCCTATGAAATGGACTCCGGAAGCGGAGGCAGCGCTGCAAGACTTGAAACGGTACCTATCATCCACTCCAATACTTATCGCACCTAGGCCACAGGAGAAGTTGCTGCTGTACCTAGCGGCAACCAACCAGGTGGTTTGTGCTGCGTTAGTAGCGGAGAGGGAGGCCGACGAGGAGTCTACACCACCGGCAAGCGAATCCAGCGACAAGCAGGGGGCTGTTCCGACAAGCTCTGGCCCCGACAAGGAAAACTCTGCGCAGGAGCAAGGAGAAGTGCGGAAAAAGATGGTGCAGCGCCCAGTGTATTTTGTAAGTTCCCTCTTGCAGGGGGCTAGATCAATATACTCTGGAGTGCAAAAGTTGCTTTTCGGCCTCCTCATGGCCTCGAGAAAGCTGCGCCATTACTTCCAGGCACATGAGATAACAGTGGTCACTCGCTTTCCGCTGAAGAGGATATTGCACAATCCGGAAGCAACAGGCAGGATCGTTGAGTGGGCATTGGAGCTATCGAGCTTTGGACTCAAGTTTGAAAGTACTTCAACCATACAGAGCCGAGCTTTGGCAGAATTCATAGCTGAATGGACCCCGACGCCCGATGAGGAAGTTCCAGAGACAAGTGTACCCGTACAAGAAGCGACAAGTGAATGGGTGATGTACTTTGATGGTGCCTTCTCGCTGCAAGGCGCCGGTGCCGGCGTGGTACTCATCGCGCCCACCGGAGAGCACCTCAAGTATGTTATCCAAATGCACTTTCCCAGAGAGCAAGCGACAAACAACACTGCTGAGTATGAAGGCTTGCTTGCCGGCCTCAGGATTGCGGCCGAACTTGGGATCAGGAAGCTGATTGTGCGGGGAGATTCTCAGTTGGTGGTCCGACAAGTTAACAAGAGTTACCAGAGCCCTTTGATGGAAGCTTATGTAGATGAAGTGAGGAAACTTGAAGAACACTTTGAAGGTCTGCAAATGGAGCACGTTCCAAGAGCTCAGAATGACATTGCAGATGGCCTTTCAAAGTGTGCTGCGATGAAGTTACCTGTGGAACCAGGGACCTTCTTGCTCAAGCTGACTCAACCATCCGTTACACCATCAATTGGGCAGTCCAAGAAGAGAAAGTTGGTCTCCGATGACTACTTGCCGGCGGATCTTCCTGAAACCGCCGCCAAGGTCCCCAAGATCAATGATCAGAACGCCGAGGAACAGTTTGCTCCTGCAGATCCAAGGATCTGTGCAGTTGAAGCAAGCGTTCCCGTCAAGCCTCGCCCCGGCGAGCTTGCCGGGGGACCATCCGCTCCGGCGGAACCAGAGGTTCTTGCCGTGGAAGCTGAGGTTCCCGCAGCGGCCCTCATGCCTTTAGTCCTTGCCGTTGAGCCTCGGGCTCCGGCATGGGCGCAGCAGATCGTCCGTTTTCTACAAACCCGAGAACTTCCCGACGACCCAGAAGAGATAGAGAAGATAACCAGGCAGTCAAGTATGTACCAGTTCATGGATAACGAGCTGTACAGAAGAAGACTCAATGGTGTCAGGTTGAAGTGCATTTCCAGAGAAGATGGACAGAAGCTGTTGGCAGAAATACACGGAGGCATATGCGGCCACCACATTGGTGCAAGGGCGCTTGCCGGGAAAGCTTTCCGGCAAGGGTTTTTCTGGCCAGAAGCCCTCCAAGATGCAACTGCACTAGTAACCAAGTGTGAAGCGTGCCAGTTCCATGCCAACCAAATTCATCAGCCAGCTCAAGCTCTCCAGACGATCCCTCTGTCCTGGCCCTTCTCGGTCTGGGGGCTCGATATCCTCGGCCCCTTCCCTCGCGCTGTCGGGGGCTTCGAGTACTTGTACGTCGCAATCGACAAGTTCACAAAGTGGCCGGAAGTGGAACCAGTGAGAAAGGTGACAGCACAGTCAGCAGTCAGGTTCTTCAGGTCGATTGTTTGCCGTTTCGGGATCCCTAACAGGATCATCACCGACAACGGTACACAATTCACTAGTCGCACCTTCATGCAGTACGTCCAAGACCTTGGCGCCAAGGTCTGTTTCGCTTCTGTTGCTCACCCGAGGAGCAATGGTCAAGCGGAGAGGGCCAATGCTGAAGTGCTGCGCGGACTCAAGACAAGGACCTTTGACAGGCTGTGCAAGTGCGGAAAAAACTGGATAGAGGAGCTACCGGCGGCTCTTTGGTCAATCAGAACGACACCAAGTCGAGCCACCGGACAGACACCCTTTGCTCTAGTCTATGGAGCAGAGGCAGTTCTCCCCACGGAACTCGTATACGGATCTCCTCGGGTGCTCGCTTATGATGAGCTCGAGCAAGAGCAACTGCGACAAGATGATGCATTGCTCCTCGAGGAGGAACGTCTCCAGGCTGCTGTACGAGCTGCTCGATACCAGCAAGCCTTGCGCCGCTATCATAGCCGCAAGGTTAAGGCCAGGAGTCTCGAGGAAGGCGACCTTGTTCTTCGGCGTGTTCAGTCCGCCAAGAATTCCAACAAGTTGACGTCGAAGTGGGAAGGCCCTTATCGGGTGAGACAAGTCACAAGGCCCGGAACTGTCCGCCTTGAGACCGAAGAAGGCTTACCGGTGAGCAACTCCTAGAACATAGAGCATCTTCACAAGTTTCACCCATAAGGCGCGGTTGCCGTGACCCGCTCCGGCAACCACCTTTTGTACAAGCCTTGCCGCTGTTGCATGTAACCCTTTGTACAAAGCCGGGCGCAGACCCCGTGCATCAGTAAAGCTTTTGTGTTTTGTGCTATTTGCCTTCTCCATGCTCTTCTTTGTTATTTGCATGCATTATTTGGCATCTTGTGCAACACACATATCCGGTAAGCATTATCACGCCGAAAGGCCATATACTTGTTTCCCTCTTCTTTTTCTTTCCCTCTTAAGCAGAAGGAACGTTCCTCGCGCACAAGTTTGCCGGGGGGGGGGGGAAGGAGATGGAAGAGGAACTGAGTGCTGTTCAAGAAAGGGAAACCTTGCCGGAGAAACAAGCAATATATGAAAGCTAAGTTGCCAGAATTTGAGCAGTTCAAATTTTTAAATTTTTAGTTATCTTCCTTGAACAACCACACTTTGTATGGAAAACCTGTGCGCGGAGGAACCTACCCGTGGCTAGCCGCACCCTTATCTTGTTTTCGAGTACGCTCAACGACTTAAGTGAGCTGCGACAAGTGTCGCGCCCTTGCTTCGTTTTCGAGTTCACTCAGCAAGCTAAGTGTGTTGCGACTAGTTGCGGAAAGGTTGCTTGCCGATAAGACCTTGGCCAGCAGGCTGCTCAGAGTCCAGCACTCAGCGCTCGCGGCAAGGGCCCGTTGCCGGCAAGCTCCCCGGAAGCGTAGGGTTAAAAGCATACAAAGTAAAGGACCAAGACAAGGGAGATAACATTGCACTGATTGATCAAAATAAGATAATATCTTACAAGGGATAACTTGTCGCAATCACTAATAAGTTCGTGCCCATGGCACACTTTGCAGTAACAAAGGAAATAAAAAGGAAGAGGCCTAATCTACGCGGTCGCCTTCAACCCTGGAGATCTTGTTCACCTTGGCGATAATGTGGGCGACCTGCGCCTTCAGCGCCTCCATATCCACGTCGGCCGGCAAGCTGCGGAGAACGTTGACGAGGTTTATGCCAGGATTGCGGTACACTATCTTCGTCAGAACGCGCTCCAAAGTTCCCGCGCAGAGCTGGCGTGACTCCTCGGCCAGTTGCGCGGGAAGCTTCTTCTGAAGATTTGCAAGGGCCGGCGCGACCCCTCTGAAGAAAAGGCTGAGCTTGGCGCTGTGGGGGAGGTTTGGATCCGGAGAGTATATGAGATGCTCAACCCTCAGCGCCATCAGCTCCTTGTCGATGGCAGCGGCGGAAGCCACCAAGTCTTCGGTCCATACCTCGACGGTCCGGCGGAAGTTCTCAGCTGAAGTGGCGGCGCTCTCCACCAGGCCTCGCTCCTTGCGGAGCTCGTCCTTCAGCTTGGTTTCCCGGTCCCGGACGGCGTCGAGCGAGTCCTTCAGCGTGGAAACCTTCAGCTCCAGATCTGCAATCGAGTCCTTGGCGGCCTTCAGCTCGTCGCCTTGCTTGGAAAGGCGCACCTGGAGTTCGGAGTTAGTGTGGGCATCCTTCTTGCGCTCTATGTTGAGCGCGGTGACCCTATCTGTGCTCGCCTTTAGGTACTCCTCCAGCTGCGCCACCTTGGCCTCGAGCTCCTTCTTGGCGGTCTCCGCGGTGGCCGCGGCGGCCTTCGCCTCCTTCAGCTCCCCGCCAAGGGCCTGCTCCCGGGCGGTAAGGTCTTCCTCGTGAGCGTCGAGGTTGACCTTCCGTTGGGTGAGCTCTCCTTCTCGCCGAGACAGCGCTTCTCCGGCGAGTCGCTGCTGCTCCTCGGCCTCAGCTTTCTCCAGAAGCCACTCCTGGTACTCTCCGGCAAGCCTCTCGCGCTCCTCTGCCACGTCGCGGAGGGCCGCCTGGTTGGCGTCGCGGAGCTCCGCAGCGCGTTTCTCCATATCAGCCGCGGCCTTGGCGGTGAGGGCCTCCCGAGACTCAAGCTTCGCCTGCCTGGCCCGGTAGAGGGCCAGGAGCCGGTGGAGCAACTTCTCCTCCTCGGGCTCGTCACTCCCGCCAGGCGCCTCGACAATCTTCAGACCCGCGGAGGCGAGGACCTCTCCATCGAAGGCCTCTCCCTCCGCGGGGGCTCGCGACGAGGATCCCCACGGCACTTGGATGAAGACGCCGTTGGGAGCCTCGAGGTAGAAGCCCGACTGCTCCTTTCCGGCGGAGGGGTCGGCGGCCGGTGCAGCACTCGATGCTCCTGCCGCCTCCGGGCCGGCAGTGCGGTCGCCGTCCCCCTCCCCGGCCGATGCGTCTGCGGTCGGGGCAGTCTCCTCCGCGGCGGGCTCGGCGGCTCCCGCCATGTCTTCAACGATAGGGGCGTTGCCGCCGTCGCCCTGCGCGCCCTCCTCCTCGACGACGATCTCCGTCTCCATCTGCTCTGGGGGAGGAGGATATAGGAGAAGAAGAAAAAGAAGAAGTTCAAGCAAATATCCAAAAAAGACAAATCCGAGAAGACGGAGTTACAAGACCTACCTTGGCGGACTTCGTCGACGACAGGCTCCCTCGCCGGGGAGCTCTCCCTTGGCGGGGTGGCCACCCTCGCCGGGCTGCTCGCCCTTGGCGGGGAGTACCCGCCCTTGGCGGAGCACTCTCCCTCGCCGGAGAGTTCGTCCTTGGCGGGGACGGCGGGGCCTGTGGCTCCTCGGGAGTGATCTCCGGGTGCTCCTGTGGCTGCGGCTCCACCTCTGCACAAGACAATCAAGAAAAAACAAGAACAACAAGATGTTAGTATAAACAAGATCCTCAAGCGCGCCTGACAAGTGGAAAGATCAAGCCCAGACTTACGCTGGGGGTTGCGCTGGGGGCTGCTCCTCGGAGCAGCGCTCGGGTCCGGCAAGCTCGTCACCGGCGCGTCCCCTGTCGCCGCGACGGGCGAGTCATCCTCGACCTCGACCACGGGAACTTTGGCCTTTTTCGCCACTCGCTGGGCCAGGGTCCTGAAATCAAAGCAAGAAGCAAGATCAGAATCATCGAAGAAAGAATCAAGACAAAGTTAAAGAAGATACAAAACTTCAAGTCCTTACTCCTGTTCCTCGTCGTCGTCGTCGTCGCTCAGGGCGGAGAAGTCGAACGCCACCTGAGGCGCGTCCACGCGAGGAGCAGGAGGCGAAGGCTCCCTCGGGCGCTTGGCGGTCCCCGGGGCTGGGGGCTGCGAAGACCCGGCCCCTGTGGACGCCGAGGCCCGGGGAGCAGGCGGAGCAGCCGCTCCGCGCTGTGAAGTCCCTCCTCCACTTGGCGCTGACGTACGGGGCGCCTCCGTCGCGGCCTGTGTGCGGGGCGCCTCCGCCGCGGTTGGTGCGCCGGGCGCTCCCGTCGCGGCTTGGCTCCCCCGGGTAGCTCGCGCCGCCCGGCGAGCTGGTTGTTGTCGGGGCGCCTGCGCCCTCGTCGCCGTCGTCGCCTTGCGGAGGCGCTTCAGCGGAGATCGCCTGGGACTTGCCCGAGGCGGGGAGGTCTCCGATGACGAAGAGGCGTCGTCGTTGAGCCCCAGGGACCCACCGGAGTCCTCGCCGGCCCCGGCGTCCTCCTCCTCCTCTTCGGCCGGCTCGCTGGGCCCAGCGCCCTGCCCTGCGGCCGTGCTCCCTCCGGCACCTCCGGCACCTCCGCTCCCTCCGGCGCCTCTGCTTCCTCCGGCAACGTCGCCCCTCGCGGCGGCCTCGGTCACGATCCCGGGGATTCCAGCATACCTTAGAGAGGGGACCCCGGCGAGCTCGTCGGGCGGAAGCTTGAGCAGCCTGCGGATCTCTGCCTCCTCTGCTTGGCACGATGCCTCCGTAGCCTCTGCCTCTTCAACTGTGAAGCCGAACTCTCCTGCCGCTGCGGCTGCGGCGGCCTCTTCTACCCGAGAAGCGATATAGGCAATCTCCCGGTCGGTGGTGTCCCGGGTGAGCCCCTTGATCTCCTCCTTGTTCTTCGGCACCTCCACCAGGTTGTCGAAGAAGCTCATGATGGCATCTGGCTTGGGCGGTATCCATGTTCGATCTACGCCGTGCGAGTCGCATGCGGGCATCATTGCGCGTAGGGGATCCCGGGCCGTGCTGTTGCATAGGGGCACCACTCCCCGGGGAGCTCTGAACCACTCTGGGTGGGCCGGGTCGTGCTTAAAAAGTTCCCGGACCATCCCCTTCAGCTCCAGCGACGTGAAGTTGAAGTTCAGTCCCGGGCGCAGTCTCATTATGTCCGCCGCGTTGCCGTACTCCCACGCTGGCCTCTTCCTATCCTGTAGAGGGGCAATGCGGCGGCGGAGGAAGTCTGCTCCTACCTCTCCGATGGTCAACTTGGCTACCCGGAGACGAAGAATTCTGACAAGGGCGACGTTGAGCTTGATGTCGTCCGAGTCCAGCTCGCTCCAGTCCCTGCCGCGCACTATGGCAGTTGTGCGCGGCGCGGTGAAGGGCTGCGGCTCGTCCTCTACTATCCAGCACCAGTCCGCGCGCCACTCCTCCCACTTGCCGCGGAGCTCCCCTTGCAGATAGGACTCCTTTTTGTTCAAGCGGAAGACCCAAGAGATTCCTCCGGAGAGGGGAGCGCCGGCCTCTACTCTAGGCGTAAAGAAATGCCTAAACAGCGCTACATTTGGATAGATCCCAATATAGTTTTCGCACAGATGTGCGAAAACCGCCATCGTGAGGATGGCGTTGGAGGTGAAATCTAGAAGGTGGAGGTTGTAGGTGTTCATGATATCGCAAAAAAATTCAGAGAAGGGAGGACAAAGGCCGCAGTGGAAGAAAACAACGAAGAAGAAATACCCGCCGGGGTACATGTCCTTGGCGGCGGCGGGATAAGCTCTGGTCCGAGGATGCGCCTTGGTCTCCTTGGCCCAGAACAAGTAATACTTGTTCCAGAGCTCCCGCGCGCTGAGCCTTGGCGCGAAGACGACATTCCTCTTCCGCAGAAGAGCAAGCCTCGCCACCTGCTCGGATTTCTCTTTCTTGGTCTTCTCCGTCTTCGCCTTCTCGGTCTTCGAGGCCATGGCGGAGGCGGCGAGGAGGGGAGAGCGAAGAGTCCGGCGGCGCCGCAGATGCGGAAGACGGCGGAGGAGGTGTGGAGTCGGAGCGCAAAGGGGAATTTCTGGAGATGGAAGAAGCAATGAAGATGAAGTAAGGTAATGGCCCCTGCTTCCTCTGCTTTTAAGGGGGAAGTGGGGGACGCTCCGCATTTCCCATTAAAGAACGTGGCCACGTTCCCTCCCACGACGCCGCAATCGACGCGTGCCGTTACGGAGGGACGCGGCGGATGCGGAAGGGGATTCGGCGTGCCGTGGGCCGCGCGTGCCCGTGCACTGTTTTGGGCCTGGCCCAACAGCGCTCGGCACCGTGTGTGGCCCAGGCCCGGGGGCTCCTGTCGGTGTACTAAGGTAGGGGTACCTCAGTACCCCAACTTGTGCACGGGCAGTAGCAGCTTCCCGCGGCAGGGCTCACCACGTGCTTGCCGGAGACCTTTCTGCTCCATATAAAGCCATTCAAAAACAAAGTATACAAGACAGAAGATCAAAACCCCGGCAAGTGGAGCTTGCCGGGAAGGCCGTCCCAGGCTCAAGATTACCTCACTAACACGAGACCCTGGCAAGTGGAGCTTGCCAGGAAGACTAGAAGATTACACTTCAGAAGACATGCCTCGGCACAGCATGCGCCCCGGCAGGGCCCGGGGAGCGACAAGCTTCAGAGCCCGGCAAGCTTCCGGGCCCGGCAAGGTCAAGGCCCAGGCAAGGTGCTTGCCGGGGAGAGTTGCGCTGTGTGCCCGCGCTCCAGCTCATCGGTCCACGCGTCGCCCTGGGGCCACTCCAGGGACGCGTGGCGGATGGCTGTGCAGCCTGGGGGACACGGTGGCACTCCACGGTGATAAAGCCATCGCCGTGGCAAACGGAGACGCAAGGGCGGGCGCTTTTGGGGTCGACGGCGATGGGCATTAAATGCTCTTGTCCCCCACTGTCACAGTAGGTGGTGACCACTGTTCATCCACTGTTGCTCCACTATTTCCGCACAGTTACAACTACCACCACTATCACATTTTTACCCCTTTTCCTACGTTGACACCTGTCGGTGACCCCTTGAGCTATAAAAGGAGGCCCATGCACAACGTAGAAAGGGGTTCGGAACCTAGATCGCTCATTCGCTCGGTGTAGCTAGTTCTTCAAGCTCCCGAGCTCCAACACTCAATAACAAACTAAGCAGGAGTAGGGTTTTACGCGTCCGTCGCGGCCCGAACCTGGGTAAACTGCCCGCGTGCTCTCTACGATCTGCTCTTCGTGCTCCCTCCGCTCCCTTGCCGTACGAACAAGGGGCTCCGGCCTCATAGGTGTTCGTGGTGGACAGTTTCCCCCGACACTATGTTGAACCAGATTCTCGGCGATCTTGATTGCACTTTCATTGTCACAACAAAGAGGCACTTTGTCACATTTGACACCATAATCCATCAAAGTTTGCCTCATCCATAATAATTGAGCACAACAACTTCCGGCGGCAATGTACTTGGCTTCGGTTGTCAAGAGAGATATACAATTTTTCTTATTTGAAGACCAACTTACCAACGATCTTCCTAGGAATTGCATTAACCGGAAGTGGACTTGCAGTCAACCTTGTCTCCGACGCAATCTGAATCTGAGTATCCAATTAACTCAAACGAAGATCCTTTGGGATACCAAAGGCCCAAGTTTGGGGTATGAACCAAATATCGAAGGATTCTTTTCATTGCCGAATAGTGGCTCTCCTTAGGAGCGGATTGAAATCTTGCGCACATACACACACTCAACATGATATCTGGCCTAGATGCATAAAGGTAAAGCAATGAACCGATCATTGAGTGATATACCTTTTGATCTAGTTCTTTACCATTGGGATCAAGATGAAGTTGACCATTCGTGGGCATGGGTGTCTTCGTTGCCTTGACATATTTCATCTTGCACCTCTTGAGCATGTCTTGAATATAAAGAGATTGGTTAATGAAGGTGTTGGGGATCGTTGCAGAAATTCAAAAAAATTATACGCATCACCAAGATCTATCTATGGAGTTACTAGCAACGAGAGGGGAGTGCATCTTCATACCTTTGAAGATCGCGATGCGGAAGCACTGCAAGAACGCGGTCGATGGAGTCGTACACGAAGCGATTCAGATCGCGGCCGAATCCGATCTAAGCACCGAACAACGGTGCCTCCGCGTTCAACACATGTGCAGCCCGGTAACGTCTCCCGCGCCTTGATCCAGCAACGAGAGAGGGAGATGTTGGGGAAGACTCCGTCCAGCAGCACCACGACGGCGTGGTGGTGATGGAGGAGCGTGGCACTCCGGCAGGGATTCGCCAAGCTTCACCGGAGAAGAGGAAGGGTTGGGAGGGGGAGGGCTGCGCCAGGCTATAGGGTGCGGCTGCCCTCCCACCCCCTACTATATATAGGGGCAAGGGAGAGGGGGCGGCGGCCGGGTGGGGGGGGACTTGCCCCCCAAGCAGGTGGGGCGCCCCACCCCTAGGGTTTCCCAACCCTAGGCACCTTGGGCCCTTGGGGGGGGGGGCGCACCAGCCCACTAGGGGCTGGTTCCCCCCTTACTTGGTCCACTTGGCCCATCGGGGTAGGTGGCTCCACCCGATGGACCCCCGGACACCTTCCGGTGGTCCCGGTACAATACCGGTGACCTCGAAATCACTCTGGTGACCAAAATATGACTTCCCATATATAAATATTTACATCCGGACTATTCCGGAACTCCTCGTGACGTCCGGGATCTCATCCGGGACTCCGAACAACATTCCGTAACCACGTAGATACATTCCCTATAACCCTAGAGTCATCGAACCTTAAGTGTGTAGACCCTACGAGTTCGGGAACCATGCACACATGACCGAGACTTCTCTCTGGCCAATAACCAATAGCGGGATCTGGATACCCATGTTGGCTCCCACATGTTCCACGATGATCTCATCGGATGAACCACGCTGTCAAGGATTCAATCAATCCCGTATACGATTCCCTTTGTCTACCGGTATAGTACTTGCCCGAGATTCGATCGTCGGTATACCAATACCTTGTTCAATCTCGTTACCAGCAAGTCTCTTTACTCATTCCGTAACACATCATCCCGTGACCAACTCCTTAGTCACATAGAGCTCATTACGATGATGTCTTACTGAGTGGGCCCAGAGATACCTCTCCGTCACACGGAGTGACAAATCCCAGTCTCGATTCGTGCCAACCCAACATATACTTTCGGGGATACTCGTAGTGTACCTTTATAGCCATCCAGTTACGTTGTGATGTTTGGCACACCCAAAGTATTCCTACGGCATCCGGGAAGTGCACAATCTCATGGTCTAAGGAAAGGGTACTTGACATTGGAAAAGCTTTAGCATACGAACTACACGATCTTGTGCTATGCTTAGGATTGGGTCTTGTCCATCACATCATTCTCCTAATGATGTGATCCTGTCATCAATGACATCCAATGTCCATGGTCAAGAAACCGTAACCATCTATTGATCAACGAGCCAGTCAAATAGAGGCTCACTAGGGACATGTTGTGGTCTATGTATGCACACATGCATTATGATTTCTTGCCAATACAATTATAGCATGAATACTAGACAATTACCATGAACAAGGAAATATAATAATAATCATTTTATTATTGCCTCTAGGGCATATTTCCAACAGTCTCCCACTTGCACTAGAGTCAATAATCTAGTTACATCGTGATGAACCGAACACCCATAGAGTTCTGGTGTTGATCATCTTTTACTCGTGGAAGAGGTTTAGTCAACGGATCTGCGACATTCACATCCGTATGCACTTTACAAATATATATGTCTCCATCTTGTATATAACTGTGAATGGAGTTGATGCGGCGCTTGATGTTCTTGGTCTTCTTGTGAAACCTGGGCTCCTTGGCAATGACAATATCTCAAGTGTTGTCACAGAAGAGAGTCATCGGACCCGACGCGCTTGGAATAACTCCTAGGTCGGTGATGAACTCCTTCATCCTGACTCCTTCCTGTGCTGCTTTGGAAGTAGCTATGTACTCCGCTTCACATGTAGATGCTGCCACGAAGCTTTGCTTGCAACTGCACCAACTGACTGCCCCACCATTCAAAATATACACCTATCCGGTTTGTGACTTGGAGTCATCCGGATCTGTGTCGAAGCTAGCATCGACGTAACCCTTTACGACCAGTTCTTCGTCACCTCCATAAACGAGAAACATATCCTTAGTCCCTTTCAGGTACTTCAGGATGTTCTTGACCGCTGTCCAGTTTTCCATCCCGGGATCACTTTGGTACCTCCCTGCCAAACTTATGGCAAGGTTCACATCAGGTCTGGTACACAACATGGCATACATAATAGAACCTATGGCCGAGGCATAGGGGATGACACTCATCTTTTCTCTATCTTCTGCCGAGGTCGGGCATTGAGCTGTGCTCAATCTCATACCTTGCAATACAGGCAAGAACCCTTTCTTGGACTGATCCATATTGAACTTCTTCAATATCAAGGTATGTGCTTTGTGAAAGACCAATGAGGCGTCTTGATCTATCTCTATAGATCTTGATGCCTAATATGTAAGAAGCTTGTTAGGCCCAAGATGCAATTTTATCCCGATCACGTGACACTTACGTGATTGGGGCACAACCGCATTTCGGGCGCTTAGCAAGATGGATATCATTACATACATACATGGGGGGTACAACAATACATACAAGTCACATGAATACAACAACATCAATACAAAGCATCCGACTACGGATGCAAACATGAAAAGCACAACGACATCCATTGTAATGCCCCGGATGTAATACTTTCCCTTTTGGGCAATATATATATCTTTGGCTCCATCTATTCCTTTTCGGGTTCTTTGTCTTTTCGGGTTTTCGTCGTTTTTTTGTGTGCGTGTGTGGCATTCATCCATATATTTTAGTCATGTGCATCACATTGCATTTGTGTTGTCGTTTGCATCCGGTCCCACTCCTTTCTTTCCGTTGTCCGTTTCAAGTTCCGAAGCTCTCTCACGTGTCCATGGCATCCCTGAGGCCTACTTTGGTGTTTGGCCGTGTGATACGTCCAAAACGTATCTATAATTTCTGCTTGCTCCATGCTTCTTTTGTGTGATATTGCTATGATATTTATGCTCTTCCATACACTTTTGATCATATTTGGACTAACCTATTAACTCAGTGCACCACAGTGCCAGTTCCTGTTTTCTGCTGTTTTTCTATTTCAGGTTTCCCCCATATTAAAAGTGCTCCAAAAATTCCAGGAAAAATACAGGAAAAAGCAGCGTACAGGAAGCTTCGAGAAAAACCAAAGCAGGGCCAGAGGGGTGCCAGGGGTGGCCCAGGCGGCCACCTGGCGCGGCCCCACCCCTGGCCGCGCCAGGGGGGTGCCTGGGGCCCCGGCTCCGCCTCTGGTGACCCCTGTTCGTATATATATTCCTCGCGTCCTGAAACCCTCGAGGACGGAACCCTTTTTCGCGATCTCGTCTCTGTTCCGCCGCCGCCGCGCTTCCAAGATCGGGAGCATCAGGAGAACTCTTCCCGGCACCCTGCCGGAGGGGAGAACCACCACCGGGAGCTTCTCCACCACCATGGACGCTTCCCGGATGAGTCGTGAGTAGTCCACCTTGGACCATGGGTCCATGATCAGTAGCTATGTGATGTTCTCCTCCCCTCTTTGTTCTTCATGGTTTAGACCTCGTGAGCTGCCCTACATGATCGAGGCACATATGTAATCTTTATGCTGTTGCTCTGCTGAGTTTGCTGGGATCCGATGGATTATGAGATTATGTTCAGATTGTGTGTGAGTAATATATTTGATTCACCTCTTTTATATTTATGTTCTTGAGTAATTCTTGCATGTTCTCCGTTGCTGTTTATTGCTTTGGCCGAGTAGTAGGTAGTAACTCCAAGAGGGAGCATTATGCTTGATTGTGGGTTCATGCCCCCGGATGACTAGCTTGAGTGACAGAAACATGAGTCTAGGGGATGTGCTGTTGCCACAAGGGGGAAAACAACGGTGCTTGTACTTGCGGGTGCAAGGATTGTTTACTTTACGCAAAGTTCTTTTAATGCAGTTGTCTGTTCCTTTGAGTTTACACTTTGGGTGGGATTCACAACTTAATACCAGCGAGATATTCTGGATAGATATCTCAAGGTGGATGATTAGTAGTAGATGCAGATGGATTTCGGTCTACTTGCCTTGGCGTACCGCTCATGCTTTTGAGCCTCTACCTTTCTTTGCAGCATAGTTAGCATTGGTTTGCGCACATAATCCTGTCAATTGCCCAGCTATAATTTGTTTACCTCACTTTGCTGTTTTATCGTCTTTTGGGAGAGAGACATCACTAGTGAACATCATGGGACCTCGGTCCATATTACCACCACTGATCACACCCGCTATTTACTTCGTGTCTTTATATCCTAGTTGCAGTCATACCTATCATTATTATCTCTTGTGTTTGATCCTTTGTAAACAACAAGGCCGGAGGGATTGACAACCTCTCTGTACTCGTTGGGAGCAAAGTTATTTGTATCTGTGTGCAGGTCCCGTCAACCGCTAAGTTTCTGGCGTCGTTGACACCTTCTTGTCGACCCTCGGAGTCTCACGGGATTCGATCCTAGGTATCTTTGCCAAGGGAAACTTGCTGCTACGCTACATCTCAAACCTTCCACTTGGGGTAACCAACAAGGGGCGAGAAGCCATCAAGCAAAGTTTCTGGCGCCGTTGCCGGGGACTCCACTCTTCGAGATAGGGGAGTTGGACACTATCTTTTATCTTTGCTTTTTAGTCTTGTTAGTTTACCTTTCAGTTTTTGCTTTAGTGTCCTTTACCAAAAATCACAAAAATAGTTATCTTGCTTGCTGCTGCTATGGGTTCCACCGAGAACACCAAGTTGTGTGACTTCACTAGTCATAACAACAATGACTTTATCTGCACACCTATTGCTACACCTGCCACTTCAGCACCTTTTTATGAGATTAAACCTGCTTTGCTGAACCTAGTTATGAAAGATCAATTCTCCGGTGCTGGAGATGATGCTGCTTTGCACTTAAATAATTTTGTTGAGCTCTGTGATATGCAAAAGTACACAGAAATAGATGGTGATATTGTTAAGCTTAATCTTTTTCCTTTCTCCTTGAGAGGAGGAGCTAAAATTTGGTTTCAATCCTTGCCTAGGAATAGTATAGATTCTTGGGACAAGTGCAAGGATGCCTTTATTGGGAAGTACTATCCCCCTGCTAAAATTATCCAATTAAGGAGTAACATAATGAATTTTAAACAATTGGATAATGAACACGTTGCCCAAGCTTGGGAACGCATGAAATCTCTTGTCATGAACTGCCCTACTCATGGTTTGACTACTTGGATGGTTATCCAAACTTTTTATGCAGGCTTGAACTTTACCTCGCGGAACTTGTTAGATTCGGCCGCGGGAGGAACCTTTATGTAAACTACACTTGGTGCTGCCACGAAGCTTCTCGACGAGATGATGACCAATTATTCCCAATGGCACACCGAACGCGCTCCAACAGGTAGGAAGGCAAACTCTGTCGAGGAGATTTCCTCCCTAAATGAAAAAGTTGACTTGATCATGTCTCTACTTTCCAAGCAATCTTCTATTGATCCTCATGATGTTCCTTTAAATTCTTTGATTGCTCAAGATCAAGTAGATGTGAACTTTATCTCTAGAAACAATTTCAATAACAATGCTTATAGGAGTAATTTTGGTAGTCACCCTAGACCGTTCCCCTCTAATTCCTATGGGAACAACAATGCTTATCCTAGCACCAAGAACTCCACTTCTGAACTAGAGATTATGCTTAAAGACTTCATCACTACCCAAAAGGCCTTCAATAAGAGTGTAGAAGAAAAACTAGACAAACTAGGTAATCTCTCTTCGAAGGTAGACAATTTAGCCCATGAGGTAGAGTTGCTTAAAATTAGAACTTCTCCTCTTGAGGAGAGGAAGACCACTCCTATGAGTGCTATTCAAGTGCAAATTAATGAAAACATTAGGATGATGGCTAAACTTAAAGAGAGATGGGCTAGAGAAAAGAAGGAAGAAGATAGAATTAAGAGCCTTCCTACCCACCACACTGTTGCTACTATCCAAGTTGTTGAGGATATCCAAACTCTTAGCACCCAATGCACTCCTAGTCCCATTGGACCTATTAATGGTGATGCTATGACCTCAACCATAGAAGAAACTCCTATGACCATAGAAGCTACCAAACAAGTGAGCCTAAAGGACACCACTACCACTTTACTTGATAGTAATGACCTTGATTTTGATAATTGCACACTTTCTGAAGTTATTGGTTTTCTTCACAAGATGTCTAGAGATCCCCACACTAGCACACTTAATCTTGCCTTCACGGAGCATATCACTAATGCTCTTATCAAAGCTAGGGAGGAGAAGCTTAGGGTAGAAGCCTCCATACCTAGAAAGCTAGAAGATAGTTGGGATCCTATGATTAAAATTAAGTTGAATAACTTCTCTTGCTATGCTTTATGTGATGTTGGAGCTAGTACCTCCGTTATGCCCAAAAGAATATATGATATGTTTAAATTGAAATCTTTTGATCCTTGTTCTTTTGGTGTTCGTCTTGTTGATTCTTCCGTAAAGAAACCTTTGGGGAAGATCGACGATGTTCTTATCATTGTCAATGACAATTATGTTCCCGTTGATTTTACTATTATGGATATTGAATGTGAACCTTCATGTCCAATTATTTTGGGACGTCCTTTTCTTCGCACCGTTGGTGCTATCATTGACATGAAAGAGGGGAATATAAAATTCCAATTCCCTCTCAAGAAAAGAATGGAACACTTCCCTAGAAAGAAGATTAAGTTGCCTTTTGAGTCCGTTATACAGGCTAGCTATTCTCTTACTCTTGATAAAACTTGATCTTCTCCTTTCTGCATCATGCCTAGCTTAAAGGCATAAAAGAAAGCGCTTTTGGGAGGCAGCCCACAACGAATTAGGTTTTATTTTGCTTTTGTTGTGTCTTGATGTTTGTTACTACAGTAGCATCATCATTGTATCTTTTCTTTTCAGCTTTGTGCCAAGTTTAGCCTCCGATTGCAAGAAAGTTCAAAAGTTGTGACGTGCAGTCCAGAAAACAGATTCTGTCCTTGGACAGAAAAATTCGAATAAAATCACCAGATTATCTTTTTGATCTGAACTATTTTGACAGCGTGCTCTATACAATTGGCTTTCGGGCGTCTGTTCTGAGTTTTTTGATTTGAGTTGCAGAAGTGCCCCGAAAAAATTATTTACTACCTGCTGGTCTGTTTTTCACAGATTCTGTCCTGTTTTGCCTTTTCTTCGTTTTGCAAACCTTGAGCTTGCTTTTTATTTGCAAAAACCTTTTGGCAATCTTGAGAAACAGTAGCTCTTCAAGATTATCTTTATTTCCAGTAGGGAAAAGTTATTTTATTGTGGGTACTAACCTCGCTAATCAGATTATGATGAGTTATGTATGAAGGGAGTTTTCAAGTGTGCGAGGGAAGATGATAAAAAGATTCAGGAGGGTCAAACGCTCAAGCTTGGGGATGCCCCCATGCACCCCCAATAAATATTCAAGAGGACTCAAGCGTCTAAGCTTGGGGATGCCCCCATGCATCCCCTTCTCCATCACCAATTATCAGTTCGTCTTTCGTTCCACTATAATTATCACTTCATGTGTTATGTGCTATGCTTGGAGCGTCTTTCTCTTAGTTTCCTTTTTAGTTTTCTTTAGCTTTGCTTGCTATTCATAACAAGTTAGAACCTAGCTTTCTTTGTGTGGGAGAGAAACACGCTCCACTTCAACCTAGAACACAACATAGAATTTTCATGCTTATCTTTGCTGTGTATGTTCTTTGTCTTTCCATAGCTGCTGTCATGTTTAGCTCTTAGTTTTCATGCTTTTCTTTTTAAAGAGCTTTTGTTTAGTTGGTTGCTGAACTCTCTTGAGTTTTCATGTTTATCTTGTTAAGAGAGTTTGCCTGTTGCACTGAGTTGTGTGTCTTAACTTAAAGTAGGTAATTGAGGTTGCTATTTAATTTTAGTAGTAACTCGCAATAGTTTTGAGGTATTGTCATGAGTAATGTCTGAACTTTTGGTGTCAAGAGCTTTAGCCTATTAGTGATAGATGTCGTATTTTGGGCAATCCGTGTTTATTTTCGAAAACCTACAAATAGTTGAGAACTTTAGCTACTAAATGGATCACTAATCTTTGGAGGGATTGAATATTAGAGTACACTCACGTACCATGAGCCGAGGATGCGCAAGGATAACCAAACGCCCATACACTCCTCCTCGGGGTACTTGTCTCTTTGTGAACCTCCTAATTAGATTGAGAGTTACCGATAATAAGTGCATGAGTTCTTCGGACTAATGTGAGTATTCGAAAGTTGACACTTCCACCTAGCCATATTTTTCTAGCCTCTTCGGTACCGTGCATTGCCCTTTCTCACCTCGAGAGTTGGCGCATACTTCGCCGGTGCATCCAAATCCTTGGCACGATACGCTCTGTCATCATAAGCCTCATTATATCCTTCCTCAAAACAGCCACCATACCTACCTATCAAGGCATTTCCATAGCCTTTCCGAGATATATTGCCATGCAACATCCATCTTCTCATGACTTGATCTTCATGTCATACATGCTTTTTGCTTGATCGATGAGCCGCATGCTAGTTGGGCCTTGCCCTAATCATTGCTACATGACGCGCTAGTATCATTGCATATCCTGCTACACCGGCAGAGGCATACATTTGCATACATCATGATAGTTTCATTTTCTTTATGTTGAGTACTTTTGTAAAGTATGAAAGATCTTCTATACTTCTTGTAATTTGTAGAGTGTTGCCCCTAAAGTGAGGAAAAGATCCCAAAGAGGACAAAATCAAAAGATCCCAAAGAGGACAAATGAGAGTTAAATAGAAAGAGCCATTGATGCCACAAAAAAATAAAAAAAATAGAAAAAAGAGAAAAAGAAATAAAAAGAGAGAAGGGGGCACACTACTATTCCTTTTGAGAGATCCACACTCGTACTCCATCTTATACCTTGTACTCCATAGAGATTATCATTCATGCATATAGCTATGTGGGGACCTTCACACTATAGAACTTGGCTTGTATATTCCAATGATGAGCCTCCTCAAAAGAGCTCTAGGTCTTCTTGAGCAAGCAAGTTGGATGCACCCCCACTAGTTCCATTGGAGAGCTTACCTTAGCTCATATGTGCATCCGTTACATGGCAATCCCTACTCCTCACATCATATCTATCATTTGGCTTTCTCTCATCGATGATTGTCCTCATTGATGTGAGCCTTTCACACCTTTTTTGTCTTTCCCCTTCATCATTTTTCTCTCTTTGCCATCCTAAGTGTCAACTTTCTTGCTTACGCTCATCCATTGCATGAGTGCTCAAAATATCAAAAGGGAGTGGATCATTTTGACTTGTACCTGGCTGACGGTCTGGGGATGAGTCAAGATAAGATTCCAAAGAAGACCAAGTGTGAAACTTTAGTAGATTAAGTTCTCAACAATACAAAAACTATATTTTACTCTCTCATATATCCCTATCCCCTTTCTTGCATGCAAACACCATTTGGAGACATTCGAGTCACGGACAGCGAGAGCTCTTGCACCTTTATGTTCTTATGTTGCTTGTTACAATGCTAATATAGACTCTTGCTTGTTATGACTTGAATTGAATTACATGCCTTGATTGCTTTACTTAAAAGTTCTTATATGATTGGTAGCATGTCACCATAGAAATTATGCTTGTTATCATTTACCTACTCGAGGACGAGCAGGAATTAAGCTTGGGGATGTTGATACGTCCAAAACGTATCTATAATTTCTGCTTGCTCCATGCTTCTTTTGTGTGATATTGCTATGATATTTATGCACTTCCATACACTTTTGATCATATTTGGACTAACCTATTAACTCAGTGCACCACAGTGCCAGTTCCTGTTTTCTGCTATTTTTCTATTTCAGGTTTCCCCCATATTAAAAGTGCTCCAAAAATTCCGGGAAAAATACAGGAAAAATCAGCGTACAGGAAGCTTCGAGAAAAACGAAAGCAGGGCCGGAGGGGTGCCAGGGGTGGCCCAGGCGGCCACCTGGCGCAGCCGCACCCCTGGCCGCGCCAGGGGGCGCCTGGGGCCCCGGCTCCGCCTCTGGTGACTCCCCTTCACATATATATTCCTCGCGTCCCGAAACCCTCGAGGACGGAACCCTTTTTCGCGATCTCGTCTCTTTTCCGCCGCCGCCGCGCTTCCAAGACCGGGAGCATCAGGAGAACTCTTCCCGGCACCCTGCCGGAGGGGAGAACCACCACCGGAAGCTTCTCCACCACCATGGACGCTTCCCGGATGAGTCGTGAGTAGTCCACCTTGGACCATGGGTCCATGATCAGTAGCTATATGATGTTCTCCTCCCCTCTTTGTTCTTCATGGTTTAGACCTCGTGAGCTGCCCTACATGATCGAGGCACATATGTAATCTTTATGCTGTTGCTCTGCTGAGTTTGCTGGGATCCGATGGATTATGAGATTATGTTCAGATTGTGTGTGAGTAATATATTTGATTCACCTCTTTTATATTTATGTTCTTGAGTAATTCTTGCATGTTCTCCGTTGCTGTTTATTGCTTTGGCCGAGTAGTAGGTAGTAACTCCAAGAGGGAGCGTTATGCTTGATTGTGGGTTCATGCCCCCTGATGACTAGCTTGAGTGACAGAAACATGAGTCTAGGGGATGTGCTATTGCCACAAGGGGGAAAACAACGGTGCTTGTACTTGCTGGTGCAAGGATTGTTTACTTTACGCAAAGTTCTTTTAATGCAGTTGTCTGTTGCTTTGAGTTTACACTTTGGGTGGGATTCGCAACTTAATACCAGCGAGATGTTCTGGATAGATATCTCAAGGTGGATGATTAGTAATAGATGCAGATAGATTTCGGTCTACTTGCCTTGGCATACCGCTCATGGTTTTGAGCCTCTACCTTTCTTTGCAACATAGTTAGCATTGGTTTGCGCACATAATCTTGTCAATTGCCCAGCTGTAATTTGTTTACCTCGCTTTGCTGTTTTATCGTCTTTTGGGAGAGAGACATCACTAGTGAACATCATGGGACCCCGGTCCATATTACCACCACTGATCACACCCGCTATTTACTTCCTGTCTTTATTTCCTAGTTGCAGTCATACCTATCATTATTATCTCTTGTGTTTGATCCTTTGTAAACGACAAGGCCGGAGGGATTGACAACCTCTCTGTACTCGTTGGGAGCAAAGTTATTTGTATATGTGTGCAGGTCCTGTCAACCGCTAAGTTTCTGGCGCCGTTGACACCTTCTTGTCGACCCTTGGAGTCTCACGGGATTCGATCCTTGGTATCTTTGCCAAGGGAAACTTGCTGCTACGCTACATCTCAAACCTTCCACTTGGGGTAACCAACGAGGGGCGAGAAGCCATCACCATGTGACATCTCCGGTTTGGCGTGATACTTGTCGTGTGTTGTTGTTTTGGTGTGTGTAACCCGCCTGTCAAATCTCATCGCGTTTGGAGTTCGTTTGGTGCCCCAACAGTTATTCTCGTGGGCTGAAAGTACCTCCTCTTTGAGGCCAAAGACACCCCTCCAACAGCCCACCAAACCAACCCAAACCCCTCCCTTCATCTAGGCCATCCAATTCTGATCGCGTGGCCAAAAACCACACCTCATTTGGACAACCCTAGCTCCTTGTGCCTATATATTTGTCCATCTTCCCCAATTTTTGCCCTAAAAAAAACCCTAGACCATCATCCCCTTCCTCCAGCCATCTTCCTCCACTCCGCCCGGAGCTCGCCGGAGCCGCGCCACCCTTCGCCGCCGCCCTCTCCACCTCGCCTCCAGCCAGATCCGGCGAGGAGCCGCCGGATCCAGCCGGCCCCCGACCTCCCCGGTCCTTCCCTCGCAGCAGGCCGCAAGGGGCACTCCTCCTCCCGTCGCCCTCCAACCTCGAGCCCCTTCGCCCGGGCCTCCTCCCTCCACCAGGCCGGCCCAGCAGCCGCCACCGCCTCCGATCGGGGATCGGGAGGATCCCCCGATCTGCCAGCCGCCGCGCCAGCCCTAACGGGCCCGAGGGCGCCGCCCGATCCGCTACTCCGCCAGGACCCGATCCGCCCGCGAGCCCGTTTGACTCCGCGCCGCCGTTGACCCCGCTTTGACCAGATCCGCCTGAGAAGGCTGTCTCCGATTTCCACTAAGTCCCAGTATTTTGTTGTCTGATGCTAATTTGTTTTAGTGATAACTTTTTGTGTGATGGTCCGATTTGAGTGAATGATATGTCAAAATGTTCGTGGATACATGTACTACATTTTGTTCCATTGTGCCATGCATGTTTGAGGTCATCTAGATGCTTAAATATCTGCTGCAAGAGTGCTACTTGTTAAAAACTGCTGTTTGTAGTTGTTTTCATGCCATCGTTGCAATGTGATATCTTGGTGCATGTTTATCCAAATGATGCAAATGATATGTCCACATGTTCGTGTTGAGATGCTCTACATGTTGATTGCTTTAGCTTGCATGATAGATTTCATCTTGCCATGCTTATCTCCTTTGCAAAGTGCTATGTGGCTGTTATGTCGTTAAACTTGTTACGAGATGCCTCGTAGAGGAACTTGTTGCTATCGTTGTGTTTGTCCCCTTGATGCATGCTTAGATGTTTTGGAATCACCATCATGTGCACTTTGCTGTGGTGCTTACCACTTGCCATGTTTAGTTTTGAGGTGACTTAAACTTGCTCACAAAGATGCCATGATGAAACTTCTGTTTTAACACTTAGTGAAATTTCACTAAGTCTGGAATCTGTAATTTCTAGATGCCATGTTTGCTTGTTGTTCTAGGACAATCCATGATAGTTTTGGGGTGACTCTTGATGATTCCTTGTTGTGTATATTGTTGGCTATCCATTCATGCTCTCACATGCTTATTTGAGTGGCTGTAGCATATTTAACGTTTGCTCCCAAGTTGCAACAAATTACTGCTGTCAGGATTTTGTTGTCAAGTTCAATATGTCATAGCTTGTTGCTATTGATCCATGGCTCCTTTGGGGATGCTCCAATGGATTTGTTTGCTGTAGAGTATGTCTAGTTTATGTCTGTGCTCCTTTCCATGATGTTTGAGTGCTGTAGGCCATTTATCTCTTGCCCCGAAGTTGCTATGTGGCTGTTGTTTTCAGCTTGTCCATGTTTATTGTTTCGGGTGTAACTTTTAGCCCGTTGCTCCGTTTTGAGCAAGTCTTATATGAAACTTGTGTGATTTTGCATGTAGATTCATAATATCCTATTGTTATCATGATTTGAAGCATTTTGCTTGATCCATATTTTTGTGCTGTAACACTGTGCTTCCTAAGTAGACTTTCTGTGCTTCCATAGTGCATCTGTTTTGCTTCCATAGTGTATCAGTCATGCATCCAGTAATTTTTCTGCGCATTGCATCTTGTTTGATTCGTTGCCTTGTGTTCTTGTGTTTGAGTAGAGCCGAAAGCTGAGACCGAGTACGAGTACGAGCACGAGGTTACTACCGAGGTTGAGAACGAGGACCCCTCTTACGATCCCATCGACAACTCTTCAGGCAAGATGACCGAACCCCGATAACATTACTATCTTTGCCTATTGCTAGAAGTCTCGATCTATAGTTTTGCCTCGATGCCCATGTTTTCTCCTGTCAGCCTCCTATTGTAACCATGAACCTGTTTAACCACCCTACCTATGCAAACCATTGATTGGCTATACGTAGGCTTCGCTCAGCCCCTCTTATAGCATTGCTAGTTGCAGGTGAGGATTGAAGATTCTTGCTTGTTGTTGAAGCTTGTTGGGATATCACACTATATTAATTATTAAATGAAATCATCTATATATTGGTAATGGGTGGAAGGCTAAGCCTTTTGCTTGGTGAGTTGTTCCACTCATGCCGCCTTAGGAACCGTATAAACCGGTGTTATGTTCCTTGATTATGCGTTCCTCACACGGTTGGGGTTATGGGACCCCCTCGATAAACCGCTAAGTGCTAAGTCTTTTCCAGCAAGTCCCAACATTGGTACTATTTGCCTAATAACTAAAAACTTGCATAGGGAGTAATTAACCCTCTTTCTTAATCAACAACCCCGGGCCAGTGCTCCACATGAGTGTTGGTCCGAACTGGGCAACCTGCGGGCCACCTCGAGGGAAGTCAAGGTCTGGTAAAAACCCGTAGGTTGTCCCATCCGGTCGTGGCCTGAGACTAGATACGCGCGGCTACTGTCAGGGTGTCGGCACGCCGGGAGGATTTGCTGGATTAGCCTTACCTTAGTCGGAGTATCTTGAGCACGGGATTCCGAGAATACTCGGGCCTTCCCACCTTGGAGTTGCGACTCCGCGGATCGTGGGCTTGTCATGGGCCAAGTTGGAACACCCCTGCAGGGTTATGAACTTTCGAAAGCCATGCCCGCGGTTATGTGGCAGATGGGAGCTTATTAATATCCGGTTGTAGAAAACTTGACACCATGTTCCAATACACTACCAGCGTGAGTACCGTGACGGTCATTTTCCGAAAGGGATTCAGGAAGTGAACACGGTGGGGTTATGTTTGACTTGCTTTAGTTAGGATCACTTCGTGATCATCTCTCGACCGAGGCACCTTCTCTTCTCTCTCTCTTTTACGTAAGCTAAGCTAGTGCTGCTGTAGACTCTTGTTCTTTCTTCAGCCTTGTTCCTCACCCAAGGCTTGAATAGTCGTGTTACCCGAGAACGGGATTTCCGAGTCCTCTGTGGCTCACAGTTACTTCAACACACCAGATGCATGTACGATGGTGAGCTACTCAGGCGATGGCACTGAGCTAGACTGGGAGTACGACGAGGAGCGTAGCCGTTACTATGTGAACTATCCGGTTGATCAGTAGAGCTTCTACTAGGATTCGATCTAGACCTGTGGTTTAATGTTATGTTTGGTATCTTGTCATTTGGATTTTACCCTTAGATGGGCTGTGATGCTTATTGAATGATGATTGGTTATGTAATGTATTTGGGTGACGTGGCGAGTGTAAGCCAACTATCTTTTCAGTTTTCCATCCCTATTTTTACATGAGATGTGCAAAGGTACCAAACTTGCGATCATTCCAGAATGGGCTTATATCTTTAAGTCGTGCCTCGACACGTAGGAGATATAGTCCCATCCTGGGCATTACAAGTTGGTATTCAGAGCCTTCTCCGACCTAGAAGCCCCCACTGTTTGATCGAATCATTGACGGTCGAGTCTAGGCACACACTGAAAATGTTTTGAGTCCTATATTTATATCGGAGAGTAGGAATTCTTTTGCTCCTCATCCCCTTTCACTCTGGTGAGGACTTGTGACGACTACTCTTGCCTCTTCTACTTTCAAAAATTGCACCAATTTTTTTTTAGGAATCTCGCGAGTATTGTTGGATTGTTTCGATGTCTTTGTGACGAGAATATTGTTCTCGATGCCTCCTGACATTAGGGGTTGTGGCAGTGTCCCGGGGAGTTGAGCTTTGGGGTATTGTCATCACTAGCATATCGTGACAGTACTAGAATGCTTAAGACGGCCAACATCGAAAACTCTCCTATACGGTTATGTGGCAAGATAACCCCGACATCAGCCAGTACTGGGGAGGTAGTTCGGGAGTATTGCCATAGCTTTGTATAGTGGATGCTTTTCGAAGGTCCAAGGTAGACGGTTTCTGAGAACAACTGGTTATGTGTTGAAGGATGGATACAGCTGGATGTAGGTTTAGAGTTGATTGCGCGGTGCTTCCCCTGTATCCCCAACACCTGATTGCATAACTGGAAACTTTCGGAAATTAATAGGTGGGTTTATCCAGTAGATCGTAGGCATTCTTCCAACGAATGCAGGTTAGCGAGTTCGTGGTTCTACATTGAGTGAAGTGGTTTTATGGCCGATGTTCCGATCGGGAGTTGCATCTTAAAAGGTCCTTGGCTATGCTGATCCGGGGATCGCAAAACCCTTTCGTAACGCGTTCATAAGCTTTCAGCACAAAGATGTCGAACGAAGCTCCTATCTTGTGTTTGTTCCATCTGTACCTTGTGTTTTTTCTTATTTACCTTTTGTCTCCCAGTGGCTTCTCGTGAAGATTGTTGTTATCATTAACTGAGAATTTCATTCGTTCCTCTTGTTCGAATGATTCTTGTGAAGACTATGTTGCATTTCTATCCGTTGTTTCAGCTTATACCTTCTTTCAATCAAATTGCTGATTGGTGGTCATCTCTTTCAGGATGGCTCCGAAACGGGTTCCCAACGCTAACCCAGAGGGTGAAGAGGTTCCAGATCGTCCTCCTTCCCCTCCTCCTCCGTCTGAGGCCTGGAGAGCGATTATGCAGACTACAAACCAGAACACCCAGATGTTGATGCAGATGATGCAGCAGATGCAAGCAAATCAAGCAAATCAGGGTGGTCCAGGGAACCAAGGCAATTTCTTCAACCAACAGCACCATGCTACGCTCAACCAGTTCTTGGCCAATCAACCAAAGGCTTTCAGTTACTGTGTCGACCCTCTCGATGCTGAAGATTGGATTACCGATATCAAGAAGCATTTTGAGTGCAGCAACGTAAGGCCTGAGGACTATGTGAAATTTGCAGCATTCCAACTCAAGGACCAAGCAGCTGACTGGTGGCAGTAGTACAAAGACTCCGAAGAAGGGCGTGTGATCTCTTGGGATGATTTCTGCAAGGACTTTCGCTCTCACCACATTCCAACAAGTGTCATCGAGGGTATGCGTGAGCAATTCCGCAACCTGATGCAAGGCTCTATGACTGTCTACCAGTATAATGTCAAGTTCCAGAATCTTGCCCGCTATGCCAAGCAAGACATACCAGACGCCAAGAGAAAGATCTATCAGTTTTGTGGAGGTCTCAAGGATGAACTTCAACTTGCTCTCACCTTGTTCGAGCCTGAGGAGTTCGACAAATTCTATAACCTGGCACTCAAGCAAGAGGCATCCCAGCTCAAGATGGAGGCTTCCAAAAAGAGGATTCGAGATGCCGTTCACTCCTCCTCATCTTCTCAAGTGGTCGCGAAGCAACAGAAATTTTGGCTTCCACCTCCTCCTGTGATCCGAGCTCCTTACAACAACAACAGCAACAAGAACTCCGGTGGTCGTGGTTTCTCCCACCCACCCAACCCAAGCAACCAGTCGAAGAATCAGTTTCAGTCTCAAGGTTCCAAGTCAAGTGGTTCTCATTACCGTCCTCTCTCAGAAGTGGTCTGCAACAAGTGCACTCAGAAATGTCACTATGCTAACAAGTGCCCCAACCCAAAGCGACTTCCGCCTCCTCCACCTGTCAGCACAGCTATTGTCAAGCACAATCCCAAGCATGCAAGAGTAAATCTGATGAATGCAGCGCAAGCGGAGAATTCTTCTGATGTGATTTTGGGTAACCTTACAGTTAACTCTATCCCTGCAAAAGTTTTGTTTGATTCGGGTGCTTCATGTTCCTTCATGTCATATCCATTTGCATCCAAGAATAATGTTCACTCTGAAGCTTTACCAAGAACTTTGAGTGTTATATCACCTGGCAAGAGATTGAGTTCTAGTATGGTGGCTTCGAATGTATCTATTCGCATGGGTGATTATCGTTTCTGGCTAATCCGGTTATTCTCGGCAATTCCGACATCGACCTTATCCTAAGAATGGATTGGCTTTCTCAGCATGATGCTCAAATTGACTGTGCACAGAAGGAAGTCAAGATTACTCATTCCGATGATGATGTGATTATCTTCGCCTCCAGGGATAACACAATCAGGCTTTTCTCTCTCAATGACAAGGGCGAGATGAACGCCATATCTCAAATTCCGGTGGTAAACGAATACGAAGACGTCTTTCCTGAAGAACTTCCAGGCATGCCTCGACACCGTCAAGTGGAATTCGTCATTGAACTCGAGCCGGGTACTGAGCCAGCATGCCGGCGTCCGTACAAGCTCTCTCCTAAAGAGTTGAAGGAGTTGAATAAGCAGCTTGATGAACAGGAGCGTATGGGTCTGATCAGGCCTAGTACGTCTCCTTGGGGCTGTGGTGTCTTATTTGACAAGAAGAAGGATGGCACGGAGCGTCTCTGCGTTGATTACCGGCCATTGAACAAGAAGACAATAAAGAACAAGTATCCGCTCCCCAACATCAACGAACTGTTCGAGCAGCTCAAAGGAGCTAAAGTGTTCTCTAAGCTCGATCTCAGAATGGGCTATCACCAGATTCGCATTCGAGAAGAAGATATCCCCAAGACTGCCTTCAGAACGAGCTACGGCTCATATGAGTATACAGTCATGTCCTTTGGTCTCGCCAATGCTCCACTTACCTTCTCGAGAATGATGCACTACATCTTCAACCCCTACACCGGCGAGTTTGTGCTTGTGTATCTGGATGACATTTTGGTATTTTCCAAGAATGAAGAAGATCACGAAAAGCACCTCCGTCTCGTTCTCGACAGACTCCGTGAACATAAGTTCTATGCCAAGTTCTCCAAGTGCGAATTTTGGCTCGATAAGGTCTTGTATCTGGGCCATATCATCTCCGCTGACGGTATTGCGGTGAACCCCGAGAAAGTTGAAGCAATTGTCAACTGGGAACCTCCTCAGAACGTGAAGCAACCCCGAAGCTTCCTTGGTCTTGCCAGCTATTGCAGAAGGTTCATTGAGAACTTCTCCAAGATTGCCAAGCCTCTTTCCAACTTGCTGCAGAAGAATGTCAAGTACTACTGGTCTCCATATTGTGAAGTGGCATTCAAAACTCTCAAAGAAAAGCTCGTCTCTTCTCCAGTTCTTACTCCTCCAAATGAGTCCAAGCCCTACGAAGTATTCTGTGATGCTTCTCCTCAAGGACTTGGTGGTGTGCTTATGCAAGACAAGAGAATTGTGGCATACACTTCTCGTCAATTGAAGCCAAGTGAGAAGAACTAACCCACACATGATCTTGAACTAGCAGCTGTGGTACATGCTTTGATTACGTGGAGACACCTTCTGTTGGGCAGAAAAGTCGACATCTTCACCGATCACAAGAGCTTGAAGTACATCTTCACACAGCCGAATCTGAACCTCCGCCAGACTCGTTGGGTCGAAATGATTCAAGAGTATGATCCCAGCATCGAATACACACCTGGCAAGGCGAATGTGATTGCAGATGCTTTGAGCAGAAAGGCATATTGCAACAGCCTTTTTATCAAGCCGTTCCAGCCTGAGCTTTGTGAAGCATTCAGGAAGCTCAACCTCCAAGTTGTTCCGCAAGGTTTTCTTGCAAATCTTCAAGTTGCTCCTACCTTAGAAGATCAGATCCGTGAGGCCCAACTCAGTGATGCTATGGTGCAGAAATTAAAACATGGTATTGCAAAGGGTACTCCTAAATACAAGTGCTATCGCGTTGATGAGAGAGATACCTTGTTCTTTGAGGACAGACTTGTGGTTCCCAAAGGTGATCTCAGGAAGCTCATAATGGACGAAGCACATGATTCCCTCCTTTCCATTCATCCTGGCAGTTCCAAGATGTACCAAGACCTCAAGCAATCTTACTGGTGGACACGCATGAAAAGGGAGATTGCCCAATTCGTGAATGAATGTGATGTCTGCAGAAGAGTGAAGGCAGAGCATCAACGTCCAGCCGGTCTTCTCCAACCTCTTCCTATTCCTGAGTGGAAATTCGACCACATTGAAATGGATTTCGTCACTGGCTTTCCTAAGTCCAAGAGAGGGAATGATTCTATCTTCGTGGTGATTGACAAGCTTACCAAAGTCGCTCACTTCCTTCCAGTCAAAGAATCCATCAATGCAGCTCAACTGGCAGAATTGTACACTTCCAGAATTGTGTCTTTACATGGCATTCCTCAAGTTATCTCCTCAGACCGTGGAATTTTGTTCACTTCCAAGTTCTGGGACTCCTTTCAGTCTGCCATGGGCACTAAGATCAGGTTCAGCACTGCTTTTCACCCTCAGACTAGTGGTCAAGTCGAGAGAGTGAATCAGATACTAGAAGACATGCTCAGAGCCAGTGTCATATCCTTTGGCATGAATTGGGAAGATTGCCTTCCGTTTGCCGAGTTCTCTTACAACAACAGCTTCCAAGCAAGTGCAGGCAAAGCTCCGTTTGAAATCCTCTATGGCAGAAAGTGCCGTACCCCTCTCAATTGGTCCGAGACTGGTTGACGTCAACTTCTTGGCAATGATTTGATCTCAGAAGCCGAAGAAATGTGCAAAGTCATACGTGAGAATCTCAAGGCCGCTCAGTCGCGTCAGAAGAGCTACTATGACGGCAAGCATCATGATTTGGCCTTCAACATTGGGGATCATGTCTATCTCCGTGTTTCTCCGATGAAAGGAACCCAAAGATTCGGTATCAAAGGAAAGCTTGCTCCTAGATACGTCGGGCCTTTCAAGATCCTTGGCAAAAGAGGCGATCTAGCCTATCAACTTGAGCTCCCTTCCAACTTCGCCAATGTTCATGATGTGTTCCATGTGTCTCAACTCCGCAAGTGCTTCAAGACTCCTGAACGCATGATTCCGTTTGAAGAGATTGATCTTCAACAAGACTTGTCTTACCGAGAGCACCCAGTTGCTATTCTCGAAGAAACCGAGCGCAAGACCCGCAACAAGTCCATCAAATTCTTGAAAGTCAAGTGGTCACACCATACCGACCGAGAAGCTACATGGGAACGAGAAGATCATCTTCGTTCCGAGTACCCTTCCTTTTTCCAGTCCTAGATCTCGGGACGAGATCTTTTTGTAGTAGAGGAGAGTTGTAATGCCCCGGATGTAATACTTTCCCTTTTAGGCAATATATATATCTTTGGCTCCATCTATTCCTTTTCGGGTTCTTTGTTTTTTCGGGTTTTCGTCGTTTTGTTGTGTGCGTGTGTGGCATTCATCTATATATTTTAGTCATGTGCATCGCATCGCATTTGTGTTGTCGTTTTCATCCGGTCCCACTCGTTTCTTTCCGTTGTCCGTTTCGAGTTCCGGAGCTCTCTCACGTGTCCGTGGCATCCCCGAGGCCTACTTTGGTGTTTGGCCGTGTGACGTTTCCGGTTTGGCGTGAGATTTGTCGTGTGTTGTTGTTTTGGTGTGTGTAACCCGTCTGTCAAATCTCGTCGCGTTTGGAGTTCGTTTGGTGCCCCAATAGTTATTCTCGTGGGCTGAAAGTACCTCCTTTTTGAGGCCCAAGACACCCCTCCAACAGCCCACCAAACCAACCCAAACCCCTCCCTTCATCTAGGCCATCCAATTCTGATCGCGTGGCCGAAAACCACACCTCATTTGGACAACCCTAGCTCCTTGTGCCTATATATTTGTCCATCTTCCCCAATTTTTGCCCTAAAAAAAAACCCTAGACCATCATCCCCTTCCTCCAGCCATCTTCCTCCACTCCGGCCGGAGCTCGCCGGAGCCGTGCCACCCTTCGCCGCCGCCCTCTCCACCTCGCCTCCGGCCAGATCCGGTGAGGAGCCGCCGGATCCAGCCTGCCCCCGACCTCCCCGGTCCTTCCCTCGCAGCAGGCCGCAAGGGACGCTCCTCCTCCCGTCGCCCTCCGACCTCGAGCCCCTTCGCCTGGGCCTCCTCCCTCCACCAGGCCGGCCCAGCAGCCGCCACCGCCTCCGATCGGGGATCGGGAGGATCCCCCGATCTGCCAGCCGCCGCGCCAGCCCAAACGAGCCTGAGGGCGCCGCCCGATCCGCTACTCCGCCAGGACCCGATCCGCCCGCGAGCCCGTTTGACTCCGCGCCGCCGTTGACCCCACTTTGACCAGATCTGCCTGAGAAGGTTGCCTCCGATTTCCACTAAGTCCCCAGTATTTTGTTGTCTGATGCTAATTTGTTTTAGTGATAACTTTTTGTGTGATGGTCCGATTTGAGTGAATGATATGTCAAAATGTTCGTAGAGACATGTACTACATTTTGTTCCATTGTGCCATGCATGTTTGAGGTCATCTAGATGCTTAAATATCTACTGCAAGAGTGCTACTTGTTAAAAACTGCTGTTTGTAGTTGTTTTCGTGCCATCGTTGCAATGTGATATCTTGGTGCATGTTTATCCAAATGATGCAAATGATATGTCCACATGTTCGTGTTGAGATGCTCTACATGTTGATTGCTTTATCTTGCATGATAGATTTCATCTTGCCATGCTTATCTCCTTTGCAAAGTGCTATGTGGCTGTTATGTCGTTAAACTTGTTACGAGATGCCTCGTAGAGGAACTCGTTGCTATCGTTGTGTTTGTCCCCTTGATGCATGCTTAGATGTTTTGGAATCACCATCATGTGCCCTTTGCTGTGGTGCTTACCACTTGCCATGTTTAGTTTTTAGGTGACTTAAACTTGCTCACAAAGATGCCATGATGAAACTACTGTTTTAACACTTAGTGAAATTTCACTAAGTCTGGAATCTGTAATTTCTAGATGCCATGTTTGCTTGTTGTTCTAGGCCAATCCATGATAGTTTTGGGGTGACTCTTGATGATTACTTGTTGTATATATTGTTGGCTATCCATTCATGCTCTCACATGCTTATTTGAGTGGCTGTAGCATATTTAACTTTTGCTCCCAAGTTGCAACAAATTACTGCTGTCAGGATTTTGTTGTCAAGTTCAATATGTCATAGCTTGTTGCTATTGATCCATGGCTCCTTTGGGGATGCTCCAATGGATTTGTTTGCTGTAGAGTATGTCTAGTTTATGTCCGTGCTCCTTGCCATGATGTTTGAGTGCTGTAGGCCATTTATCTCTTGCCCCGAAGTTGCTATGTGGCTGTTGTTTTCAGCTTGTCCATGTTTATTGTTTCGGGTGTAACTTTTAGCCCGTTGCTCCGTTTTGAGCAAGTATTATATGAAACTTGTGTGATTTTGCATGTAGATTCTCAATATCCTATTTTTATCATGATTTGAAGCATTTTGCTTGATGCATATTTTTGTGCTGTAACACTGTGCTTCCTAAGTAGACTTTCTGTGCTTCCATAGTGCATCTGTTTTGCTTCCATAGTGCGTCAGTCATGCATCCAGTAATTTTTCTGCGCATTGCATCTTGTTTGATTCGTTGCCTTGTGTTCTTGTGTTTGAGTAGAGCCGAAAGCTAAGACCGAGTACGAGTACGAGCACGAGGTTACTACCGAGGTTGAGAACGAGGACCCCTCTTACGATCCCATCGACAACTCTTCAGGCAAGATGACCGAACCCCGATAACATTACTATCTTTGCCTATTGCTAGAAGTCTCGATCTATAGTTTTGCCTCGATGCCCATGTTTTTTCCTGTCAGCCTCCTATTGTAACCATGAACCTGTTTAACCACCCTACCTATGCAAACCATTGATTGGCTATACGTAGGCTTCGCTCAGCCCCTCTTATAGCATTGCTAGTTGCAGGTGAAGATTGAAGATTCTTGCTTCTTGTTGAAGCTTGTTGGGATATCACACTATATTAATTATTAAATGAAATCATCTATATATTGGTAATGGGTGGAAGTCTAAGACTTTTGCTTGGTGAGTTGTTCCACTCATGCCGCCTTAGGAACCGTATAAACCGGTGTTATGTTCCTTGATTATGCGTTCCTCACACGGTTGGGGTTATGGGACCCCCTCGATAAACCGCTAAGTGCTAAGTCTTTTCCAGCAAGTCCCAACATTGGTACTATTTGCCTAATAACTAAAAACTTGCATAGGGAGTAATTAACCCTCTTTCTTAATCAACAACCCCGGGCCAGTGCTCCACATGAGTGTTGGTCCGAACTGGGCAACCTGCGGGCCACCTCGAGGGAACTCAAGGTCTGGTAAAAACCCGTAGGTTGTCCCATCCGGTCGTGGCCTGAGACTAGATACGCGCGGCTACTGTCAGGGTGTCGGCACGCCGGGAGGATTTGCTGGATTAGCCTTACCTTAGTCGGAGTATCTTGAGCACGGGATTCCGAGAATACTCGGGCCTTCCCACCTTGGAGTTGCGACTCCGCGGATCGTGGGCTTGTCATGGGCCAAGTTGGAACACCCCTGCAGGGTTATGAACTTTCGAAAGCCGTGCCCGCGGTTATGTGGCAGATGGGAGCTTGTTAATATCCGGTTGTAGAAAACTTGACACCATGTTCCAATACACTACCAGCGTGAGTACCGTGACGGTCATTTTCCGAAAGGGATTCGGGAAGTGAACACGATGGGGTTATGTTTGACTTGCTTTAGTTAGGATCACTTCGTGATCATCTCTCGACCGAGGCACCTTCTCTTCTCGCTCTCTTTTACGTAAGCTAGGCTAGTGCTGCTGCAGCTCTTGTTCTTTCTTCAGCCTTGTTCCTCACCCAAGGCTTGAATAGTCGTGTTACCCGGGAACGGGATTGCTGAGTCCTCTGTGGCTCACAGTTACTTCAACACACCAGATGCAGGTACGATGGTGAGCTACTCAGGCGATGGCACTGAGCTAGACTGGGAGTACGACGAGGAGCGTAGCCGTTACTATGTGAACTATCCGGTTGATCAATAGAGCTTCTACTAGGATTCGATCTAGACCTGTGGTTTAATGTTATGTTTGGTATCTTGTCATTTGGATTTTACCCTTAGATGGGCTGTGATGTTTATTGAATGATGATTGGTTATGTAATGTATTTGGGTGACGTGGCGAGTGTAAGCCAACTATCTTTTCAGTTTTCCATCCCTATTTTTACATGAGATGTGCAAAGGTACCAAACTTGCGATCATTCCAGAATGGGCTTATATCTTTAAGTCGTGCCTCGACACGTAGGAGATATAGTCCCATCCTGGGCATTACATCCATCTGCTATCCCAGGCTGCCGACCCGGAACCTAACCCAAGACTGAAGAAGAAGAAGAAGAAAGAACTCCAATACAACGAACATCGCTCTCACGTCAATTCACCGGAAACCTGCACCTGCAACTACTGTTGTAGTATCTGTGAGCCACGAGGACTCAACAATCCCATAACCATGGGTATCAAGACTAGCAAAGCTTAAAGGGTAGGAAGAGGTTAAGTGGTGAGGTTGCAGCAGCGGCTAAGCAATATATGGTGGGTAACTTACGAGTACAAGAACAAGATGAGCATCTACACAAACGGTCACAACTAGTAATGACCGCTAAAGATCCTGAACTACCTACGAGTCAAACATAACCCCCCCGTGTTCTCTTCTCAAAGTGAAAAGAGACAGTCACGGTTACTCACACAGTTGTGTGTTTTAACTCGGATCCTCTGTCAAGTTTTCTACAACTGGACATTAACAAATTCCAATTTGCCACATAACTGCGGGCACGGCTTTCGGAAGATCATAACCCTACAGGGGTGTCCCAACTTAGCCCATCACAAGGTCTCACGATCAGCAGAAGTAATAATAATATTATCACCCCTTATCTTAGGGACAATCCGATCAAGCTCGGAATTCCCAGTGCACAGGACATTTCGACAATGGTAAAACAAGTCCAACAAGACCTCCCGGCGTGCTGACACCCTGATAGAAGCCGCGCGTATCTCGTCTCAGGCCACAACCGGATGGGACACACTACGAGTAAAACCAGCCCTCGGGTTTCCCCCAGGTGGCCCCGCAGGTTACCCGTTTGGGACCAACACCATCAGTAGTGCCCCCCCTGCTATGTAGAAAGAATGCTCGGGTAGCGCTAACTCCCTATGCAATTAATTAATTAATTAAGTTTTTATTATGAGCAAATTAAAACCAATGTTGGGCCTTGCTGGAGGAGTTTTATTCAAAGACGAACTTTCAGGGGGTCCCCATATACCCAACCGTGTAAGGAACGCAAAATCAAGGAACATAACGCCGGTTTATCGGCTCCTAGGGTGGCATGAGTGGAACAAAACACCGAGCAAAAGGCCAAGCCTTCCACCCATTGCCAAGTATATAGGTGTGTTAAGATATATAAGATATATTGTGATATTCCAACAACAAGTTCTAATATGGAACGAATCTTCATCTTCACCTACAACTAACAACACTATAAGAGGGGCTGAGCAAGAGGGTAACATATCCAAACAATGGTTTGCTAGGAAGGTGTCAAAGGTTAGAGGTTTCATGGCAACAAGGAGAGGGGCTGACAATAAATGATGGGTAGCGCGACATATAACGATACCATCAAGACAGCTAGCAAGGCAATGATAGTAATGGTATCCAAGGTGATGGTCATCTTGCCTGAGATCCCGCAAGGAAGAAAAATGGTTCCATGAAGAAGACGAAGAAGAAGCCTTGAAGACGAACCACGTGTAGATGAACGAATCCTCACGATCAGAACATAAAAGAACTAGCGAGAAGAAAGCACACAACAAGGTAAACACGCCACTCAAGAACAAGACAAGGATCTCAATCAAGTATGATGCAAGACAAGTCTATATGATGCAATCCATGGCAAGGGATGAAGCACACAAGAACAACATCACCCAACAAGTTTAAATGAGGCCGGAAACAACACATAACAACTCCGGTAAGTCCTCATATGCATATTTAGAAATTGGTCGAGATCTGAAAAAACATTAAGTTAAAGTTGTTAAACAGCATTTTAACATGCACCATGATGATCTACACAAAATTCTAGTCAAGTTTCATATAAAGTTTGTTTAATTCGGAGCTACGGCCTAGAAGATATGAGTAAAACAAGACAAGCATGGCAAATATGAAAGATGCATCCAAACAACAAGCAAACACACTCCAAACATGTAAACAACATGATATTATGCTTCTTCATGCAAAATCACACAAGTTTCATACAGGGCACACTCAAAACGGAGCAACGGGCTAGAAGTTACGAGCTAAGCAAGTTACAAGCAAAGATGAAGTTAACAGCCACATAGCAACTTTGGAGCAAGGTAAATATATGCTACAACACTCAAACATGATAACAAGAATCGTGGATGTGAAATAGACATGATACTCAACAAGCATGAACTTAGAACACACCCAAAAGCTTGTTGTAACACAATTGACCAAGCATGGCAAGTTGCAATAAATTTATCCAGACTTGGCCAAAATCTGGGAAGGCAAAAACATCATCACGATGCTGCCTTCGGAGGCACAAAACAACAAGCATATCAACTCAACTAAGTATATAAAGAACATGGACATGTAGTAGACATAGCATACATCAAACAACTCCATTGGAGCAACTCCATAAGAGGCATGGATCAATAACAACAAGCTTCACCAAATTGATCATGCTGATAAAAATCTGACAGGTAAAATTTATAGCAACTTGAGAGCAAGAAATAAGTAGGCTACAGCAGGTCATATGTGGAAACAAGGGCATGAATGGATAGACAATAACATGGACAACAAGACATGATCATTGGCCACTCCAAAACAAGCATGGATTTGAGTGGGGCATCAAGCAAACATAGCATCAGGTTTAACAGATTCCAGACTTAGCTGTTTTTCACTAAGTATAAAACAACAACATTGGCATGACATGTTTACAAGCTTGTTTAAGTCACCTCAAGGCATATAATGGAAAATGGATTGCACCACAGCAAAGACCATATGATTGTGCTTCTAAAACATATTAACATGTGGCATGAAGACAAACACATCAATAGCAATGATCAAGTGAAATCAGCATCACATAACAAGTTCAACACTTAACAGCCACATGCACTTTTGCAACAGAGATTAACATGGCAATATGGCACCTAACATGAATGCTACAACAACCAACATGTGGAGCACTTCACAATGAACATTTTGACATATCACACACTCCATTTGGACCAACATGCACAAAGTTACAAGCATCACAAGTATGCAACAAAATTATAGTTAGCAGCAGTTTTAAACAAGTAGCACTCTTGCAACGAGGATTAGGGCATCAAGATGATCTCAAACAAGCATGCCACAATGGAACAGAATGAAGAGCATATCACCACGATCATTTTGACATATCATACACTCAATTTGGACATACACACAACAAGTTACAGCCATGCAAAGTATGCATCAGAAGATAAAAACAGAAAAGGACTTAGTAGAAATCAACCTCTGAGGGGAATGGACATTGTCTAGTCCGGACGGACACGTCCGTCGGTGGGGCTCGCGGGCCCATCTGTCAGTGTCACAGGCGAGAGGGGATGCGGACATATCCCTGACCAACCGGACATGTCCGGGTGGCCAGAGGAGCTCGGGGCCGGCAGCGAGGAAGAAGCAAAGGGGCGGCGGCGACGGGACGATCTGGCGACTGGGAGGCGAGACCATGACCGGCGGCGAGAGGGCAGACAGTGGCGGGGTCCTCCGGCGAGGAGCTGCGAGCTCCGGGCGGCGAGGCAGATATGGAGGCGGCGGCGAGATCTGGTGAGGGCGGCGGCCATCGGCGGCGGATCTCGGCGGCGCACGCTGGCGTGGTAGGGCGGCGGCGGCGCGGAGCCGGTGGCGGGGTTCCGGCGGGAGGCGGGGCGCTCGGGGAGCGGGCGAGCGGGAGGAGCGGGACGGGGCCCTGCGCGCGTGAGCGGCAGCTCCCTTCGGGCCCGGGGGGGCCTGCCCGAGGCCCCGACGGGCCGCGCGGTGGAGAGTTGAGGGATGCCAAGTGGCGTGAGGCCAGTGGCCTGGGGCGGTGGCTAGCCGGCGGCTGGCCAACCAGGGCACGCCAAGTGGTGGCGCTGTGTTGGCTGGCGCCGGAAACTAAGGGGGAGGCGGTTGGAGGCGCGAATTTCGAGGGGGAAGTGGCTGGAGGTTAGGGAAGGGTTAGGGGATGCCAAATTTGGCATGTAGGGTGTTTATATAGGGAAAAGGCTAGGGTTAGGGGGGTTTTGAGGCCGTTTTGAGCCATCGAATCTCGATCCAACGGCAAAGGAGCAGAGGGGGGAGTAGGCTGGGCCTAGTGGGCTATGTAGATGGGCTAGGCTATGAGGAGAGAAGAGAGAGAGAGGCCCGCGGAGGTTTTCGGAGACCGAAAACGTCCGACGTATTATCCGGCTACTAGTGCCGCTCTATATAACCGATGGGCTATCAAACAAGCTCCGAATGCGATGAAATTTGGCAGGCGGCCTGTCTACACTATAATAAGACCACAAGCCAAGTTTCATCCCATTCCAAGAACATTTTTCAGACACTCATAAAATAAATATTCGGAGGCGCCGCGGGCGCGTGTGAGTGTGTCTGGGCTCAGAACAGACAACGGAAAGGACAAGCGGACTCGGACGGATGCAAGTTTTGAAAACATGCTGATGCAATGCACATGATGACAAGGCAAGATGCAACACGCAAGGAGATGACATGGCAACGGCAACGAATAACTGGCTGACACCTGGCGCATCGGTCTCGGGGTGTTACACAGCTTCTCCAAGGTCCTTCATTGAAAACACTTATTCAAGTAGGCCTTTATGCTTTCCAAGAGTTCTACATCATTTCCCATCAGCAATATGTCATCCACATATAATATGAGAAATGCTACAGAGCTCCCACTCACTTTCTTGTAAATACAGGCTTCTCCATAAGTCTGTATGAACCCAAACGCTTTGATCACTTCATCAAAGCGAATGTTCCAACTCAGGAATGCCGTTTTGACGTCCATTTGCCATATCTCATAATCATAGAATGCGACAATTGCTAACATGATTCGGACGGACTTCAGCATCGCTGCGGGAGAGAAAGTCTCATCGTAGTCAACTCCTTGAACATGTCGATAACCCTTAGCGACAAGCCGAGCCTTATAGATGGTCACATTTCCATCTGCGTCAGTCTTTTTCTTAAAGATCCATTTATTTTCTATGGCTCGTTGATCATCGGGGAAGTCAACCAAAGTCCATACTTTGTTATCATACATCGATCCTATCTCGGATTTCATGGCTTCAAGCCATTTGTTGGAATCCGGGACCGCCATCGCTTCTTCATAGTTCGAAGGTTCACCGTTGTCTAACAATATGATTTCCAGGACAGGGTTGCCGTACCACTTTGGTGCGGAACGTGTCCTTCTGGACCTGCGAAGTTCAACAGTAACTTCATCCAAAGTTTCATGATCATTATCATTAACTTCCTCTCTAGTCAGTGCAGGCACCATAGAAACATCTTCCCGCGCTGCGCTACTTTCCGGTTCGATAGGGGGGACAACCACCTCATCAAGTTCCACTTTCCTCCCACTTACTTATTTTGAGTGAAACTCTTTCTACAGAATGGATCCATTCTTGGCAACAAAGACCTTTCCTTCAGATCTGAGGTAGAAGGTATACCCAATAGTTTACTTAGGGTATCCTATGAAGACACATTTTTCCAATTTGGGTTCGAGCTTTTCAGGTTGAAGTTTCTTGACATAAGCATCGTATCCCCAAACTTTTAGAAACGACAACTTAGGTTTCTTCCCAAACCATAGTTCATACGGTGTCGTCTCAACGGATTTAGACGGTGCCTTATTTAAAGTGAATGCGGCAGTCTCTAAAGCATAACCCCAAAATTATAGCGGGAAGTCGGTAAGAGACATCATAGATCGCACCATGTCCAACAGAGTACGATTATGACATTCGGACACACCATTACGTTGAGGTGTTCCAGGAGGCGTCAATTGTGAAACAATTCCACATTTCCTTAGGTGCGTGCCAAATTCGTGACTTAAATATTCTCCTCCACGAACTGATTGTAAGAACTTTATTTTTCTGTCACGTTGATTGTCAACCTCATTCTGAAATTCCTTGAACTTTTCAAAGGTCTCAGACTTGTGTTTCATCAAGTAGACATACCCATATCTACTTAAGTCATCAGTGAGGGTGAGAACATAACGATAACCACCGCGAGCCTCAACGCTCATCGGACCGCACACATCAGTATGTATGATTTCCAACAAGTTGGTTGCTCGCTCCATTGTTCCGGAGAACGGAGTCTTGGTCATCTTGCCCAAGAGGCATGGTTCGCACGTGTCAAATGATTCATAACGAAGAGACTCCAAAAGTCCATCTGCATGGAGCTTCTTCATACATTTGACACCAATATGACCAAGGCGGCAGTGCCACAAGTATGTGGGACTATCATTATCAACCTTACATCTTTTGGCATTCACACTATGAAGATGTGTAACATCATGTTCGAGATTCAGTAAAAATAAACCATTGACCAGCGGGGCATGACCATAAAAATTTTGTCTCATATAAATAGAACAACCATTATTCTCAGATTTAAATGAGTAGCCATCTCGCATTAAACGAGATCCAGATACAATGTTCATGCTCAAAGCTGGTACTAAATAACAATTATCGAGGTTTAAAACTAATCCCGAAGGTAGATGCAGAGGTAGCGTGCCGACGGCGATCACATCGACCTTAGAACCATTCCCGACGCGCATCGTCACCTCGTCCTTCGCCAGTCTCCGCTTATTCCGCAGCTCCTGTTTTGAGTTACAAATGTGAGCAACTGCACCGGCATCAAATACCCAGGAGCTACTACGAGCGCTGGTAAGGTACACATCAATAACATGTATATCACATGTACTTTTGACGTTGCCGGCCTTCTTATCCGCTAAGTATTTGGGGAAATTCCGCTTCGAGTGACCCGTTCCCTTGCAATAAAAGTACTCAGTCTCAGGCTTGGGTCCATTCTTTGGCTTCTTCCCGGCAACTGGCTTACCGGGCGCGGCAATTCCTTTGCCATCCTTCTTGAAGTTCTTCTTACCCTTGCCTTTCTTAAACTTAGTGGTTTTATTCACCATCAACACTTGATGTTCCTTTTTGATCTCCACCTCCGCTAATTTTAGCATTGAATACACCTCAGGAATGGAATTCTCCATCACTTGCATATTGAAATTCATCACAAAGCTCTTGTAGCTAGGTGGGAGCGACTGAAGGATTCTGTCAATGACCGCGTCATCTGGGAGATTAACTCCCAGCTGAGACAAGCGATTGTGCAACCCAGACATTTTGAGTATATGCTCGCTGACAGAACTATTCTCCTCCATCTTACAACTGTAGAACTTGTCGGAGACTTCATATCTCTCGACTCGGGCATGAGCTTGGAAAACCATTTTCAGCCCTTGGAACATCTCATATGCTCCGTGTTGCTCAAAACGCTTTTGGAGCCCCGATTCTAAGCTGTAAAGCATGCCGCACTGAACCAGGGAGTAATCATCACTACACGACTGCCAGGCGTTCATAACATCTTGAGTTGCTGGGAAAACGTGTGCCTCACCTAGCGGTGCTTCAAGGACATATGCTTTCTTGGCAGCTATGAGGATGATCCTCAAGTTACGGACCCAATCCGTATAGTTGCTACCATCGTCTTTCAGCTTGGTTTTCTCTAGGAACGTGTTGAACTTGAGGGCAACATTAGCGTGGGCCATTTGATCTACAAGACATATTGTAAAGATTTTAGACTATGTTCATGATAATTAAGTTCATCTAAACAAATTTAATGAACTCCCACTCAGATAGACATCTCTCTAGTCATCTAAGTGATACATGGTCCGAATCGACTAGGCTGTGTCCGATCATCACGTGAGATGGACTAGTCATCAACGGTGAACATCTTCATGTTGATCGTATCTTCTATACAACTCATGTTCGACCTTTCGGTATTTCGTGTTCCGAGGCCATGTCTGTACATGATAGGCTCGTCAAGTCAACCCTAAGTGTATTGCATGTGTAAATCTGGCTTACACCCGTTGTATCCGAATGTTAGAGCCTATCACACCCGATCATCACGTGGTGCTTCGGAACAACGAACCTTAGCAACGGTGCACAGTTAGGGGGAATACAATTCTTCAAATTTTAGTGAGGGATCATCTTATTTATGCTACCATCGTTCTAAGCAAATAAGATGTAAAACATGATAAACATCACATGCAATCAAACAGTGACATGATATGGCCAATATCATTTTGCTCCTTTTGATCTCCATCTTCGGGGCTCCATGATCATCATCGTCACCGGCATGACACCATGATCTCCATCATCATGATCTTCATCATCGTGTCTTCATGAAGTTGTCTCGCCAAACGTTACTTCTACTACTATGGCTAACAGTTAGCAATAAAGTAAAGTAATTACATGGCGTTTTCAATGACACACATGTCATACAATAAAATAAGACAACTCCTATGGCTCCTGCCGGTTGTCATACTCATTGACATGCAAGTCGTGATTCTTATTATAAGAACATGATCAATCTCATACATTACATATATCATTCATCACATCCTTTTGGCCATATCACATCACACGACACATGCTGCGAGAACAAGTTAGACGTCCTCTAATTCTTGTTGCAAGTTTTTTACGTGGCTGCTATTGGTTTCTAGCAAGAACGTTCCTTACCTACACCAAAACCACAACGTGATATGCCAATTTCTATTTACCCTTCATAAGGACCCTTTTCATCGAATCCGATCCGACTAAAGTGAGAGAGGCAGACACCCGCTAGCCACCTAATGCAACTAGTGCATGTCAGTCGGTGGAACCTATCTCACGTAAGCATACGTGTAAGGTCGGTCTGACCTGCTTCATCCCATGATGCCGCCGAATTAAGATAAGACTAGTAGCGGCAAGTAAATTGACAAATCTACGCCCACAACAACTTGTGTTGTACTCGTGCATAGTAACTACACATAGACCTAGCTCATGATGCCACTATTGGGGATCGTTGCAAAAATTCAAAAAAATTCTATGCATCACCAAGATCTATCTATGGAGTTACTAGCAACGATAGGGGAGTGCATCTTCATACCTTTGAAGATCGCGATGCGGAAGCGTTGAAAGAACACGGTCGGTGGAGTCGTACCCGAAGCGATTCAGATTGCGGTCGAATCCGATCTAAGCACCGAACAACGGTGCCTCTAAGCTCAACACACTTGCATCCCGGTGATGTCTCCTGCGCCTTGATCCAGCAAGGAGAGAGGGATAGGTTGGGGAAGACTCCGTCCAGCAGCATCACGACGGCGTGGTGGTGATGGAGGAGCGTGGCACTCCGGCAGGGCTTCGCCAAGCTTCACCGGAGAAGAGGAGGAGTTGGGAGGGGGGAGGGCTTCTCCAGGCTATGGGGTGCGGCTGCCCTCCTGCCCCCCACTATATATAGGGGGTCCGGCCCTCTCAGATCCAATCTGAGGGGGGCAGGGGCGGCGACCAGGTGGGGGGGGAGTGGACTTGCCCCCCAAGCAGGTGGGGTGCCCCACCCCTAGGGTTTCCCAACCCTAGGCGCCTTGGGCCCTTGGGGGGGAGGGGGCGCACCAGCCCACCAGGGGCTGGTTCCCCCCTTACTTGGTCCACTTGGCCCACTGGGGTAGGTGGTCCCTGATACGTCCATTTTGCATCATGCTTATAAGTTGATATTTATTGCATTATGGGCTGTTCATACATGTTTTGTCACAATACTTATGCCTTTTCCCTCTTATTTGCCAAGGTTTACATGAAGAAGGGGGAATGCCGGCAGCTGGAATTTTGGTCTGGAAAAGGAGCAAACTCTGGAAACCTATTCTGCACAACTCCAAAAGCCCCGAAACTCCACAGAACATTTTTTCGGAAAATATAAAAAATATCTGGCGGAAGAAATCCACGAGAGGGGCCACTGACTGGCCTCGAGGGTGGGGGGCGCGCCGCCCTTCCCAGGGTGCGCCCCCTGCCTCGAGGGTCAGCCAGTGGGCCCCATGTGCCCATCTTCTCCTATGTGAAGCGTTTTGACCTGGAAAAAATAAGGAGGAGGCTTTCGGGACCAGACACCGCCGTCTCGAGGCGGAACCGAGGCGGAAACCAATCTAGGGCTCCGGCAGAGCTGTTCTGCCGGGGATACTTCCCTCCGGGAGGGGGAAATCGTCACCGCCGTCATCACCAACAACTCTCCCATCTTGGGGAGAGCTATCTTCATCAACATCTTCACCAGCACCATCTCCTCTCAAACCCTAGTTCATCTCTTGTATCCAATCTTTGTATCCAAACCTCAAATTGGTACCTGTGGGTTGCTAGTAGTGTTGATTACTCCTTGTAGTTGATGCTAGTTGGTTTACTTGGTGGAAGATCATATATTCAGATCCAGTATGCATATGAATGTACCTATGATCACGAACAATATTATGTCTTGTGAGTAGTTACTTTTGTTCCCGAGGACATGGGAAAAGTCTTGCTATTAGTAGTCATGTGAATTTGGTCTTCGTTCGATATTTTGATGAGATGTATGTTGTCTTTCCTATAGTGGTGTCATGTGAACGTCGACTACATGACACTTTACCATTATTTGGGCCTAGAGGAAGGCATTGGGAAGTAATAAGTAGATGATGGGTTGCTAGAGTGACAGAAGCTTAAACCCTAGTTTATGCGTTGCTTCGTAAGGGGCTGATTTGGATCCATATGTTTCAGGCTATGGTTAGGTTTACCTTAATACTTCTTTTGAGTTACGGATGCTTGAATTAGAGGGTAATCATAAGTGGGAGGCTTGTCCAAGTAAGGGCAGCACCCAAGCACCGGTCCACCCACATACCAAATTATCAAAGTACCGAACGCGAATCAAACGATCGTGATGAAAACTAGCTTGATGATAATTCCCATATGTCCTCGGGAGCACTTTACGTTGCATAAGAGTTTGTCCAGGCTTGTCCTTTGCTACAAGAAGGATTGGGCCACCTTGCTGCACCTTATTTACTTTTACCGTTTGTCACTTGCTACCAATTATCTTATCACAAAACTATCTGTTTCTTATAATATCAGTCCTTGCAAAAAATACCTTACTGAAACCTTCCTATCATTTCCTTCTGCTCCTCATTGGGTTCGACACTCTTACTTATCGAAAGGACTATGATAGATCCCCTACATTTGTGGGTCATCAAGACTCTTTTCTGGCGCCGTTGCCGGGGAGTGAGGTGCCTTTGGTAAGTGGAAGTTGGTAAGGAAAAATTTATATAGTGTGCTGAAATTTATTGTCACTTGTCACTATGGCTCAAAATCCTTTGAGGGGCTTGTTCGGGGTATCTTCACCCCGAGCAGAAGAGCAAAGAGTTTCTCCTCAACCCACTGCATCTATTGAAAATGTTTGCTTTGAGATTCCTTCGGGTATGATAGAGAAACTGCTTGAAAATCCCTATACAGGAGATGGAACACTTCACCCAGATTTACATCTAATCTATCTGGATGAAGTTTGTGGATTGTTTAAGCTTGCAGGTATGCCCGAGGATGTTATCAAGAAGAAGGTTTTCCCTTTATCTTTGAAGGGAGATGCATTGACATGGTTTAGGCTCTGCGATGATATGGGATCTTGGAACTATAATCGTCTGAAGTTGGAATTTCATCAGAAGTTCTACCCTATGCACCAGGTTCATCGTGATCATAATTATATTTATAATTTCTGGCCTCACGAAGGAGAAAGCATCGCTCAAGCTTGGGCGTGGCTTAAGTTAATGTTATATTCATGCCCCAATCATTAGCTATCAAGAGAAATGATCATTCAAAAATTTTATGCTCGTCTTTCTCATAATAATCGCTCCATGCTCGATACTTCTTGTTCTGGCTCTTATATGATGAAGACTATTGACTTCAAATGGGATTTATTGGAAAGAATTAAACGCAACTCCGAAGATTGGGATCTCGACGAAGGTAAGGAGTCAGGTATGACCCCTAAGTTTGATTGCGTTAAAGCTTTTATGGATACCAATGTTTTCCGTGAGTTTAGCACTAAATATGGACTTGACTCTGAGATAGTAGCTTCTTTCTGTGAATCTTTTGCTACTCATGTTGATCTCCCCAAGGAGAAGTGGTTTAAATACCATCCCCCTATTGAAGTAAAAGTAGTTGAACCTATTAAAGATGAAGAAAAGACTATCACTTATAATATGGATCCCGTTATACCTACTGCTTATATTGAGAAACCACCTTTCCCTGTTAGGATAAAGGATCATGCTCAAGGTTCAACTGTAGTCCGTAAGAGTAATACTAGAACACCTACACCCTCTGAGCAAATTAAAGTTGAACCTAGTGTTGCTATGGTTAAAGATCTCTTGGTAGAAGATTTATATGGACATGTTATTTATCTCCAAGAAGGGTCTGTTAGGATAGCCAAACCCAATGCTAGGAATAAACATAAACCTGTCGTAGGCTTGCCTGTTATCTCTGTTAAGATAGGAGATCATTGCTATCATGGTTTATGTGATGTAGGTGCTAGTGCGAGCATTATCCCTTTTGATTTGTACAATGAAATTATGCATGATATTGCACCTGTTGAGTTAGAAGGGATTGATGTTACTATTAAGCTTGCTAATAGAGATACTATTTCACCAGTTGGGATTGTTAGAGGTATTGAAGTCTTGTGTGGGAAGGTTAAATACCCTACTGATTTTCTCGTTCTTAGTTCCCCACAAGATGCTTTCTCTCCCATCATATTTGGTAGACCCTTCTTGAATACTGTTAATGCCAAGATAGACTGTGTGAAAGACATTGTCACTATTGGATTAGGGGATATGTCTCATGATTTTTACTTTGCTAAATTCCGTAGACAACCCCTTGAAAAGGCACCACCCAGTAAGGATGAACTTATTGGTCTTGCTTCTATTGTCGTGCCGCCTAATGATCCTATAGAACAATACTCGCTAGACCATGAAAATGATATGCAAATGAATGAAAGAAGAGAGATAGATGAAATATTACTTACACAGGGACCCGTATTGAAAAACAACTTGCCTGTTGAAATCCTAGGGGATCTTCCTCCACCCAAGGGTGATCCCGTGTTTGAACTTAAACCTTTACATGATAATCTTAAGTATGTTTATCTTGATGAAAAGAAGATATATCCTGTTATTATTAGTGCTAACCTTTCAAAACATGAAGAAGAAAGATTATTGAAAACTTTGAAGAAGCACTGAGCTGCTATTGGATATACTCTAGATGATCTTAAGGGCATTAGCCCCACTATATGTCAACACAAGATAAAATTGGAAGAAAATGCTAAACCGATTATTGATCATCAGCGACGGTTAAATCCTAAGATGAAAGAAGTGATAAGGAAGGAAATTCTAAAGCTCCTAGAGGCAGGTATTATCTATCCCATTACTGATAGCCAGTGGGTAAGTCCTGTCCATTGTGTTCCTAAGAAAGGAGGTATGACTGTAGTCCCTAATGATAAACATGAATCGACCCCGCAAAGAATAGTTACATGTTATAGGATGGTAATTGATTTCCATAAGTTAAATAAAGCTACTAAGAAAGATCATTACCCCTTGCCATTTATTGATCAAATGCTAGAAAGGTTATCCAAACATACTCATTTCTACTCTCTAGATGGTTATTCTGGTTTCTCTCAAATACCTGTGTCAAAAGGGGATCAAGAAAAGACTACCTTCACTTGTCCTTTTGGTACTTTTGCTTATAGACGTATGCCTTTTGGTTTATGTAATGCACCTGCTACCTTTCAAAGATGCATGATGGCTATATTCTCTGATTTTTGTGAAAAGATTGTTGAAGTGTTCATGGATGATTTCTCCGTTTACGGAACTTCTTTTGATGATTGCTTAAGAAATCTTGATTGAGTTTTGCAGAGATGTGAATAGAGTAACCTTGCCTTGAATTGGGAGAAGTGCCACTTTATGGTTAATGAAGGCATTGTCTTGGGACATAAAATTTCTGAAAGAGGTATTGAAGTTGACAAGGCTAAGGTTGATGCAATTGAAAAGATGCCATGCCCTAAGGATATCAAAGGTATACGAAGTTTCCTTGGTCATGCCGGGTTTTATAGGAGGTTCATTAAGGACTTCTCCAAAATCTCCAGGCCTCTGACTAATCTTCTACAAAAAGATATTCCTTTTGTCTTTGATGATGATTGTCTAGAAGCATTTGAAGTACTTAAGAAAGCATTGATCTCTGCACCTATTGTCCAGCCTCCTGACTGGAACTTACCCTTTGAGATTATGTGCGATGCTAGTGATTATGCTGTAGGAGCTGTTCTAGGGCAAAGAGTTGATAAGAAACTGAATGTTATCCAGTATGATAGCAAAACTCTAGATAGTGCCCAAAGAAATTATGCTACCACTGAGAAAGAATTTCTAGCAGTTGTGTTTGCTTGTGATAAGTTTAGACCCTATATCGTTGATTCTAAAGTAACTATTCACACTGATCATGCTGCTATCAAATACCTTACGAAAAAGAAAGATGCTAAACCTAGACTTATTAGATGGGTTCTCTTGCTGCAAGAATTTGACTTGCATATTATTGATAGAAAGGGAGTTGAGAACCCCGTTGGAGATAACTTGTCTAGGTTAGAGAATATACTTGATGACCCACAACCTATTGATGATAGCTTTCCTGATGAACAATTAGCTGTTATAAGTACTTCTCATACTGCTCCATGGTATGCTGATTATGCTAATTATATTGTTGCTAAGTTTATACCTCCTAGCTTCACATACCAGCAAAAGAAAAAGTTCTTCTATGATTTAAGACATTACTTTTGGGATGACCCACATCTTTATAAAGAAAGAGTAGATGGTATTATTAGACGTTGTGTGCCTGAGCATGAACATGAACAAATCTTATGCAAGTGCCACTCCGAAGGATATGGAGGACACCATGCGGGAGACAGAACTGCACACAAGGTATTGCAATCCGGTTTTTATTGGCCTACTCTCTTCAAGGATGCCCGTAAGTTTGTCTTATCATGTGATGAATGTCAAAGAATTGGTAATATTAGTAGACATCAAGAAATGCCTATGAATTATTCACTTGTTATTGACCCATTTGATGTTTGGGCCTTTGATTATATGGGACCTTTTCCTGCCTCTAATGGGTACACACATATCCTAGTTGCTGTTGATTACGTTACTAAGTGGGTAGAAGCTATTCCAACTAGTAGTGCTGATCATAACACCTCTATTAAGATGCTTAAAGAAGTTATATTTCCGAGGTTCGGAGTCCCTAGATATCTAATGACTGATGGTGGTTCACACTTTATTCATGGTGCTTTCCGTAAGATGCTTGCTAAGTATGATGTCAACCATAGAATTGCATCACCTTATCACCCACAGACTAGTGGTCAAGTTGAATTAAATAATAGGGAGTTGAAATTAATCCTGCAAAAGACAGTTAATAGGTCTAGAAAGAATTGGTCCAAGAAACTAGATGATGCATTATGGGCCTATAGAACTGCATACAAAAATCCTATAAGTATGTCTCCATATAAGATGGTATATGGAAAATCTTGTCACTTATCACTTGAGCTGGAACATAAGGCATATTGGGCTATCAAAGAGCTCAATTATGATATCAAACTTGCCGGTGAAAAGAGGCTATTTGATATTAGCTGTCTCGATGAATGGAGAACCCAGGCCTACGAGAATGCCAAGTTATTTAAATAAAAGGTTAAAAGATGGCATGAGAAAAGGATACAAAAGCGTGAGTTCAACGTAGGTGATTATGTTTTGCTATTCAACTCTCGTTTAAGATTTTTTGCAGGAAAAATTCTCTTCAAGTGGGAAGGACCTTACGTTATCGAGTTGGTCTATCGTTCCGGTGCCATAAAGATCAACAACTTCGAAGGCACAAATCCGAAGGTGGTGAATGGTCAAAGGATTAAACATTATATCTCAGGTAATCCTATAAATGTTGAAACTAATATTATTGAAATCATAACCCCAGAGGAATACATAAGGGACACTTTCCAGAACGATTCAGCCTCCGAAAAGGAAGAGGTACGTGATATGGTAAGTAAACCGACTCCAAAACAGTTATAAAGGCAATTTTTCTCCGTTTTGGAATATTTAGAAAAATAGAAAAATAAACCATAGTCGGAAGAGACACGAGGTGGCCTCGAGGGTAGGGGGCGCGCCCCCAGGGCACGCCCCTGCCTCGAGGGCACCCCGTGTGCCCCCCGGACTCCGTTTTCTTGTGGGTTACTCCTTTTGTTCGGGAAAAAATCATTATATATACTCCCGAAGGTTTTGGCCTCTGTATCACGCAGAACTCCTCTGTTTTCGCTTCAAGCCTCTTCTGTCACAGATAAAAGCGACATGTCATCCCAGGATTCGGAGGGAGAAAGCTATGTGGCTGATTCCCTTGCGGACCCTAAGGTCTATGGTGATTTGGAGCATTATGGTTGGACCACGGAAGAAGACGAGGATCAGGATTCAAAGAGGAAAGATTGGACTAGCTCAGACGAAGACGAAGTCCCACTACCTCAACCTGGAGACATGCACGTGGAGTTCAAAAAGTCAAGCCTCCCGGATAGAGTAAAGAAACCTAAGATCGAATTTATCCCTTTTAACATCTTGCAAGAAAACAAGCAGGCATTATGCAAGAGGATATTAAATCTTGAGCAGGAGATCAAGGATCTAAAAGTGCAAAATTCTGTCCTTAAGCGTAAGCCGAGGAAGAAGCCATCATTACCAACCCTGAAGAAGGAGACATAATCATATGGGTATAGGCACTCCCCTTGGCAACTGCCAAGCTTGGGGGAGTGACCCCGGTATCGTATCACCATCACTCCTATCTTTACCGTTTTACTTAGTTCGATCCTTTTGGTAGTATCTTGATCTATTAGAATAAAGTTAGCATGCTCTAGTTGTGAGCTTTTGCTTTGTGAGCTTTATCCTTTGTAATCGAGTCCGTGAGCTATATACTAAAAATTAGTGTTGAGTCAAGGGCTTGATTTCCTCACTTGGGTCATAATAAAAAGAAAGAAAACATAAATAGTATCAAACAGATCATATCGATCTTCTAGGAAGTAATGACTTCACATATAAGAGTATGCTAAATAAAAGTCGTTGGGAGGTGACAAACATAGTTTTGGTCATCGTTGCAATTAATATGAAGTAATAAAAGAAGAGAAGCTTCACATACAAATATACTATCTTGGACATCTTTTATGATTGTGAGCACTCATTAAAGTATGACATGCTAAAGAGTTGATGTTGGACAAGGAAGACAACATAATGGGTTATGTCTTCTTATATCCGAAATAAAGTATATTGTCATGGATCTTCAACCATGTTGAGCTTGCCTTTCTCCCTCATGCTAGCCATAACTCATTGCACTAAGTAGAGATACTACTTGTGCTTCCATATATCCTTAAACCCAGTTTTGCCATGAGAGTCCACCATACCTACCTATGGATTGAGAATGATCCTTCCAAGTAAGTTGTCATGTTGTAAATCATCTAAAATATGTATGATTTATTAGTGTGGGAGAAATTAGCTTTATACGAGCTTGTGATATGGAAGTAATAAAAGCGACGGACTGCATAATAAAGGTCCTTATCACAAGTGGCAATATAAAGCGAAGTTCTTCTATGCTAAGACTTTGTGCATCTAACCATAAAAACACATGAAAACCTCTGCTTCCCTCTGCGAAGGGCCTATCTTTTATTCTTGTCTATAAGTGTCAAGGTGAGATCCACCTTTCCTTTTTCATTTTATCCTTTGGTAAGCACATTGTGTTGGAAAGATCCTGACATATATACCCACTTGGATGTAAGTTTTCATGATCTATTACTGTTGACATTACCCTTGAGGTAAAAGGTTGGGAGGCAACACCATAAGCCCCTATCTTTCTCTGTGTCTGATTAAAACTCCATAAACATAAGTATTGCGTGAGTGTGAGCAATTGTGAAAGACTATATGATAGTTGAGTATGTAGGCTTTCTGAAAAGCTCTTATATTGACTCTTTCCGATGTTACGACAAATTTCAATTGCTTCAATGACCGAGATCAAAGTTTGTTAGTTTCCAATGAAGTTTATGATGCATACTTGATTTTGTGGATGAATTGTTACTTTGGCTTAAGAATCATATGACTATATTAATATAAGTTGCTATTATAAGAATGATCATGATGCCCTCATGTCCGTATTCTATATTTTTCGTCACCTCTATCTCTAAACATGTGGACATATTTTTCGATAACGGCTTTCGCTTGAGGACAAGCGAGGTCTAAGCTTGGGGGAATTGATTCGTCCATTTTGCATCATGCTTATAAGTTGATATTTATTGCATTATGGGCTGTTCATACATGTTTTGTCACAATACATATGCATTTTCCCTTTTATTTTGCAAGGTTTACATGACGAAGGGGGAATGCCGACAGCTGGAATTCTGGGCTCGAAAAGGAGCAAACACTGGAAACCTATTCTGCACAACTCCAAAAGCCCCGAAACTCCACAGAACATTTTTTCGGAAAATATAAAAAATATCTAGCGGAAGAAATCCACCAGAGGGGCCACTCACTGGCCTCGAGGGTGGGGGGCGCGCCCCCCCTTCCCAGGGCGCGCCCCCTGCCTCGAGGGCCAACCAGTGGGCCCCAGGTGCCCATCTTCTCCTATATGAAGGGTTTTGACCTCGAAAAAAAATAAGGAGGAGGCTTTCGGAACCAGACGCCGCCGTCTCGAGGCGGAACCGAGGCGGAAACCAATCTAGGGCTCCGACAGAGCTGTTCTGCCGGGGATACTTCCCTCCGGGAGGGGGAAATCGTCACCGCCGTCATCACCAACAACTCTCCCATCTTGGGGAGATCTATCTTCGTCAACATCTTCACCAGCACCATCTCCTCTCAAGCCCTATTTCATCTCTTGTATCCAATCTTTGTATCCAAACCTCAGATTGGTACCTGTGGGTTGCTAGTATTGTTGATTACTCCTTGTAGTTGATGATAGTTGGTTTATTTGGTGGAAGATCATATGTTCAGATCCATTATGCATATTAATATACCTCTGATCATGAAAAACATTATGTCTTGTGAGTAGTTACTTTTGTTCCTGAGGACATGGGAAAAGTCTAGCTATTAGTAGTCATGTGAATTTGGTCTTCGTTCGATATTTTGATGAGATGTATGTTGTCTTTCCTCTAGTGCTGTCATGTGAACGTCGACTACATGACACTTCACCATTATTTGGGCCTAGAGGAAGGCATTGGGAAGTAATAAGTAGATGATGGGTTGCTAGAGTGACAGAAGCTTAAACCCTAGTTTATGCGTTGCTTCGTAAGGGGCTGATTTGGATCCATATGTTTCAGGCTATGGTTAGGTTTACCTTAATACTTATTTTGTAGTTGCTGATGCTTGCATTAGAGGTTAATCATAAGTGGGAGGCTTGTCCAAGTAAGGGCAGCACCCAAGCACCGGTCCACCCACATACCGAATTATCAAAGTACCGAACGCGAATCAAACGATCGTGATGAAAACTAGCTTGACGATAATTCCCATATGTCCTCGGGAGCACTTTACCTTGCATAAGAGTTTGTCCAGGCTTGTCCTTTGCTACAAAAAGGATTGGGCCACCTTGCTGCACCTTATTTACTTTTACCATTTGTCACTTGCTACCAATTATCTTATCACAAAACTATCTGTTACTTATAATTTCAGTACTTGCAGAAAATACCTTACTGAAAACTGCCTATCATTTCCTTCTGCTCCTCGTTGGGTTCGACACTCTTACTTATCGAAAGGACTACTATAGATCCCCTACACTTGTGGGTCATCAGTCCCACCCGATGGACCCCCGGACACCTTCCGGTGGTCCCGGTACAATACTGGTGACCCTGAAATCACTCCGGTGACCAAAATATGACTTCCCATATATAAGTCTTTACCTCTGAACTACTCCGGAACTTCTCATGGCGTCCGAGATCTCATCTGGGACTCGGCACAACATTCGGTAACCATGTACATACATTCCGTATAACCCTAGCGTCATCGAACCTTAAGTGTGTATACCCTACGGGTTCGGGAACCATGCATACATGACCGAGACATCTCTCCGGCCAATAAACAACAGTAGGATCTAGATACACATGTTCCACGATGATCTCATCGGATGAACCACGATGTCAAGGATTCAATCAATCCCGTATATGATTCCCTTTGTCTACCGGTATAGTACTTGCCCGAGATTCGATCGTCGGTATACCGATACCTTGTTCAATCTCGTTACCGGCAAGTCTCTTTACTCGTTCCGTAACACATCATCATGTGACCAACTCCTTAGTCACATAGAGTTCATTACGATGATCTCTTACTGAGTGGGCCCTGAGATACCTCTCCGTCACACGGAGTGACAAATCCCAGTCTCGATTCGTGCCAACCCAACAGATACTTTCGAGGATACCCGTAGTGTACCTTTATAGCCACCTAGTTACGTTGTGACGTTTGGCACACCCAAAGTATTCCTACGGCATCCGGGAGTTGCACAATCTCATGGTCTAAGGAAAGGATACTTGACATTGGAAAAGCTTTAGCATACAAACTACACGATCTTGTGCTATGCTTAGGATTGGATCTTGTCCATCACATCATTCTCCTAATGATGTGATATCGTCATCAATGACATCCAATGTCCATGGTCAGGAATCCATAACCATCTATTGATCAATGAGCTAGTCAACTAGAGGCTCACTAGGGACATGTTGTGGTCTATGTATTCACACATGCATTACGATTTCCGGACAATACAATTATAGCATGAATACTAGACAATTATGATGAACAAGGAAATATAATAATAATCAATTTATTATTGCCTCTAGGGCATATTTCCAACAGAAGGTTCCTCCTCTCAATTGCTTTACTTGAAAACCGAGGAAGAATTTAAACTCTCTCATCATGCTCATAGCAAATTCCTTAGTCATAAGATTCTCAAAATCAACGTTAATAGCATGGTTAGTGGACCCAACGATAATATCATCATATATTTGGCAAACAAACAACTCTCCTTTTACCCTCTTTGTGAAGAGAGTGGAATCTATTACCCCAATCTGGAACCCTTTCTCGCTTAGGAACACTGTAAGGTGATCATACCAAGCACGAGGTGCTTGTTTGAGACCATAGAGTGCCTTATGGAGTTCATAAACGTGAGAGGGGTGATCGGGGTCTTCGAAACCGGGAGGTTGCTTAACATACACCAACTCCTTAAGAGGACCATTTAGAAATGCACTCTTCACAACCATTTGATATAATATAAAATCATGACGAGAGGCATAAGCAAGCAAGATGCGAATGGATTCGAGATGGGCAACGGGGGGAAAAGTTTCACCAAAGTCCAAACCTTCAACTTCGGTGAAACCTTGTGCCACTAACCTTGCCTTTTTCCTTATTACCTGTCCATGTTCATCTTGTTTGTTCTTGAATATCAATTTTGTTCCAATGACATTATGATGCTCCTTGGGTATTTCCACAAGGGTCCACACTTTGTTGCGGGTGAAGTTGTTGAGTTCTTCATGCATGGTATCTATCCAATCCGGATCGTCAAGAGCATCTTCCACCTTAAGGGGCTCAACACAAGAGACAAACGAGTGATGTTCACGAAAGTTTACCAAACGTCTACGAGTAGTTACCCCCTTTTTGATGCTTCCATATATGTTCTCGGTGAGATGTTGAAGATGCTTTAGCTTGGCAGCCACTTTTTTCTCCTTAATTGCAAGCTCTTCTTCACTAGGTTTTGGGCTTGATTAAGAAGCTTGACCTTGAGATTGTTTTGACCTCGGAGACACCCTTCTCTTTGCAAACACAAGATCTTGCTCATTTGGGAGTGACGATGATGAAGACACTTGCGGTTGGGGTTGATCTTCATCATGAACTTGAGCTTGACCTTGAGCCTCAAGAGTTGGTTCTTCACCATTTGAATGAGCTTGCTCTTGATCTTGCTCGGAAATATGAGGGACTTGATCTTGTTCTTGGATAGGTAAATGATCTCCCGAAGCATCTTGTTCAATAGGTGCCGGTGATGACTTCCCTTGTGGGGACTCCACAAGAGGGGATCTTACTCCTTCTTATTCTACATGAACTTGGGGTGTTTCTTATGGAAGAATGTGGCCTATCCCCGTCTTCCTTATAGCTTGTGAAGGAGCCTCATCACCTACAACACTAGGAACAATTTGCTCCACACGGGAGTCGTTATCTTCATCAAACTCCACATTTACTGTTTCCTCAATGCATCCGGTGGATTTATTGTGAACTCGGTAAGCATGAGAGTTTGATGCATATCCAACAAATTTGCCCTCATAAGTTCTAGACCTAAACTTAGCTAACCGGGACTTCTTGTTTAAAATGAAACACTTACAACCGAATACCTGAAAGTATTTGACATTAGGCTTTCTCCCGATTAGGAGCTCATATGGGGTCTTGTTCTTGAGCTTGCGAAGATAAAGCCGGTTTGAAGCATGACGTGCGGTGCTGATGGCTTTGGCCCAAAGCTTGTATGGAGACTTGTACTCGTCAAGCATGGTCCTAGCCATCTCAATAAGAGTATGATTCTTCCTCTCCGCAACACCATTTTGTTGGGGAGTATAAGGTGCGACATATTGATGCTTTATCCCTTCTTCACTCAAGAATTCGTCCATCATGTAGTTCTTGAACTCGGTGTCATTGTCACTTCGAATTGCCTTGATCTCACAATTATGTTGACGTTGAGCTTCTTTGGCAAAGTTGATGAAGATTTCTTGAGTTTGATCTTTGGTTTTGAGAGAGATCACCCAAGTATATCCTGTGAAGTCATCAACAATGGCAAGGAAGTACCTCCTCCCTCCCAAACTATCATAAGTTGGAGGCCCAAAAAGATCCAAATGGGTAAGCTCAAGGGGCCTCAAAGAGGTGATGATAGTCTTCACTTTATGAGCTTTTTCATGAAGCTTTCCGGCAATGCAAGAACTACAAGGACGATCTTTGGCAAAAGACACATTGGTTAGTCCAAGGATGTGCTCCCCCTTTAAGAGAGCTTATAATTTCTCATGCCAACGTGGGCTAGCCGTCGGTGCCATAGCCACCCCACGTCGGCCTTGGCCATTAGGCATGTTGCAAGATGAGTTTTCTATTTTGAGAAATAAACCACATAAAGGTTGTCTTCAACATGCCCAACAAATACCACTTTGAGATTGCTTCTCTTAAAAACCGTCACATGGAATTCACCGAAATGCGAATCATAACTGGCACGAGCCAATTGAATAGTTGAAAGCAAATTGTAGTGAAGGGATTGGACAAGCATGACATTTGAAAGTGAGGAATCATCAGAGATTACCACCTTGCCCAAACCCAATACCTTACCCTTGCTATTGTCACCAAAAGAGATTTTCAAAGATGCCTTGAGTGAATCAACAAACTCCATAAGCATCTCTCTTTCTCCGGTCATATGATTGGTGCATCCATTATCAATCACCCATTGTTTTCCACCGGAGATGTAGTCCTAGAAGAATCAAGCTTTGGTTATAGGTACCAATTTTGCAATGGGTCCTAGAGAGTTAGCAACAAGGGTGTTTGGAACCCAAATAGTCCAAGCATAATCATCAAAGTTAGTGCCATCAAATTTTGCAAATGTATAGCCATCATTTCCTCTCATGAGGACATAAGACGGGTTGTTCTTGCCGGCAAAACCTTTGGGAATGGCCTTGTCCCTAGTGATCTTTCCATTCCCAACAACCCCTTTTTACTTCTCCTTCTCCTTGTGCCTTTGTTGCACAAACACCACCTTTTGTGGAGGAGGAGGAGCCGGATCGATCTTCTTCTTGTTGCTCTTATTCTTGTTCTTACCCTTTTTGGCTGCGGTATCAAACCCAATTCCTTCCTTGGCAACACACTCCTTTTGGTTGCTCAAGAGGTCATTGAGGTTTTTCTCCCCTTGAATGCATGACACAAGCCCTTTCTTGATTTGGGCCTTTAACTTCTTATTTCCCTCTTTGAGAGAGGCACAATCATGAACAAATTTAGCCGAACAAGAGTCATCATTTAGCTCCATATGAGGTACGGAAGTAAGAGCCTTAATGGTTGTAGCTTTAAGTTGAGCATAAGACTCAGTGAGAGCAATGAGGTCACCTTTGACAACCTTGGAACTAGTCACAAGGCACTCATGTTCCTCGACAAGTCTCGTGTGATCAACTAAAAAGCTTTTCAATCCTAACATTAAGGGCATCTTTGTTTTCAAGAGCAATTTGCAAGGAGTCATTGGTTTTAGAAAAGTCTATTTGATGAGACGACAAGGCTTCATCAAGTGATGCTCTCATGACGCTCTCTTCATGCAGTTCATGCTCAAGGAGTTCGACTCTCTCTTTTTCCTCGATGAGGAGGTTTTCAACGGTCTCAATAAATTCATCGCATTCGGCAAGTGACTTAAGGAGATCGCCAAAGCGAGCACGAGCTTCACCATGAAGAGTTTTCATGAAAGCCATAAATGATTCCTCATCATTATCCACGCCCTCGTCACACTCATCCTCCAATATCTCACATGAGACATTGGGAGTGTATGTGGCGGGTTTTGTCGGTTTGGATTTCACTTTTACCTCTTTGGCCATAAGGCACCGATAAGTGAAAGGCATGTCCTCATTAGGAGAGTTGAAGAGGCCAATGGTGGAGGAGGAGGTAGTGGCATGCGTGGTAATGGCGGCCGTCCCCACTTGATCATCATCACCGTCATCTTCATCTCCGGACATGTATTCTTCATGGACAAGAGCCTTGTCATCCTTCCTTTTTGCAAACTTGGTGAACTTCTTCTTCTTGAGTACAAGATTCTCAGACTTGTCTTCCCGTCTCTCATACAGACAATCATGCACAAAGTGTCTTGGGCTATCACAGTTGTAGCATTTCCTTCGACCAAACGACCTTCCTTGAAGATTCTTCCCTTTGTTTGCCATGGTCCCAGAGTACTTTTTGACTAAGAGAGACAAGTCTTCCGCAAAGTCATTTGCCGGGCATGAAGTGTCAACATCTTCCTCACACGTCTCTTCACTTGTTTCTTCATCCCTTGAGGGTTGAATAATCACTTTCTTGGCCTTCAAATCAAGATTGGAGTTCTTGGTTGCTTGAGCAATTGCAAAGGTCTTCTTGGACTTGGTCTCCAAAAGAACATGAGTGGAGAAAGTGGAGATAACTTGAGCCGCAGTCAACTTATGATAATCCAGACGTTGATGTATCATCATGACCATGGTATGTTCCGTGAGAATCATAGCATATATGAACTTGTCCTTGATGAAGTCATCATTTGCCCAAGTGCACCCAAAGGTTCTCAAGTTGAGCACAAGAGATTTTAACCTTTGGTACACCTCTTCTGCGGACTCTCCCTCATTCCTCACAAAGAGATTGACTTCTTGCTTGAGTAAAGCCAATCGAGATCTTCGAATAGATTCATATCCTTCGAGAGCCTCCTCAAGACAGTCCCAGATTTCCTTGGTAGTCTCAAGGAGCGCAATGGAGTCACTATAGTCTTTGGTCATAGCATTGCGTAGCATGTTGTGGGCGGTAGCATTGAGTTGATCATCGATAGCTTCTCTTGGAGTGAGATTCATTGGGTCCTTGGGGTTGAATCCATTGACCACAATCCACCAAAGTTGTGTTGAAGCACTGCGAATATGACACTCCATATCTAGCTTCCATTTAGCAAATGCATTAGCTTTCAAAGGGGCGGAGGCCCAATAGGATTAATGCAAGGATGTTGCAAGGGTTGCGGTGAGTAAAAGGGTTCCACGGCATTGTACTTGGGAACTTGAGTACGAGCTAGAGATGCAAGGGCTTTAAGCGAGCATCAATTTCCTCCTTGACTGAGGAACAAACTTCTTTCAACATTGAGGCTTTGAGGTCCGCAAACAATGAAAGAATATTGGCCGTGGTCAGAGGTGCACCCGGGATAATAGGAGCGGCGAGAACAATAACCGGAGCACCCAGTACCTTGGTCGCAGTGGGGTGTAGGTTTTGACCATCCTCCGCAATGTGTGTGACACCTCCCTCATTCCCTAGATCGACCATATCCTCTAAGGTTGTAAAACCTTATATTAGAGCACGAGGCTCTGATACCAATTGAAATGATCGATATGGTTGACTAGAGGGGGGTGAATAGGAGACTACAAATTTTAATCTTTCTTGTCAATTTTAAGGTTTAGCAAATAAATAGGGTTCACTAAATATGCAACTAGGTGAACACAACGTGTATGACAAGCAAGCTTAAAGCAAAGTATGCTAGGAAACAATCTAATTAGCAAGCCAACAAGCATACAAGGCAAAGTATAGTGCGGGAAAGGATTAACCACAAGTGAGGCGAAGACGCGGATTTTATCCCGAAGTTCACTCTTCTGGGGAAGAGCTTCTCTCCATTTAGAGCGGTGCCGGAGCCAAAGCTTGCGGAACGCCACCGAAGGCTCACCATAATTTCTTTCGAGTCACCCCCAATGGACGAGCCTCGAATCACTCGAGGTTGGTCTTGAAGGAGACCACCACAACTTTACAAACTTCTCCGGAGCACACCACAAGCAAGGAAGCTTCCGAAGGAACCTCTAACCGCATAGGATCCGAAGCTCCAAGAGTAACAAGTCAATGGGGGAAGAAATGTTGCGGGGAACGCGATTTGGTCTGGTCAAGATGTAGATCGGGTCTTGCTCTCCCAATACCCAAAGTTTCAACAAGTTTGGGTGGAGGGACTGAGAGTATTGAGAAAAATGGAGTATAGCAATGGTGGAGCTCAACAAGACATTAGGGTTGAAGGTTGGAGGTGGAAGAAGGGGCTTTTATAGTGTTCTTGACCGGGTGGGGATTTCTGCCCGTTGGACCCCGTGCGCACGGGCTAAGTCAGCCCCGTGTGCACGGGGTACTCAGAGACTTTCGCACCACCCCGTGCGCACGAGGGTCAAAAGATCCCCTGCGCACGGGGTACACAGAGAGTTTACGCAGCACCTTGTGCGCATGGGGTCAAAAGATCCCGTGCGCACGGGGTACCCTGAGAGTTTTTGACCCCGTGCGCACGGGGTACCCTGAGAGCTATGCAGTAGCCCATGCGCACGGGGGTCCAAAGACCCTGTGCGCACGGGGTACCCAGTAACTTCCTATTACAATCTCTCTGAGTACCACAAGAACACACACTTATCATTTTAGGTGGTAGGAATGGATAGGCTAGTGTATATGGCTCGGTAATGACATTCTCACACAAGTTTCATCCACACAAACCCCTGCAAATAGTGCGGCATTTCCTACGACTCGAAACAAACCAAAACTAAACCTTCTATTCGCCGGAAGACCATGCCTTTGACCTTTTTTAATTGGGAGGATCGTACATCTCCATCACGAAGCACTTGGAACCAATATCCTGCGATACACTTTAGTTTCCGATATTATTTCAACTAACCACATAGTCATCATAGCAAAATATAGTATAAGTGGCACTTGAACTTTCAAGAGCAGTCTTATGGTTTCAAACCATGAGTTTCTATGAAGCCACTCTTGGAAAACCTGAAGGAGATTATGATGCTCAACAGGAACAAGCTTTTCAGAAAATGGATACCCTGTTTAGGGCTGCTCTCTTGTATGTTCTTGGTGAGAACATAGTTGATGCTTATGCGTCAATTGATAATGGAAAAGATATGTGGGACGCACTCGATGCCAAGTTTGGGGTCTCGGATGCCGACACTGAGCTGTACATCATGGAGCAATACTATGATTACAGGATGACTGAAGAGCGCTCCGTGGTTGAGCAAGCTCACGAGATACAGTCATTTAATAGAGAACTTGAGCACTTCAATTGTATGCTACCGGACAAATTTGGTGCTGGAGGTATCATCACTAAGCTTCCTCCTTCATGGAGGAACTTTGCTACTTTACTAAAGCATAAGAGGCAGGAGTTTTCCGTTCCGGATCTCATTGGTACTCTTCATGTGGAAGAAAAGGCGAGATCAAAAGACGTACGTGCTTGATGTATTGAGGGAGGATCTAGTGCCAATCTGGTACAGAAGAAAAACTTCCAGTCCCACAATTTCAAGAACAAGGGCAAGTTTGATGGTGAAGCAAAGTTTGAAGGGAAGAACAAGGCTGTACAATACACAAACTTCAAGAAGAAGAATGACAACAAGAAAGGTGTTTTTCATGTGTGTGGAGATCCTGATCACTAGGATCCTAGTTGCCCTAATCGTTATGACAAGCGTCATCTTGGGAAAGGCAGCAAGACAGCTAATGTTGTCATTGGAGACATTGACATGAAGGATGCTGGACCGCAGGGACTTCCACCGTGCTGATGGGCAACCGTTCAAGTGCTTCTGTTCATGGTGTTGGCACGGTCGATTTGGAGTTTACTTCGGGGAATATCATGCAGCTGAAGAACGTGCATTGTGTCCCCTCCGTCAATAAAAATGTTGTTAGCGGATCTCTTCCATGTAGAGATGGCTACAAGCTTGTTTTTGAGTCGAATAAATTTGTAATATCCAAGTATGGAACGTTTGTTGGCAAAGGCTATGAGTCAGGAGGCCTGTTTCATTTATCCTTGTCGGATGTTTGCAATAAAGTTGTTAATCATGTTTGCAACAATAGTGAATCAAATGTGTGGCATTCACGTCTCTGTCGTGTTAACTTTGGTTGCATGTCGCGACTAGCCAAATTGAACTTAATCCCTAGTTTAACCACTGTCAAGGGATCTAAGTGTCAAGTTTGTGTGCAAGCTAAGCAACCTCGTAAGTCTCACACGACTATGGAAACGAGAAATCTTGCACCACTAGAGCTCATACATTCAGATCTATGTTAAATGAATGGTGTTTTGTCAAAAGGTGGAAAGAAATATTTCATGACATTAATTGATGACCCACTAGATACTACCATGTGTATCTCTGAAATCTAAGGATGAGGCTTTGAACTTTTTCAAGATCTATAAAGCTGAAGTGGAAAACTGACTTTGATCGTAAAATCAAGAGGCTTAGCTTCGACCATGGTGGAGAGTATTTTTCCAAAGAATTTGATTCCTTTTGTGCAAAACATAGTATAATCCATGATAGGATGCCTCCCTATTCACCTCAGTCAAATGGGGTAGCCGAAAGAAAGAACCGCTTTTTTTTGGGCTTCTTCTCATTCTTCTTTGGCACCTACGGTAGAGATCGGAGGTATTTGGCCCCCAAAAGGGATTGGGGTTTTAGATCCTTGGGAAATCCCTCTTCTTAATACCCCTATTCTCCCTTCATCCGGAGCTGCCGTAACTTGGGCAAGGACCCTTAGACAGATAGGGGGGACAGACAAGAGGTATGCAACCTGCTGAATATTGTCACCGAATCGCTCACTGACAAATACTTGGGGCTCCCCTCCCTGGTAGGAGTGGATAGGAGCGACTACTTCCAACACTTAATTGAGAGAGTTTGCACTCGGATTAATGGCTGCAAAGAGGAAGGGCTAATTGGCTCCGCCATGGAGACCGAAATACGAGCTTCTTTCATCACATCATTTTGCAACGGAGAAAAAAGAAGAACATAATAAAGTTTCTGAATGACTCAAACGGCAACAGGATCGAAGGTAATGACCACTATAACTGATTTGGTTAACGCCATGTTAGACACATCGGATCTCTCCAAGGCATGGTGGGGGGAGGCGATATTGACTGCATGTCATGTCCTAATCCGAGTTCCCACAAAGAACAAAGAGATAACTCCATTCGAGAAATGGGAGAAGAAAAGGTTAAAACTCTCTTATCTATGAACCTGGGGTTGTGTGGGGACCCCGACTTAAGAGTCGAGATCACCGAATGCACGTGTACAGTGATCCCAGAGATCAATGCTCACTGAACACATAGAAGCTGAATAACAAGAGTCTTACATCCATACATATCGTCTTACACAAATTAAGGCCATTATGGCCAAGTCTTACATAGATAAAGCCTCACGGGCTGAATAGCAAATAACTCAAATAGCGGAAGTCTTCGATGATAGGTAGAACCCATGCCATCTGCCTTAACCCTACAGGCATTCTGACTGGGGTAGCGTCCTAGTTCGCATGTTCGTCTCCAAAGAACTCTTCTTCATATTCCTGTTCCTCCATGCCTAGCCAATTAAATAACCAGTGGCAAGCCAATGAGTACTTTGAATGTACTCGCAAAATACCCATGATTTGGTTCAAAGTAACAATGCAATAGAACAACAATGAGCAATCTAGCAATGGGCTAGAATAAATATTCTACCATCAAGTGTATGCATCAATAAACTCACGTAACCTCGAAGACAGGTTACCGATATCAACATGAGTATGATTCAACTCATCGAGTCAAGTCACCACCTGATGTCTACAAACGCTTCTATTCTTGGAGACTATGCTGGGCCTCCAAGCGTAGAGGTTTGTAGGACAGCAGCAATTTCCCTCAAGTGGATGACCTAAGGTTTATCGAACTCAGGGAAGTAGAGGTTGAAGATGGTCTCTCTCAAGCAACCCTGCAACTAAGATACAAGAAGTCTCTTGTATCCCCAACACACCTAATACAACTAGGAGTTGTATAGGTGCACTAGTTCGGCGAAGAGATGGTAAAATATGGATGATAGGAGTGGCAAAGCAAAGTAATATAAATCTGTAATAAAAAGTGCAGCAAGCAAACAAGTGGTAAACGTGAGCACAAATGGTATTGCAATGGTGGAAACAAGGCCTAGGCTTAATACTTTCACTAGTGGCAACTCCCAACAACATTAACATAACTTAATCACATGATATTTCCCATAAAACATGCAATGGAGACACACTCGGAGGTCATTCCTTTGTGGTCAAGAGAGGACGAGAATTATGTAGGGCTACAAAAGCACACCTCAAAGTTCGTAGTTCTCAATCTATGGATTTCCCAATGTCACCGCGGCTATCCAAAGAGAGTACCACAATCACCACAACATATCTCCAGGATAGTCAAATACAAGCACCAAGAGACTCTCAATCTTCGATCAACACACAAAAGAGGAAATCACTCATGAAAATATTCTTCTAATCCATGTCCAATAGACTGCTGTCACCTTGGTATCGGAGATTATACTAGATAAAGACAAGTGAGTACATCAATTCAATACATAGAGGAAGGGGAAATATCATGGGATCACCCTAGATTTACATAGCCTATGATCACAACGAAGATCACATCATGGGAGAGAGAATTTACCACATAGCTACTGGTAGAAACCTCAGCCCCGAGGAGGAACTACTCCCGCATCATGGAGGGAGGAAGCAACGTCAATGGAGATGAATCCGGGGCACTTCCCCGTCCCGGCAGGATGCCGGCACAGGAATTCTGGTCCCCCGAAACTTGGTGGCGATGGCGACGGAGATCGGAATTGCTTCTGGAGAAAAGGGTTCCGGAATCAGGGTTTCCGCGACGGGAGAAATATATATGCGAAGGGGGGTCACCAGAGGCGAAGCCGGGGCCCCAGGCGCCCCCCTGGCGTGGCCAGGGGTGGGGCCACGCCGGGTGGCCGCCTGGGCCCCCCTGTCTCCCCTATGGCCCCACTTTGGTTTTTCTCGAAGCTTCCTGTACGCTGATTTTTCCTGTATTTTTCCCGGAATTTTTGGAGCACTTTTAATATGGGGGAAACCTGAAATAGAAAAACAGCAGAAAATAGGAACTTGCACTGTGGTGCACTGAGTTAATAGGTTAGTCCAAATATGATCAAAAGTGTATGGTAGTGCATAAATATCATAGCAATATCACACAAAAGAGGCATGGAGCAAGCAGAAATTATAGATACGTTTTGGACATATAACCACCTTGACTCACACATACTTTCACCGATGCGGTAAAATTCTGGACATAGTTTAAGTAGCACCACCCAACTGTTCATGACCGTGGCCACGGCTATTCGAATAGTTTTACACTCTGCAGAGGTTGCGCAGTTTACCCACAAGATCCGGGAAGCTTTCATGTCACCCACGATCCCGCAGTACCTCAAGTACTCGGGGGAAGCACCCGGTCATTATCTTTCCTTAGACGACACTAACATAGAGTCCACTCGTTGGTACATGTCCCTCGAGTACAAACAATAGATCACGGGACTTGCCCTAATTTCAATGTCACGCGTACCCGAAGGGACCAACGGTGTGTACAGTGCCCTGTAAAAACAGTCATGGTCGTCTATCCAAGCACGACCCGTCCCGGGAAAGACCTCAAGTCTTCCCGTCACTAGTAATGCGGGCACCATGCTAGTATCGACCTAAGTAATCAATAAAGCCCCGTCCCATAAGGGGTAGAGTGGTTGCACATGTTTGGTTGGGACGGTAGACACACATAAATCTAATCCATTATTTCACCCATGCACAAGATTTTTATCGGCACATCACTTCTTCCTCAAGTGATGACCTAACTCAACATCACCCTCGGGCATTAGGGGCACCCGATGGGGTTTATGCAAAGATTTCAACCACAAAGGTTTCATGTCACACATGCATCACTAAGCATCACTACTAACCATTTGCATGACATCTAGCACATAGCAAGATCAAGAGCAAAGCATGCATCATGTGGTGGTTCATATAGGTCACCACCGTAACTCTATCATCATGCATCGGAAACAGACGGGTTCCGAAGAACAAGTGTATCATGGTCTAAGGGCTGCTTGCCTGGATTGGCTCGGTCTTCAAAGTCTTCAAATCCTTCTCCTTCTCCTCCTTCAGCAACTTCGTCAAATACGGGATCTAATTGTCGCAAAATAACAACGGGAAAATAAGACCACAATGAAAACAGAAAAATCAAAGTGCTCAGAAAAATGTCAACTTATTTTTGTTAAATACTAGAGGGAAAACTAAAATGATAAAAATTCTTAGTTGGAGTTTTGGAGTTGCAGAATGGAATCTAAGGATTTTTGAACAGGAGTTTTAATGCTCAAATTTGAATTTAAATTTGAACAGAACAAAAAAGTTTCATGGATATGTGTGAAAGTGACACCATTAAATAGGCTGGAATATTACAAGAATTTAGGAGTTGGAATTAATTTATTTGGACAAATATCCATTTCTGTAAAATAATTTGAAACTTTACAGAAAAGAAAAAGAAGAAAAAGCCCTGTGCAACTGGGCCAGAACGGCCACAGTGCACGGCCCAGGGCTAACAGCCTAGCCGCACGGGGGCCATCGCGCGCACGTCAGGATTTCAAACCTGACGGGCGGGGCCCAACGGTCTGCGACTGTGAGGGGAGAGAGAGGGCGGTGAGGATGACAGGCGGGCCCGCCTGTCATCTTCAACCTTGCGGCCACGGCGATGGCGAGCTCACCGGCGACGATTCCGGGCACGGCGGGGCAAACGGAGGGTAGGGATGGACTCAGCAGCGAGTCGCGGACGCAGTGGGGGTGGTGCGACCCACCGAGGAGGCCTGGTTCACCGGCGGCAAGGTGGGACGGTGGAGGGTCGTCGGGTAGTTGCTGGCTAGCTCGTTTCCGGCAGCTGCAGAGGGGGAAAAGTGAGGGGAAAGCATCAGTGGTGCACGGCGGTTCCGAATCGAGCGAGAGAAGGGGCGGAGAGGGCCTGTACCTCGAGATCGCCGGTTGCCCGACGCGGCGGAGCTCCGGTCGATCCCGAGCACAGGGGCTTTCTGGGGATGAACAAGTGGTGCTGGAGGGCTAAAGGAGGTGAGGGGAGGATCTTGGTGCAGAGTGGAGGGCTCGGGAGGCCCTATTTATAGGGGAGCGGCGAGGTCCCGTGGACCTGTGCGCCGACGAGCTTCTGCTCGACGCCACAGTGCACGGGAGGCGGCGGGAGTGTGTCTGTGGCGTTGCTGGACGATCTCCAGGGCGGAGGGAAGGAAGAGGGGGAGCGGGGGTCGCTCCAGACAGCGCGCGCGTGTGAGGCTGACGAGTGGAGGCTGCGGGCGGCCAGCGCGTGTGTGGAGACGACTACTGTAGGGCGGACGAGGAGGGGGACAGCGCCGGGGGAGGTCGCGGACGTCGAGGGGCATCGACTGGCGCGAGGGAAGAGCTCGAGGTTGACGGGGGCAGGCGATTGGGCGAAGCTACAGTGCGGGGGCGCACTGTAGCGCGCTCTGGAGCGGCCTTATCGCATGCCATGGCATGCCATTGGCCCTCTGGGCGCGTCTGTCGTGTCTGGGGGTCCAGGGTGATGCAGACAACACGGATGAGGCCTTGGATGCTCTGGAGAATCAAGGAGAGAGAGAGGAGAAGCTGGTAACTTGGTGAATTTTGGCTGTCCAGCAAGGTGAACTAGGGTTTTCACCCCTCAATCATGGAGCTGTGGACATGGGGGAGTTACTGGGGGTAGATAGTAACTAGATGAAGCTGTAGTAGAAAGTTGAGGCCAAGGTAAATAGTAAAAGTGATCAAGAAGATGGTTTTGGTAATTTGGCAGAAGGTGTTTGATCAAGTTTTGGTCAAGCAAATGATTTCCACTTGCCATGACACTTAACATGATTGAATGTTATGTGGAAATAGGGTGTTTCACCAAATTTGGGCTCATTTGAAGAAACTAGCCAATGTAACTTTGGTGAACCCTAGAAATCAACAGAAATGGCTTCATCTTTTTTAAGTCAAGCTAATCATCTCCCCTGGATGCACCACTTGGTGTAGTTTCATCATTTGGGGTTATGATCATGCCCACAAAGTTTGAAGCTCCAGGTAAAAAGTTGGTAATGTAAAGTTGTTCAAATTTGCATTTGAACAGAAAGGGTTTTGGGGTATTTTGATCAAGTTGCTCTACTCCAAATCTTGTGCCATTTGGTCTAGATGCCTTATTAGGCCATTCTAGCATGTGCACCAAATGTGAGAGCAATTGGACAAGTTTGGCAATGTAAAGTTGCTCAAACTTCAAATATGGACAGAATGGTTTTGAAGGGTTTTGAGGGTGATATCTTGCTTCCCAAGGCATGGGGCTTGGCAAGATCATCAAATATGTCATATATGACATGATAGAATTTCCCTGGAATTTTTGGAGAATATTTCCTTTGTAAATATTTCAAAAGCTTGAAATATCCAGAAAGGGTTTTGGTGGGATTAGACCATTATTTTGAACATGACCAAGTGTTGAAACTCATATATGGACAATATATGTCCTATGAGTCTCCTTGAATTTTGGCAAATATTTTTGAAATACTTAAATAATTTTTCCCTATTAAAGACCATTTCTGGCCTTAAGAAAAAGCTTTTAAATAAAATAGGAAAATAACTTTTAAAATTATACTTTTGTGGTTTCTGGGAGTCCTATGACTACTAGGTCTCAAATATACTTTTTGAAATAATTTTCTCACCCTAAATCAAGCACTTGCAGTGCAAACCTCAATTCAGGGGTTTTTGGAATACTAAATTTATAAAATATATGTTTGCCAAATTAATTTTGTAGGAAAATACTATACTATTATATAACACTTGGCATGATCATTGGGCAGAAGTTTTGGGTATGGAGATGAATTCTACAAGAGGTAATAGTTGACTTTAATGAGCACATGAAAAGCATATGAAGAAAAACTCAATTCCAAGTAAAAGCCAAATGATGCCAAAAAAATTTGCTGGTCCAAATTTTCATGCTTCATTGATGCAAATAACATGTTTACAAAATGCAGGGTGTGACAAACCTACCCCCCTTACCGGAATCTCGTCCCCGAGATTCCTAAACTAGGTCTGAAAAGAGATCGGGAAACTCGGATCTAAGATAGTATTCACGTTCCCAGGTTGCTTCTGCTTCGGTGTGGTTTCTCCACTTGACCTTGAAGTACTTGATGGTACGGCTTTGCGTCAGTCATTCTGCTTCATCCAGAATGCGAATGGGCTTCTCGCGGTCGGTCAAATCAGGCTGCAGATCAATGGCTTGGTGATCAACATCCTTGTAGAGATCAGGCTTGTTTGGGACTTGGAGACATTTCCGGAGTTATGACACGTGGAATACGTTGTGCACATCGGATTGCTCAGGGGGTAGTTCCAACTGGTAAGCCACTTCTCCTCGTCGTGCAGTGATCTCAAAGGGTCCAATGAACCTTGGTGCGAGCTTCCCCTTGACGTGGAAACGCTTGGTTCCCTTGAGAGGAGTTACCCGCAGGTACACATGGTCCCCGACATGGAAACTCATGTCCCGACAGTGAGTGTCAGCATAGCTCTTCTGCCTTGACTTGGCTGTCTTCAAACGTTCTCTGACTAGTTGGACTTGCTCTTCTGCTGCGCGGAGAATATCTGGTCCAAAGACTAGCCCTTCTCCAGTCTCCGACCAGTTGAGGGGTGTGCGACATCTGCGTCCGTACAACACCTCAAATGGTGCCATCTGAAGGCTCGACTGATAACTGTTGTTATAGGAGAACTCGGCAAAAGGGAGACAATCTTCCCACTTGGCTCCATATGCCAAGACACAGGCTCGGAGCATGTCTTCGAGAATTTGATTTACTCGTTCTGTCTGACCTCCGGTCTGTGGGTGGAAAGTTGTGCTGAAAGACAATTTGGTTCCCAAGGTTTCTTGGAACTTCTTCCAGAACCTTGAGGTGAACTGGGTTCCTCGATTTGACACAATCTCCTTGGGAACGCCGTGAAGGCTTACGATTCTGTCAATGTAGAGAGCTACCAGCCGGTTGCCATCATAAGTGGTCTTGACCGGAATGAAATGGGCCACCTTGGTCAAATGGTCGACTATGACCCAGATGGAGTCATGTCCTCTATTTGACCTCGGTAATCCAGTGATGAAGTCCATTCCGATTTTATCCCACTTCCACTCAGGAACCTTGAGTGGTTGAAGCAATCCAACGGGTCGCTGATATTCAGCCTTGACCCTTTGGCACACATCACACTTTGCAACATAGGTTGCAATCTCTCTTTTCATCCCGTGCCACCAGAATCGTGCCTTCAAGTCTTGATACATCTTGGTTCCTCCGGGGTGGATGGAGTACGGAGTGTCGTGGGCTTCTTGCAGGATCAGGTTCTTCAGCTCCATCTTGTTTGGAACGCATATGCGGCCTTTGTACCAAACAATCCCGTGCTCGTCTTCGGAGAATCCTGGGGCCTTGCCTAGCTTCATCTTCTTCTTGATGCCTTCAATGCTTGCGTGTCCATCTTGTGCCTTCTTGACTTCATCCATCAGGGTCGGTCTGACTTCCAAATGATCCAGAAATCCAGGGGTGACCAATTCCAAACTGAATTGTTCGAGTTCCTTAAACAAGGCTGGCTGCCTTTCTTGAATAATGGCATTCAAAGAGCAAGCCTTCCTGCTTAAGGCATCGGCCACCACGTTAGCCTTCCCGGGGTGATATTGAACACTAAGGTCATAGTCTTTGATGAGTTCCAACCATCTTCGCTGCCTCATGTTCAATTCCTTTTGGGTGAACATGTACTTCAGACTTTTGTGGTCTGTGTATATCTCACACCGTTTCCCTAGGAGGTAATGCCGCCATGTCTTCAAGGCATGAACCACTGCCGCTAACTCAAGATCATGAGTAGCGTAGTTCTCCTCATGAGGTCGTAGCTGCCTGGAGAGGTAGGCTATGACTCGGCCTTCTTGCCTCAGAACGCTTCCCAATCCGGTTCGAGAGGCATCACAATATATCACGAACTCCTTGTGAATATCAGGTGTTGCCAGAACTGGGGCGGTGGTCAATCTCTTCTTGAGCTCTTGGAAGCTCTCTTCGCATTTTGGCGTCCACTCGAACTTTCTGTCCTTCTTGAGGAGCTGAGTCATTGGACGGGCAATGCTAGAGAATCCTTCCACGAATTTGCGGTAGTAACCCGCGAGTCCGAGGAAGCTTCTGACTTCCTTGACGGTCGTTGGAGATTTCCATTGGGTCACAGCTTCGATCTTCGCGGGATCAACTGATAATCCTTCTTTGGTCAAGACATGACCTAAGGATCCAACTTTATGTAGCCAGAACTCACACTTGCTAAATTTAGCATAAAGTTGGTGCTCCCGAAGTTTGTCCAGGACCATCCTCAAATGTTGCTCGTGCTCTTCCTCCGACTTCGAGAAGACAAGAATGTCATCGTTGAAGACAACAACGAACTTGTCCAAATATTCCATGAAGACTTTATTCATGAGATACATGAAGTAAGCTGGGGCATTGGTTAAAGTAAGCTAGGGCATTGGTTAACCCAAAGGACATGACCGTGCACTCGTACATGCCATATCTGGTTACGAATGCCGTCTTCGGAATATCTTGGGGTGTGATCTTCAGTTGGTAGTACCCAGATCTAAGGTCGATCTTGGAGAACACCTTGGCTCCGCTGAGCTGATCAAACAGGTCTTCAATCTTGGGAAGTGGGTATTTGTTGTTGATTGTAACTTCATTGAGGGAACGATAGTCAATGCATAAGCGGATGGTACCGTCCCTCTTTGCCACAAACAGAACAGGAGATCCCCAAGGGGAGGCACTTGGGCGGATAAATCCCTTCCTCAGCTGCTCTTCCAGCTGCTTCTTCAACTCGGCTAATTCTTCCGTCCCCATTCTATAAGGCTTCTTATAGATGGGTCCTGCCCCGGGCACGAGCTCGATGATGAACTCAATGTCACGGTCAGGGGGCATTCCCGGTAGTTCATCCGGAAAGACAACATGATACTCGCATACCACCGGTACTTTCTCTAGCCCAACTTCAGATAGACAGTTGACTTGAACGGCTTGAGCGGAAGATGAGTTGGAAGCAAACTTGACTTCGACTCCTTGGTCATTGGTCACAGTGACTGTCCGATTGGCATAGTCTAACAAGCCTTGGTGCTTGCTGAGCCAATCCATCCCTAGGATCACATCCAAGCCTTGTGATCTCAGGATGATAAGGTCTGCTAGGAAGTCTACACCGTTAATGGTAATACTGACTCCTTTACAGCCTATCTTGGCTCTCATCTCTGCTCCGGGGGTTTGTACCACCATAGGGTTATTCAGGGGTGTAGGGGTCATGCCACTTTTTAATGCAAATCTTTGAGTGACAAATGAATGCGTTGCTCCAGAATCAAACAAGACAGTTGCAGGTGCTGAGTTGACAAGGAACGTACCCAGCACGACGTCCGGGTCTTCCTGGGCTTCTTCAGCAGTGACGTGATTCACACGCCCCTTCCCATGGTTAGGCGGGTTGCGAGGAGCTGGGTTCCTTGGTGGCATCCCGTGGCCTTGTCCTGGGTTCTGTGCATTGGGGCGCGGGGCATCAGGCTTCTTGTTGGGGCACACCCTTGAGATGTGTCCAGACTGACCGCATCCAAAGCAAGTGACTTGGTTTGGATTGTTGATCTTGTTGCCACCACTGTTATTGGGGTTGAAAGCTGGCCTTGGGTTGGCATACTGCTGAGGCTGAAAGTTGGTGCGGGGTGCAGGAGCTCTTGGTTCCTGATAGGTTGGCTTGGCCGGGGCTGACTGCCACGGACGAGGCTTCTGGTTGCTGGAACTTCCCTTGCTGACCATCTTGCGTTTGCGAGTGTCTTCCAAAGCACGCCGCTTGTCTTCAAGCATGAGTGCTTTGTTCACCAGGTCAGGGAAGGTTGGGCAGTTGCACACGACAAGCGAGTATCGCAGAGTCTGATTGAGGCCTTCCATGAAGCGCTCCTTTTTTGCAGCATCAGTGCTGACATCTTCAGGGGCATACCTTGACAGAACACTGAACTTCTGCATGTACTCCTTGACAGTGCCACTTCCTTGCTTCAGGGCTCGGAACTCACGCTTTTTGATAGCCATGATTCCGGAAGGAATGTGGGCCTTGCGGAATTCTGCCTTGAAGTTGACCCAAGTGATGTCTTGTTCAGCATGCATGACCTTGAATCCATCCCACCAAGCTCTAGCAGTCCCCCCGAGGCAGTGGGCTGCATAAGCCACCTTCTCGCGGTCTTCGGTGCATCCGACTAGTTCCAGTATGTCCTCAATGGTGCGGACCCAGTCGTCTGCATCCAGGGGTTCAGCAGTCTCGATAAAGGTTGGCGGTGCATGCTTCTTGAACTCTGCCAACGTGGAACGTCCATTGCCATTCCCCGCCGGCTGGCGGTTGTTGGTGACAGCTTGAGCAATCAACTGAAGGGCTGCAGTGTTGGCTTGGTGAAAGTGCAACTAATCCCCGGGTGGTTTTGGTAATTAATAACAACATATATATCATTGAACTAATATTTTACTTGAGAATCATTTCAGAAAAGTTCGATGATATGGGTATGGAAATGTCTGAAGAAGTGGACCCCTCAAAATGCTAAGACAAGCATTGGCAAAAGCTCAAGACTCTATTTTTGGTTTAGTGATCAAAGATCACATTGAGTCCATAGGAAAAGCCAATACTATTAAAAGGGGATGAGGTTGTGTTAATGATCTAGTTGCTCAAGTGCTTGGTGATCTAGCTCCCTCAACTATTAGCACTCTTCACTACTTAACACACTCATAAGTAATCTCGGACAAACCGATTCTGCAAACTCAGTCCCACCGAGATGAACCACCTCAGTTATTCTTCCAAACCCTAAATTCTCGGTCCATCCGATTCTGAGTTTCGGTCTCACCGAAAATGGACTGCCAACCTTCTGTAACCAATTGACATCATTTCGGAATATCCGAGTTGTTACTTTCGGTCACACCGAGATGGCAAGCTCCAACCTTTGACTCACTTCGGACACACCGAGATGGTATTTTCGGTCCCACCGAAAATCCCAACGTTCACTATATTTGAACTTTCGGTCTGACCGAGTTTTAACTTCGGTCTCACCGAGATTGGTCAAATGTGTGTGTAACGGTTGGATTTTGTGTGGAGGCTATATATACCCCTCCACCCCCTCTTCATTCGTGGAGAGAGCCATCAGAAAGTCTACCATTCCTACCATACACTTTCTGAGAAGTGAACCACCTACCCTTGTGTTGAGATCAAGCCATTCCATTCCTACCATATGAAACTTGATTTCTAGCCTTCCCAAGTTGCTTTCCACTCAAACCTTTCTTCCACCACAGCCATATCAGTGAGGAGAGTTGAGTGTTGGGGAGATTATCATCTGAAGCACAAGAGCAAGGAGTTCATCATCATCAACACCGTCTATTACCTTTTGGGGGGTGGTGCCTCCTAGATTGGTTAGGTGTCGCTTGGGAGCCTCCGTCTTTGAGATGTGGAGTTGAACCAAGAAGTTTGTAAGGTCAAGGAGATTGCCTACTTCGTGAAGATCTACCCCGAGTAAGGCTAGTCCTCCGTGGGCATAGGCCATGATGGAATAGACAAGGTTGCTTCTTCGTGGACCCTTCGTGGGTGGAGCCCTCCGTGGACTCGCGCAGCCGTTACCCTCCGTGGGTTGAAGTCTCCATCAACGTGGATGTACGATAGCACCACCTATCGGAACCACGACAAAAATCTTCGTGTCACCAAACTGCGTTTGATCTTCTCCACCTCTCTTTTACATGTGCAATTTACTTTCCGCTGCTTATACTCTAGAATTGCATGTGTAGGGTGATACTTGAATTGATCTTAATTGTGAAACTGCCAAAAACATTGCATGATTTAAGGGCAGATTTTTTTATGTTGTCAAGTAGTCTAATCACCCCCCCTCTAGACCTACTTTCGATCCTACAAGTGGTATCAGAGCTTTGGTCTCCATTGTTTTGGTTTCCATTGCATTGGACTCCATAAGCTTGGTTTCACAACCTAGGAGAGTATGGCGTCTAGTGAGGGTAATTATCGTAGAGGTCCTTACTTTGATGGTACAAATTTTGCTAGTTGGAAGCATAAAATGAAAATGCATATTCTTGGTCATAACCCAGCCGCATGGGGCATTATTTGTGTTGGTATGCAAGGTGATTTCTTTGAAGAAGGAAAAGTTCCGGATCGCGAAGCTACACCCGAAGAGTTGCGGATGTTGCAAAACAATGCTCAAGCTTGTGACATTCTCTTCAATGCTTTGTGTCCCGAAGAGTTCAACAAAATCAGCCGTCTTGAGAATGCTAAAGAGATTTGGGATACTTTGGTTGAAATGCACGAAGGTAATGAATCTGTGAAGGAATCAAAGCTAGATATTCTTCAAGGTCAACTTGACAAGTTCAAGATGAAGGATGGTGAAGGAGTCGCTGAAATGTACTCTAGGCTTGCTCTCATCACAAATGAGATTGCCGGCTTAGGAAGCGAAGAAATGACCGACCGATTCATCATCAAGAAGATTCTAAGAGCTTTGGATGGAAAATATGACACCGTGTGCACTTTGATCCAAATGATGCCAAATTACAAGACTCTCAAGCCAACTGAAGTCATTGGAAGAATTGTTGCTCATGAGATGACACTTAAGGATAAGGAAGAGCTTCACAACAAGTCAAGTGGTGCTTACAAAGCTACAAGTGATGCTCCCACAACCTCAAGTGACAAGTTAATTTCCAATGAAGAGATAAGCCTAATGGTTAAGAACTTCAACAAGTTCTACAAGAATAGAGGCAAAGAGAGAAGCTCAAAGTCTAGATCATATGATGAAAAGAGATCTTCTAGTCGTGATCGAAACTGCTACAATTGTGGAAGACCCGGACACTACTCAAATGAGTGTACGGCTCCCCACAAGAGAAGAGAAGAATCTCCAAGAAGAAGATCAAGAGATGAGTCACCTCGGAGAGAGAGAAGGAGTAGAGATGATCGTTATGAACGAAGACCCTCTCGGAGAAGCAAGGATTCGGAGAGGAAAGACAAGTCATCAAGGAGCTACACAAGAAGAAGACATCAAGCTCATGTAGGTGAATGGGTCTCAGGCTCCGACTCCGACAATCAATCCGATGGAAGCTATCACTCCGACTCCGACTACAGTCAAGATGAAGGTGTTGCCGGTCTTGCTCTCGTATCCTCCAACTCCAACTCCTACGACTTATTTGATTCACCAAATGAGGGAATTGGAAGATGCTTCATGGCTAAAGGCCCCAAGGTAACACACCCTGAATTCATTGACTTTGATAGTGATGAGGATGACTTGCTTGGTGAAGATGAGCTCTTGCATGATAAATCTAGTGAGCTTAGTAACGATGAAAATGCTAGTAGTCTTTATAGTCGAAAAGAGTCGAATGACAATGCTATGAAGGAGATTGAGCGTCTAACTAAAGAACTAAACACTCTTAAGTTAGCTCATGAAACAACTCAAGAAGATCATAGAGAGCTCCTAAGATCTCATGAGAAGCTACGCTTCAAGAAGCTCACTCTAGAGCAAGAACATGAGTTTCTAAAAGCGATCAATGACGATCTTCGAAAGAAGAGTTCTTCATATCTTGCCAAACGACTTCTCTTGTCTAATTTCTTGCCACCTATTAATACTAAGCATGACAAGCATAAGAAAAATTCTTCCTCTAGTAGTAACAATAACCATGTTAAATCTAATATTGTTGCTTCTAGTAGTTCTCTTGATTCCACTAACAATGTTTCAAGCCAAGTTACACTTGAGCAAGAAAATAGCTTATTGAAGGAAATCATAGAGAAAGGTGTCTACAAGAGTCTTGCCGGAAGCAAGAACTTTGAGGAAATTGTTCGCAAACAAGGAAGGCACCGGAAGCAAGGTCTCACCGAAATACGGGCTTCCAACCTTCTGTAACCGTTTGTCATCATTTCGGAATATCCGAGTTGATGATTTCGGTCCCACCGAAACTGGCAAGTTCCTATCCTTGACTCAAATCGGACAAACCGAGATGGTATTTTCGGTCCCACCGAAAACCCCAACGTTCACTATATTTGAACTTTCGGTCTGACCGAGTTTCCACTTCGGTCTCACCGAGATTGCTCAATTATGTGTGTAACGGTTGGATTTTGTGTGGAGGCTATATATACCCCTCCACCCCCTCTTCATTCGTGGAGAGAGCCATCAGAAAGAACTACCACTCCTATCTTACACTTTCTGAGAAGAGAACTACCTACCCTTGTGTTGAGATCAAGTTGCTCCATTCCTACCATATGAAACTTGATTTCTAACCTTCCCAAGTTGCTTTCCACTCAATCCTTTCTTCCACCACAGCCAAATCAGTGAGGAGAGTTGAGTGTTGGGGAGATTATCATTTGAAGCACAAGAGCAAGGAGTTCATCATCATCTACAACATCTATTACCTTTTGGAGGGTGGTGCCTCCTAGATTGGTTAGGTGTCGCTTGGGAGCCTCCATCATCGAGATGTGGAGTTGAACCAAGAAGTTTGTAAGGGCAAGGAGATCGCCTACTTCGTGAAGATCTACCCCGAGTAAGGCTAGTCCTCCGTGGGCGTAGGCCATGATGGAATAGACAAGGTTGCTTCTTCGTGGACCCTTCGTGGGTGGAGCCCTCCGTGGACTCGCGCAGCCGTTACCCTCCGTGGGTTGAAGTCTCCATCAACGTGGATGTACGATAGCACCACCTATCGGAACCACGACAAAAATCTTCGTGTCTCCAAACTGCGTTTGATCTTCTCCACCTCTCTTTACTACATGTGCAATTTACTTTCCGCTGCTATTACTCTAGAATTGCATGTGTAGGGTGATACTTGAATTGATCTTAATTGTGAAACTGCCAAAAACATTGCATGATCAAAAGGCAGATTTTTTATATTGTCAAGTAGTCTAATCACCCCCCCTCTAGACATACTTTCGATCCTACAAGTGGTATCAGAGCTTTGGTCTCCATTGTTTTGGTTTCCATTGCATTGGACTCCATAAGCTTGGTTTCACAACCTAGGAGAGTATGGCGTCTAGTGAGGGTAATTATCGTAGAGGTCCTTACTTTGATGGTACAAATTTTGCTAGTTGGAAGCATAAAATGAAAATGCATATTCTTGGTCATAACCCAGCCGCATGGGGCATTATTTGTGTTGGTATGCAAGGTGATTTCTTCGAAGAAGGAAAAGTTCCGGATCGCGAAGCTACACCGGAAGAGTTGCGGATGTTGCAAAACAATGCTCAAGCTTGTGACATTCTCTTCAATGCTTTGTGTCCCAAAGAGTTCAACAAAATCAGCCGTCTTGAGAATGCTAAAGAGATTTGGGATACTTTGGTTGAAATGCACGAAGGTACTGAATCTGTGAAGGAATCAAAGCTAGATATTCTTCAAGGTCAACTTGACAAGTTCAAGATGAAGGATGGTGAAGGAGTCGCTGAAATGTACTCTAGGCTTGCTCTCATCACAAATGAGATTGCCGGCTTAGGAAGCGAAGAAATGACCGACCGATTCATCATTAAGAAGATTCTCAGAGCTTTGGATGGAAAGTATGACACCGTGTGCACTTTGATCCAAATGATGCCAAACTACAAGACTCTCAAGCCAACTGAAGTCATTGGAAGAATTGTTGCTCATGAGATGACACTTAAGGATAAGGAAGAGCTTCACAACAAGTCAAGTGGTGCTTACAAAGCTACAAGTGATGCTCCTACTACCTCAAGTGACAAGCTAATTTCCAATGAAGAGATAAGCCTAATGGTCAGGAATTTCAACAAGTTCTACAAGAATAGAGGCAAAGAAAGAAGCTCAAAATCTAGATCATATGATGAAAAGAGATCTTCTAGTCGTGATCGAAACTGCTACAATTGTGGAAGACCCGGACACTTCTCAAATGAGTGTACGGCTCCCCACAAGAGAAGAGAAGAATCTCCAAGAAGAAGAGCAAGAGATGAGTCACCTCGGAGAGAGAGAAGGAGCAGAGATGATCGTTATGAACGAAGACCCTCTCGGAGAAGCAAGGATTCGGAGAGGAAAGACAAGTCATCAAGGAGCTACATAAGAAGAAGACATCAAGCTCATATTGGTGAATGGGTCTCCGGCTCCGACTCTGACAATCAATCCGATGGAAGCTATCTCTCCGACTCCGACTATAGTCAAGATGAAGGTGTTGCCGGACTTGCACTCGTATCCTCCAACTCCAACTCCTACGACTTATTTGATTCACCAAATGAGGGAATTGGAAGATGCTTCATGGCTAAAGGCCCCAAGGTAACACACCCTGAATTCATTGACTTTGATAGTGATGAGGATGACTTGCTTGGTGAAGATGAGCTCTTGCATGATAAATCTAGTGAGCTTAGTAATGATGAAAATGCTAGTAGTCTTTATAGTCGAGAAGAGTCGAATGACAATGCTATGAAGGAGATTGAGCGTCTAACTAAAGAACTAAACACTCTTAAGTTAGCTCATGAAACAACTCAAGAAGATCATAGAGAGCTCCTAAGATCTCATGAGAAGCTACGCTTCGAGAAGCTCACTCTAGAGCAAGAACATGAGTTTCTAAAAGCGATCAATGACGATCTTCGAAAGAAGAGTTCTTCATATCTTGCCAAACGACTTCTCTTGTCTAATTTCTTGCCACCTATTAAGACTAAGCATGACAAGCATAAGAAAAATTCTTCCTCTAGTAGTAACAATAACCATGTTAAATCAAATGTTGTTACTTCTAGTAGTTCTCTTGATTCCACTAACAATGTTTCAAGCCAAGTTACACTTGAGCAAGAAAATAGCTTATTGAAGGAAATCATAGAGAAAGGTGTCTACAAGAGTCTTGCCGGAAGCAAGAACTTTGAGGAGATTGTTGCAAACAAGGAAGACACCGGAAGAATCAAGGGATTGGTTTTGAGCGAAAGTTCAACGCCGAAGGTGTTGAGTGGGAAGAAGGTCAATACCCTACTCCACAGTTTGTTTCACAAAAGGAGAAGTATGATCCTACTTCTTCCAATGTGGAACAAGCTCAAGATGACCTTCCACCACAAGACCACAAGCTAAAGGCCAAGGACAAGCTTCAAGAGGAGATTGATGCATTTATTGAAGCACCTCAAGCCATGGTCAAGTGGGTTCCCAAGGACACATCAAGTTCTACTTCGTCAAGCTCAACTACAACACCAAGGATTCCCATCAAGATGATGTGGATCCCAAAGAAGAAGAACTAGTAGGTTCTTGAGGGTGACTCCGCCAACAAACTTCACTCATATTCATTTTGGCAAGAACTTGTGCAATCAACTTCCACATCATGCACTTGTTCATGGAGTCACAAACCCTCTTGTTGGTAAGTCAAGGGACAAGGTAATCATTGCTTTCATGGACATCATCTTTTGTGTACTTCACTCTATGTCTATGGATATTCTTGTTTGTTCCTTGTGGGACTAACCCATGTAGGTATTGAAAGTGCCCTAATCCAAAGGATTGCTCCCAACTTTTGATGATCTGCATCAACATTGAGCATCCACATCTTCAACATCTACATGAAGTCTTCTACGACAACCCAAGGTTAGTTTGACCCTTTGAAAGGGGGTTCTCACATCTAGGGGGAGCTTTGCTCTAAAAATTGAGCTAAAGCATCTCCAAATGATGTGAACACATAAATGCTTTATGTAAAAGTGGTAACCCCACTTGTGCTTAAACGATGAGTATGACCTATGATCAAATGTTCTCATTTGGCTCCTAAGTCAATATACTCATATATAGATGACCTAGTCATCGACAAATTGTGTGCTAGTAGCTAGAGTGTTGGTTGTGCATGTTTGACACATATTTCAGTTGCTATCTTATTGTGTGAGCATGTTGAATGCATGATTTTATCCATTCAAGGACATCCATTTGTTGTTTTGATTGTTTTGTTTTCTCTTTCTGGCCAAATGGATGGACAAGAATGCCTAAGCACCTTCCCTAGCTATCTATGCTTTCTTGTCTCAAATTCTATTCATGCTCATATCACAACTTTGAACAAGTCTTTTTCGGACAGTCCGAGTGAGGAGCACTCGGAACCACCGATTCGTCTAAGGCTGACTTCCAAAACCCTCTAAGTCCATTTCGGTCTGACCGGCTTCTCAATCTCGGTCCAACCGAAACGCTTAGACTGATCTAGGTTTCATCTCGGTGAAACCGAGTTCAAACTCTCGGTCTGACCGATATGTGTAACTGCACAGCAGTTATACATCTCGGTGACACCGAGTTTTTCAACTCGGTCCCACCGACAGCATGGGGTTATATATACCTGAGGGCTGCGCGCGATTTAATTCTTCAAACCGTTCGCCCCCAAGACCCCTGCTGCCGCCGCCCTAGTCTACGGATCGTCGCCGTCGTCGCCTGTGCGCCCTCGCCGCAGGTCTCCGCCGCCGTCAACGGTAATCATCTCCACCGTTGCCGCCGTAGAGGGACACCACCAAGTTAGGGTGTGTCCCGATCCCTTTTCGTGCTCCCCTTCCGATTCTTGCACGATAGGCTTGCCATGATTCAATCCACGTTTGAGATATTCCCTATACATTAGTTCAGATCTTCTAGTTTCGAGGAAAATTCTTAGGTTTAGGTTTCCACGGAATGCATTTCGGTGAAGCCGATTTTGAAACTCGGAATGACCGATTTGGCCTCTGGCCATTGCACTGCATCATTCGGTTTAACCGAGTTGTGCCAATCGGAATGACCGAAACGTAGTTTCAGTGAAACCCTAAGTTATCGGTAGGACCGAAACCCATTTCGGTCTGACCGAAAGTGGTGTGTAGGTTTCTGTTGAGTACTTCGGTTGCACCGAAACTTGAAATCGGTTTGACCGAAATACATTCTGTGAAAACTCAAAACTAAGTTTTGAACTCATTTTTTTTGCAAAAACCTCTGCAGTTGTGATAACTCTTCTACTCTGCCTATACCTTATCTTTTCACAGGTTTTTTTCAGCCATGTCAGATGTCAGTGACAGCCAGAACAGGTCTGAATCACCGTTTGCTGAAATTCCAGAGGCAGATACAAGTCCTGCTAGCAGCTCCAGTGATGATGGTGAGAGGAGCACCCCTAGTGGTTTGCCTCCTGCAGCCACCAGAACCAGGAAGAAGAGAACTTCTGATGATGAAGACTCTGACTTTGTTGCTGAGGAAGTTACCTCCAAACCAAAGAGGAATGTGGTTGCTAAAGAGCACCAAGGGCAGCAGTCAAGGAAAGGCACAAGCAAAGTAAAGCAGTCAGCAGTTGCAAAGAAGCTCAACTTGGAAGAGCCTGCTCCAAGAAAGGTGAAGAAGACTTCCAAAAGGAAGAGGGTAGTATATGCTGAACCTCAAGTTGATGCTGCAGAAGAAGAAGAAGAAGAAGCACCCCAGCCTCCTCCTCAGAAAGCTAAGTTCATGGGTGATGCTATTCGGGCTCAAGCCTCCTCTAAACCCAAGAAGCCTGCTCAAGCCAAGGCAGCTCCAGCCAAGCCCAAGAGAACAACCAGAAGCATTCCAGCTTCTGAGAAGAACAAAGGTGAGATGCCACCGTCTGAATCAGATGAAGAGCATGTGTTGCTTAAGCTCCGTCCCAAGTTGCCACTCCACAATGATGCTCATCCTCAAGCTGAGGACATGAAGGCAAGGAAGGACAAAGGTCTCAGGCTATGGAGACAGTCTGATCCATATGCTGTAAGGAGAAGGACTGCTGTGGACCCCAGATTCCACACCAGAGAGCAGCAGGATTTCTATGAGACCGTGCTGATGGATAAGAAGCCCATTGTTGCTGACACCAGGTATGTTGACTGGAAGTATATTGACAGTGAAGAGCACCGGGACTTCTTTCCCCATGTGCATGAGAGCTTTACTGCATGTGGAGTAGCTGATTTTGTGGGTCAAGAGCTGACAGCTTGGAATGACGAGATGATCATGCAGTTCTATGCCACAGCCCACTTCTATCCTGATGGCAAGATCACCTGGATGACTGAAGGTCAAAGGTTTTCTTCGACTGTTGAAGAATGGGCAGAACTTCTGAACGCTCCAGTGCAGAGAGAGGACGACATTGATGTCTATGGGATTCCTAAGAAGAGTCATGATTCCATGAAGAACATGTACAAGGAGATCCCGGCTGCTGATTTGGAAGGATGGAAGCTTGGCTCAGTGTACTATCTCCAGGCAGGTCTGACCACCACTAACACTATTCTGAGGCATACATTGATGCCTAAGTCTGGAGACCACCGCATGATTCGAGGCTATTCTATCAACATGCTGCACATTCTCGATGAGAAGGCACCTTTCAAGGTGATGGACTTGATGGTAGAGACCATTAAGAGGACTGCAGCTGACCAGAAGAGGTCGTGTGGGTTTGCACCGCAGATTCAGATGCTCATCAACGCCAAGTTTGGCACGGGCAAATTCATGTTGGATAGGAAGCACTTGCCACTGCAGCCAGAGCATGAGGACAACGTAGTTGTGATGGATGAAGAGGATCCTACCTCAGTTGAAGGACAAGCCAAAATCGAAGCTGTGAAGAAGGCTAAAGCTGACAAAGAGGCAGCAGCAGCAGCAGCTAAGCCAAAGAGCTTTGGAGAACAAATTCTTGAAGCTACCCAGAGGATTGAACAACGCCTGGCCAGCATTGAGCAATCTCAGGAGAGCCTAGAGAGGATTGTTGAGGACAAGATCCATGCTCTGGACGTGAAGCTGACTAAGATTCAGGTGTCTGTCAACAAGCTTGAGGCAGACATGGAGGAGACAAGGCAGGAGAGAGCAGAGCTTATGCAGGATGATCTAGTCCAGGACTCTCATCGCCAGACTGCTCAGGTTCCCAAAGGATCCAGATCTGCAGCTATCCCAGTGACTGACTCCAGGGCTACCACTTCAGCACCAGCTACAGCTCCAGCAGTTACTCCAGCTCCAGCATCCACTCCTCCAGCGCAGACATCAGCAGAAGTCTTCGCCGATGCAGCTATCTCTACACCGACATCTACCCAGACGGGAGCCGCCAGCAGAGCCCGCAGTGACGTTTTGCTCTATACCTTTTCGAACTTTTTGGTAACTTGTTGCCAAAGGGGGAGAAATTGTTATAGATCATAGGGCTTCGAGAGAGAGAGTGCTCTTTCGTCTTTCGTTCTTTTGCCGGTTTTCTTTGAGATACAGTGATTTCTTTTGGTTCCTGAAACTTTAAGTGTGCTTGCTACCACGTTTGATGCTATCTTAATGAGTGCTTAGTCATACTATGCTTTAATGTGTGCTTATTGCTTATCATATGCTATTCCTTATTGTATGGCTATTTACTCTTGTCTTGGTGATTGAGTGCATGTTATTCATTCTTATCATTTTGTGCGCTCCACCAAGATGTATGTGACATGGAAGAGTGACCCATAATCCTAATCGATTGTGCATTTGCATTCAAACGCAAATTTTAAATAATGCACAAATTTAGGGGGAGCTCTTGTTTATCACATACTTCTCAAAGCGACGATATTATTCTTTGATTATATCCTTTGTCGAAGCTTTGATCTATATGTTGTCATCAATTACCAAAAAGGGGGAGATTGAAAGTGCAACTATCCCCGGGTGGTTTTGGTAATTAATAACAACATATATATCATTGAACTAATATTTTACTTGAGAATCATTTCAGAAAAGTTCGATGATATGGGTATGGAAATGTCTGAAGAAGTGGACCCCTCAAAATGCTAAGACAAGCATTGGCAAAAGCTCAAGACTCTATTTTTGGTTTAGTGATCAAAGATCACATTGAGTCCATAGGAAAAGCCAATACTATTAAAAGGGGATGAGGTTGTGTTAATGATCTAGTTGCTCAAGTGCTTGGTGATCTAGCTCCCTCAACTATCAGCACTCTTCACTACTTAACACACTCATAAGTAATCTCGGACAAACCGATTCTGCAAACTCAGTCCCACCGAGATGAACCACCTCAGTTATTCTTCCAAACCCTAAATTCTCGGTCCATCCGATTCTGAGTTTCGGTCTCACCGAAAATGGACTGCCAACCTTCTGTAACCAATTGACATCATTTCGGAATATCCGAGTTATTACTTTCGGTCACACCGAGATGGCAAGCTCCAACCTTTGACTCACTTCGGACACACCGAGATGGTATTTTCGGTCCCACCGAAAATCCCAACGTTCACTATATTTGAACTTTCGGTCTGACCGAGTTTTAACTTCGGTCTCACCGAGATTGGTCAAATGTGTGTGTAACGGTTGGATTTTGTGTGGAGGCTATATATACCCCTCCACCCCCTCTTCATTCGTGGAGAGAGCCATCAGAAAGTCTACCATTCCTACCATACACTTTCTGAGAAGTGAACCACCTACCCTTGTGTTGAGATCAAGCCATTCCATTCCTACCATATGAAACTTGATTTCTAGCCTTCCCAAGTTGCTTTCCACTCAAACCTTTCTTCCACCACAGCCATATCAGTGAGGAGAGTTGAGTGTTGGGGAGATTATCATCTGAAGCACAAGAGCAAGGAGTTCATCATCATCAACACCGTCTATTACCTTTTGGGGGGTGGTGCCTCCTAGATTGGTTAGGTGTCGCTTGGGAGCCTCCGTCTTCGAGATGTGGAGTTGAACCAAGAAGTTTGTAAGGGCAAGGAGATCGCCTACTTCGTGAAGATCTACCCCGAGTAAGGCTAGTCCTCCGTGGGCGTAGGCCATGATGGAATAGACAAGGTTGCTTCTTCGTGGACCCTTTGTGGGTGGAGCCCTCCGTGGACTCGCGCAGCCGTTACCCTCCGTGGGTTGAAGTCTCCATCAACGTGGATGTACGATAGCACCACCTATCGGAACCACGACAAAAATCTCCGTGTCACCAAACTGCGTTTGATCTTCTCCATCTCTCTTTACTATATATGCAATTTACTTTCCGCTGCCCATACTCTAGAATTGCATGTGTAGTGTGTTACTTGACTTGATCTTAATTGTAAAACTGCCTAAAACTTTGCACAACCAAAAGGCAGATTTTTATATTGTCAAGTAGTCTAATCACCCCCCCTCTAGACATACTTCTTCGATCCTACACACCCCTAGGGGTGGGAAACCCTAAAGGGGGCGCAGCCCCCCCCTTCCCCCTATATATATGTGAGGTTTGGGGCTGCCCACAACACGTTTTGGACCTCTGTCGCTTGGCGCAGCCCTACCTCTCTCCCTCCTCGTCTCTTGCAGTGCTTGGCGAAGCCCTGCTGGAGTCCCGCGCTCCTCCACCACCACCACGCCGTCGTGCTGCTGTTGGATGGAGTCTTCCCCAACCTCTCCCTCTCTCCTTGCTGGATCAAGGCGTGGGAGACGTCACCGGGCTGCACGTGTGTTGAACGCGGAGGCGCCGTTGTTCGGCGCTTAGATCGGAATCAACCGCGATCTGAATCGCAGCGAGTACGACTCCTTCATCCGCGTTCTTGCAACGCTTCCGCATCGCGATCTACAAGGGTATGTAGATCCACTCTCCTTTATGCTCGTTGCTAGATTACTCCATAGATAGATCTTGGTGATGCGTAGGAAAAATTTTGATTTTCTGCTACGATCCCCAACAGTGGCATCATGAGCTAGGTTTATGCGTAGTATCTTGCACGAGTAGAACACAAAGTAGTTGTGGGCATAGATCATGTCAATTCTCTTGCCGTTACTAGTCTTATCTTGATTCGGCGGCATCGTGGGATGAAGCGGCCCGGACCGACCTTACACGTACTCTTACGTGAGACAGGTTCCACCGACTGACATGCACTAGTTGCATAAGGTGGCTAGCGGGTATCTGTCTCTCCCACTTTAGTCGGATCGGATTCGATGAAAAGGGTCCTTATGAAGGGTAAATAGAAATTGGCATATCACGTTGTGGTTTTGGCGTAGGTAAGAAACGTTCTTGCTAGAAACCTATAGCAGCCACGTAAAAACTTGCAACAACAATTAGAGGACGTCTAACTTGTTCTTGCAGCATGTGCCGTGTGATGTGATATGGCCAAAAGGATGTGATGAATGATATATATGTGATGTATGAGATTGATCATGTTCTTGTAATAGGAATCACGACTTGCATGTCGATGAGAATGACAACCGGCAGGAGCCATAGGAGTTGTCTTATTTATTGTATGACCTGCGTGTCACTGAATAACGCCATGTAATTACTTTACTTTATTGCTAAACGTTAGCCATAGTAGTAGAAGTAATTGAAAGCACATTTGCTCTCCGGGTGGTTTTGGTAATTAATGACAACATACTTTGTGGTTGGACTAATGCTTTTATCAAGTATGTTTCAGGAAATCCAATCACATTGGTATGGCAAGATGACTGAAGAAGTGGACCCCTCAAAGTGCTAAGGCAAGCATTGGCAAAAGCTCAAGACTCCATTTTTGGTTTAGTGATCAAAGATCACATTGAGTCCATAGGAAAAGCCAATACTATTAAAAGGGGATGAGGTTGTGTTGATGATCTGGTTGCTCAAGTGCTTAGTGATTTAGCTCCTTCAACTATCAGCACCTTTCACTACCAAACACACTCATAAGTAATCTCGGACAAACCGATTCTTCCAACTCAGTCCCACCGAGATGAACCACTTCTGCCATATTCCAAACCCTAGAAAAATCGGTCACACCGAGTTTGAGATCGGTCTCACCGAAACTGAACTGCCAACCTTCTGTAATCATTTCACATCATTTCGGAATATCCGAGTTTGCATTTTCGGTCTTACCGAAATGGCCAGGTTCTGTCTTGGGTCAAATCGGTCTCACCGAGATTGCATTATCGGTCTCACCGATTCTGGCATGTTCCTATTCTTTCTCAAATCGGTCCAACCGAGTTTTCTTTCTCGGTCTCACCGAAATCTCCAACGTTCATATCAGATGCACTTTCGGTCCCACCGAGATGGTATTTTCGGTCCCACCGAAAATCCCAACGTTCACTATATTTGAACTTTCGGTCTGACCGAGTTTTCACTTCGGTCTCACCGAGATTGGTCAAATGTGTGTGTAACGGTTGGATTTTGTGTGGAGGCTATATATACCCCTCCACCCCCTCTTCATTCGTGAGGAGAGCCATCAGAAAGTACCACCACTTCTACCATACACTTTCTGAGAAGTGAACTACCTACCCTTGTGTTGAGATCAAGTTATTCCATTCCTACCATATGAAACTTGATTTCTAGCCTTCCCAAGTTGCTTTCCACTCAAATCTTTCTTCCACCACAGACATATCAGTGAGGAGAGTTGAGTGTTGGGGAGATTATCATTTGAAGCACAAGAGCAAGGAGTTCATCATCATCAACACCGTCTATTACCTTTTGGGGGGTGGTGCCTCCTAGATTGGTTAGGTGTCGCTTGGGAGCCTCCGTCTTTGAGATGTGGAGTTGAACCAAGAAGTTTGTAAGGGCAAGGAGATCGCCTACTTCGTGAAGATCTACCCCGAGTAAGGCTAGTCCTCCGTGGGCGTAGGCCATGATGGAATAGACAAGGTTGCTTCTTCGTGGACCCTTCGTGGGTGGAGCCCTCCGTGGACTCGCGCAGCCGTTACCCTCCGTGGGTTGAAGTCTCCATCAACGTGGATGTACGATAGCACCACCTATCGGAACCACGACAAAAATCTTCGTGTCACCAAACTGCGTTTGATCTTCTCCACCTCTCTTTTACATGTGCAATTTACTTTCCGCTGCTTATACTCTAGAATTGCATGTGTAGGGTGATACTTGAATTGATCTTAATTGTGAAACTGCCAAAAACATTGGATGATCTAAAGGCAGATTTTTTTATATTGTCAAGTAGTCTAATCACCCCCCCTCTAGACCTACTTTCGATCCTACACTTGGCGTTCCTCTCGGAAAGCTTGGAGAAGCTGAGCCATGTCCATGTTCGGAGGAGGTGGTGGTGGTGGAGCTTGGTCGTTGGTTTGGTCGTGGCCTACCTCTGACTGAGCGGATACTCCGGCTTCAAGCTGCTGGGTAGAGGTACCAGTACGAGTTACAACAGGCATCCTGTTGGAGCGGTAAAAGGTCTCATGACTCGGAAGAGGGAAAGCAAGATAGATGGGTGCCTAGTAAGGGGGTGGGTGTGACACTAATCAAATCATGCAAGGTCCGAAAGGCCAAAACACATTCATTAAAAATCCAAACGGGTGATGCAGTCGTTTACACATTCCCGAAGGAAGAATATGACATACATCCAAACACGACAAAATCAAACACTAGATGGTTTCATATGAACCATACAAGGTCTCGAATGCGCATAGGGGTTACACGACCTATCCTACCATAGAGGTCACAACTGGCATATCCAAGTAGCGAATAATGCCTAAGCGGCGGAATGCTCGGTCGCGTATTCCGGCTCTTCTGGGTCTTCCTCCTTGTCTTCATCTATCTGGGCCCCCTTGTCACTTGAGGGTGTGGGGGAGTGGAGGAGTTGGATACGACGGTGCTTCGTCGGTGGTGCAGGGAAAATCTTGCGATATTCCCTTGCCGTCATCCGGCGTCGCCGAGGTGGTTCTTCATCCTTGGAAGATACATCTCCGGAGGGCCTTCCGCCTCGGTATGCGATAGCGGACTGTCCGGTAGGTGCTCCTTCCTTCTTGATCCTATTTGTCTTCTCTTGTGCTCGACGAAGAAGTGCCTTGGTCTTGTGAAGTTCTTCTCGGAGCTTCATTGATTCCGAGGCCAAGTCTTGTGCCAAGCTGTCGGCACATAGACTAAAGTAGGTCTGGAACCGAAGCGAGAGTCCTTCCTTCAGTGGAGGGGCTAGTGCGCTGCTTTCATCTTCACCTTCCTTCCGGTAAGGCAAGAAGCGAGTTGTCATCTTGGCTGCCATCTCCGGAAGAAGCTCGCGGAGACGGGTTAGTGCCTTGAGTGCAGCAGCCTCGATAGCGAGAGGTAGTGTTGCCATCTGGGGTCCCTCGAAGAACCAACTTGTGGGAGGATCGTTTGCCTCCACGATCACTTCCACATGGTATTCCACCTCAGTGTCGCTAACCCAATTCTCAAGGTAGGTGAGGATGGGCGCTCGGTGGAACTGACACTCCTGGAGGCTATCCTCGAGAAGCAAGGGAAACCCAGTGGTCAGGTGCTCTTCAGGTACAGCGGCCATCTACAAAGGTGGAATAGGAGAGGTTAATAAGCTGATGAAATCTCAGGTTTAGAAAAGGAGAGAGGTTCAGAAGGTTTTTGAAAAGGGGTCTCATCTAACTAACGCCCATGCTAACTAAGGCTTCTTACAATCAGGATGGCTCTGATACCAGCTCTGTGGGGACCCCGACTTAAGAGTCGAGATCACCGAATGCACGTGTACAGTGATCCCAGAGATCAATGCTCACTGAACACACAGAAGCTGAATAACAAGAGTCTTACATCCATATATATCGTCTTACACAAATTAAGGCCATTATGGCCAAGTCTTACATAGATAAAGCCTCACGGGATGAATAGCAAATAACTCAAATAGCGGAAGTCTTCGATGATAGGTAGAACCCATGCCATCTGCCTTAACCCTACAGGCATTCTGACTGGGATAGCGTCCTAGTTCGCATGTTCGTCTCCAAAGAACTCTTCTTCATATTCCTGTTCCTCCATGCCTGGCCAATTAAATAACCAGTGGCAAGCCAATGCGTACTTTGAATGTACTCGCAAGCAACCCATGATTTGGTTCAAAGTAACAATGCAATAGAACAACAATGAGCAATCTCGCAATGGGCTAGAATAAATATTCTACAATCAAGTGTATGCATCAATAAACTCACGTAACCTCGAAGACAGGTTACCGATATCAACATGAGTATGATTTAACTCATCGAGTCAAGTCAGCACCTTGACTCACACATACTTTCACCGATGCGGTAAAATTCTGGACATAGTTTAAGTAGCACCACCCAACTGTCCATGACCGTGGACACGGCTATTCGAATAGTTTTACACTCTGCAGAGGTTGCGCACTTTACCCACAAGATCCGGGAAGCTTTTGTGTCACCCATGATCCCGCAGTACCTCAAGTACTCGGGGGAAGCACCCCGGTCATTATCTTTCCTTAGACGACACTAACATAGAGTCCAATCGTTGGTACACGGCCCTCGAGTACAAACAATAGATCACGGGACTTGCCCTAATTTCAATGTCACGCGTACCCGAAGGGACCAACGGTGTGTCCGGTGCCCTGTAAAAACAGTCATGGTCGTCTATCCAAGCACGACCCCGTCCCGGGAAAGACCTCAAGTCTTCCCGTCACTAGTAATGCGGGCACCATGCTAGTATCGACCTAAATAATCAATAAAGCCCCGTCCCATAAGGGGTAGAGTGGTTGCAGATGTTTGGTTGGGACGGTAGACACACATAAATCTAATCCATTATTTCACCCACGCACAAGATTTTTACCGGCACATCACTTCTTCCTCAAGTGATGACCTAACTCAACATCACCCTCGGGCATTAGGGGCACCCGATGGGGTTTATGCAAAGATTTCAACCACAAAGGTTTCATGTCACACATGCATAACTAAGCATCACTACTAACCATTTGCATGACATCTAGCACATAGCAAGATCAAGAGCAAAGCATGCATCATGTGGTGGTTCATCTTGGTCACCAGCGTAACTCTATCATCATGCATCGGAAACAGACGGGTTCCGAAGAACAAGTGTATCATGGTCAAAGGGCTGCTTGCCTGGATTGGCTCGGTCTTCAAAGTCTTCAAATCCTTCTCCATCTCCTCCTTCAGCAACTTCGTCAAATACGGGATCTAATTGTCGCAAAATAACAACGGGAAAATAAGACCACAATGAAAACAGAAAAATCAAAGTGCTCAGAAAAATGTCAACTTATTTTTGATAAATACTAGAGGGAAAACTAAAATGATAAAAATTCTTAGTTGGAGTTTTGGAGTTGCAGAATGGAATCTAAGGATTTTTGAAAAGGAGTTTTAATGCTCAAATTTGAATTTAAATTTGAACAGAACAGAAAAGTTTCATGGATATGTGTGAAAGTGACACCATTAAATAGGCTGGAATATTACAAGAATTTAGGAGTTGGAATTAATTTATTTGGACAAATATCCATTTCTGTAAAATAATTTGAAACTTTACAGAAAAGAAAAAGAAGAAAAAGCCCTGTGCAACTGGGCCAGAACGGCCACAGTGCACGGCCCAGGGCTAACAGCCCAGCCGCACGGGGGCCATCGCGCGCACGTCAGGATTTCAAACCTGACGGGCGGGGCCCAACGGTCTGCGACTGTGAGGGGAGAGAGAGGGCGGTGAGGATGACAGGCGGGCCCGCCTGTCATCTTCAACCTTGCGGCCACGGCGATGGCGAGCTCACCGGCGACGATTCCGGGCACGGCGGGGCAAACGGAGGGTAGGGATGGACTCAGCAGCGAGTCGCGGACGCAGTGGGGGTGGTGCGACCCACCGAGGAGGCCTGGTTCGCCGGCGGCAAGGTGGGACGGTGGAGGGTCGTCGGGTAGTTGCTGGCTAGCTCGTTTCCGGCAGCTGCAGAGGGGGAAAAGTGAGGGGAAAGCATCAGTGGTGCACGGCGGTTCCGAATCGAGCGAGAGAAGGGGCGGAGAGGGCCTGTACCTCGAGATCGCCGTTTGCCCGACGCGGCGGAGCTCCGGTCGATCCCGAGCACAGGGGCTTTCTGGGGATGGACAAGTGGTGCTGGAGGGCTAAAGGAGGTGAGGGGAGGCTGTTGGTGCAGAGTGGAGGGCTCTGGGGGCCCTATTTATAGGGGAGCGGCGAGGTTCCGTGGACCTGTGCGCCGGCGAGGTTCTGCTCGACGCCACAGTGCACGGGAGGCGGTGGGAGTGTGTCTGTGGCGTTGCTGGACGATCTCCAGGGCGGAGGGAAGGAAGAGGGGGAGCGGGGGTCGCTCCAGACAGCGCGCGCGTGTGAGGCCGACGAGTGGATGCTGCGGGCGGCCAACGCGCGTGTGGAGACGGCCACTGTAGGGCGGACGAGGAGGTGGACAGCGCCGGGGGAGGTCGCGGACGTCGAGGGGCATCGACTGGCGCGAGGGGAGAGCTCGAGGTTGACGGGGGCAGGCGATTCGGCGAAGCTACAGTGCGGGGGCACACTGTAGCGCGCTCTGGAGCGGCCTTATCGCATGCCATGGCATGCCATTGGCCCTCTGGGCGCGTCTGCCGTGTCTAGGGGTCCAGGGTGATGCAAGCAACACGGATGAGGCCTTGGATGCTCTGGAGAATCAAGGAGACAGAGAGGAGAAGCTGGTAACTTGGTGAATTTTGGCTGTCCAGCAAGGTGAACTAGGGTTTTCACCCCTCAATCATGGAGCTGTGGACATGGGGGAGTTACTGGGGGTAGATAGTAACTAGATGAAGCTGTGGTAGAAAGTTGAGGCCAAGGTAAATAGTAAAAGTGATCAAGAAGATGGTTTTGGCAATTTGGCAGAAGTTGTTTGATCAAGTTTTGGTCAAGCAAATGATTTCCACTTGCCATGACACTTAACAAGATTGAATGTTATGTGGAAATAGGGTGTTTCACCAAATTTGGGCTCATTTGAAGAAACTAGCCAATGTAACTTTGGTGAACCCTAGAAATCAACAAAAATGGCTTCATCTTGTTTAAGTCAAGCTAATCATCTCCCCTGGATGCAACACTTGGTGTAGTTTCATCATTTGGGGTTATGATCATGCCCACAAAGTTTGAAGCTCCAGGTAAAAAGTTGGTAATGTAAAGTTGTTCAAATTTGCATTTGAACAGAAAGGGTTTTGGGGTATTTTGATCAAGTTGCTCTACTCCAAATCTTGTGCCATTTGGTCTAGATGCCTTATTAGGCCATTCTAGCATGTGCACCAAATTTGAGAGCAATTGAACAAGTTTGGCAATGTAAAGTTGCTCAAACTTCAAATATGGACAGAATGGTTTTGAAGGGTTTTGAGGGTGATATCTTGCTTCCCAAGGCATGGGGCTTGGCAAGATCATCAAATATGTCATATATGACATGATAGAATTTCCCTGGAATTGTTGGAGAATATTTCCTTTGTAAATATTTCAAAATCTTGAAATATCGAGAAAGGGTTTTGGAGGGATAAGGCCATTATTTTGAACATGACCAAGTGTTGAAATTCTTATATATGGACAATATATGTCCTATGAGTCTCCCTGAATTTTGGCAAATATTTTTGAAATACTTAAACAATTTTTCCCTATTAAAGACCATTTCTGGCCTTAAGAAAAAGATTTTAAATAAAATAGGAAAATAACTTTTAAAATTATACTTTTGTGGTTTCTGGGAGTCCTATGACTACTAGGTCTCAAATATACTTTTTGAAATAATTTTCTCACCCTAAATCAAGCACTTGCAGTGCAAACCTCAATTCAGGGGTTTTTGGAATACTAAATTTATAAAATATATTTTGGCCAAATTAATTTTGTTGGAAAATACTATAATGTTATATAACACTTGGCATGATCATTGGGCAGAAGTTTTGGGTATGGAGATGAATTCTACAAGAGGTAATAGTTGACTTTAATGAGCACATGAAAAGCATATGAAGAAAAACTCAATTCCAAGTAAAAGCCAAATGATGCCAAAAATTTTTGCTGGTCCAAATTTTCATGCTTCATTGATGCAAATAACATGTTTACAAAATGCAGGGTGTGACAGGTTGTTTGGCGAAAGTCAATGTGCCAATCCCAAAGAAGCGCAAGCTTGGACCAAAGACTGTGGATTGTGTTTTCCTGGGATATGCTTTTCATAGCATTGGTTATAGATTCTTAGTTGTAAAATATAAGGTATCTGACATGCATATTGGTACAATCATGGAGTCGAATGATGCGACTTCCTTTGAAGATATCTTTCCCATGAAGGATATGGCTACCTCATATACTCACTAGATGCCTAGTTCATCGAATCAAGAATCAGTTACAGTTACTGAACCTACCATTTTGATAGAACACTTTGAAAATTTTGTGGAGGAGAACAATGAAGTTTCTACTAGGATCAAGAGACAAAGGACTGCAAAGTCCTTTGGTGATGATTTTCTTGTGTATCTCATAGATGACACTGCCAGTTCTATTTCAAAGGCCTATGCTTATGAAGATGCTGACTACTGGAAGGAAGTGGTCCGGAGTGAGATGGATTCCATCTTGGCAAATGAAACTTGGGAGATAAATAATCGTCCTTATGGGTGCAAACCTATAGGGTGCAAATGTGTATTCAAGAAGAAACTTAGGCCTGATGGTACTATTGAGAAGTACAAGGCACAACTCATGGCCAAGGGTTATACCCAAAAGGAAGGTGAAGACTTCTTTTATACTTACTCACCTGTGGTGTGACTGACCACTATTCGAGTACTACTTTCACTAGCTACCTCACATGGTCTTCTCATTCATCAAATGGATGTTAAGACTGCTTTCCTAAATGGAGAGCTAGATGAGCAAATTTATATGGAACAACCAGATGGATTTGTAGTAGATGGTCAGGAAGGAAAAGTGTGCAAATTGCTGAAATCTTTGTATGGACTTAAGCAAGCACCCAAGTAGTGGCATCAGAAGTTTGTAAATGAAGCTGATAAATGTGTGTACTATCTCCATGGTGGGGGCGAGGGAGTTATCCTTTGCTTGTATGTTGATGACATACCGATTTTCGGAACAAATCTGAATGTTATAAGGAGGTCAAGGATTTCCTATCTTGTTGTTTTGAGATGAAGGATTTAGGAGTGGCTGATATCATTCTAAACATCAAGTTGTTGAGAGACAATGATGCTGGGATTACATTGTTTCAATCTCACTATGTGGAAAAGATCTTAAGTCGCTTTGGCTATAGTGACTGCAAGCCCTCTGCAACACCATATGATGCCAGCGTGCTGCTTCGAAAGAATCGAAGAATTGCTAGAGATCAATTGAAATATTCTTAGATTATTGACTCGCTTATGTACTTAACCAGTGCTACAAGACCTGACAGCTCTTTTGCTGTTAGCAAACTGAGTCGGTTTGTCTCAAAATCAGGAGATGTGCATTGGAAAGCTCTAGAGAGAGTTATGCGTTATTTGAAAGACTCTGCCAATTATGGAATTCACTACACTGGTCACCCAATGGTGCTTGAATGTTATAGTGACTGAAACTGGATCTTAGATGCTGATGACATAAAGGCCAAAAGCGGATATGTATTCACTCATGGAGGTGGCTCTATTTCTTGGAAGTCTTGCAAGCAGACCATCTTAACGAGGTCAATAATGGAAGCAGAGCTCACTGTCGGTGTCAAAACCGACAGATCTCGGGCAGGGGGTCTTGAACTATGCGTCTGAGGATTGATGGTAACAGGAGACCGGGGACACAATGTTTACCCAGGTTCAGGCCCTCTCGATCAAGGTAATATGTACCCTACTTCCTGCTTGATTGATCTCGATGAATATAGGTTTACAAGAGTTGATCTACCTCGAGATCGTAATGGCTAAAACACTAGGAGTCTAGCCTATGTAATTGTGATTGTTTTCTCTACGGACTAAACCCTCTGGTTTATATATACACCGGAGGGACCTAGGGTTGTACATGACCATCTTGCAGAGGAAGGAAAGTATCCCGGACTCTAAACCTGCTATTTTACACATATGAGAGTCCTATCTGGATACAGGAGATAGTCTTCAATGATAATCTTCACGGCCCACCAGTCCGGCCCATAACGAGTAGTCCGACCACCTGAGGACCGCTTAATCCAGGACTCCCTCAGTAGCCCCTTGTAATGCCCCGGACACACCCGCCGGTGGTCGTTACTCCTGGAGGGATCTAGACTGGCCCCACATATCAATACTAGTCTTTTCTACGCAATTTGTCCTCACTCTTGCACACCCAGGAGCAACTTCCTGATCGGTCACCTATCCTGAAATTACTCCAAGCTGAGCACGCTTAACTTTGGAGTTCTTTCCGAATGGGCTCCCGGAAAAGAAGGAATTCTTATTATTATGAGTAGTCTATCATCCCTAATAAGCCAGGCTATCACACCCCTGAACCAGTCTTCGATGACGATGAGTTTGGCTCGTGTACTTTCTTCGGCATTGCAAGGCGGGTTCCTCCTCCCGAACATATTGAAGCATCATTCCCTACACAAAGGTACTATGTCCGGCTCTGCATGGTTAGTACAACTCTTAGCCTTGAAGGCAAGGTATCGAAAATGGACAGTGTGTCTTTACTGCCAACTTTTCAGCGGAACGTCACATTTGACCCTTTAATATATCGAAACATTTTCTTGGCTCCAGGTTCGCGTTCGAGGTACAACCCCATTGGCATGTCTTGTTGAAGCAGAGATCATGCCCGCTTATTGCGGGATCCTTATCGATATGACGTGAGCATCCTAACCATGCCTTACGCACAACTATGTTGGGAACCGACGAGGTTTACGGCTAAAGTGAGGGGACTTTTAACATTTACCGCTTATAAAAGGACTCAAATCCTTCCCATTAACCCCACGCTCTCCTTAAGCCCTAGCTTTCCAAACTCTTCATCCCCAGCGCCCATAGCTCTTGCGCCCACAACTCTCAACGACTCCTCCACCGCCTCCCTTCCCAGCAATGGCTAGCTCCGGTTCTAAGGGTAAGTGGGAGGCCTCCACGGTCACGGAGAAGACCGTGAAGAATCTCTAGAGTGCGGGCTATCTCGCTGATGATATAGCACACCGGGTTCCCAAAAAGGACCAGGTGATCCACGTCCCTAAGCCGGGTGAGAGGGTCTTCCTCTCCCACTTTATCCGAGGGGCTGGGATTTCCTCTCCACCCCTTTGCCCGGGGCCTCTTATTTTTCTATGGGCTGGATTTCCATGATCTAGCCCCAAAGTCAATCCTCCACATATCAGCTTTCATAGTGGTATGTGAGGCGTTCCTCCGCGCCCCCCCCACACTTCGACTTATGGCTCAAGATATTCAATCTGAAGCCAAATGTGGTGGACGGGCAACACACAGATTGTGGAGGAGCCATGGTGAGCAAGCTCCCCAATGCCACTTGACCAAAGGGGGCCTTTGTGGAGACAAACAAGGTTTGGCAGCAGGAGTGGTTCCATATCACTGAGCCCTGCGACACCAAGTGGGCGGCGGTGTCCGCATTCAGATCTGGAACCCAGGCGAGGCTAACCTCTTGGACCGACAAGAGTCCGGATTGGGGGTCTCAGCCGGAGGTGCTAGCCCTCCAAAATCGCATCTCATGATATAGAAGGGCAACCTCCTCACTAATGTGATTCAGGTAATGCTCTTCCGTCGCGTCCTTCCCTGCCAACGCCGGGACATCCATTTATGGGAGTTCAATCCAGAAGTGCCCCGACCCTTGAAGAACCTCTTCGGCACCATGCACGAAGACATCTGGAAGCAGGTCTTCAAGGCCCAAAAGGGGTGGCCGGCGGAGCCCGAGGACAATGGCTTCAGCAGCATGCTCACTGCTTCAGAGGTAATCAAAATTTCTGCCGAATACATACTCCGTCCATACTTCAATTATAACAGGAGTTAGGGTTTCTGCGTTCTATCTAGGCCTGGATGAAAAAGACGGAGCGGATCAAGTGTCTAGCTCCCTTGTCTGAAGACCCAGAGATGCCTCAGATGACGACAATGTTAGTTCAGGTGCCGTACAAGGCACCAGAGAAGAAGGCAAAGAAGAAGGGCAAGGAGGTCAAGAGCAACCTCCGCCCTAAGGGTCCCGCGGACACAGTGTCTGGGGAAACCGACTCCCACCTCTCCCCCGAAGAAGAAGAGGAGGAGGAGGAGGAAGAAGATGACTCCCCCATCAAGGCAAGGGGAGGAAGAGAGCGTCCCCCACTGATGCGGGCAAGGCAGCGCCTAGGGAGAAACTGAATCTTCCGGACAGTTCAGACTCAACGTCCGAACACAACTTTCGAGTTCAGCCCACGATTAAGCCCCTGGCCGAATTGTAAGTACTTAGACGATAGCTTCTTATGTTCGGTTAAATTCCTTTTCAGTATCTAAACAAATGCCATTCTGTCTTTATATAGTCCTCCGCATGCACTCCCTGAGGCTTCACTATCATCGGGGAATTCTCTAGCGTCGGAGATGATGGAGGCGATACGCCTCCGCGGGGCTCGTCGCCCGTCTAAGGGGACGCCGAGGTGTCCTCTCTACAAGCCCCCCCTGTTCAAATAGGTGGGAGTGGGGCGGACGAGAGGGCGCCCGAGGTCAATTCCTCAGCCGCCGTCAACCAAGGGGGAGCAATCCCCACGGTGACCGAAGACGGGGGACCCAAGCAATCCGGGCCCCCGCCGAACACCGTTCCGGAGCCCGGTGCGGCTCCCTAATTGGGAAATCATCCCCCCGTAATGGGGGAAGGAGCAACTGCTCCAACGGCGCCTGCCATCAATCCAGAGGCGCCAAACACTCTAGAGGAAGCACTACGAGGTGCTTCCATCATAGTGGAACACCGCACTCTGATGTGTGCGGTCATGGAGAAGACCGTCAAAGGCGGACTGAACGAAGCCTTCGATAGCCTACTGACAGGCTTCAAGGCATGCGACATAATTTTCTAAAAATAACATTTTCATTTTATACATATATGCATAGACAGTAGCCCCTGATGCTTTGTCTGATTCTGGACAGAATCAGTCGAAGGATTCATGTAACAGAGCTGACTTGTGCAATATGTTTTTGAATAGGCTTTGCTATTAGCGGCCTTTGTCTAGGCCGCAGAGGTTTCCGAGCTTAATCAGAAGCTGAAACTAGCTGACGAGCAGCTCGACCTCGTCAACAAGTGTTTTGATGAAACACAAGGTATGCAGATTTCCAAAGAATTGAAATTTTAAGACACTTTATGTGTGAGCGTGAGCTTTATTTGTGTTATATGATTTGTGAAATAGCTGACGCAGCTAAAGTCGAGGCCCTTAAGGGCGAGCTTGCAAAGGGCAAGGAAGAGGCCAAGGCGAGCGAGGCAGCCGCTGACAAAGCGACTGGTGACCTGAAGGCCGAACAGGCCGTGCGTTCGCAACATGAGTCTCGGGTGGCCGTAGTCGAGAACGAGCTGCGAGATGTCATTCGCAAATGCGAGGCATTGGAGCAGAAGATTTCGGAACAAGCTGATACATCTCCGTCGTATCTATAATTTTTGATCATTCCATGCCAATATTCTACAACTTTCATATACTTTTGGCAACTTTTTATACTATTTTTTGGGACTAACATATTGATCCAGTGCCCAGTGCCAGTTCCTGTTTGTTTCATGTTTTTTGTTTCGCAGAATATCCATATAAAACGAAGTCCAAATGGAATAAAAACGGACGGAGATTTTTTTTGGAATATATGTGAATTTTGGGAAGCGGAACCAACGTGAGACGATGCCCGAGTGGGCCACAAGGCAGGGGGGCGCGCCCACTAGGGGCAGGCACTCCCTGCCCCTTGTGGCCACACCGTAAGGCAGTTGATGCGCTTCTTTCGCCGCAAGAAAGCTAATATCCGGATAAAAATCGTGTCAAAACATCAGCCCAATCGGAGTTACGGATCTCCGGGAATATAAGAAACGGTGAAGGGCCAGAATCTGGGAACGCAGAAACAGAGAGACTGATCCAATCTCGGAGGGGCTCTCGCCCCTCCAACACCATGGAGGCCATGGACCAGAGGGGAAACCCTTCTCCCACCTAGGGAGAAGGTCAAGGAAGAAGAAGAAGGAGGGGGGCTCTCTCCCCCTCGCTTCCGGTGGCAGCGGAGTGCCACCAAGGCCATCATCGTGTGACGGCGATCTACACCAACACCTCCGTCATGTTCACCAACATCTCCATCACCTTCCCCATCTGTCTACAGCGGTCCACTCTCCCGCAACCCGTTGTTCCCTCTACTTGAACATGGTGCTTTATGCTTCATATTATTATGCAATGATGTGTTGCCATCCTATGATGTCTGAGTAGATTTTCGTTATCCTATCGGTGATTGGTGAATTGCTATGATTGGTTTATATTGCTTGTGGTTATGTTGCTATCCTTTGGTGCTCATTATATGAGCGCGCGCGTGGATCACACCATAGGGTTAGTTGTATGTTGATAGGACTACGTATTGGAGGGCAAGAGTGACAGAAGCTTCAACCTAGCGTAGAAATTGATGCATACGAGATTGAAGGGGGACCAATATATCTTAATGCTATGGTTGGGTTTTACCTTAATTAATGTAAGTAGTTGCGGATGCTTGCTAATAGTTCCAATCATAAGTTCATAGAATTCCAAGTAAGGGATGACATGCTAGCAGTGGCCTCTCCCACATAAAACTTGCTATCGGTCTTGTAACGTAGTCAATTGCTTAGGGGCAATTTCGCAACTCCTATCACCACTTTTCCACACTCGCTATATTAACTTTATTGCTTCTTTATCTTAACAGCCCATAGTTTTATTTACGTGCTCTTTATATTCTTGCAAACCTATCCCACTAAAACTACAAAGTACTTCTAGTTTCATACTTGTTCTAGGTACAGTAAACGTCAAGCGTGCGTAGAGTTGTATCGGTGGTCGATAGAACTTCAGGGAATATTTGTTCTGCCTTTAGCTCCTCGTTGAGTTCGACACTCTTACTTATCGAAAGAGGCTACAACTGATCCCCTACACTTGTGGGTTATCAAGACCTTTTTCTGGCGCCATTGCCGGGGAGTTATAGTGTGGGGTGAATATTCTCGTGTGTGCTTGTTTGATTTATCACTAAGTAGATTTTATTTGCTGTTCTAAGTTGTTTTCTATCTAGAGTTATGGGTAGGAAACGCAAAATACCAAAAAAAATAGTGGTACCTATTGAACCAATGGTTGAAGAACCACTCAAAATCTATCACACTCCTGAAGCTTTTTACTTGGATCATCTTTGATCCCTATGTGCTTGTGGTGAAACCCCAACTACCTTAGTTGAGGGCAAATCTTTAGATGAGCATGCTTGTTATGTGCGACACCGCATATCTCAAGAAGGGAAACTTTTACTGGATCAAATTCATCGTTTGCAATGCTATGCTTGGAATTTATGTGAAATATATGATTTTACTTATTGTTCTGAAGACCCTAAGAAACACCTTCCCTACCAATGTGAGTTTAGTGCTAATGGAATCGTATCTTTGTATGCTAAGGGTGTTTATAGTTACTATGATTTTCAACAAATTGAAGAATTTGTTGCTTTTAAGGGTGCTTATGAAATTGCTTCTTTGATTGAAAAGTATGATGCTACTCTTTACAAATCTGAAATTTTTGCCATATTTAAATATTGTTATGATAATTATGCTTCTAATGCCTATGTTAAACCATATATTGAGGACTCCTCCGCTGTCCAAGAAGAGACTAGTATTTTGCAGGAGTCTATGGAAGAAGAAATTAATGACATTGTGAGCTCATTGGATGAAAAAGATGAGGAGGAGAGCGAAGAACAAAAGGAGGAAGAGCGGATTAGCTACCCGTGCCCACCTTCTAATGAGAGTAACTCTTCAACTCATACATTGTTTAATTTCCCTTCGTGCTTACAGAAGGATGAATGCTATGATGATTGTTATGACACCGTTGATTCTTTTGAAATATCCCTTTTTGATGATGCTTGCTATGCTTGTGGCCAAGATGCCAATATGAATTATTCCTATGGACATGAGCTTTCTATAGTTCCTTATGTTAAACATGAGATAGTTGCGATTGCACCCACACATGATAGTCCTATTATCTTTTTGAATTCTCCAAACTACACTATATCGGAGAAGTTTGCACTTATTAAGGATTATATTGATGGGTTGCCTTTTTCAATTACACATGATGATTTTGATGAATATAATATGCATGTGCTTGCTGCTCCTACTTGCAATTATTATGAGAGAGGAACTACATCTCCGCCTCTCTATGTTTCCAACATGATAAAATTGCAAGAAACTGGTTATACTATGCATTGGCCTTTACTTGATGTGCATGAATTGTTCTTGTATGACATGCGTATGCATAGGAAGAGAGTTAGACTTCATTGTTTCCTGACACATATCACTTTGTGCTCACTACTAAATGTCAAATCATTGCTAATTAAAATTGTCTTTGATATACCTTGGGATCCGGGTGGATCCATTACTTGAGCACTATATGCCTAGCTTAATGGCTTTAAAGAAAGCGCAGCCAGGGAGACAACCCGGAAGTTTTAGAGAGTCATTTATTTCTGTTGTGTGCTTTTATAAAGTTTAAAAACATAAAAATAAAGAGGGTAACCTAAAATTTTTTCAAAAAGAAAAGTGAAAGTGAGATAGACGAGCATTGTGAAAGTGGGGGCCATCCTTGAACTTTGTTCATGCCCATGGAAACTTTGTCAATCTTAATTATAGAAACTTTTCAACAAAAATAATTATCCCCTTGTACAATTCCATTGTATTATAAAATTAATGTGCCAAGGTTTGCCTTTAGGATGTTTACAAAGCTTGTTGGTTTGTGCGCTGTAGGACAGAAACTTTGGCTGTTGTGCGCGATTTTACATTTTTTGCTGGAACGTCAAATGGTTCTGAAACTTTTTGCACTGTATTTCTATACAAATTATTTTTTTTCCTAATTTTGGCAGAAGTTTTCAAGTATAATAAGTATGGTGAATGTTCAGATTATTATAGAGTGTTCTGTTTTAGACAGATTCTGTTTTTGATGCATAGTTTGCTTGTTTTGATGAAACTATCAATTTCTATCAGTGGATTAAGCCATGGAAAAGTTATATTACAGTAGCTACAATGCAAAAACAAAATATGAATTGGTTTGCAACAGTACTTGGAGCAGTGATTTGCTTATTATACTAACGGATCTTACCGAGTTTTCTATTGAAGTTTTGTGTGGATGAAGTGTTCGAAGATCAAGGAGGTCTCGATGTGAGGAGAAGAAGTAGAGGCAAGAGCTCAAGCTTTTGGATGCCCAAGGCACCCCAAGTAAATATTCAAGGAGACTCAAGCGTCTAAGCTTGGGGATGCTCCGGAAGGCATCCCATCTTTCTTCAACAAGTATAAGTATGTTTTCGGATTCGTTTCGTTCACATGATATGCGTAAATTCTTGGAGCGTCGTGTGCTTTTTATTTTTATTTTAATAAATGCACCATGCTGGTATGAGATAGTCCTTTGTTGATTTATAGAATGCTCTTTGAACTTCACTTATATCTTTTGAGAATGTCTTTATAGAATGCTTCATGTGCTTCACTTATATCATTTGATGTTTGGATTGCCCGTTTCTCTTCACATAGCAAACCGCCATTTGTAGAATGCTCTTTTGCTTCACTTATAATTGTTAGAGCGTGGGCATAACTTTTGTAGAAAGAATTAAAACTCTCTTGCTTCACTTATTTCTATTTAGAGAGTTGACAGGAATTGGTCATTCACATGGTTAGTCATAAAATCCTACATAAACTTTTAGATCGCTGAATATGATATGTTTGATTCCTTGCAATAGTTTTGCGATATAAAGATGGTGATATTAGAGTCATGCTAGTGGGTAGTTTTGTATTGTAGAAATACTTGTGTTGAGGTTTGTGATTTCCGTAGCATGCACGTATGGTGAACCGTTATGTGACGAAGTTGGAGCATGATTTATTTATTGAGTGTCATCCTTTGTGTGGAGGTCAGGGGCGCGCGATGGTTAAGTCCTACCAACCTCCCCCCTAGGAGCATGCGTGTAGTACTTGATTTCGATGGCTAATAATTTTTTGCAATAAGTATGTGAGTTCTTTATGACTAATGTTGAGTCCATGGATTATACGCACTCTCACCCTTCCACCATTGCTAGCCTCTCTTGTACCGCGCAACTTTCACCGGTACCATACATTCACCATATACCTTCCTCAAAACAGCCTCCATACCTACCTATTATGGTATTTCCATAGCCATTCTGAGATATATTGCCATGTAACTCCACCGTTCCATTTATTATGACACGCACCATCATTGTCATATGGCCTTGCATGATCGTAAGATAGCTAGCATGATGTTTCCATGGCTTGTTCTTTTTTGATGTCATTGCTAAGCTAGATCATTGCACATCCCGGTACACCGCCGGCGGCATTCACATAGAGTCATATTTTGTTCTAGCTTCAAGTTGTAATATTTGAGTTGTAAGTAAATAAAAGTGTGATGATCTTCATTATTAGAGCATTGTCCCATGTGAGGAAAGGCCAAATAAAAAAAAGATGGCCTAAAAAAATAGAGAGGGGCTAAAAAAAGGGAAAGCCCCTCCAAAAAAACAAAAAAAAAATGAGAGGAAAGAGAGAAGGGACAATGCTACTATCCTTTTCCACACTTGTGCTTCAAAGTAGCACCATGATCTTCATAATAGAGAGTCTCTTGTTTTGTCACTTCCATATACTAGTGGGAATTTTTCGTTATAGAACTTGGCTTGTATATTCCAACAATGGGCTTCCTCAAATGCCCTAGGTCTTCATGAGCAAGCAATTTGATGCACACCCACTAGTTTTATTTTGAGCTTTCATACACTTATAGCTCTAGTGCATCCGTTACATGGCAATCCCTACTCACTCACATTGATATCTATTGATGGGCATCTCCATAGCCCATTGATACGCCTAGTCGATGTGAGACCTTCTCCCTACCTTTTGTCTATCACCACCTTCTATTCCACCCATAGGCTATGTCCATGGCTCATGCTCATGTATTGCGTGAAAGTTCAAAAAGTTTGAGAAGACTAAAGTATGAAACAATTGCTTGGATAAAACCGGGGTTGTGCATGATTTAAATACTTTGTGTGGTGAAGATGGAGCATAGCCAGACCATATGATTTTGTAGGGATAACTTTCTTTGGCCATGTTATTTTGAAGAGACATGATTGCTTTATTAGTATGCTTGAAGTATTATTGTCCTAATGTCAAATGATAGACTATTGATTGGAATCACTCGTGTCTGAATATTCATGCCATGATTAGATTACATGATCAAGATTATGCTAGGTAGCATTCCACATCAAAAAATATCTTTTTTATCATTTACCTACTCGAGGACGAGCAGGAATTAAGCTTGGGGATGCTGATACGTCTCCGTCGTATCTACAATTTTTGATTGTTCCATGCCAATATTCTACAACTATCATATACTTTTGGCAACTTTTTATACTATTGTTTGGGACTAACATATTGATCCAGTGCGTAGTGCCAGTTCCTGTTTGTTGCATCTTTCTTGTTTCACAGAATATCCATATCAAACGGAGTCCAAACGAAATAAAAACGGACAGAGGTTTTTTGGAATATATGTGAATTTTTGGAAGCGAAACCAACGTGAGACGATGCCTGAGTGGGCCATGAGGCAGGGGCGCCCCCACCAGGGGCAGGTGCACCCTGGGCCCTTGTGGCCACACCCTAAGGCGGTTGATGCCCTTCTTTCGCCGCAAGAAAGCTATTATTCGGATAAAAATCGTGTCAAAAAATCAGCCCAGTCGGAGTTACGGATCTCCGGGAATATAAGAAACGATGAAGGTCCAGAATCTGGGAACGCAGAAACAGAGAGAGACAGAGAGATAGATCCAATCTCGGAGGGGCTCTCGCCCCTCCGCTGCCATGGAGGCCATGGACCAGAGGGGAAACCCTTCTCCCACCTAGGGAGAAGGTCAAGGAAGAAGAAGAAGGAGGGGGGCTCTCCCCCCCACGCTTCCGGTGGCACCGGAGTGCCACCGGGGCCATCATCGTGTGACAACGATCTACACCAACACCTCCGTCATCTTCACCAACATCTCCATCACCTCCCCCCATCTATCTACAGCGGTCCACTCTCCCGCAACCCGATGTACCCTCTACTTGAACATGGTGCTTTATGCTTCATAATATTATGCAATGATGTGTTGCCATCTTATGATGTCTGAGTAGATTTTCGTTGTCCTATCGGTGATTGGTGAATTGCTATGATTGGTTTAAATTGCTTGTGGTTATGTTGCTGTCCTTTGGTGCCCATCATATGAGCGCGCGCGTGGATCACACCATAATGTTAGTTGTATGTTGATAGGACTACGTATTGGAGGGCGAGAGTGATAGAAGCTTGAACCTAGCGTAGAAATTGATGCATACGGGATTGAAGGGGGACCAATATATCTTAATGCTATGGTTGGGTTTTACCTTAATGAATGTTAGTTGTTGCGGATGCTTGCTAATAGTCCCAATCATAAGTGCATAGAATTCCTTGTAAGGGATGACATGCTAGCAGTGGCCTCTCCCACATAAAACTTGCTATCGGTCTAGTAACGTAGTCAATTGCTTAGGGGCAATTTTGCAACTCCTACCACCACTTTTCCACACTCGCTATATTAACTTTATTGCTTCTTTATCTTAACAGCCCCTAGTTTTATTTATGTGCTCTTTATATTCTTGCAAACCTATCCCACAAAAACTACTAAGTACTTCTAGTTTCATACTTGTTCTAGGTAAAGTAAACATCAAGCGTGCGTAGAGTTGTATCGGTGGTCGATAGAACTTGAGGGAATATTTGTTCTGCCTTTAGCTCCTCGTTGGGTTCGACACTCTTACTTATCGAAAGAGGCTACAACTGACCCCCTACACTTGTGGGTTATCACAAGCGTCCAAACTCACCACAACAGTCAATGCTACCAAGGAGGCGCGGAGTGAGTCACGCAGTGCTCATGAGGAGATAAAATAAGCGCGGCAAATAGCAGCTGGAAAGACTTTTCTCTTGCAGAGTATCTTCGGAGGTCGGAGGTATCTTGCGCTGATGCGATTATGGAGTTCTCCAGGTGTGTTGGTGGATCTCCCGAGGACCATCGCCGACGCCGCCCAATACTTCCGAGCCCAGGAGGGGAACAACACGGAGAAGCTGTTCTGATCGCAGTTTCTTGCGCCAAATCATCCGGTGCTCATCAATGACCAGATGAAGCAGCTGGTCGAGCTGCATAATATGGCGGGTACGATCATGAAGGACTTGATAGTCCAGCTATGGCCCACTGATCCAATCCCAAGTAGCTACTTCGTATTGGTGAAGAAACTCGTCGACGCGAGTCTGCTGGTCGACGCTATTAAGCGATTGGCCTGCATAGAGAGTGCTCGAATGGCCTTCGCCCGCGTCAAGGTGCACTGGGCGAAGATGAAGGCCACGGAGATAGCAACTGCTGGCCCGCCAGAGGGCAAGGATCACCAGAAGCCAGAAAGGTACTTTGGTGATGTTCTAGAAGGAGCCCGCCTTGTAGAGGGCCAATGCTCAAAGCATATAATCTTTGAATGATTGTATTCATATTGTAAGGACTATGCCTGTGTGCCGATATATATAATTTTTGCGCTTCTGTATTATAAGTGACCTTTTCCTCTTGTGCGGCTGTTTATTTAAATTTGAAAGTTTCCAGTCGTCGGCTTCAGCCCCCATGTAAATATTATACGGGTGTTCGTTAATGCGCGTGAACACTCTTTATCCAATGTCTTGGTCCATAGAGGAGGTGTCCATGGAGCGAACTAGGCAATCTGACTATGCGGTTTTATTGCTTTCACTTAGCCATAGGAGCTTGACTTGTGGGGCAAAGTACTAGCCCCAGGTGCGTGTAGGGCTTTCCGAACTATGGTGCCCGTTTTACGCAATTGGGCCAACACCAGCCCCTTGTATAACACGGAGTGGATCGCTATCGATCATAGTATAAAACTAGGTCACCAAATCGCTTGACCAGCTCTCGCTTCATCATGATAGTCAGTTTTCGGCTTTCTCTACTGAGGTACTTGACCGGACAAGCCAGAAGTACAATTACAGTAGTTCTCCCTTTAATACCATAGCCGAACAATGCGGAACTTAATGTGGTAAGCCCAGGAGCCGGGCAACCCAATTATAGTCCCAAGACATGATTCGGAGCTGATGCATATAATGCAATATCCGTGACGGCGAACAGTTCCCTATAGGTGTTCGTACTTTTGGAGGTGTGCCAGGCTGAATACAACCCCTGGTATTAAGTCCAGGTATTAAGGCACATGTGGCAATCTGACGTGGGGAGAGAACATAGGTGGTAGTAAAATAAACTCCAAGAGAATTGGAACCAAACTTCTTCTTTTATATCCCGTTTGATACGGCAAGCCATGTGGCTACAGATAATGCCGATAACATCTTTGGGCATTTTATATGCCAACAGAAGAAAAATAAAATAAAAAAGGAGATAAAAGGTTTACACAGAGCGTGAATCTAAAAAGAAATCTCAATGCGGGGCCCTGCTGCACGTCTGCACCGTTTTCTCCTTGGTAATGTGTCCTTGAAGAGGAGAATTATGATGGCCGCCTATAAAAAGGGAAAGAGGATTATAGAAAATAATGTCTTGCACAACCGTAAGTAAGGTTGGTTCTTTTAATGAACCTTAAAAAGAAGATGTATTTTTGAGTTCGAATAGGGTCAAGCCAAACTATGGACTAATTGTATGCAGTGTGCCCCTGGCTCTGCCCAAGGTATTTTAAGGGCATAATTGTGTACGTGAGGTACGTGTGCTACCACCTTATGGGGCAGTCAACAAGGGTGTAACTGCTAATCGAGCTCAGGTTCCTCTGAGCTGCCGCATTGTAGTGTGGACCGGACAGGTTTAGCCATGTCTGTGGTCCTGACGACTGATGAACTGTTCGGCTTGAATAAGCCGCTTTGGACCTCGGCTGCTAGGGCCGCAGTGTCTTCCTCCATACGGAGGGAGTGCTCCATGTTTCCATTGACCGTGATCACGCCGTGTGGTCCGGGCATTTTGAGCTTTAAGTAGGCATAATGCGGGACCGCATTAAAGCGGGCGAAGGTCGTTCTTCCAAGTAGTGCATGATAGACACTTCGGAAAGGAATGATGTCGAAAAGTAACTCTTCGCTTCTGAAGTTATCAGGATAGCCGAATATGACTTCTAATATTAATGAGCCCGTGCAGCGGGCTTCTACGCCTGATATCACTCCTTTAAAGGTAGTGCTGCTGGGCTTAATTCTTGACAGGTCTATCCCCATCTTGCAGACAGTGTCTTGGTATATCAGATTGAGACTGCTGCCGCCGATTATTAAGGACTCGAGTAAGATGATATATGTCGATTATTAGATCAAGCACTAGGGCCGCCGAACCTCCGTGACAGATACTGGTTGGGTGATCCCTGCGATCAAAGGTGATCGGACAAGCCGACCATGGGTTGAACTTGGGGGCAACAGGCTCTCCGGCGTAAATGTCCCTGAGTGCACGCTTGCGTTACCTCTTGGGGATATGGGTAACGTAGATCATATTCACGGTTTTTACCTCCGGTGGAAATTTCTTCTGTCCCCTAGTGTTCGGCTGCCGAGGTTCATCACCGTCCTCACTTTGAGATCCTTTCCCCTTCTGTTCGGCGTTTAACTTGCAAGCCTGCTTAAAGACCCAATTGTTTCAGTTAGTATGATTTGCAGGTTTATCAGGGGTGCCATGAATCTGGCAAGGCCTTTCAACTATTTTTTCTAAGCTAGATGGACAGTCTCCGTTGCCTTTGAATGGCTTCTTCTATTGACCGGGCCTGGAGCCACTGAATCCGGCGTTCACTGCCGTGTCATCTGAAGCATTGTTTCGACGCTTGTTCTTATTGCGCCGTGGCTTGCCATTGCCATCCCTGACTTTGGAGGTGCCAGGGTCGCTGGTGCTATTGCTGGTACGAGCTAGCCAGCTGTCCTCGCCCGCGCAAAAGCGGGTCATGAGTGTTGTTAGGGCTACCATTATCCTCAGCTTCTCTTGACCGAGGTGTCTAGCCAGCCACTCGTCCCAGACAGTGTGTTTGAATGCCGCTAAGGCCTCGACGTACGGACAGTCAACAATGTCGGCGTCGTAAGAACGGGGGTACCCAGACTTGCCTGCCTGCGGCCCGTGACGTGGCTCCATCAGCGGCCTGGTATGACCCAACTTCAACAACTACAACTCAAGACCCTCGCGAGGGGCCAAGCCTCGTGAGGCGGGTGACAGCAAGACCTCCCTGGGGGCAGTCTCTCTAGGTTGGCTGCCGTGGAGCGGAGATATCTATGCAAGGAGCACCTTGCGAGGTTCACATGACGTGAGCCATGACGACTAAGGCCAGGCGGGCGCCAGCGGGCCCAGTGTGCCAGTTTTTTCCTTGGTGATAAGAGGGCAAGCGCAGACATGGAGTCCAAAGGGACCATGCAAAGGTTTCCCTATCTGTGCAACAAGACCAAAGACCGTCAAGGCTGTAGAACGGAGGTCATCGTGGAGCCCGGCATGGCGTCACCACGAGAGCCTTTGGCAGGCGAAGACCACTTTTGTCAGGATAACTTGTACTAGCTGTTCCCCTTCAAATTTGGCCATTGTTGGATCCCTTCTCGCCGATATTTGGAAAGAGGACCAAGGCCACTGTAAATAGGACCTAGCCACTACCATAGAGGGCATCTCATCTTCAGATGGTTAGGATCAGATCCATTCCACCCCACTCACACCACAAGCTCATCCGATCCCAAGAACACCTCTCCTCCGAAGGCTGTTCATCCCTTGCACTAGTTCATCGTCAGCCATACAAAGGAAATCCATCACACACACTACAGTAGGGTATTACACCACAGGGTGGCCCGAATCAGTATAATTCTCCGCGTCCCCTGTTCTTTGAGTACGATGAGATAGGCCGCGGAATCGTAGGGTGAGCGTGCAGGAGAGGGAGTGTTCTTCGTGCGCACCCCAGAGTTCAAACCTCTCAAGGGTTAGCGGAACCCGAAATCCGTCATTTGGCACGCTAGGTAGGGGTGCGCCGAAGTTCCGCCTCTCCGTCCACCCCGCTCTCCATCCGCCAGGCTCTTATTGCGGGCACCTCTTCTTCGACCGGCTCGGTGGGCGCGCACGGCGGCATAGCCGGACACCGAGCCTTCACCCCCGCCTTGCAACATGTACAGTGGCCACTCTGGTTTAGGCCGGAGTGGCCGATCCGGCTGTCTTCCTTCAGGCCTATGAGGAGGCCGTTTCGGCGGCCAGCGGCAACATCAAGGTCATGGCCAGATGGCTCCCCATGGCACTCACCAGCGTACCGCGTGCCTGGTTTCTCAGCTTACCAGAGTCATTTGTGGCATCCTGGAAGGAGCTGCGCGGTCTCTTCACCGCACGCTTCGTGGCGCCGGCGCCCCACGCTATAGCGGTCCTCCTCGGTGGCTCTCAGGCACCGCCCTTGGATCACCACGTCAAGCAGTTTCTCTATCAAGTGGGCTCCACCCGAGCCTCGTAGTGAGGCCCTCCAGGATGGGCTGCGCCTGAGGCTGACCTCAGCTTCGACTCTAGAGACCACCCAGTGGTCGCCGTAGGCGCGGGCACGCTCCCGATGCTCTGCACCCCCACTATCTACTGAGGGAGTCCTGGTTTCTGGGGTCCTCAGGCGTCCGGGTTGATGAAGCTGGGCCGTATTGATGGGCCGTGAAGATAGAGGCAGAAGACTCTCCCTCGTATTCGGTCAAGACTCCTATGTGCGTAGAAAGGCAGGCATGATGTCCGGATGTAGCTATTACTTCCTCCCCAAGTCACCTTTGTAACCCTAGGCCCCTCCGGCGTGTATCTAAGTCGGAGGGTTTAGTCTGTAGAAAAATGACGGAATCAATATATCCACATAGGCTAGGCCCTAGGGTTTAGCCATTACGATCTCGAGGTAGATCAACTCTTGTAACACATATTCATCAATATCAATCGAGCAGGAGTAGGGTTTTACCTCGATCGAGAGGGCCTGAACCTGGGTAAACATTGTGTCCCCTGTCTCCTGTTACCATCGGTCCCTAGACGCATAGCTTGGGCCCGCCTACCCGAGATCTGCCGGTTTTTACACCGACAATGGTGCTTTCATTGAGAGCACTACTGTGCGCTCGCAATAAGCGATCGATGGCTCGCCTCGTCATCAACAATGAGATCACCCTCGGAAACAACTTGGCCATTGGCCAGGTTCTCCAGCTCGGCGGGTTCGCTATATACGCTCGCGTGGCCTCCGGGCCAGCCGCACTTCCTACGGTCATCGAGCATCAGCCTTATGTTGACTCCGGCCACTCCAATGACGCGACCTTGACTGATCTCTCACCCTTAAACGAGTTGTTGGATCGCATCGCCGCCCTAGGGATTTCATCGCCAGGAGATCAGATCGGACTCAAATCCGGTTAGGATGAGATTGATCCCACCCTGATTACTCATCTAGTGGCGGCACTCGAGGCCGGAGCCGAAGATACTCCCCCTCTTGAGACGGAGACCATCACAGTTCAGATCTCCGAACCTATCGAGCCGAACACGCCCCTATTGGGTGGCACTTTGTGTTTTTCGAGCTCTGGGATTGACGCCGGGCCCATGGAACATTCAAATCCTGCTGATCCCAGATCGTCCACACCGGAGGTTGTGAAAACCCCGAATACCACGTTTGGTCGGGACATAAAATTACCAACACCCACCCACCCTGTGAAAAACTCTCCAAGTAAATCCGGATTCTCGGACATAAATGATCTCGCGAACATACAGCAGCAGCCCGAGGGGACGGTCAACCACTTTTGGGCCAGATTCCTGCTTGTCAAAAACAAGATTAAGGACTGCTGCGACGACGATGCGGTCCCCTTATTTCACCGTAACTGTATGGATGAGGGAGTTTTGAACGCCCTCAACCGACGTCGTGTTCTGAGCTTCACAGACCTGTCGCACTTAGTATGAAAGTACTGCGCAATGGAAAACACTTGGAAAGCCCAGAATACACCTGTAGAACAATCCATATTCGGACAACACACTGTTAAGGGTAAACGGACATACCCCAGCGGGTCATCCGATAATATGCCTATCGGCAAGAAGAACAAACCTTCTACAGGACGCATGTCTGTACTTGACGAACTATTCAATAAACCTTGCCAAAAACATGCAGCCCCGGACAATATCCCAAACCACTGCCTTAGGGCATGTTGGGTACTCCGGCAGGTAGCAAAGAGCAGTGCAACAATCCTTGCCACCCCAGTATCAGGGAGACAGACGTCGGTGTCTTCACTGTCTTCGAGACGTTCTCCTCAAACAACCGTCGCAAGAGAGCAAATCGCAAACTTGCCGAGGTCTATCAAATTAGCTCTGCAAGCCCATGGAGTGACACAACAATCACTTTTTCTGCCGAAGACGCACCTCGAGTCCGGCCGACCTGAGCAACAGCAGCTCTTGTACTAGATCCAATAGTAGACGACTTTCGCCTCACTAATGTACTCATGGACGGAGGAAGTAGACTCAACCTCATATACAAGGAAACGCTTGAAAAAATGCAGATTGACAAATCCCCATTGAGCACACTAACACAACCTTCCAAGGAATTCTTCCCAGCTACGAAGCCCGATGTTCAGGAAGCATTAAGTTCAATGTAGTATTCAGCACATCCGAGAACTACAGGTCGGAGGAACTGCTCTTCCACATTATTCCCTTCAATAGCGGATACCACGCCCTTTTAGGGCGGGATGCTTTTTCTTGCTTTCAAGCCATATCCCATTATGGGTACATGAAGCTTAAAATTCTAGGGCCCAATGGAGTAATCACATTAACAAGTGATCCGGAAAGAGCACTCCGCGCCGAGAACAAAACAGCATCTTTAGCCCTAGCGGCACTATCCGAAGCCCTCGCGGCCGAGGAATGATCCACCTTACGATCCAGGGTGGACAAGGACGATGTAATCCTTGCCAAAATATCAAAATCTACCTCCTTCAAGCCAGCAGATGAAATTATAAATTTTCAAGTGCACCCAATAGACCCTAATAAGACAGCGTCTACTGGGGCACAGCTGGATCCAGCGGTAGATAGCGCGTTATGCGCCTTTCTTCGAGAAAACTGGGATATATTCGCCTGGCACCCTTCAGATATGCCAGGAATCCCATGCAGGCTGGCCGAACATAGCCTCAACATTATCAAAGGGTTCAAACCAGTCAAGCAGTCACTGTGACGATTTTCTGAACCCAAAAGACAAGCAATGGGAGAAGAGCTAGCCAAGCTATTGGAGGCTGGATTCATCAGAGAAATTAAACATCCGGATTGGCTAGCCAACTTAGTCATGGTACCGAAGAAGGATAAATCCTGGTGCCTCTGTGTCGACTTTACATACCTAAACTAGGCTTGCCCTAAGGATCTCTTTCCTCTACCCCGCATTGATCAGATTATAGATGCAATGGTCAGACATGACTCATTGTGTTTCCTTGATGCTTACTCCAGATACCATCAGATAAAGATGAAGGAATATGATCAGGCTGCAACGACATTTATCACCCCGCACGGTCCCTTCTGTTTCAACACTATGCCCTTTGGACTTAAAAATACCGGTGCCACGTATCAACACATGATTCAAACATGCTTAGAAAAACAAATCAGCAGGACAGTGGAGGCATATGTTGACGACGTAGTCGTTAAGACCAAACACGTCGAGACATTGGTGGATGATCTCTGCCTGACGTTTGATAAACTTCGAGCATATGACATAAGGCTCAATCCGGAAAAATGCGTCTTCGGTATTCCGGTCGGAAAGCTATTAGGGTTCATTGTATCCCATAGAGGAATCGAAGCCAACCCATCTAAAATCCAGGCCTTGTCACAACTCAAAAATCCTACCAATCTCAAACAAGTGCAAAAACTAGCAGGCTGCGTAGCGGTCTTGAGCCGCTTCATATCTAGGTTAGTAGAGAAAGCATTGCCACTTTATAGATTGCTACGATGCACTGAAAACTTCGAATGGACGGATGCGGCCATAGCTGGATGGGAAGAAACAAAAACTCTACTAGTGGGCAACTCAATCCTAGCCGCCCCAGGTGTTGGCGAACCAATGCTGCTATATATATCAGACACTCACCAGGTAGTGAGTGCCGTGCTCGTCGTCAAACGAGCTGAAAAGGGACATAAGTCCCCCGTTCAAAAACTCGTATACTACATATCCGAGGTTCTCACACCGTGTAAATCACAGTACCCCTACTATCCGAAAATTGCCTATGCGGTCTTCATGTCATCTCGAAAACTCCGACACTACTTTCAAGAGTGTTCGATCTCAGTGGCATCCGAAGTACCACTTAACGATATCATCAACAATAAAGAGGCCACTGGACGCATAGCCAAATGGGCCATCGAGATCTTACCGTTTGTAATATCATATAAGCCGCGTCGGACTATTAAATCCCAGGTGTTGGCTGACTTCATCGTAGAATGGACTGAAGCCAAATTCCCTAAAGAGTACGGATCATATTCCCACTGGACAATGTATTTCGATGGTTCCAAAATGCTAGCCGGATTGGGGGCCGGCGTCATCATGATATTCCCAACAGGGGATACAGTCCGGTATGTACTACAAATCATGTACATGGACTCAAACAATGCAGCCGAATATGAGGCAGTATTGCATGGTCTCTGCCTAGTTGTATCCATGGGCATACGCTTCCTCGAGGTACGCAGAGACTCAAACCTCGCTATCTCTCAAATAAACGGAGAATTTGACATGAAGGATTCAAAGATCGCAGCTTATCGCAATGCCATATTGAAAATATCGGCTCGATTTGAGGGGTTGGAATTCCACCATGTAGCCCGGGATAATAACCAGGCGGCGGATATACTCGCTCGTATGGGCGCTAAACGCAACCCAGTCCCGCCTAACACCTTTGTGGAAAGGCTGTTTAAGCCATCAGCAACATGGCAGGACAAGAGCGGCGATACTAATTCGGATCCGAACACACCCCTAGCCGCACTTAACCCAGATGTCATCAGGAACTCAGACATGGAGATAACATCTTCGGCTCACGAGATCATGGCTGTCATATCCCCCTGGATAGATCCCTTCTTAGCTTACCTTAATAGGCAAGAGCTCCCCAATGACCAAAATGAGGCCCGCCGCATAATGCAGCATTCTAAAGCCTACAAAGTTCACGAAGGTGAACTATATAAGAAAAGCACTACTCGTGTTCTCCAAAGGTGCATATCTGAAGAGGAGGGACGACAACTTCTCACTGAAATACACCCTGGAATGGGCGGTCATCACGCTGCAGCTCGGGTGCTCGTGAGCAAAGCTTTTCGAGCTGGATTTTTCTGGCCCACTGCCCGAGCAGATGCCCAGACCTTAGTCCAACATTGCGTTGGCTGCCAGCTCTTTGCAAATCAAAGTCACATGCCTCCCACCGCTTTGAGAATCATCCCATTACTTGGCCGTTTGCGGTCTGGGGGCTTGATATGGTCGGACCTCTTAAAGGGGGAAGCCATAAAAAGAAATACTTGCTGCTGATGGTGGATAAATTCACTAAATGGATAGAAGCCAAGCCAGTAAAAATAGCTGAGGAAGGGCCGGTGATAGATTTTATATCTGGTGTAGTACACTGTTATGGTGTCCCGCACAATATTATCACATATAATGGCACCAACTTTACAGCCGATGAGGCAAAAAACTGGTGCGCAAAGTTAGGCATTAAACTTGATTACGCTTCCGTGTACCATCCTCAAACAAACGGTCCAGTCGAAAGAGCCATTGGTCTGATAATTAGCGGCATTAAACCCCAACTAGTGCGCTCCCTACGGGAGCCTGGTACACACTAGGTTGAGGAGCTTGACTCCGTACTCTGGGGGCTACATACCATACCTAATAAGACGACGAGATACACACCCTTTTTCATGGTGTACGACGCAGAGGTTATTCTGCCCTGCGACATTATTCATGACTCACCTCAAGTGCGCATGTACGAAGAGCGGGAAGCCGAGCCAGATCGGCAAAATGACCTAGATGGACTTGAAGAGGAGCGTGATATAGCGCAGGCCCGTTCCGCATTTTATCACCAACAGGCCAGGCGGTACCAGAGCAGAGAAGTGCAGGCTAAGACATACAATGTCGGCGAACTTGTTTTACGCCTCCCGGAGAAGAAAAAGGACAAGCTCAAACCAAAATTGGAGGGCCCCTTCATTATCAATGAAGTACTCACCGGTGGAGCATATCGCCTTCGGAATGCGCAAGACAACCGCCTTGAGCCGAACCCGTGGAACGCTGCCAGGCTACGACGGTTCTATGGATAGTTTGGTAGCATTTTCCCCCTTTTAAGTTAGGTTTTGTCTTTTGTTTTTATATTTCTCCTCTTCTTTTTTCTTTTTTCTTTTCCTTCCATTGGTAAGTATTCGGCTCACCCGAACTATCACAGGATAGAACATCTTTGAATGTATCTACCTCGAATATACTTGGGGGCTTCTTTAATGAAGCCCATTATCAAAAAGCTTCTTGCTTACAATGTCGTCTATTTTTTACGATCTTTCTTTGCCATTATAGGCACCAATATGACTTAAGTTTTGGCCAAGCTAGGTTGCCTGGCTCCTGTGCTTACCCCTACGTTCCCGATTGTTCGGCTAGGGTGTAAATGGAGCACCTCTGCGATTGTTACAACCGGGTAATCCGGACCTGTACCTCAGACTGGGTGAAGCCGAAAGCTAGTGTCCTTAAGGGAATAATTGGTCGGTGGATACACGACCTATTGCTTTTAATGCATACACTTTAAACTATCAGAGGATATGGAATCCTACAATCCTTTTACAAGATCAAAAGCCTAGGCATGCATATGTATGCATGCTGACCCAGGGAAAGGAACCCTTAACGGAACTATTCTCTATGGAAGATGTTTCTTACGTTAAATAGTAATATAACATAACCCCCCGAACATAGTTTGTCTGTTCAAGCAATTATGACCGGATTGCCTGGTTTCCGAACATACCACGTGTTTACCACAGGTATAGTATTCGGAAACACTCCAGCCTTTGGGTTTATGGATGTTAAAGCGGAAGGTCGGCCATGACAATCTTTTTATAATTTTGGCTGGAGATAAGTTTGATGTTAAAGTACATTGATACATAGAATCAAACGACTACCCTTTTTCTATTCCCTCAATAAGGCTGTCTAGTTTACAGTCCTGTTGGGAAAACTTGGCAGCTATCTTCACTTGGTCATATACCAAGCTCACGGGAATTTCTTGTCCATCCGATCCTCGAGGTCTGACACGGGCCATATGATTCGGTTCAAGGCTGGTGTAGTGTGTCTTCACCATGGCCCGGGCTTCTCGAGCACCCATACGACATACCGATGCTTTCCACAGTTAAAAGCGGCGTCGAGCCCCTTTAAACAAATCCACCAAGTCCTGCATAGTTTCTAGAGGGGAATCGCCCTGCCATAAAGCCTTGGCCATATTCTTCATGGTATTCTGAGCTCGCTCATGTACTCTAGAAAGCTCTTGCAGCACGTCCTTGAAAACCAGACACTTCCCCTTCGGGCCGCCCAGGTAATAAACCTGCAGGCATAGTTCTATGAAAAACTTTGAAAACAAGGGACTATAAGGAGAGCTAGGTTTAAGGACGTACTGAATATGCCGCCTTTAAGCTTCCGGTTCTCTTCCAAGGCATCTAAGAGTTGGGATCGAACGTCCTTTAACTCCTGTTCTAGCCTGTCATTTTTAACCCGTGCTTGGTTTCTTTCACCTATGGTCCGTGTCAATACACATTTACCAGCAGCTGTTTCCCCTTTGGCATATTTTTTATCCGCCAGAGGAGACTTTAGATTCTTCTCCCATTGGTCGGCCGACCCTGTTGCTGCATTTCAATCAATATGTACTTAGAGACTATTGATCGACACAAATATCATACTGTCCGGACACTATTGTTCTTACCATCAGTATCCTTTTCGGATTTCTTCGAATTTTCCAATTCAGTGGCAACAGTCGTTAGCTGGGTCCGGCATTCTTTCAGCTCCTTCGATAAGATGTTATTCTTTTCTTGGAGTGCCTGGAAAACACAATGATCCTCAAATCAGTTGGAACAACTACTTAAGTCTCGGGGGCTACTGGCATGGGAACACTAAATTAACACTTACCCGCATATCTTTTGAAAGCTGGTGAGTGGCTCCAGCGAGTCCGTCTTGAGCGGCTCGGATATAAGCATCTGTAGAACTGAGGGTGTTAAACTCCTCCTTAGAAAAGGCTGGGTCACGCATGGCTGCTTTTCGCTGCCGGTGAACCATCGTGATCCCCGCTTCGGAATTAGTGACTGGCATTTCATCCAAATCCGGCGCTGCATCCGCATTGATCCTTATCCTCGTAGATGGGCCTGATGCCGGATTGGTTAGAGCTTGATCTGCAGGATTCCCGGACACAACCTGGTGTATGTTCCACCTAAAAGGAAAAACAAGGTGGAAAGTTGTAATACCGGCTTCACCACCTAGTATATGTTAAAACAAACATACCTCTTTGAAGGTTCGGTGGTGTTCACAGTCCTGTTTCGCTTCAAGGCCTCACCTGATGCAAGCATCGCCCTCTGGGATGACGTTCTTCGCACAGTTCGGCATGAGGAGCGCCGCCCCTTTTGAGCATAAAAAAGTGCAATGGGTGAGGCACGTTGGGAATCTTCTCTTTGAGGAGGTATGTCCTGGGTACTTACGTGAGAGGAAGGAATAAGGCCGGGATAATCGACTACGATAGCCACTTCGATGCCATCATGGCTGGCTTGATAGAAAACTCTATTTTCTAGCTCTATGCCTATATCCGGATCTTCATCGTATCCGTGGCCCATGTTTCGAAAGTGGTCCTCTGGCTGTGGGGTGGGACTATTAATCCCGGCGACCACCTTCCTCCACTCCTGTTGGGAATAATCGAATTCAGTTTGGCCCATACATCTTACAATGAAAAACGGGCAATAATAGCGGTCAAGAGAAAGACTTACCCAGTCGGGAGGATTGTACATAGAGAAACCTTCCCGGCATTTCAAGCAAAGAAAGTCTTGCTTCTCTCCCTTGTATAGATCTGCTAGGATGGCGGCTAGAGCGGTAGGGTCATCCAGACCAAAGCATAGGCAGCGTGAGGCATCATCCTGGTCATTATACTACCACATAGGAAATCCTCTAGCTTGGAGCGGCTGCACGCGTCACTTTATTGAGATCGCCGTCACTTCAATTATTGATAGCCCTGAACTGGCAAGCAATCTGATCTTGCTGGTCAGTCTTCTGACCTCCGCACTAGTTTCTTCTGTGGGACTGCGGGGACGCCAGTTGAAAAGCTTCTTCGGAGGAGCATTGGAATATTTGGGGGGCCTTGCCGAACCAGATCCGGCAAGGTAACGTCCTCGATATAAAACCACTCCGAAGGCCACTCTTCGGATGCCTTCTTTGGAGTGCCGGACCAATAACCTGTCCCTGCTATGCGCCATACTTTGGCACCGCCAACCTTGAATATGGATCCCTCCTCGGAGCGAGGGACAAGGCAGAAGAACTTCCACCATAGCTCGAAATGAGGCTCGCAGCCCAGAAATAATTTGCATAAAGCGACAAATCCCGCAATATGCATGATAGACCCCAGCATGAAATCATGCAGTTGAAGACCATAGAGCACCAAGAGCCCCCTAAGGAAGGGGTGGAAGGAAATCCTACGCCTCATAGAAGGAAAGAGATGAAGCATACCCGCTCTCCACTTGAGGGCTTGGGAAAATTCTCTGCCAGGGCTTGATTGTCGATGGAAGTTAATCCGGCCCGGACGGGGACTAGATCCTCGGGAGGAAGATATCCGTGCGTTTGAAGCTTTCTCAGGTGCGCATGGGATATGGAGCAACTTTCCCAATCGCCCGCTCAAGGGCCGTGAGGGCGCGAGGAAGGGCTGGGAACGCCGGCCATGTTTGAAGATTTTTCGTGGCAGGCACTAGGGATTTTTCGTGTGGAATGGAATGAATGGCATCTGAGATCTAGTCTCCTTATATAGGCGCCTTCCCTACATAGTCAAGGGGGTAATCGCAAAAATACCCATACGGTTCACATTTGTTGGACACGTGGAGTCAAAGGCACGACGACGAGGAATTGACGAAATATAATATTAAATAAAGCCAAACTATCATCTAGAAGGACTCGCCTTGCAAGACCGAAGACATGAAGCCGGACACAATCTCATCCTTGAAGGCAAGTCCGGGGGCTACTGAGGGAGTCCTGGGTTCAGGGGTCCTCAGGCGTTCGGGTCGATGAAGCTGGGCTGTATTGATGGGCCGTGAAGATAGAGGCAGAAGACTCTCCACCGTATTCGGTCAGGACTCCTATGTGCGTAGAAAGGCAGGCATGATGTCCAGGTGTAGCTATTACTTCCTCCCCAAGTAACCTTTGTAACCCTAGGCCCCCTCCGGCGTGTATATAAGTCGGAGGGTTTAGGCTGTAGAAAAACAACAGAATCAATATATCCACATAGGCTAGGCTCTAGGGTTTAGCCATTACGATCTCGAGGTAGATCAACTCCTGTAACACATATTCATCAATATCAATCGAGCAGGAGTAGGGTTTTACCTCGATCGAGAGGGCCCAAACCTGGGTGAACATTGTGTCCTTTGTGTCCTGTTAACATCGGTCCTTAGATGCATAGCTTTGCCCCCCTACCCTAGATTTGACGGTTTTGACACCGACATCTGCCATGTGGCGGTAACCAAGACCCTCATCGACGGCGGGGCCGGACTCAACGTGCTCTCCCCAGAAGCGTTTGGCATGCTCCATGTGTCGCCCGAGCGGCTCCGCCCCTCCAGGCCGTTCTCCGGGGTCGTCAGCGGCATCACCAACCCCCTGGGGCAGATCCGGCTCCCCGTCACCTTCGGCACCCACAACAACTACCGCACCGAGCATATCGACTTCGACATCACGCACATCGGTCTCCCCTACAATGCCATCTTCGAGTACCCAGCCTTAGCCAAGTTCATGGCAGCAACTCACCCAACTTACAACCTCATGAAGATTCCGGGAAGTAACGATGTCTTCACTGTGGCCGGAGATACCAAGGAGGCCCTAGGGGCTCTCAAGCTCGCCTTCAGGGCCGCAGCAGTGGCACGCCCAGCCAGCGAAGCCGCTTCGGAGGAAGTGGGGGCTGCGCCGGCCAAAAAGAAGCAGCTTTTCTCTCAAGATCGGGCCGAGAGGAAGTAGGTGCTGGTGGATGAAGACGGAGCATCTGGAGCCATGTTCACCATAGGTGATGGCCTTCCCCCAGCTCAAGTAAAGGTGCTGGTCGGATTCCTGCATGCTAACAAGGAGGTATTTGCATGGGAACCCAAGGACCTGGCAGGAGTCCCAGGGAGGGGGGTGATTGAGCATCGCCGAAACATATGCCCCAATGTGCGCCCCATGAAGCAGAAGGCCAGGTGCCAGTCCGCTGAGAAGCAATCTTTCATCATACAAGAGAGTCACAAATTGCAAGAAGCTGGCGTGATCCGCGAGGTGCGATATCCGGAGTGGTTGGCAAATCCGGTGGTTGTGCCCAAGAAAGGTGGGAAGGAGCACATTTGTGTCGACTTCACCAACCTCAGCAAGGCTTGTACGCAAGACCCGTTCCCACTACCGTGCATCGGCCAGATTGTCGACACCACCGCCGAGTGCGGCATGCTGTGCTTCCTGGATGCCTTTTCAGGCTACCATCAGATCAAGATGGTGGTGAAGACGTCAAGAAGACTGCCTTCCTCACCCCGTGCAGAGTATACTGATACACTTGTATGCCATTCGGGTTGCAGAATGCAGGAGCAACTTTCCAACGGCTAATGCATATGGCCCTGGGAGAGCAACTCGGGAGGAATGCGGAAGCCTACATTGACGACATCTTGGTGGAATCTCGGGAGGCCAAGACCCTCATTGAAGATCTGGAGGAGACCTTCGCCAACCTGCACAAGGTAGACATGTGGCTCAACCTGGAGAAGTGTGTGTTCGGCATCCCGTTAGGCAAGCTGCTAGGTTTCCTTGTGTCGCACAGGGGAATCGAGGCTAACCCCGAGAAGGCCAGGGCCATAGAGAAGATGAGTCCACCGAAGACCCTCAATGAGATGCAGAAGCTGGACGGCTGTGTAACGTCGCTCGGGCGCTTTATCTCCAAGCTGGGGGAGCGAGCCCTTCCCTTCTTCAAACTGATGGAAAGGAAAGGCCTGTTTGAGTGGACCCCAGAGGCCGATGCAGCATTCGAAGACCTCAAGAAGTACCTCACTAGCCCGCCGGCAATGGTGGCGCCGAAGCCCCGAGAACCATTGGTACTTTACTTAGTCGCGACACCACACTCCGCCAGCGCAGCGCTAGTGGCAGTCCGGGAGGAGCGACGGGACAAAACAGCGCAGCCCCAGGGCGACACTCACAAGGCTTCACCTCGGTCGGCCGACGACCAAGTTCCACAGGAAGACGCTCCTGAAGCCCCGACTGCAACTTCCGGAGACCAAGCTCCTGAGGCCCTCTCGCTTCGGGAGGCGCCACAGCCTCAGGGGGGGGCCTAGCCCCCGCCCACGTCGAGCACCCGGTGTACTTCGTCAGCACAGTGCTCCACGACGCTCGGGCACGCTACTCCATGTCGTAGAAGCTTCTTCTTGCCCACCTCATCGCTTCGCGCAAGCTGCGCTAGTACTTCCAAGGCCATCCCATCAAGGTTGTGTCCGCTTACCCATTGGAGAGGGTGTTGAGGAGCCCCAATGCTGCGGGAAGGGTCGCCGAATGGAACATCGAGCTGCAGGCGTTTCAGATGGAGTTCAGCACCACCAGGGTTGTCATGGGAGTCGCGTTTGCCGGCTTCATGGCAGAATGGACCGACACCCCAGAGCCCGGAGCGGGTGAGGACCGGTCCCTCTTGTGAGGGAGTGAAGCATGAAATGGTCGCGTCATGTGCTTTGACGACGCCTTTGTACGCCAGGGCGCAGGGACAGGCGCCATGTGTCGTTGTACTAGGCCTGACAGTGAGAGTAGGGGGTACGTAGGAGGAGGCAAGGTCCTAGCTACGGCAAGGTTGTACACACGAGTTTTACGAGTTCAGAGCCTTCTCGGAAGAGGTAACAACCCTACGTCTCGGTGCCCGGAGGCTGTCGAATGGAATATAGGTGTGTGTGTATTACAGGAGGTGCGAACCCCTGTACCGGAGGAGGGGTAGGCTTATATAGTGTGCGCCAGGACCCTAGCCGCCCCACGTTACAGAGGGTTCAATGTACATACAGACAAGATGTTACTAATAACACTTGTAATAAAAGGCAGTAAAGTCCATTAAGACTACGGAGTGAATGCCTGACCGTTGCTAGCCTTGTGTGACCTTAGACCTTCTATGCGTCGAGTGATTTCTTGCACGGTCGAGTGACTTCATTCTGTCGAATGGAATTGGGATATCCGAGTGAGATATATGGTCGAGTGAATCGCTCTCCTTGGTCATTTCAGTCGGTGTCTTTTGTCATCCTTGGAACATCTTTGATCCTAGGGAAGTGACCTTGGGTAGAGTGCCTGAGCCCAGGCTTGTGACCCTACCCTAGGCCATGGCATCATCAGTAGCCCCCGAATGGATTGAGGTCCGAGTGAAAAGAGGGTTGAAGTTGATTCTGACCCGATTCTGGTGCCCCGGAGGCATCCTCTTTGAACCGGGGAATCGAGCTGGCCCTTCAACCTTATTTCAGTCGCCTTGATCGATTCAGCAACCGTCGAGTGAACTATGCGAGTAACTTTCGACTGTTGACGAGTCACGAAATCTTTGGCGCAATTGCCTGCTCTGCTATTCCCGGATTTTGCAGGATTCGAATTTCAGGGAAGCGAGCGGGACGGAGCAAGCCGCAGTAATCGGACCCGATATACCTGGACGCCTTGATTCTTGCACCACCTTTTCCGCCACGTATCGGGCGTGCGATTGTTGCAGGATTTGACAGGATAGCTCGGGCCCACAAGTCATTCACTCGACCACAGGCCCATAAAAGGGCATCGGGGTCGAGGCTTAGGCACTATGCGCCCTGTGTTTCTTCTTCCTCCTCTGCCTCTCCACTGCGTCTCCGCCACTCGGCCACCGCTACTCTGCCTGTGCACAGCTCACCACCATGGGCAAGGACAAGACAGCGGCCCTGGAACGCGCGAAGAAGGCGCCGGCGGCGGGGAGGGGCAAGAAGGCGATCCCAGGATCGACGTCGCGCGCTGGGCTGCCGCCCGGTTGGATCCAGGGGGACCGGATCCGATCTTCGATGCAGCAGGAGGACATGGAGGAGCTAGTTGAGGGGCCTGATTGCCCACGAATCTTGGAGGTTGCCGGGGGACGAGCTTGAGCCGCAGCCGCAAGAGGGCGAGTGTGTCCTCCTCGTGACCTACGTTGACAGATGTTTCTCCTTGCCTCCGCATCCCTTTTTCCGAGGTTTTCTGAACTTGTACGACACTCAACTGCACCACTTTTCTCCCAATACTATCACGTATCTTGCTGCATTCATCTCCCTATGTGAGAATTTCTTGGGGTGTCGACCACACTGGGGTTTGTTCAAACATATTTTCACTTGCCGCTCGCAAACTATAAGGAAGGCGAACCCGACTGACGACAAGACACACGTGATCCGGATGTGTGGCATCTTAGGCATACAGACTAGGGGTATGAGCACCTTTCCTTCCATGACTCTTCCTGAGTCGGTCAGAGGGTGGCAGTCGACCTGGTTCTACTACAAGGATATTCCGACCCCTGGTCAGTTGACCGGTCTTCCCCCTTTCTCCTTAGACTGAGCCAGTCAGCCTCCTACGTTGACTGTGAGTCGGGCCGAGAAAGGAGAAGTGGATATGTTAGTCGAGCGAGTGGTCCAGCTAGTCCATGACGATGTGAATGGGATGGACCTGCTGGAGGTATTCCTCAGTCGAAGGATTTAGCCTCTCCAAGCCCGTGGTCACCCGATGTGGATGTACTCGGGCACCAATGACACCGCTCGAGTCCACTCGAAGGAGGTCACCGAGAAGACGGTGGAGGAGTGGTTGTGGGGCATCACCGGGAACAAGGACAACCCCAGGGCGACCAGGAGAGTCCGTCCATTCGATGCAGACCACAAGCCGAACAAGGTTTGACTTCTGTTTCCGAGTGAATTTTCCGTTTTGAGTTGTAGATGTCTCTGAACCCGATTGACGTTTGATCAAATCTTCATCCTGCAGATTTATACTAAGATGTATTCGGTGTGTTGGAAATATGCCCTAGAGGCAATAATAAATTGGTTATTATCATATTTCCTTGTTCACGATAATCGTTTATTATCCATGCTAGAATTGTATTGAAAGGAAACTCAGATACATGTGTGGATACATAGACAAACACCATGTCCCTAGTAAGCCTCTAGATGACTAGCTCGTTGATCAATAGATGGTTACGGTTTCCTAACCATGGACATTGGATGTCGTTGATAACGGGATCACATCATTAGGAGAATGATGTGATGGACAAGACCCAATCCTAAGCCTAGCACAGATCGTGTAGTTCGTATGCTAAAGCTTTTCTATATGTCAAGTATCTTTTCCTTAGACCATGAGATTGTGCAACTCCCGGATACCGTAGGAATGCTTTGGGTGTACCAAACGTCACAACGTAACTGGGTGGCTATAAAGGTGCACTACAGGTATCTCCGAAAGTGTCTGTTGGGTTGGCACGAATCGAGACTGGGATTTGTCACTCCGTATGACGGAGAGGTATCTCTGGGCCCACTCGGTAGGACATCGTCATAATGTGCACAATATGTGATCAAGGAGTTGATCACGGGATGATGTGTTACGGAACGAGTAAAGAGGCTTGCCGGTAACGAGATTGAGCAAGGTATCGGTATACCGACGATCGAATCTCGGGCAAGTGCTATACCGATAGACAAAGGGAATCGTATACGGGATTGATTGAATCCTTGACATCGTGGTTCATCCGATGAGATCATCGTGGAACATGTGGGAGCCAACATGGGTATCCAGATCCCGCTGTTGGTTATTGGCCGGAGAGTTGTCTCGGTCATGTCTACATGGTTCCCGAGCCCGTAGGGTCTACACACTTAAGGTTCGATGACGCTAGGGTTATAGGGAAAGTATGTACGCGGTTACCGAATGTTGTTCGGAGTCCCGGATGAGATCCCGGACATCACGAGGAGTTCCGGAATGGTCCGGAGGTAAAGATTCATATATGGGAAGTCCCGTTTTGGTCACCGGAAAAGTTTCGGGCGATATCGGTAATGTACCGGGACCACCGGGAGGGTCCCGGGGTCCACCAGGTGGGGCCACCAGCCCCAGAAGGCTGCTTGGGCTAAGTGTGGGAGGGGACCAGCCCCAAGGGGGCTGGTGCGCCCCCCCACCAAGTCCCTAGGCGCATGGAGAGTGGAGGGGGGCAAACCCTAGGTCCAGATGGGCCTTAAGGCCCACCCTAGGGCGCCCCCTCTCTCTCCCCCCCCTTGGCCGCACCCTAGATGGGTTTTCTAGGGCTGGCCGCACCCCTAGGGGTGGGAAACCCTAAAGGGGGCGCAGCCCTCCCTTCCCCCTATATATATGTGAGGTTTTGGGGCTGCTAGACACACGAGAACGTCTCCCTCTTGGCGCAGCCCTACCCCTCTCCCTCCTCGTCTCTTGCAGCGCTTGGCGAAGCCCTGCTGGAGTCCCGCGCTCCTCCACCACCACCACGCCATCGTGCTGCTGTTGGATGGACTCTTCCCCAACCTCTCCCTCTCTCCTTGCTGGATCAAGGCGTGGGAGACGTCACCGGGCTGCACGTGTGTTGAACGCGGAGGCGCCGTTGTTCGGCGCTTAGATCGGAATCAACCGCGATCTGAATCGCAGCGAGTACGACTCCTTCATCCGCGTTCTTGCAACGCTTCCGCATCGCGATCTACAAGGGTATGTGGATCCGACTCTTTCCTCGTAGATGCATCTCCTAGATTGATCTTGGTGAGCGTAGGAAAATTTTTGTTTCCCATGCTACGTTCCCCAACAGTGGCATCATGAGCTAGGTCTTTGCGTAGATGCAATCACGAGTAGAACACAAAGGAGTTTGTGGGCGTTGATGTTTAGATTGCTTCCCTCCTTGGTCTTTCTTGATTCAGCGGCATTATGGGATGAAGCGGCCCGGACCAACTTTACATGTCCACGTACATGAGACCGGTTCCATCGACAGACATGCGACTTTTGTTGCATAAGATGGCTGGCGGGTGTCTGTCTCTCCTATCTTAGTTGAATCGGATTCGATGAAGGTGGTCCTTGCAGAAGGTTAAATAGCAACTTAAATATCACCGTTGTGGATTTGCGTAGGTAAGAAGCGTTCTTGCTAGATACCCATAGCAGCCACGTAAAACATGCAACAACAAATTAGAGGACGTCTAACTTGTTTTTGCAGGGTATGTATGTGATATGATATGGCCAAAGACATGATGAGATATATTTGATGTATGAGATGATCATGTTGTAATAGTTAATATCGACTTGCATGTCGATGTATACGGCAACCGGCAGGAGCCATAGGGTTGTCTTTAATTTTTGTATGACCTGCGTGTCAATCATTAAGCGCTATGTAATGCTTTACTTTATCGCTAAACGGTAGCAATAGTAGTAAGAGCATGGTGGGCGCGCGACAACCCCGATGGCGACACGATGATGGAGATCATGATGATGGGGATCATGGTGTTACGCTGGTGACGATGGAGATCATGCCGGTGCTTTGGAGATGGAGATCAAAAGCACGAGTTGATGGCCATATCATGTCACTTATGATTTGCATGTGATGTTAATCCTTTTATGCATCTTATTTTGCTTAGGACGACGGTAGCATTATAAGATGATCCCTCACTAAAATTTCAAGATAAAATTGTGTTCCCCCCGAGTGTGCGCCGTTGCGAAGGTTCGTCGTTTCGAAGCACCACGTGATGATCGGGTGTGATAGACTCTACGTTCGCATACAACGGGTGCAAGGCAGTTTTGCACATGCAGAACACTCGGGTTAGACTTGACGAGCCTAGCATGTACAGACATGGCCTCGGAACACGGAAGACCGAAAGGTCGAGCATGAGTCATATAGTAGATATGATCAACATGTAGATGTTCACCATTGACACCACCTCATCTCACGTGATGATCGGACTTGGGTTGGTGGATCTGGATCATGTCACGCTCGAATGACCAGAGGGATGTCAATTTGAGTGGGAGTTATAAATAATTTGATTAGGTAATAACTCACTTATCATGAACAATAGTCTAAAATGTCTTTGCAAATCTTTTGTTGTAGATGGCTCGCGCAGTAGCTCCCCTGAATTTTAATGCGTTCCTAGAGAAAGCTAAACTGAAAGATGATGGGAGCAACTTTGCGGACTGGCTCCGCAATCTGAGGATCATCCTCACAGCTGCCCAAAAGGTTTATGTCCTAATTGCACCGCTAGGTGAACCCCCCGCTCCTCAGGCCTCTGCGGACGTTATGAACGCCTGGCAGTCGCGTTCGGATGACTACTCAGTAGTGCAGTGTGCCATATTGTATAGCTTGGAAGGAGGACTTCAAAGGCGTTTTGAACGTCATGGAGCATATGAGATGTTCCAGGAGTTGAAGTTCATCTTTGAAAAGAATGCCAAGATCGAGAGGTATGAGACCACCGATAAATTCTTTGCTTGCAAGATGGAGGAGAATTCGTCTGTCAGTGAGCACTTACTGAAGATGTCTGGGTACTATACCCGCATAGCTGATCTGGGACTTGTGTTCCCGGATGAGGCTATCATTGACAGAATTCTCCAGTCACTCCCGCCTAGCTACAAGAGCTTCGTGCAGCAGTATAACATGCAAGGGATGAACAAAACCATCGCCGAGCTGTTTTCGATGCTGAAAGTCGCTGAGGCAGACATGTTGGAAATATGCCCTAGAGGCAATAATAAATTGGTTATTATTATATTTCCTTGTTCACGATAATCGTTTATTATCCATGCTAGAATTGTATTGATAGGAAACTCAGATACATGTGTGGATACATAGACAAACACCATGTCCCTAGTAAGCCTCTAGATGACTAGCTCGTTGATCAATAGGTGGTTACGGTTTCCTGACCATGGACATTGGATGTCGTTGATAACGGGATCACATCATTAGGAGAATGATGTGATGGACAAGACCCAATCCTAAGCCTAGCACAGATCGTGTAGTTCGTATGCTAAAGCTTTTCTATATGTCAAGTATCTTTTCCTTAGACCATGAGATTGTGCAACTCACGGATACCGTAGGAATGCTTTGGGTGTACCAAACGTCACAACGTAACTGGGTGGCTATAAAGGTGCACTACAAGTATCTCCGAAAGTGTCTGTTGAGTTGGCACGAATCGAGACTGGGATTTGTCACTCCGTGTGACGGAGAGGTATCTCTGGGCCCACTCGGTAGGACATCATCATAATGTGCACAATATGTGATCAAGGAGTTGATCACGGGATGATGTGTTATGGAACGAGTAAAGAGACTTGCCGGTAACGAGATTGAGCGAGGTATCGGTATACCGACGATCGAATCTCGGGCAAGTGCTATACCGATAGACAAAGGGAATCGTATACGGGATTGATTGAATCCTTGACATCGTGGTTCATCCGATGAGATCATCGTGGAACATGTGGGAGCCAACATGGGTATCCAGATCCCGCTGTTGGTTATTGACCGGAGAGTTGTCTCGGTCATGTCTACATGGTTCCCGAACCCGTAGGGTCTACACACTTAAGGTTCGATGACGCTAGGGTTATAGGGAAAGTATGTACGCGGTTACCGAATGTTGTTCGGAGTCCCGGATGAGATCCCGGACGTCACGAGGAGTTCCGGAATGGTCCGGAGGTAAAGATTCATATATGGGAAGTCCTGTTTTGGTCACCGGAAAAGTTTCGGGCGATATCGGTAATGTACCGGGACCACCGGGAGGGTCCCGGGGGTCCACCAGGTGGGGCCACCAACCCCAGGTGGCTGCGTGGGCTAAGTGTGGGAGGGGACCAGCCCCAAGGGGGCTGGTGCGCCCCCCCACCAAGTCCCAGGGCGCCCCAAGAGAGGAAGGGGGGCAAACCCTAATGCAGTTGGGCCCTAAGGCCCAATAGTGGTGCGCCTCCCCCTCTCTCCCCCTTTGGCCGCCCCCCCTAGATGGATCTAGGGCTGGCCGCACCCTAGGGGAGGGAAACCCTAAAGGGGGGCGCAGCCCTCCCTTCCCCCTATATATATGAGGGGTTTTGGGGCTGCTAGAGACACGAGAACATCTCCCTCTTGGCGCAGCCCTACCCCTCTCCCTCCTCGTCTCTTGCAGCGCTTGGCGAAGCCCTGCTGGAGTCCCGCGCTCCTCCACCACCACCACGCCGTCGTGCTGCTGTTGGTTGGAGGTTTCCCAACCTCTCCCTCTCTCCTTGCTGGATCAAGGCGTGGGAGACGTCACCGGGCTGTACGTGTGAAGAACGCGGAGGCACCGTTGCTTCGGTGCTTGGATCTTCAGCGATCTGAATCGCGGCGAGTACGACTCCATCAACCGCGTTCTTGAACGCTTCCGCTTAGCGATCTACAAGGGTATGTGGATCCAACTCTCCCCTCGTAGATGCATCTCCTAGATTGATCTTGGTGAGCGTAGGAAAATTTTTGTTTCCCATGCAACGTTCCCCAACAGTGGCATCATGAGCCAGGTTCTTGCGTAGATGCTTTCTCGAGTAGAACACAAAAGGGTTTGTGGCGTTGATGTTTAAATTGCTGCCCTCCTTAGTCTTTCTTGATTCAGCGGTATTATGGGATGAAGCGGCCCGGACCAACTTTACATGTCCACGTACATGAGACCGGTTCCATCGACAGACATGTGACTTTTGTTGCATAAGATGGCTGGCGGGTGTCTGTCTCTCCTATCTTAGTTGAATCGGAATAGAACAAGGCGGTCCTTGTAGAAGGTTAAATAGCAACTTGAATATCACCGTTGTGGTTTTGCGTAGGTAAGAAGCGTTCTTGCTAGATACCCATAGCAGCCACGTAAAAACATGCAACAACAAATTAGAGGACGTCTAACTTGTTTTTGCAGGGTATGTATGTGATATGATATGGCCAATGACATGATGAGATATATTTGATGTATGAGATGATCATGTTGTAATAGTTAATATCGACTTGCATGTCGATGCATACGGCAACCGGCAGGAGCCATAGGGTTGTCTTTAATTTTTTGTATGACCTGCGTGTCAATCATTAAGCGCTATGTAATGCTTTACTTTATCGCTAAGCGGTAGCAATAGTAGTAAGAGCATGGTGGGCGCACGACAACCTCGATGGCGACACGATGATGGAGATCATGATGATGGGGATCATGGCGTGGCGCCGGTGACGATGGAGATCATGCCGGTGCTTTGGAGATGGAGATCAAAAGCACGAGTTGATGGCCATATCATGTCACTTATGATTTGCATGTGATGTTAATCCTTTTATGCATCTTATTTTGCTTAGGACGACGGTAGCATTATAAGATGATCCTTCACTAAAATTTCAAGATAAAATTGTGTTCCCCCCGAGTGTGCGTCGTTGCGAAGGTTCGTCGTTTCGAAGCACCACGTGATGATCGGGTGTGATAGACTCTACGTTCGCATACAACGGGTGCAAGCCAGTTTTGCACATGCAGAACACTCGGGTTAGACTTGACGAGCCTAGCATGTACAGACATGGCCTCGGAACACGGAAGACCGAAAGGTCGAGCATGAGTCATATAGTAGATATGATCAACATGAAGATGTTCACCATTGACACCACCTCATCTCACGTGATGATCGGACTTGGGTTGGTAGATTTGGATCATGTCACGCTCGGATGACCAGAGGGATGTCAATTTGAGTGGGAGTTATAAGTAATTTGATTAGTTAAAACTCACTTGTCATGAACAATAGTCTAAGTTGTCTTCGCAAATTATGTAGTAGACCAATAACTGCGTTGTAGCTCCCTGTTTAATACGATCCTAGAGAAAGACTAAGTTGAAAGATATTGTAAGCAATGATGCGGACTGGGTCCGTAGTCCGAGGAGTGTCCTCACTGCTGCACAGAAAGCTTACGTCTTTGATGCACCGCTCGATGTACAAACCCCTACAACATTGTCTGTGGATGTTGTGAACACCTGACAGAGACGTCCTGATGACTACTTGATAGTTTAGTGCACCATACTTTACGGCTTAGAATCGGGATTCCAATGACGTTTTGAACGCCATAGAACATATGAGATGTTCTAAGAGCTGAAATTGGGATTTCAGGCTCATGCCCGTGTTGAGAGGTATGAGACCTCTGACAAGTTCTTTTGCCAAAAGGATGGAGGAGAATAGCTCAACTTGTGAGCATGTGCTCAGAATGTCTGGGTGCTGAAATCACTTGAACCAAGTGGGAGTTAATCTTCCAGGTGAGATAGTGGTTGACGGAATTCTCTAGACACTATCACCAAGCTACTAGAACTTCGTGATGAACTATGACATGCAAAGGATGGTGATAATCCCGGTGCTGTCAGCGGTTCTTAGTACCGCAAAAGTAGAGATCAAGAAGGAGCATCAAGTGTTGATGGTTTAACAAGACCACTGGTTTCAAAAAGGGTAAGGGCTAGAAGGGAAACTTCATGAATGGCAAACCTGTTGTCGCTCTGATGAAGGAACCCATGGTTGAACCCAAACCTCGAGACTAAGTGCTTCTATTGTAAGGGGAACGGTCACATGGTAGCGGAACCACCCCAAATACATGGTAGATATGATAGCTGGCAACTTCAACAAAGTATATTTGATATACGTGTTATTGATGTGTACCTTAGTAGTACTCCTTGTAGCACCTGGGTATTGGATACCGGTTCAGTTGCTATTATTAGTGACTTGAAGCAAAAGCTACGGACTGAACGGAGACTAGCTAAGGGCGAGGTGACGATGTGTGTTGGAAGTATTTCCAAGGTTGATGAGATCACCATCGCACACTTCCTCTATTTTCGAGATTAGTGTTGAACCTAGATAAATGTTATCAGGTGTCTACGTTGAGCATGAAAATGATTAGATCATGTTCATCGCAATACGGTTATTCATTTAAGTTAGAGAATAATGGTTATTCTGTTTACATGAATAATACCTTTATGGTCATGCACCCAATGGTTCGTTGAATCTCGATCATGGTAATACACATAATGATAATATTAATGCCAAAAGATGTAGAGTTAATAATGATAGTACCACTTTCTTGTGGCACTGCCGCTTAGGTCATTTTGGCATAAAATGCATGAAGAAACTCCATGCTGATGGACGTTTGGAGTCACTTGATTTTGAATCGCTTGACACATGCGAGCCATGCCTCATGGGCAGGATGACTGAGATCTCGTTTTCAGGTACAATGAAACGGGTAAGTGACTTAATGGAAATCATACATGCTGATGTATGTGATCCAATGAGAATTAAGGCGTGTGGTGGATATCGTTATTTTCTCATCTTCACTGACGATTTGAGTAGATATGGTATATTTACTTAATGAAGCAAAAGTCTGAAACGTTTGAAAGGTTCAAAAATTTCAGAGTGAAGATTAAGAATCATCATAACAAGAAGATCATGTTCCTACGATCTGATCAAGGGGATATTATCTGAATTATGAGTTTGGCAATCACTTAAGACATTGTGGAATTGTTTCGCAGTTGAAGTCCCCTGGAACACCACAGCGTAATGGTGTGTCCGGACATCGTAATCGAACCTTATGAGATATGGTGCGATCTATGGTGTGTCTTACCGATCTACCGCTATTATTTTGAGGTTATGCATTAGAGACAGCTGCATTCACTTTAGATAGGGCACCATCTAAGTCCGTTGAGACAACGCCGTATGAACTAAGGTTTGGCAAGAAACCAAAGTTGTCGTTTTCTTAATGTTTGGGGCTGCGATGCTTATGGCTTCAGCCGGGAAAAGCTCGAACCCAAAGCGGACAAATACATCTTCATGGAATACCCACTGGTAACGGTTGGGTATACCTTCTATCTCAGATCCAAGGACAAAAATGTTTGTCGCTAAGAACGGGTCCTTTCTCGAGAAGGAGTTTCTCTCGAAAGAATTGAGTGGGAGGAAGATAGAACTTGATAAGGTTTTCGAACCCTCACTTCAACCGGAGAGTAGTGCAACACAGAAAGATGTTTCTGTGGAACCTACGACAGTTGAAGAGGATACTAATGATAGTGATCATGAAGCTCCAGATCAAGTTGCTATCGAACCTCGTGGGTCGACAAGGATATGTACTACTCCTGAGTGGTACGGTGATCCTGTCTTAGAGGTCATGTTGTTGGACAACGATGAACCTACGAACTATGGAGAAGCGATGGTGGGCCCATATTCCGACAAATGGTTAGAAGCCGATAAATCCGAGATAGGATCCATGTATCAAAACAAAGTATGGACTTTGGTGGACTTGCCCTATGATCGGCAAGCCATTGAGACAAATGGATCTTTAAGACTAAGACGGACGTGGACGGTAATGTCACCGTCTATGAAGCTCGACTTGTGGCGAAGAGGTTTCCACAAGTTCAAGGAGTTGACTACGATGAGATTTTCTCACCCGTAGCGATGCTTAAGTCCGTCGGAATCATGATTAGCATTAGCTGCATTTATGAAATCTGGCAAATGGATGACAAAACAAGTTTCCTTACCAGTTTTCGTAAGGAAAGGTTGTATATGATACAATCAGAAATGTTTTGTCGATCCTAAGGATGCTAAAAGATATGCTAACTCCAGCGATCCTTCTATGGACTAGAGCAAGCATCTCGGAGTCGGAATATATGCTTTGATAGAGTGATCAAAGTTTTTGGGTATACAAAGTTTGTTAGAAACTTGTATTTACAATAAAGTGAGTGGGAGCACTACAACATTTCTGATAAGTATATGTGAATGACATATGGTTGATCCGAAATGATGTAGAATTTCTGGAAAGAGTAAAGGGTTGTATGAAAGGTATTTTTCAAAGGAAGACCTGGATGAAGTTGCTTACATAATTGGGCATCAAGATCTATAGAGATAGATCAAGACGCCTGATGATACTTTCAAAAGGAACACACACCTTTGACATGATTTTGAAGGAGTTCAAAATAGGTCAGTCAAAGAAGGAGTTCTTGCCTGATTTGTAAGGTGTGAAGTTGAGTAAGACTCAAAGCTTGACCACGACAGAAGAAAGAGGGAGGACGAAGGTCATCCCCTATGGTTTTGTCATGGGCTCTATACGATATGCCATGCTAAGTACCGCACCTGATGTGTGCCTTGCCACATGTCTGGCAAGAGGGTACAAAGGTGATCCAGGAGTGGATTACTAGATAGTGGTCAAAATTATCCTTAGAGGAATAAGGAAATATTTCTCGGTTATGGAGGTGATAAAGAGTTCGACGTAAAGAGTTACGTCGATGCAAGCTTAACACCTATCCGGATAACTCTAAGTGGAGATACCGGATACGTATAATGGAGCAACAGTTTGGAATAGCTCCAAGTGGAACGTGGTAGCAGCATCTACGATATGACATAAAGTTTTGCGAAGTACATAGGGATCTGAATGTTGCAGACCCGTTGACTACAACCTCTCTCACAAGCATAACATGATCAAACCCAGAACTCATTGAGTGTTAATCACATATTGATGTGAACTAGATTACTGACTCTAGTAAACTCTTTGGATGTTGGTCACATGATGATGTGACCTGTGAGTGTTAATCACATGGTGATGTGAACTAGATTATTGACTCTAGTGCAAGTGGGAGACTGTTGGAAATATGCCCTAGAGGCAATAATAAATTGGTTATTATCATATTTCCTTGTTCACGATAATCGTTTATTATCCATGCTAGAATTGTATTGAAAGGAAACTCAGATACATGTGTGGATACATAGACAAACACCATGTCCCTAGTAAGCCTCTAGACGACTAGCTCGTTGATCAATAGATGGTTACGGTTTCCTAACCATGGACATTGGATGTCGTTGATAACGGGATCACATCATTAGGAGAATGATGTGATGGACAAGACCCAATCCTAAGCCTAGCACAGATCGTGTAGTTCGTATGCTAAAGCTTTTCTATATGTCAAGTATCTTTTCCTTAGACCATGAGATTGTGCAACTCCCGGATACCGTAGGAATGCTTTGGGTGTACCAAACGTCACAACGTAACTGGGTGGCTATAAAGGTGCACTACAGGTATCTCCGAAAGTGTCTGTTGGGTTGGCACGAATCGAGACTGGGATTTGTCACTCCGTATGACGGAGAGGTATCTCTGGGCCCACTCGGTAGGACATCATCATAATGTGCACAATATGTGATCAAGGAGTTTATCACGGGATGATGTGTTACGGAACGAGTAAAGAGGCTTGCCGGTAACGAGATTGAGCAAGGTATCGGTATACCGACGATCGAATCTCGGGCAAGTGCTATACCGATAGACAAAGGGAATCGTATACGGGATTGATTGAATCCTTGACATCATGGTTCATCCGATGAGATCATCGTGGAACATGTGGGAGCCAACATGGGTATCCAGATCCCGCTGTTGGTTATTGGCCGGAGAGTTGTCTCGGTCATGTCTACATGGTTCCCGAGCCCGTAGGGTCTACACACTTAAGGTTCGATGACGCTAGGGTTATAGGGAAAGTATGTACGCGGTTACCGAATGTTGTTCGGAGTCCCGGATGAGATCACGGACATCACGAGGAGTTCCGGAATGGTCCGGAGGTAAAGATTCATATATGGGAAGTCCCGTTTTGGTCACCGGAAAAGTTTCGGGCGATATCGATAATGTACCGGGACCACCGGGAGGGTCCCGGGGTCCACCAGGTGGGGCCACCAGCCCCAGAAGGCTGCGTGGGCTAAGTGTGGGAGGGGACCAGCCCCAAGGGGGCTGGTGCGCCCCCCCACCAAGTCCCTAGGCGCATGGAGAGTGGAGGAGGGCAAACCCTAGGTCCAGATGGGCCTTAAGGCCCACCCTAGGGCGCCCCCTCTCTCTCCCCCCCCCTTGGCCGCACCCTAGATGGGTTTTCTATGGCTGGCCGCACCCCTAGGGGTGGGAAACCCTAAAGGGGGCGCAGCCCTCCCTCCCCCCTATATATATGTGAGGTTTTGGGGCTGCTAGACACACGAGAACGTCTCCCTCTTGGCGCAGCCCTACCCCTCTCCCTCCTCGTCTCTTGCAGCGCTTGGCGAAGCCCTGCTGGAGTCCCGCGCTCCTCCACCACCACCACGCCATCGTGCTGCTGTTGGATGGAGTCTTCCCCAACCTCTCCCTCTCTCCTTGCTGGATCAAGGCGTGGGAGACGTCACCGGGCTGCACGTGTGTTGAACGCGGAGGCGCCGTTGTTCGGCGCTTAGATCGGAATCAACCGCGATCTGAATCGCAGCGAGTACGACTCCTTCATCCGCGTTCTTGCAACGCTTCCGCATCGCGATCTACAAGGGTATGTGGATCCGACTCTTCCCTCGTAGATGCATCTCCTAGATTGATCTTGGTGAGCGTAGGAAAATTTTTGTTTCCCATGCAACGTTCCCCAACACGGTGCCCAATGGAGAGATAGTCCAGGAGGGGGTGGAGGGCGTTGGCGAGGCCTTCGATTGGAGGTCTGATGAGGAGACCGACAAGGGAAGTGTGGACTCAAGGAGTGGAGAAGAGGCTGAGTCGCCAGCTCGCATAGAGAGGTGCTCCAAGCTGACCCGCGATCCAGAAAGTGTGCGTGCCAAGACCGCTCCCTTCGGTTCTCAGGTACATAACCGCACTCGGACTACTTTGTCTGATCTGACTGAGAAGGCCCTGAAGTAGCCTAGGGTTGCGGCTTCAAAGCCTTGGAAGGCCCTGCCTAAGATCAAGGTGGACATTCCGATTGCTTCCACGTGAGTGTCATCCTTCCCCGTTCTTCTCTTGTTCAAGATATCTTACACATCTTGTCAATTCATCTGTCTGTTTGACCGAGTGAGTTCTGAAACTTCTAGTGCTGCTGCTTCTGGGACCTCTATGGAGATTGACAAGGGCCACGACGATGAGGAGACCATGCACGTGGCGACTTCTAGTGCAGGTATAGCTCTTCGGACATGTCTTCAATTTGCATACTGTTTTGTCAGTCAACTGAATATTCTTTTTGGTCGAATGTCTTGCAGCACCACCCAACGTTATTGACCCGTCGGATGATGATGACGAGTATGTAGAAGTGCCTCGGAGGAGCACAGGGAGGAGGGGTAGGAAGGCGCGTGCCGCTTCGGACACTCACCAATAGGGCAACCCAGTTCGGGCAACAATTTCTTTTGCCGTTCCTGTGTCGACTGCCCGTCCTTCGGCGCCGACTACCCAAGTTCTTGCCTCGCCTGTGCAACCTCAAGCTTCAGATCCTCTGGCCGCTCCGACTGCTTCGTCGTCTTCACTCTTTGTTGCCCACCATGTCCCAAAGGACCCAATAAATGAAGCTAAGGAAGCTATTCGGCAAGCATGTCTGATGATGGAGCAGCCGAGGGCAGCGTACGAGGCCAGCATGGCTGCTTACAATGCCGGTTTAGCTGTTCGGACCAACGTCCAGGTGAATCTTTTTCTAATTGAGTTCTCTTCCGACTGGTTGTTGTTCTGCTAGGATACTCCACCCAAAAATCGCTGCTTTGTTCGTAAGATGATATTCTACATGAAATCCGCTGCTTTGTTCGTAAGATGATGTCCGTGGATGAGCGTTTGAAACTTTGAGATTATCCTTGTTTCACTCACCCACTGGGTGTTCTAGATTCAGCTATGTAAGTCTTGTATTTCAATCGGCCCGGTTGTGTCGATTGAACCAGTGGGGGCACGCACACAGAGTGCACCCACTTGGTGTAGTCCCCGAAACCATGGTCGACTGCGGGTAGTCAGCCGTGGTCTAAGAACTGATGTTGTTGTGTCTTTTGTACTCCTTCCACTCATAGTTGACGGATCAAGTCGAGTGGGAACCGGTGGGGGCACGCCAATTGCACCCACTAGGTGTAGTCCCCGACACCGTGGTCGACTGCGGGCAGTCGGCCATGGTCTAAGAACAAATGTAGCTCTTTCTCTTTTTTTTCTCACTCGCACTGGACAGATCGAGTCGAGTGGGAACTATTGGGGGCATGCCAAGTGCACCCACTGGGTGTAGTCCCCGAGGCTACTTTTGAGTGTTTTGACTCGACAGTAGTCTTAGAACTCCTTTGGTGTAGAAATTCGCTCTCTGCACTTCGTCGAGTGGAAACAACTGTCTTTATCCTTGTCGACTGACTTGTCTTTTCCGTTGACTTTAGAAATCTTGTGAGTTCGGGGCTTAGTTTGCGGATATTGAGAGGAAGCAGATCCAACTCAATCTTGATCTGGGATTGGCCAGGGAGAACTTGCAGAAAGCTAGAGATGAAGCATCTGGTATGAAAGGTACAGAGCATGTCGACTGTATTTGAATAAACGTGTCTGGTGAAAGACTGATCACTTCAAGCTCATCTGACGAGTGTTATCTCTTACAGATCAAATGAAGAAAGCCTTGGAGCAGAAGGATCTCGACTTGGCAGCAGCGTAGCAGAAGGTGCAGGAGAAGACCGAACTTGCTGACCAGAATCTGGCTTCAGTCGGCAAGCTGGAAGAAGAGAATGCTACTCTGAAGACTGCCATTGACGAAGCAAATAAAGAAGTGACGCGGCTAAAGAAGGATAAGCTGGCCCTGGACAACAAAGTTGGAGACCTCACCCAGAAGAGGGATGATGTAACATCCTGGATTTTACCCTTTTCTTTTTCTGATGATTTTCTTGGATTTCTTGATTTTATTTAATTTTCAGTGGCTATGTGGTTCTGAAACTTGGGAAGATCATGTCTTCCTAGGTTTTATAGTGGCTTGCCATCCTTCTGATCATCCCAAGACCCTGTTATTTTCATCCTTGACCTAACCCCAAATTCTTTTTCCAAGGAATATTCCTTTTCTATTAAAGGAATAATTCTTTTTGCCGTAGGTTGTGAGGCAACCTATATCTCTGTCATTCTAAAAATTCCAAAATAATTCTCATAAATTGTTTGGGTCATATCTTGCTCAAATGTGGCAAAACATTTCATTGCCTTGTTCAAAAATAATCCTCCAATAATCATTTTCCTGTTCTGCCCTAAATGGCACTTTGTGAAGCAAGTGCTATTTATCTTTGCCCAATTGCCCCAAAATTGGTGGACATCTTTTCATGTCCATATCCTTGCTCTGTGCCAAATTTCAAACTCATTTGCCTACTAATTATTTTCTAGTGAATTTTCAAAGTTTTTGTCCAGAAAGAAACTTTGTGAAGGAAGTATATTCTAGGCATTTCCAAATGAGATGAAACTTGGTCACATCCTTCATTTGATCAAATCATGCATCTCTACCAAATTTGAGCTCATGGAGATCATCTATGTGAGATCAGCTCCAAATCTTGGTTTCTGGTAAAATTTTCACTTTGTGAAGCAACACTATTTTACCTTGCTTCATTTGAGCTGAAAACTTACCATGACATTCTTACATCTACCTCTACCTCCTCCACCAAGTTTTGGCTCAATCTAGTTATCCATTTACCCTCAGTAAATTCTCCAAGATTCTTTCCATAATGGAACTTTGTGAAGTAAGTGCCACTTTGGTAACTCCAAATGGCATGAGGTTTTTACAGCAACTCCATATGGTCAAATAATTCATCTACACCAAATTTCAGCTCATGACACTTAAGTATGTGAGTGCAACATCTTAATCTCTAGTTCTGGCAGTTTTGCACTTTCTACAGCAACCCCCATCTAAACTCCTCTTCTTAGTCTGATTTCTGGTGATCTACATCACCTTGGTGTAAGATCATCGCCAGACAAACTCTTTACCAAGTTACCAAGCTGGTTTAACCACACGAAGTTACAAGCACCTTCCTATTGATTCACTCTGGGGCCATCTGCAAATCTCTTCTTTGCCCCTGGACCAAATTCTTTCTGCGTTTAGACTAAGGCCGGTAAGGTACATCTACTGGACATGGTTGGCCATGCCAAAGCGCGCCGCTCGCACCAGTGCGTGTGGTGATCACGCTTGCGTCAGGCACATCACACGGTCTGGATCGGTCCAGCCATTGTGCTCGTCTCCTCCCTCTTCGTCTCGACCTCAAACCTTGTCCACGAGCTCGCCCGTGCTCGACTGCACCTCCCTGCATCACTGCATCACCATGGTTTGCTAGCAGCGCGCCGTCACAACAGTGCCACTGCGGTGAACTGCTTCTGACCTCCATTAGCGCACTGCTCAAGCTCACTGTGATGCTCTAGAGCCTCCTCCTCGCCTATATAAGGACCCCTCGACCTCTCCCGTACCTCACCAGCCTCTCCTCGCTCCTCCTCGACCACCAGAGCTCTCGGGTTCCTCTTATTTCCGCCGGAGCCCGGCCCGAAAAATCCCGACCTGGCCCGGCCCGATGCTTCTCCTGGGCCGGGCTCGGGCCTAGATATTCGGCCAGATGGCCAGGTCGGGCCAGGCCCGGGCCCGTCGATTTTACTCTTTTCTAAAGGGGGGCGGCCCGTGGCCTGAGGCCCACCGGGCTTTTACACGTTCGGGCCGGGCTTGGGCCCAATATCTAGGCCCGATGGCCGGGCCGGGCCGGGCTCGGGCCTGGGTTTTTTAGACCGGGCTTTGGTAGGCCCGGCCCGAAGCCCAGCCCGGCCCGATGTTTGGCCAGGTCTAGTCGCAGCTAAGCCCCCGAGTGAGAGGATTGCTCTTCACTCGGAGTGTTTGAAACTTAGGCGATTACGGGGTCGCAGCTAAACCCCCAAGTGAGAGGATTGCTCTTGACTCGGAATGTTTTTGAAACTTAGGCGACTCGGATTCGCGGCTAAGCCACCCACTAGGGTATTTGAACACATGTCCTTTTGGGACAACAACCATTAAGATACTGCCAAAAACTTGTCTTTGATAAGAAAACTGAAGGATTCTTATTACAACTCATCTGTTCGAGTGCTTTAAGTATAAAAGCGGCGGAGCAGATCCGCATTCCAGGAGCGTGGCTCATCTATTTTCTTGGCCACGTTGTAGAGGTGATACACCCCATTGTGGAGCACTTTGGTGATGATGAAGGGGCCTTCCTAGGCCGAAGCGAGCTTGTAAGGTCGTTTCTGACGCACTCGGAGTACAAGATCTCCTTCCTGGAATGCTCGGCCTCGGACATTGTGGGCGTGGAATCGACGCATGTCTTGCTGATATCTGGTCGACCAGATCAGAGCCATCTCCCGCTCTTCCTCCAGGAGGTCGAATGCATCTTGGTGTGTCTGTTCAACTTTAGCTTCTGAGAAGAGTTCCACTCAGGGAGCATTGTGCAGCAAATCGCTCGGAAGCACGACCTGAGTGCCATATACCAAGAAGAAGGGGGTCCGACCAGTCAACCGGTTCGGAGTCGTTCTCAGTCCCCACAAAACAGATGGCAACTCGGTCACCCAAGCTCCAGCATCATGCTTGAGATCGTGCATCAGCCGTGGTTTTAGCCCTTGAAGGATCAAGCCGTTTGCTCTTTCTTCCTGCCCATTCGACTGCGGATGTGCAACGGATGCGTAGTCGACTTGAGTGCCCTAGGAAATGCAATATGCTCGGAACTCATCTGAATCAAAGTTGGAGCCATTATCTGTGATGATGCTTGATACGTCCATTTTGCATCATGCTTTTATGTTGATATTTATTGCATTATGGGCTGTTAGTACACGTTATGTCACAATACTTATGCCTTTTCTCTCTTATTTTACAAGGTTTACATGAAGAGGGAGAATGCTGGCAGCTGGAATTCTGGGCTGGAAAAGACGCACACTCTGGAAACCTATTCTGCACAACTCAAAAAACTCTGAAACTCCACAGGACACCGCTTCAGAGAAAATAAAAAATATCCGGCGAAAGAAGATCACCAGGGGGGCCACCACCTGTCCACGAGGGTGGGGGCATGTCCCCCCTCTCTGGGCGCGCCCCCTGCCTCGTGGTCCCCCCGATGGCCCCCCGATGCCCATCTTCTCCTATATGAGGTGTTTTGACCTGGAAAAATATCAGAAGGAGGCTTTCGGGACCAAACACCGCCGTCTCGAGGCGGAACCTTGGCGGAAACCAATCTAGGGCTCCGACAGAGCTGTTCTGCCGGGGATTCTTCCCTCTAGGAGGGGGAAATCGTCACCGCCATCACCTCCAACAACTCTCCCATCTTGGGGAGGGCTATCTTCATCAACATCTTCACCAGCACCATCTCCTCTCAAACCCTAGTTCATCTCTTGTATCCAATCTTAGTACCCAAACCTCAGACTGGAACCTGTGGGTTACTAGTAGTGTTGATTACTCCTTGTAGTTGATGCTAGTTGGTTTACTTGGTGGAAGATCATATGTTCAGATCCATTATTCATATTAATACCCCTCTGATCATGAACAATATTATGTCTTTTGAGTAGTTACTTTTGTTCCTAAGGACATGGGAGAAGTCTTGCTATAAGTAGTCATGTGAATTTGGTATTCGTTCGATATCTTGATGAGATGTATGTTGTCTCTCCTCTAGTGGTGTCATGTGAAAGTCGACTACATGACACTTCACCATTATTTGGGCCTAGAGGAAGGCATTGGGAAGTAATGAGTAGATGATGGGTTGCTAGAGTGACAGAAGCTTAAACCCTAGTTTATGCGTTGCTTCATAAGGGGCTGATTTGGATCCACTTGTTTCATGCTATTGTTAGGTTTACCTTAATACTTCTTTTGTAGTTGCGGATGCTTGCATTAGAGGTTAATCATAAGTGGGAGGCTTGTCCAAGTAAGGACATCACCCAAGAACCGGTCCTATCTTCATCAAGATCTTCACCAGCACCATCTCCTTTCAAACCCTAGTTCATCTCCTGTATCCAATCTTTGTACCCAAACCTCAGACTGGAACCTGTGGGTTACTAGTAGTGTTGATTACTCCTTGTAGTTGATGCTAGTTGGTTTACTTGGTGGAAGATCATATGTTCAGATCCATTATTCATATTAATACCCCTCTGATCATGAACAATATTATGTCAATTGAGTAGTTACTTTTGTTCCTGAGGACATGGGAGAAGTCTTGCTATAAGTAGTCATGTGAATTTGGTATTCGTTCGATATCTTGATGAGATGTATGTTGTCTCTGCTCTAGTGGTGTCATGTGAAAGTCGACTACATGACACTTCACCATTATTTGGGCCTAGAGGAAGGCATTGGGAATTAATGAGTAGATGATGGGTTGCTAGAGTGACAGAAGCTTAAACCCTAGTTTATGCGTTGCTTCGTAAGGGGCTGATTTGGATCCACTTGTTTCATGCTATTGTTAGGTTTACCTTAATACTTCTTTTGTAGTTGCGGATGCTTGCATTAGAGGTTAATCATAAGTGGGAGGCTTGTCCAAGTAAGGACATCACCCAAGCACCGGTCCACACACATACCAAATTATCAAAGTACCGAATGCGAATCAGATGATCGTGATGAAAACTAGCTTGACTAAAATTCCCATGTGTCCTCGGGAGCGCTTTCCTTTATATAAGAGTTTGTCCAGGCTTTTCCTTTGCTACACAAAGGATTGGGCCACCTTTCTGCACCTTATTTACTTTTACCTTTTGTCCCTTGCTACTAATTACCCTATCACAAAACTATCCGTTACCTGTAATTTCAGCGCTTGCAGAAAATACCTTACTGAAAACTGCCTATCATTTCCTTCTACTCCTTGTTGGGTTCGACACTCTTACTTATCGAAAGGACTACGATAGATACCCTACACTTGTGGGTCATCAAGACTCTTTTATGGCTCCGTTGCCGGGGAGTGAAGCGCCTTTGGTAAGGAAAAATTTATATGGTGTGCTGAAATTTATTGTCACTTGTTACTATGGCTCATAATCCTTTGAGGGGCTTGTTAGGGGTATCTTCAACCCAACCAGAAGAGCAAAGAGTTGCTCCTCAACCTACTGCACCTACTGAAAATGTTTGCTTTGAAATTCCTTTGAGTATGATAGAGAAACTGCTTGATAATCCTTTTAGAGGAGACGGAACACTGCATCCCGATTTACACGTAATCTATGTGGATGAAGTTTGTGGATTATTTAAGCTTGTAGGTATGCGCGAGGATGTTATCAAGAAGAAGGTCTTCCCTTTATCTTTGAAGGGAGATGCATTGACATGCTTTTGGCTATGTGATGATATTGGATCATGGAACTATAATCGTCTGAAGTTGGAATTTCATCAGAAGTTCCACCCTATGCACCAGGTTCATCATGATCGTAATTATATCTATAATTTTTGGCCTCGCGAAGGAGAAAGCATCATGCAAGCTTGGGGAAGGCTTAAGTCAATGTTATATTCATGCCCCAATCATGAGCTCTCAAGAGAAATGATCATTCAATTTTTTTATGCTCGGCTTTCTCTTAATAATCGCTCCATGCTCGATACTTCTTGTTCTGGCTCTTTTATGATGAAGACTATTGAATTTAAATGGGATTTATTGGAAAGAATTAAACGCAACTCTGAAGATTGGGATCTCGACGAAGGTAAGGAGTCAGGTATGACCCCTAAGTTTGATTGTGTTAAAGCTTTTATGGATACCGATGTTTTCCGTGAGTTTAGCACTAAATACAGACTTGACTCTGAGATAGTAGCTTCTTTCTGTGAATCATTTTCTACTCATGTTGATCTTCCCAAGGAGAAGTGGTTTAAACACCATTCTCCCATTGAAGTAAAAGTAATTGAACCTGTTAAAGTTGAAGAAAAGACTATCACTTATAATGTTGATCCTATTGTTCCTACTGCTTATATTGAGAAACCACCCTTCCTTGTTAGAATAAAGGATCATGTTAAAGCTTCAACTGTAGTTCGTAAGAGTAATACTAGAGCACCTACACCCCCTGAGCAAATTAAAGTTGAACCTAGTGTTGGTATGGTTAAAGATCTCTTGGTAGAAGATTTAGATGGACATGTTATTTACCTCCAAGAGGAATCTGCTAGAATAGCCAAACCCGACACTAGGAATAAACATAGACCTATTGTAGGCTTGTCTGTTATCTCTGTTAAGATAGGAGACCATTTCTATCATGGTTTATGTGACGTAGGTGCTAGTGCAAGCATAATCCCGCATACCTTATATCAACAAATTATGCATGATATTGCACCTGTTGAGTTAGAAGGGATTGATGTTACTATTAAGCTAGCTAATGGAGACACTATTTCACCAGTTGGGATTGTTAGAGATGTTGAAGTCTTGTGTGGGAAGGTTAAATACCCTGCTGATTTTCTTATTCTTAGTTCCCCACAAGATGAATTTTGTCCCATTATATTTGGTAGACCCTTCTTAAATACTGTTAATGCTAAGATAGACTGCGCGAAAGATATCGTTATTGTTGGTTTAGGGGATAAGTCTCATGATTTTAACTTTGCTAAATTTCGTAGCCAATCCCTTGATGAAGAATTACCTAGTAAGGATGAAATTATTGGTCTTGCTTCTATTGATGTACCTCCTAATGATCCCTTTGGAACAATACTTGCTAGACCATGAAAATGATATGCATATGAATGAGAGAAGGGAAATAGATGAAATATTCTTTAATCAGGGACCCGTATTGAAAAACAACTTGCCTGTTGAAATACTAGGGGATCCTCCTCCACCCAAGAGTGATCCTGTATTTAACTCAAACCTTTACCTGATAATCTTAAGTATGTTTATCTTGATGAAAAGAAGATATATCTTGTTATTATTAGTGCTAACCTTTCAGAGCAGGAAGAAGAAAAATTATTGAAAACTCTGAAGAAGCACCGTGCTGCTATTGGATATACTCTGGATGATCTTCAGGGCATCAGTCCCACTTTATGCCAACACAAGATAAAATTGGAAGAAAATACTAAACCGGTTATTGATCATCAACGACGGTTAAATCCTAAGATGAAAGAAGTGGTAAGGAGGAAATACTAAAGCTTCTAGAGGCAGGTATTATCTATCCAATTGCTGATAGCCAGTGGGTAAGTCCTGTCCATTGTGTCCCTAAGAAGGGAGGTAAGACTGTAGTTCCTAAGATAAATATGAATTGATCCCTCAAAGAATAGTTACAGGCTATAGGATGGTAATTGATTTCCGTAAATTAAATAAAACTACTAAGAAAGATCATTACCCCTTGCCTTTTATTGATCAAATGTTAGAAAGGTTATCCAAACATACTCACTTTTTCTTTCTAGATGGTTATTCTGGTTTCTCTCAAATACATGTGTCAAAAGGGGATCAAGAAAAGACCACTTTTATTTGTCCTTTCGATACCTTTGCTTATAGACGTATGCCTTTTGGTTTATGTAATGCACCTGCTACCTTTCAAAGATGTATGATGGCTATATTCTCTGATTTTTGTGAAAAGATTGTTGAGTTTTTCATGAATGATTTCTCCGTTTACGGAACTTCTTTTGATGATTGTTTAAGCAACCTTGATCGAGTTTTGCATAGATGTGAAGACACTAATCTTGTCTTGAATTGGGAGAAGTGCCACTTTATGGTTAATGAAGGCATTATCTTGGGACATAAAATTTCTGAAAGAGGTATTGAAGTTGACAAAGCCAAAGTTGATGCTATTGAAAAGATGTCGTGCCCCAAGGACATCAAAGGTATACGAAGTTTCCTTGGTCATGTTGGGTTTTCTAGGAGGTTCATAAAGGACTTCTCCAAAATCTCCAGGCCTCTGACTAATCTCTTACTAAAAGATATTCCTTTTGTCTTTGATGATGATTGTCTAGAAGCATTTGAAATACTTAAGAAAGCATTGCTCTCTGCACCTATTGTCCAGCCTCCTAACTGGAATTTACCCTTTGAGATTATGTGTGATGCTAGTGATTATGCTGTAGGTGCTGTTTTAGGGCAAAGAGTTGATAAGAAATTGAATGTTATCCAATATTCTATTAAAACTCTAGACAGTGCCCAGAGAAATTATGCTACTACTGAGAAAGAATTTTTAGCATTTGTATTTGCTTGTGATAAGTTTAGACCCTATATTGTTGATTCTAAGTAACTATTCACACTGATCATGTTTCTATCAAATACCTTATGGAAAAGATAGATGCTAAACTTAGACTTATTAGATGGGTTCTCTTGCTGGAAGAGTTTGGCGTGCATATTATTGATAGAAAGGGAGCTGAGAACCCCGTTGCAGATAACTTGTCTAGTCTAGAGAATATACTTGATGACCGACAACCTATTGATGATAGCTTTCCAGATGAACAATTAGCTGTCATAAATACTTCTCGCACTGCTCCATGGTATGCTGATTATGCTAATTATATTGTTGGTAAGTCTATACCTCCTAGCATCACATACCAGCAAAAGAAAAAGTTCTTCTATGATTTAATGCATTACTTCTGGGATGATCCACACCTTTATAAAGAAGGAGTAGATGGTATTATTAGACATTGTGTAGTTGAGCATGAACAGGAACAGATCCTACGCAAGTGCCACTCCGAAGCTTATGGAGGACGCCATGCTGGAGATAGAACTGCACATAAGGTATTGCAATCCGGTTTTTATTGGCCTACTCTCTTCAAGGATGCCCGTAAGTTTTTCTTATCTTGTGATGAATGTCAAAGAATTGGTAATATCAGTAGACGTTAAGAAATGCCTATGAATTATTCACTGGTTATTGAACCATTTGATGTTTGGGGCTTTGACTATATGGGACTGTTTCGTTCCTCTAATGGGTACACACATATTCTAGTTGTTGTTGATTATGTTACTAAGTGGTTAGAAGCTATTCCAACTAGTAGTGCTAATCATAACACCTCTATTAAGATGCTTAAAGAAGTTATTTTTCTGAGGTTTGGAGTCCCTAGATACCTAATGACTGATGGTGGTTCACACTTTATTCATGGTGCTTTCCGTAAAATGCTTACAAAGTATGATGTCAATCATAGAATTGCATCCCCTTATCACCCACAGACTAGTGGTCAAGTAGAACTAAGTAATAGAGAGTTGAAATTAATTTTGCAAAAGACAGTCAATAGGTCTAGAAAGAATTGGTCCAAGAAACATGATGATGCATTATGGGCTTATATAGAACTGCATACAAAAATCCTATGGGTATGTATCCATATAAGATGGATTATGGAAAAGCTTGTCACTTACCTCTTGAGCTATAACATAAGGCATATTGGGCTATTAAAGAGCTCATTATGATTTCAAACTTGCCGGTGAGAAGAGGTTATTTGACATTAGCTCTCTTGATGAATGGAGAACCCAGGCCTATGAGAATGCCAAGTTGTTTAAAGAAAAAGTTAAAAGATGGCATGACAAAAGGATACAATAGCGTGAGTTTAACGTAGGTTATTATGTCTTGCTATACAACTCTCGTTTAAGATTTTTTGCAGGAAAACTTCTCTCTAAGTGGGAAGGACCTTACGTTATCGAGGAGGTCTATCGTTCCGGTGCCGTAAAAATCAACAACTTCGAAGGCAGAAATCCGAAGGTGGTGAACAGTCAAAGAATCAAACATTATATCTCAAGTAACCCTATAAATATTGAAACCAATGTTATTGAAACCGTAACCCCAGAGGAATACATAAGGGACAATTTCTAGAATGATTCAGACTCCAAAAAGGAAGAGGTATGTGGTACGGTAAGTAAACCGACTCCAAAACAGTTCTAAAGGCAATTTTTCACCGTTTTGGAATATTTAGAAAAATAGAAAAATAAGTAGCAGTCCGGAAGAGACAAGAGCTGTCCACGAGGGTGGAGGGCGCCCCCCCTCTCTTGGCGCACCCCCTGCCTCGTGGGCAGCTCGTGTGCCTCCCGGACTCCGATTTCTTGTATTTTACTCCTTTTGGTCGGTAAAAATTCATTATATATACTCCTTAAGGTTTTGACCTCTGTATCACGCAAAAATCCTCTGTTCTTGTTTCAAGCTGTTTCTGTCGCAGATAAAAGCAACATGTCGCCCCAGGATTCGGAGGGAGAAAGCTACGTGGCTGATTCCCTTGCTCACCCTAAAGTCTATGGGGACTGGGAGTATTATGGTTGGACCACGGAAGAAGAAGAAGACTATGATTCAAAGAGAAAGGACTGGACTAGCTCAGATGAAGACGAAGTCCCACTACCTCAACCTGGAGACATGCATGTGGAGTTCAAAAAGTCAAGCATCCCCAACAGAGCAAACAAATCTAAGATCGAATTTATCCTTTTCACCTCTTGCAGGAAAACAAGCATGCACTATGCAAGAAAATATTAAATCTTGAGCAGGAGATCGATGACCTAAGGGAGCAAAATTTTGCACTTAAGTGCAAGTTAAGGAAGAAGCCATCATCACCACCCCCGAAGAAGGAGACATAATCATATGGGTGTGGGCACTCCCCTTGGCAACTGCCAAGCTTGTGGGAGTGACCCCGGTACCGTATCACCATCACTCTTATCTTTACCGTTTTTCTTAGTTTGATCCTTTTGGTAGTATCTTGATCTAGTAGAATAAAGTTAGCATGATCTAGCTGTGAGCTTTTGCTTTATGATCTTTACACTTTGTAATCGAGTCCGTGAGCTATATAATAAAGATTAGTATTGAGTCAAGGGCTTGATTTCCTCACTTTGGTCATGATAGAAAAAAGAAAACATAAAGAGTATCCAAGAGATCATATTGATCTTACGGGAAGTAATGACTTCACATATAAAGGGTATGATGAATAGAAGTTGTTGCAAGTTGACAAACATAGTTTTGGTCATCATTGCAATTAATAGGAAGTAATAAAGAAAGAGAGGCTTCACATACAAATATACTATCTTGGACATCTTTTATGATTGTGAGCACTCATTAAAATATGACATGCTAAGGAGTTGATGTTGGACAAGGAAGACAACATAATGGGTTATGTTTTATTATACCTGAAATAAAGTATATTGTCATGGATCATCCAACATGTTGAGCTTGCCTTTCCCCCTCATGCTAGCCAAAACTCCTTGCACCAAGTAGAGATACTACTTGTGCTTCCATACATCCTTAAACCCAGTTTTGCCATGAGAGTCCACCATACCTGCCTATGGATTGAGTAAGATCCTTCCAAGTAAGTTGTCATGTTGCAAACTCGCTAAAATATGTATGATTTATTAGTGTGGATGAAATAAGCTTTATACGATCTTGTAATATGGAAGTAATAAAAGCGTCTGACTTCCTAATAAAGGTCCTTATCACAAGTGGCAATATAAAGTGACATTCTTCTGTGCTAAGACTTTGTGCATCCAACCATAAAAACACATGACAACCTCTGCTTCCCTCTGCGAAGGGCCTATCTATTATTCTTTCCTTACAAGTGTCAAGATGAAATTCACCTTTCCTTTTTACATTTTATACCCACTTGGATGTAAGTTTTCATGGTCTATTACTATTGACATTACCCTTGTGGTAAAAGGTTGGGAGGCAACACCATAAGCCCCTATCTTACTCTGTGTCCGATTAAAACTCCATAACCATACGTATTGCATGAGTGTGAGCAATTGTGAAAGACTATATGATAGTTGAGTATGTAGGCTTGCTGTAAAGCTCTTATATTGACTCTTTCCGATGTTATGATAAATTGCAATTGCTTCAATGACCGAGATCACAGTTTGTTGGTTTTCAATGAAGTTTCTGATTCATACTTGATATTGTGAATGTATTGTTACTTTAGCATAAGAATCATATGACAATATATATATGTTGCTGTTATGAGAATGATCATGATGCCTTCATCTTCGTATTTTATTTTTATCGACACCTCTATCTCTAAACATGTGGACATATTTTTCGATATCGGCTTTCGCTTGAGGACAAGTGAGGTCTAAGCTTGGGGGAGTTGATACGTCCATTTTGCATCATGCTTTTATGTTGATATTTATTGCATTATATGTTGTTATTACACGTTATGTCACAATACTTATGGCTTTTTCCTCTTATTTTACAAGGTTTATATGAAGAGGGAGAATGCCGGCAGCTGGAATTCTGGGCTGGAAAAGAAGCAAACTCTCGAAACCTATTCTGCACAACTCAAAATGCTCTGAAACTCCACAGGACACCGTTCCAGAAAATATATAAAATGTTTGGCGAAAGAAGATCACCAGGGGGCCACCACCTGTCCACAAGGGTGGGGGGCGCGCCCCCTGCCTCGTGGGCCCCCCGATGGCCCCCCGGTGTCCATCTTCTCCTATATGAGGTGTTTTGACCTGGAAAAATATCAGAAGGAGGCTTTGGGACCAGACACCGCCGTCTCGAGGCGGAACCTTGGCAGAAACCAATCTAGGGCTCCGGCAGAGCTGTTCTTCCGGGGATTCTTCCCTATGGGAGGGGGAAATCGTCACCGCCGTCATCACCAACAACTCTCCCATCATGGGGAGGGCTATCTTCATCATCATCTTCACCAGCACCATCTCCTCTCAAACCCTAGTTCATCTCTTGTGTCCAATCTTTGTACCCAAACCTCAGATTGGTACCTGTGGGTTACTAGTAGTGTTGATTACTCCTTGTAGTTGATGCTAGTTGGTTTACTTGGTGGAAGATCATATGTTCAGATCCATTATGCATATTAATACCCCTCTGATCATGAACAATATTATGTCTTGTGAGTAGTTACTTTTGTTCCTGAGGACATGGGAGAAGTCTTGCTATAAGTAGTCATGTGAATTTGGTATTCGTTTGATATTTTGATGAGATGTATGTTGTCTCTCCTCTAGTGGTGTCACGTGAACGTCGACTACATGACACTTCACCATTATTTGGTCCTAGAGGAAGGCATTGGGAAATTATAAGTAGATGATGGGTTGCTAGAGTGACAGAAGCTTAAACACTAGTTTATGCGTTACTTCGTAAGGGGCTGATTTGGATCGACTTGTTTCATGCTATGGTTAGGTTTACCTTAATACTTCTTTTGTAGTTGCGGATGCTTGCATTAGAGGTTAATCATAAGTGGGAGGCTTGTACAAGTAAGGACAGCACCCAAGCACCGGTCCACCCACATACCAAATTATCAAAGTAACGAACGCGAATCAGATGATCGTGATGAAAACTAGCTTGACTATAATTCCCATGTATCCTCGGGAGCGCTTTCCTTTATATAATAGTTTGTCCAGGCTTGTCCTTTGCTACACAAAGGATTGGGCCACCTTGCTGCACCTTATTTGCTTTTACCTTTTGTCACTTGCTACCAATTACCCTATCACAAAAGTATCTGTTACCTGTAATTTTAGTGCTTGCAAAAAATACCTTACTGAAAACTGCCTATCATTTCCTTCTGCTCCTCGTTGGGTTCGACACTCTTACTTATCGAAAGGACTACTATAGATCCCCTAGACTTGTGGGTCATCAATGCTTTGAGGGACTCCATATCTGAATATTAGTCCTTTGATGAAGCTGACGGTGGTGCTTGCACCGAGGTTCTTGATAGGCTTGGCTTTGATCCATTTGGTAAACTTGCCAACTGCCACAAGCAAATGAGTGAAACCGCTTCGGCCAGTCCTGAAGGGCCCAACCATGTCTAATCCCCAAACAGCAAATGGCCAGACAACCAGGATAGTCTTCAAGGCAAACGCAGGCTTGTGGGACATGTTCGAGTAGAACTGACAACCTTCACATTTGTTGACTATATCTTTCACCATATCATTCGCATGCGGCCAGTAGAATCTGGCTCGGTATGCTTTGGAAACAATGGTCTGAAAAGGCGCATTGTGACCACAGGTCCCCTAGTGGATCTCATTCAAAATCATTCGACCTTCCTCCAGGGTAATGCAACGCTGGGCAACTCCCTTGACGCTCTCTTTGTAAAGCTGCCCTGTATCACTGTGAAGGCTTTGAATCGACGGACGATTCACGAGACTCATCCTCATCTTCTGGGAGTTCCTGCCTGAGCAGGTACGCGATATACGGCACTGTCCAGTCGGGAGTGATCACTAAAACTTCCATGATCATGTCGACCACAGCCGGGATCTCAGTCGGGTTGGTTGCGCTTATCGGTTGTGGGGTCTCTTCTGTGAAGGGGTCATCCTTGACTCATGGGGTGTGGAGATGCTCCAAGAACACATTCCGGGGTATGGGTTTCCGAGTGGAACCAATCTTCGCCAGATCGTCAGCAAGCTGGTTCTTGATTCTAGGCACCTGGTGGAGCTCCAACCCTTCAAACTTCTTCTCCAACTTTCTCACTGCGTTGCAATAATCGGTCATTGCTGGGCTCCTGACATCCCATTCTTTCATCACTTGATTGACCACTAAGTCTGAGTCGCCGTATACCATCAGGTGACGGACGCCGAGTGAGATGGCTATACGCAACCCATACAAAAGTGCCTCATATTCAGCTTCATTGTTCGAAGAATCAAAGTGAATTTGGAGGACATAGCTGAGCTTGTCACCTCTGGGGGACACCAAAACTACACCTGCACCGGATCCATTCAGCATCTTGGATCCATCAAAGAACATAGTCCAATGATCCGACTGAACTTGAATTCGTTGTTCTTGTTCAATCCACTTGGCAATGAAATCCGCTATTGCCTGAGACTTGATTGCTTTCTTCGCTTCAAACTTGATATCTAATGGAAGGAGTTCAATCGCCCATTTAGCCACTCGACCGGTTGCTTGCCAATTGTTCAGAATTTCAGATAATGGAGCGTCGCTGACGACTGAAATTCAATGATTTGAGAAGTAATGCGCAACTTTCTTGGCGGTCAAGTAGATCCCATACACAAGCTTCTGCTAATGCAGATATCTCTGCTTGGATGGAGTCAAGGCTTCAAAAATATAGTAGACTGGGCGTTGAACCTTGTAGGCCTTGCCTTCTTCCTCCTGCTCGACCGTGAGCACTGCGCTGGCAACTTGTCCAGTGGCTGCGATATATAACAATAGAGGCTCTTTGCTGACTGGGGAAGCAAGCACCGGCTGGGTGGAAAGCAGGGCTTTGAGTTCCTCAAACGCTGCTTCAGCTTCAGAATTCCACTCGAACTTGTCAGACTTCTTCATCAGTCAGTAAAGAGGTAATGCCTTTTCACCGAGATGTGTGATGAATCAACTCAATGCAGCCAAGTGACCAATAAGCTTCTGAACGTCATGCACGCGCACGGGGTGTTCCATTCGGAGGATTGCGCTGACCTTTTCTGGGTTTGCTTTGATTCCCCGAATGGAAACGAGAAAACCAAGTAACTTTCCGCCTGGGACCCCGAATGTGCACTTCGATGGGTTGAGCTTCATATCGTAACTTCTCAAGTTTGCAAATGTTTCGGTGAGGTCAGTCAGTAGGTCGGAACCTTTACGTGACTTGACCACGATATTGTCCATGTATGCTTCCACATTCCGAGTGATTTGCTTCAGCATGCACTTCTGAATCATGCGCATGAATGTCGCGCCAACATTTTTTAGGCCAAAAGGCATGGTAACGTAACAGAAACACCCGAATGGGGTGATGAAGGCTGTTTTTAGTTCACCTGGCCCAAACAGTCGGATATGATGGTACCCGGAATATGCGTCTAGAAAGGACAAACGCTCACACCCAGCAGTCGAGTCGACAATTTGATCGATGCGGGGGAGAGCGAAGTGATATTTCGGGTAGGTTCGACTGATATGTTTGAAATTGATGCACATGTGGAGTGACTTGTCCTTCTTGGGGACCATAACAACATTGGTGAGCCACTCGGAGTGGTATATCTTGCGGATGAATTCAGTTGCCAGAAGTCGAGCCACTTCTTCACAAATTGCTTTCTTCTTCTCCGAGGCGGACTGACGGAGATGCTCTTTGATGGTTTCGCTTTAGGGTCGACTTGCAAACGGTGCTCAGCCAGTCCCCTAGGTACACCTGGCATGTCGGATGGTTTCCATGCAAAGATGTCCCAGTTCTCATGGAGGAACTGGATGAGCGCTCTCACAGCCCTAGAATTCCTGGTAGTTAGCAGCATCTGTGAGCATCCATGCATCATGTTTAATTTCAAAGAATTTGAATTGGGGATGTTCAAATCCTAGCACCAAATGAATTTAACTAGGTTCAAATAAAAATATTTTCAATGAACCCAAAATGCCCTTTAGAAAAGTTCATCATTTTTGAATTGGTTGAAACACTCTACCAAAAATGGTGCACATTTTTCTAGGTCATCTGTGGATTGTTGAATTAACTCATAATGTATTTGAGTTGGAGCAAATAAATACTATAATTATTTATATTGCTCCAGTGATTCTGAAACATTTTGTGGAGCTCTAGGATAAACCATATTGCATCCACATTAATTCTCAGAAGCTACAAAATAAATTAGTTAGCAAACCAAATTCAAAACAAACTTTAAAAGCAGAAAAACAGAAATAAACAGAATAAAGAGAGAGAGAGAGAGGAAAGCTTGCCTGGGCTTACCTGACCAGCCCTGGCTCTGTAGCAGCCCACCAGGCCCATCTGCCAATCGTCTCCCACCTCCTGCCAGTGGGCACATGGGCGTGTGGTCGCCGCGCGCACACACACGCCGACCACCTCCTGCGTGCCTGCCTCCCTTCCCGAACCCCTGGACGTCAACACGCACCCTCCGGACTCTCTCACACTCTCTCTCTCACCCCTGCCCTGGATCCCTCTCTCTCTCAGGACCGAACGCGCCGCCGTCACCGACGAGCACCACCGAGGCCATCACCTCTCCCTCATTTCCTCGAGCGGTCCAGAAGCTCCGCCTCATTCCTCTCTTCCTCCTCACCGAGCCGCACAATGCCGGAAGCCCCTGGACACTGCCTGCACCACCGTTCCCCTCGTCGGCCAACGAAGATCGTCACCGGTGATTCGCTGCCTCCGGTGCCTCACTGAGCCCGCTCCGACGCCTACTACAACCACCGTGAGCCCCTGATCGTCTTCCCCCACCCCGTTCTCCCTCTCGCTCACTGTAACCACTGCACAACCGACAAAAAACGCGCCGCCACCTGGCCTCTCCGCTGACGTGCCCTTGGCCATCTATTGGTCCGTCCGTCTTGTCCAAAACGCTCACCGCCTCACGTAGGTTCCATAGGTGTCAAGCACGCGCCACAAAGACCCCCGTTGCCTCATCGCCGTGCGCACGTGAACGCCGGCCGCCGCCGCGAGCTTCGGCCACCCTAGCACTAGCCGCCACCACCGTTGGATGTGCACGACACCCAGGTACACGTAGAGCCCCTCCGCAACTCGTTTGATCGCCGGAACGGCGTATCTGAGCACCTCCGCCGTGTTCGGCCTCGCCGGCGGCTAACCGCCGGTCGTTTGACCTAGTTGACCGGGGGTTTGACCTCCCCCGGGTCGCTGCCAAGTGGGCCCTGGCCTCTGCTAACTTTGGTTAAGTTTTTAATTTAGCTTAATTAGCCCTACTGACACTGACATGTGGGCCCCGCCAGCGAATTAACCAAGTTTTGGTTTAAATTTAATTAGTTTAGCCCGGTTAGACTGACACGTGGGACCCTCATGTTAGGTTTGACCTAGACCGGGTCAGTTGAACTATAACGTCAGCCTGAAGTAATGCTGACGCGGTAAACATTTTCTGGGATTTTAAATAAATCATAAATGATTTATTTATTTCAGAAAATAGCTGAAACTTCTAAAAATCAAAGAAAATAATGTGTAACTCTAAATGAAATAATTTATATATGAAAAATTATCATAAAAATATGAGGAATTTGTTTATGGCACTTTCATGAATATTTGAACAACTTACAACCACTATATATGAAAATTTGAAATAAATGGCATTTTAAATGTCGCATGTGGAGTTTGAAATTGAACCTTGGGCTCAAATCAACTTCATTTAAATTGTTGCTAGATGTATTAGCTCAATCAACAGCATATTGCCATGTCATGATCATGCATCATATTGTTGCATTGCATTGATTGTGCTCCTCCTTGTTTGCAAGTGGTTGTTCCCTCCCGATAGCCGACGTTTCCGACGATGTGGTCATTGACACCGATGAAGAGTTTTACTATCTTCAGAAGTGCCAGGAAAGCAAAACCCCATTGAGCATTCTGATACAATCCCACTCTATCACTCTTGCTCTGTTTAGTGCATTAGGACAACGATGATTCAACTGCTATTTGTTGTGGTAGTTGAACCCCCTTTCCTCTGCATGACCTGTCATTGCCACAATAAATAGTTGAAACCCACTAGCATGAGTAGGAGTTGTTTGAGCCATGATGTGCCTACTAATTCATGCTTGTTTGTTATGCTTGTTATGCTTAGAGTTGTGTCGGGTCTGATTCATCTAGGATGGATTAGAATGGAGGTGAACATGTCCTACTATTGAGAGCTAAGTGTGTGAACATGATTTGGTAAAGGTAGCGATGAGAGGCCATGTAGGAGTACATGGTGGGTTGTCTCATTGAAACCATCCTCAGGAACTGAGTTCTGTGTTTGTGATCCAAGACAGTTACTACCACACATTGGGTTCCGGTAACTCGACCCCTCTCGGCTTATTAATCGCGTTGATCTCTGTCCAGGAGTTGCAACTAGTTTATGGTGTTTGTAGGATATGTGTTGGAAGCCGTGCGTAGCGCTGACCCTAGGAGTGGGCTATGATGCGATAGATACACCGTGGCACGGTGTACCAAGTCGCCCATTTGGTGTCTCGGGAACCCTGCACACATCGTTTGGGGCCATGAGCGAAATCTCGGTCAGATCTCCTTGCGGATGGAACCCAAATAGGCAATAAACCTGGACTAGAGACTTGTGTGGTTAGTCAGGTTGTGGCCGACACCCTCGCCAGGCTTCCGCTTGAAGGTTGCCGAGATACATGACGTGTACATGGCGGTAAGTGGCGAGAGCATGTGTGAAGAAATACACCCCTGCAGGGTTAACATGATCTATTGGAATAGCCGCGTCCGCGGTAATGGACTACTGGGTTGCTTGTGCAGTTCATATACAAGTGGAAGTGGATACTCTAAAATGCGCAAGATAAGCGTGAGTGCTATGGATGGCCTTCTCATAGGGAGACAAGAGTAGATCCATAGTGGTGTATTGATATGGTGAACATATGGACTCGTGTGCGCCACCTCAAAATAGTTACCAGCAGTCGTTGTACAGGATAGCCACTGACGCAAAGCTGGCTTCCTGTAGTTAAAGTCCACCACCCCTTTGTTGATACTGATGCATATGTAGCTAGTTCTGATGTAAGTCTTGCTGAGTACATTTGTACTCACGTTTGCTTAATCTATGTTTTTGCAGAGAGACTTCAGTCTCACTAGTGGTTCCGCATGGACTTCGAGGTTTAGCTTGTTACCTCAGCTACGATCTTTTATCCTTGGGAGGGTCTTGTAGTTAATCAGGCTCTAAAGCCTTCTTCATTTTCAGATGTCTGTAGCCAGACATGTTTACACTTTCGTTGCTTGTATGCTAAGTATGTTGGTTCATGAGACCCATGTTTGTAATATCTAGCTCCTCGGAGCCTAATGAATAAATACTTTGATTCATAGAATTTTGTTGTGATGCCATGTTGTATATGCACATAACGAGCATATTGTGTGTATGTTATTGAAATGCTTGGTATGTGTGGGATCCGACACCTAGTTGTTAACCCTTGGTAGCCTATCTTATGGGGAAATGCCTCCTAGTGCTTCCACTGAGCCTTGGTAGCTTACTACTGCTCCGGAACACATGGATTGACTGGCATGTGTGAGGGAGTCCTGGATCGGGGAGTCCTCGGGTACCGGACAAACTCCTGGTGGGCCAGACTGGTGGGCCGTGAAGATTATTATAGAAGATCATCTCTCGTATCCGGACAGGACTCCTGGATTTTTGTAATGGCAAGTTTTAGGCTCGGGTGTAGATTTTCCTTCCTCTGCAAGATGATATGTACAAACCCTAGGCCCCTCCGGTGTGTATATAAACCGGAGGGTTTAGTCCATAGAGGCTAGAGAGAGAAGAATCATAATATCCTCATAGGCTAGACCTAGGGTTTAGCCACTACGATCTCAAGGTAGATCAACTCTTGTACACATATTCACTCATACTAATATAGCAAGAAGTAGGGTTTTACCTCAATCGAGAGGGCCTGAACCTTGGTAAACATCGTGTCCCCTGCCTCCTGTTACCATGGATCCTCAGACGCATAGTTGAGGACCCCCTACCCGAGATCCACCGGTTTTGACACCGACATTGGTGCTTTCATTGAGAGTTCCACTATGTCGTCGACGGAAGGACTGATGGATCACGTCATCAACTACAACGGCGACGTCGATGGGATTTTCCCTCCCGACCAACTCTTCGTGTTCGGCGGATTCACACTTCATGCCAACACTAAAGGCCACCTTGAGCATGTCGAGAGCTACGCCCCTGGCCATCATGTCAGATTCGGTAGCTTGAACTACGTTGCTGATATCCGTGGAGACTTGATCTTCACCGGATTTGAGCCAGCGGCAACCCCTCTCTGCCACTACGATGATCATGACTTAACTCTGTCATCGGATCAGGAAATAGCACCCGCAACAGTTATGTCCCTAGATCCAGAACAGATTGCGTCACCCGAAGATGGGAAGCTCAACCCCACCACGGGAGCCACAGACTCTACGGTGCTGGAGCCGCACACGGACCCAACTGATGAGGTCTGTGATACCGGAACCCCGGACTCGGCTCCGGTCTCTGATTCCAAACTGCGTGTAACTGCGCCCCTCAAATTCAATCAGGTGCCTATCGCCGAATTCTGTGCTGCGGATATTTTCCAGCACTCACCACTTGGCGACATGTTAAGGTCATTAAGACCTCTCTCGTTGGATGAGAGCACACAGCCTCACTATATACGGTTCGAATTGGAGGCTCATGAACAGCCGCGCTATACCCAGGGGATGAAGAATTTCGTTCCCCACCCACCACCCACTTGGTAGCCATGGCTGAAGATCTAACTGATCTACTCGACTACGCTTCAGAAGACTTCGACGGGATGGACCTCGAAGCTCAAGTAGATACAGATCAAAGCCGGCCCATAATAGGGCGGTGGAAAGCTACGTCTTCATACAACGTGTATATGGTGGATACACCAAAAGAGGCGGAAGGCAACGGTGAAAACAATCCCGTAGAGGATAAACCCGCCGAAGAAACTCCCAAGCGTCGGCATCCAAAACGCCGAACAAAATCCCATAAAGGAAAGGATAGTAACACCGTGACTAGTGACAGTGATATTCCGGAACAAGCCGAAGACCCCGCGGATCCAGTGATAGAGCAGGAGGAGCGAGAGGACGGCGAACAGAGTCGGAAGCCGTAGTCCGATGACAACGATGCCGAAGATGTTGACTTTGAACCGGTCTCAGAAGAAGAGGCTATCCTGGATGACGACGAATATACCGTCCCAGAAGAACCCTCCGAACAAAAACGCTTCCATCGGCGGCTTATAGCCACTGCACAAAGCTTAAAAAAGCAGCAGAGAGAGCTTTGAGGTGCACAAGATACGCTCAGTGATAGATGGAATGAGGTGCTAGACGCCGAACAGAAACATGGCTTTAACGGCCAAACCAAAGGCTATCCCAAGCACAAGCTACTGCCTGAATTTGACAACGAGGTCGTTGCGCCCGTCCCACCGAAAAATTAACAACGCCAACAAGCTGGACCGACCACCTCGCGGATGGGATAGAGTCGCTAGCAATGGCGTAAACAAGCCTCCACCCCATAAAGGAAAGGAGGGTGCAGCCCAAGTCCGAAAACACGATCTGCGTGAGGACCTAAAGAAAAAAGCTAGCAAGACCAGGTCTATATTCGGACCTAGAGACCAAGCTCCCGCACAGGACGACGGCTATCAAGCCAATCGCGCCGGTGACATACCAGTTCAGGGTCAATAACGAACACCACAACCATCGCACATACTCCACGATATAGCAAGATACAGAGGAGCTTCACACCCTCTATGCTTTACCGATGAGGTGCTGGTTCATGATTTCCCAGAAGGGTTTAAACCCATGAACATTGAAGCGTATGATGGAACGACGGATCCTGTCATCTGGAAAGAAGATTTTATTCTGCACATCCACATGGCTCGAGGAGATGATCTCCATGCCATCAAATATTTACCCCTCAAGCTAAAAGGACCAGCTCGACAGTAGCTAAACAGTCTCCCAGAAAACTCCATTGAGAGCTGGGAAGAACTTGAGGACGCTTTTTGGGCCAATTTTCAAGGGACTTATGTCCGACCCCTGGACGCTGACGATTTAAGTCACATCATCCAACAACCCGGGGAGTCAGCCCGCAAGCTTTGGAACCGGTTTCTCACTAAGAAGAACCTGATCGTCGACTGACTGGACGTCGAACACTACTGGAATCTGGGTTTTTGCCATCAGCCAGCTCTTTGCCATCTGCCAGCTGATGGCAAAGAACTTCTTTGCCATCTGCTTATAAAAAACAGATGGCAAAGAACTGACAGATGGCAAAGAACATGGTTGCCATCAGCCAATTCTTTGCCATCTGCCAGCAGATGGCAAACAATCTTTGCCATCTGCCAGCAGATGGCAAAAAATCTTTGCCATCTGCCAGCAGATGGCAAAGAGATAGCCAACTCCTGTTGTCGTTATGTGGATAACGGCGTACCAGCCCCACCTCTTTGCCATCTGCCAGCAGATGGCAAAGAATCTTTGCCATCCGCTGGCAGATGGCAAAGAGATGGTTTTTTTTTCAGGTAAAAAAACAAAAAAGAGATAATATTTGTTTGGATTATAGCCAGGGGCGGAGCTCCCGGTAGGGCGAGGTTGGGCGCTCGCCCTACCTTGATTTTTGGCGATACTGTTATATACATATACGTATACAGCCCTGATCGATCGCTAAAAAAGCAAAGTCAGTTAAAAATCACCGTGAAATATCTTTGGACCGTGATGGAACACTGCACCCACCTGGACAGCTTATTGGGCCGTAGCAACTAGAAGGGCCTGAACCAGCCTCGCTCTATCCAGTCCTACGTTTGTCCTCGCCAAGCCATGCTCCCCCTCGACACGAACCCTAGCAGCCACCAGGAGCGGCCTGCGTTCATGACGGCCATCAGGAGCGCCAAGCGCGCTTGGGAGGCTGACGACCAGCAGGGGCACGGGGACGTGGTCGTGTACTCGCGTTTCTGACGGCCAGCAGGTACTTGCTCCGTACGGTATATTATTGCAATTGATGTCCATGTGGCAGCTCTGTGCGGCGATTTGAGTGGAGCCCCCAGCTCTGTGCGGCAGGCAGGTGAGCTCGCTAAAGTTGTACAATCTACAACAACAATGCGGTGATTGGTGACATTTTTTGCGATGAATGAAGTTTATTGCTTTGATTGCTTTCTTTTTAAACCTGATCAAATGGATGACAAATTTGGTTATGAAAATTTCTTTTTTAAATTCGCGAACGAAAGTTTTGGCGAACGAGCGCCAATATTTTTTTTTTGGCGAACGAGCGCGCTTGAAATTTTTCGCGAACGAGAGTTTTGGCGTTGCGCCAATATTTTGGCATATGGGCGCGCTCGGGCTCAGCCCGCAACATCGAACCCCCGCCCCCCCTCGAACCAGAACACGTCGTCCCCGTCGCTGAAGCTCGCCGCCCCCGTCGCCGGCCCTCCCCCGCCCCCGTCGCCGGC